>CM065724.1:55763783-55803783 GCA_033310375.1 Conus canariensis
TCAGTCTCACTCACTTAGCTTCTCACCATCGTCAAGACTTTAGCTGCAAAACTGCAAAGCGTAGAGCGGAACTCGCGAAAGGACAGATGGTGTCGATGATGAAAACGGGTTTCAACCATTCCGAACGTAATCGCAATTTGCTGCATACTATGCCATAATTTGTGCATGGAAATCCTTGCAAAGCTTGGAAAAACTGGGCCGTCGAAGGTGAAATTTTCAAAGCAGTCGGCCAACCGTGAGCGGCTCCACACAAGGGTGATTTGCAGATGTTTTACAGGCCGGATTTCCAACCTGAGCGTTAAAGATGGTACCAAGTAACACACACACACACACACACACACACACACACACACACACACACACACACACTCACGCACGCACGCACGTACGTACGCACCACACACACACACACACACACACACACACACACACACACACACACACACACACTCATGCATTCATACAAGCACATAGGCATGTGCTCAGATGTACGACCATTCACCGCCTTTTAGATCCTAGCTATTAATTGGTCGTCCATCTGATTTACATATGGCGCTTCCAGTGCTATCCAATGCAACCGGCCCCATTTGTCAAGCCAATGAATATTCATGATGAAGGTCCCAAAGAATCTCATTCCAGTTTCCGATTGGGCTCTCGATCGGTGCGGGTCTAATTTGCATAATTCTAGTCCTCTCACGTGTAATGCATAACGTGCAGAGGGCGAACTGTTTCCGAATGTGTAAGAATCTGCGAATAGGAACCATGGGAAAGTGAGACTAATAAAAAAAACCCCAAGAACATCGCCATGAGAGAGAGAGAGAGAGAGAGAGAGAGAGACTCAAGACTCAAAAACTTTATTACTCAAGGATAGAGATTTTAGGCAATGCCTATTCTTCCAATCTGTCCTTGCTATTCTACAACATTCAACTAAACATAAAGACTGCACATATTAATAATGGCAGAAACAATGAAGAAAATAGGAACATTATAATAATAACAATAACAATAGTAATAAGAATAATAATGATTAAAAAAATCAAATTCCATTACAAAATTACACAAACACAGACACGTACGCGCGTGCGCTCACATGCACGCACACACCCACACATACACGCACGCACGCGCACTCCCACACCCACACCCACACACACACACACACATTTTCATTAGCTAATATAGAGGCAAGCATAAAAGTAGGGCGTTGAGACTATTGTCAAAAGGTTAGATTTATTGTTCAAGTAAATGTTTAAGTATTGCTGATTTGAAAGACGGCAGTGATTGACATGTTTTGGCAGACGGAGGAAGAGAGTTCCACACAGATGGACCAAAAAATGCAAAACTAGATTTGAATAAATCAATGCGGACACGTGGTAAAATGTAATTATTTGAATCATATCGCATTGTTGCCATTTGGATAAACTCAGCAAGACATGTTGGCGCCATGTTTGTATGGACTTTAAACATTAGTACTGCCTTATTATAGGTCAGTTGGCTCTGCAGTGGTAACATCATTAGTTTTGCGAATTTGCCCGTGGTTGATAGAGACTTGTCGGGAAGAATCAGCTTAATTCCCCGTCTATGCATAGAGTTGATCTTTTTTTATGTGATTTTCACCGGCACCACTCCAGACAGTGGACGCATAGTTGATGTGAGAAAGGCAATGGGCTTCAAAAAATAATTTCCGGATGTGTGGTTCAACATAATAACTGAGTTTAGCATCGTCCTCGGTGATGTAGCCCAAGAGAGAGAGAGAGAGGAGAGAGAGAGAGAGAGAGAGAGAGAGAGAGAGAGAGAGAGAGAGAGAGAGAGATTTTCGTGACCGTGTACCTTTCAGCCCTTCAGACTTGGAAGACCATGCTAGTAATTGTGAACTTATTTCATACAGTTTAAACGTTACTTTGAACACACACAAACACACACACACACACACACACACACACACACACACACACACACACACACACACACACACACGCACTCAGACGCATGCACGCTCTCACACACATCCGTCTACTTACTCCATCTCCTTTCTTACCGTCCTTCCACGCTTTTCTCCATCCTCATCCCACCGACTTCACACTGTTTCGTACGTACGCATGTAATTTGTTGATGGTCGGGATCATTTTGTGTACATTGTTATACTTTAAAATCATCTGTCGTTTGTGACCTTTTCTACTTTTTTTTCATTTGCATTGCAAAAGCAATAAATGTTGCCAGTTCCCTAAACACGTTTTCAGTGTCATGTGAGATAATGCTCACCACTGCTTTAATTGGGAATGCCAACGAACGAATCCAGTTTCAAATAGTTCTTTTGCATATCCTCGTAGGCTTCAGCTTCATTGACTTCACCAAAGCATCTGACAGTGTCCACAGACCACCATTGTGGAAAATCATGAAAACCTACGGCATCCAAGAGAAAGTTGTGTCGGCCATAGAGCAGATTTACATAAACTCCAAGTGCAGAGTCAGGACGGAAGATGGCCACAGTGACTGGTTTGAAGTTGTTACCGAGGTAAGGCAAGGTTGTATCCTCTCCCCGCTCCTCTTTGCACTTGCCATTGGCTGGGTTTGAAACACGCAACCCAAGGAAAGAAAATCAAGTGGACAGAAGGAAACAACCTCTCAGATCTGGATTTTGCCGATGACATTGCCGCTCTTGCAAGCACCACTCAAGATCTGCAGGTGCTTGTAGACAATATCAGCAAGTTTGCAGGCAACGTTGGCCTCATTATCAGTGCATAAAGGACTAAAAACATGCTTACCGGTAAACACCAAGGGCCAACAGACGTTCTCATCAGCCAAAGACAAGTGGAAGAAGTAGAGAACTTCACATACCTAGGCAGCTCCATCAACAACCCCAATGACCTCAACCACGAACTGAAGTGTCGTATTGGGAAGGCAACATCAGCATTCAATCAGCTGAACAAAATATGGAACGGCAAGAAATTCTCCTTTGGAATCAACCTGAAATGTTATAACTCCAGTGTGATTTCAACGCTGTTACATGGCTGTGAAACCTCGCAACTGAAGACCACCCAAGAGAAGACACTCGACACTTTTGATACTAAGTGCCTACATAAGATCTTGGGCACGAAATAGTCAGACTTTATACCAAATGAAGACGTCAGGGAGAGGTCCAAACAGCTCCCCGTGTCAACCATCGTCTGCAAACGGCGCCTCCACTGGTTGGGTCATGTCTTGAGATTACCCTCTTCAGACCTGCAAACCAGGCCATTAAATGGACCCCAGCAGGCCAGAAAAAAAGAGGACGACCCGGGATGAGCTGGCGACAGACAGTGGAGAGAGACCTCAGACTCGTTGACAGAGGATGGAGTGACACCAGCAAACTGGCTGAGGACCGTGCACAGTAGAGCGCCTTGACTGCCTCATGAGTCACAAGACGCGGGAGCATCTGAGTCTGCAGGCTTCACAATGAAATAAAAGGTGAACCCCTTTTCCATCTTGTTTATATATATATATATATATATATATATATATATATATATAGCTGAACAATTAAGTAGTGGGGGAAAACAAGTGCAGGCTAACAATTCTTCCATCATTATAGTAATGACTTGGCAAAGATATGAATTTTCAAAAAAAAAAAAAAAAAAAAAAAAAAGAAAATGTTTATTATAAAAATAAAAACCCTTCACTAGCTGCATGAGGGAACCACTGCAATCCCTCTCGAAGGCAGATCTTTATGTATCGCCTGCTCCGAGGCCTTTCATCCGCTGGATCGGAACTCATCAGGGAGACGCGGCTGATTGTGTCTGTGCTCTTGGCGTCAAATAGAGACACACCACAGTCCGTAATTCTGTGGTGTTCTCACCACCAAGGGTTCAAAGAAGAATCCAACAGGACCCCCGAAGCAGCCGGCGAAAGGTAGTAGAATAAAATAAAACGAAAGTGTGGAGAGGTAAAAAGTTGCTGAAAAACTAAAAACATTATACAAACAGTATAAAATGTAGGTGACAATCTTTGAGCCTATGCTTGAGGATCCATTTAAGGATGCAAGGGAGATATATATATATATATATATATATATATATATGTTTATTGTCTATTTCTGAGTGCAAAGGTTTTTTTGCTACATTGAATTGGCCTGTCTTTAAACTCAGAGATGAAAGTAAGTCTTGGCTGAACCATATTATCCCAAATCCACTTACAGACGCAATATTTTTTGAAAACTTGATACTGAATTGAAATGGGTAGATTCATTTCGTATGCCTGTCAGCAGAGTCTGGTTGTTGGAAAATTATCAAGTTTAGCCAGCACCTAATACATTTCACAGAAATTCTGATGCAAAGTGGATATTTACATGTTTTTCC
Organism: Conus canariensis; assembly: GCA_033310375.1. Classification (NCBI taxonomy): domain Eukaryota; kingdom Metazoa; phylum Mollusca; class Gastropoda; order Neogastropoda; family Conidae; genus Conus; species Conus canariensis. Next base: position 55,768,118 of record CM065724.1, read on the forward strand.
ACACACTTATTTATTTGAGGCACGTGGGGGGACTTTCAGGAATCTTTAATGGCGTACGTATGGACTGCTTCGACTTGTTTACATTCTTCCTCAAAGCTCCACACCTGAGATGATTACATTAAACTGGGTGAGAATCAGCTTCCACGTCAGATTTGGATCTACTTCTGCAAGCTTTATTTTTTGTTATTCCCAAAGGTTTTAAATGTCTCTATGGTATTTATCTTTACTCCTTTTCCTGCAAACCTTAGACAAAGCAGCACTATTACCCCTGTTTGTGTGATTGTCATTCTATATACATACGCACATACATATCTATCTATCTGTCTATATATATATATATATATATATATATATATGTATATGTGTGTGTGTGTGTGTGTGTGTGTGTGTGTAAATGAGATTGTTACTGTGCAGTGATCACTTTAAAAAAATCTTCAAATAACAACTAAGTAAGTGCCGACCCATTCTAATAACCATTACATTTGTCTTTTCAGGGTTCAGTGCCAAACGCACTCTGCCAGCTTACCTTTTATGCTGTTTAACTGATTCTGGAGCCCAAATACTGAATGGGAAAACGAAACAATATTAGCAAATGATACCAAAATGGTTTCTGCAGCATCAGGTGTAAGCTGAACACAATCCTTCCCTGCTGTGGACAATTCAATAGCAATTTATTGATTAAATAGACTTAGCAGGCATACCTGTTTCATGCTTCTTGTGCAGTCGAAAAAATCTTTATTGCGGACACATGGCAACATATCATATATACCTCGTAAAGCACGATAGTGCTTGCCTTCAAGACCGTTTTCTCCTCAAAACTACCCACAGTATATTTCTATTAAGATGATGAGAGCCCTATTGATTTAAACAAAGGAGTTTAATTTATGTTAGTAAAAATCTTTTTAACAATTACTATAATGTAAACAAGCGGTCGACTGTGCTGTACCCTGCTCTGAAACCTGTTTACTCCACAACTTTTCTATGTCCTTATTTTGCCATTTTTAGTGAGTCGTTTGTTTAAAATATGTATGTACTTCTTACTTAGAACACTTGTTAAGGCTACATCTCCATGCTCACTGGGCTGGTGTACATCTCCATTCTTAAGCAATGGGATGATGCTACATCTCCATGCTCACTGGGCTGGAGTACATCTCCATTCTTAAGCAATGGGATGATGCTACATCTCCATGCTCACTGGGCTGGAGTACATCTCCATTCTTAAGCAATGGGATGATGCTACATCTCCATGCTCACTGGGCTGGAGTACATCTCCATTCTTAAGCAATGGGATGATGCGTACATCTCCATGCTCACTGGGCTGGAGTACATCTCCATTCTTAAGCAATGGGATGATGCTACATCTCCATGCTCACTGGGCTGGAGTACACTCCATTCTTAAGCAATGGGATGATGCTACATCTCCATGCTCACTGGGCTGGAGTACACTCCATTCTTAAGCAATGGGATGATGCTAAATTTGAACTGTTCCACAGTGAAAGTTCTCATGTCAAATATCTTATTGAAATAAACAAGAAAGGAAATTAATGAATCAAGCATCTACATGTTTGATAATTTCACCAACATCTCTATCAGGCGCTGTATTTAGTCCAGTCCTGAAGTTACCGATAGTGACAGGAACCTCTTGCTTGGAAATGACGTCGTTAAACATGATTTGCAGAGTTTCTTCTTCTACGTCTTCAACAATATCAATTTGTTCTAGGTCCAGTATTGAGCATGTGTTTTAAAACATATTTAAAAAAAGCAGGTACCACTATGCAATCGTAATATTACAATAACAGATTTTCTGAAACAAATGAAAACATTGGATGGCAAAAAAGAGAAGAAAAAAAAGAATTGAAGAAAAGGACAAATTCAGGAAAAGAACAAGTATTCAGCATGTTCTAAAAATAGTTCAACATCTCCATGCTACTAAGGAAAATTTGGCATCAGGCCACATTCTAAGAACACGCCTTTCTTCTTCTGTTATCTGTGTGTCCTGTTCACCTACTGTTTAAGCAGACGCTGGTCTGAAATCCATGGCAAAATGATAACCTAAAACCCAACGACATGGACACAAAAGAATTTGTAACGACTGTTTGAGGCTGTGGGATCTCTCTTGTTTTAGCTCAAATAAGCACGATAGGTCGATGCAACAAGAAAGGGCAATCTCTTTTAATGTATTGATACCATATTGATTATCCTGACATGCTAATGTAGATCATGCTATACGGAATTTTTGCATTTGATTATGCTGGTTTTCTACATAGTGCCTTTTTGTCTTCTCTTGTTTGTTTTAGTTAGCTGCTTTGGAGGTTCCTTTGGTTACTCAGATTACTTTTTTCATTTCTACGATTTTTTCTTCCTTCACTCTTTTCTTTTAAGTCGGTGTCATTTTATCCAGTTCTTGTCACGTAAGAAGTAAAATAAATGTCAGAAAGATCCTCTGTACTGAAAGCACAAAAACGTTCCTGACCATAGTATTCAAGACATGTTACAGTTACCTCACAGAGAGAGAGAGAGAGAGAGAGAGAGAGAGAGAGAGAGAGAGAGAGAGAGAGAGAGAGAGAGAGAGAGAGTATCTGAGTGACCACCTATCAAAGCAAAGCAAACACGGTCTACATTTTGAAGTCCATCCTTACAAGATGAGATGTAACTGATTTTCAGGCAGGAACGAACATAATCTTTCGCAATCTCAAGACGCGCATTGCTGGCAGCAGCCGGAGAACGATAGCAACAGAATGAATTTCCTCACTAACTGATCACGATGTGTTTGTTGCTTTTGTGTTGAATCTGTAAGGAAATGGAAGAAACAGGTGTGGGAATTTCCAATCCTCCCACTTTAGTTCTATGGTATTCCCCCCCCCCCCCCCCCCCACCCCCTGTTTTAGCTACGTGTTTGGCGTGATTGAGATGTTCCCATCAAAAGGAATTTTCACTCTGGAGTCTTACGATATGTATTTGTTTAAATACCTTAAATTAAATACCTTAAACTATGGAAGGAGTCCTTTTATACTGAATGTTGTGGTATATGGGCTAGTGGTTTCTGCATGGATTGTGTTCACATACGTACGAAGAGAGAGAGAGAGAGAGAGAGAGAGAGAGAGAGAGAGAGAGAGAGAGAGAGAGAGAGACGTGTCTGTGTGTGCACGCGTAGACGTTTTCCAACACAAAGAGATTGATTAATTGATTGATATTTAATACTCATGGATAAAGATTTTAATCGGTCCGTCTCATGCATACATTATTTCAATACACATCATTCATACTGACAATTCCATATAACTACACTGAATGTAATTCTACGGTGACAGACTGTTCATAAATATAATAATGACAAGGTGGGTGGCCAAACAGATAGAGCACAAAAAAAGAAAAAGAAAAAAAACAGGAGAGAGAGAGAGAGAGAGAGAGAGACAGAGAGAGAGACAGAGAGACAGAGATACAGAGACAGAGACAGACAGAGGCGACACACAGAGAGACACAGAGAGAGGGGTGGAGGGAGGGAATATGGTTAGTAGGGGAAGGGAAGAGAGAGAGTGGGGATGAGTGGATGAGCGGTTTACGTGTTCAGACGGTGTATTCAATGTATGGTTTACAGAAGACTTTACAAATAGACGTTAATGATATTCATCGCATTATCAGATTATTGAGAAATAAAATGTTTATGCAGAGAGAGAGGAGAGAGAGGAAAGAGAGAGAGAGAGAGAGAGAGAGAACTTTAACTGTGATCAAACTAAGGCCCTATGTGTATGAGTTAAACTATACCTGTCTCAGTCTCTGTCTGTCTGTCTGTCTGTCTGTCTGTCTGTCTGTCTCTGTCTCTTCCTCCAACGATATGATGCTTTTACAAATGGAAAAGGGTAAAGAAAACTGGGGTCATAGAGTAACGAAAGTTCTCTCAGAACAGGGTTTTGGAATCGTGTGAATGACCCAAAATGTAGAAATAAGCAACAGTTTATTGCAGAATTTAAAGACAGACTTATTTGTTCTTTCAAACAGAATTGGCACCCGGGCATGGAAAGAAAGAAAAATATCGCCTTTTTTTAATCATTTTAAAATGTGTTTCACTCTGAAAAGTTTCTCAATGTTATAACAAGTAAAGGGCAAAGAAGAAATTACGCAAGATTCAGGTTGAAAGCTTTTAGGTTTAATGCGAACAAAAAATGGTTTGAATGTTGAACATCCACAGAGTTAACTTGTCCTGCATGTAGACACATTATTGACAACGCAGAACACTTTCTGTTCCACTATATTGCATGTAATGAATTGCAGACAATTTCTCCATTTTTTTTTAAGGTAGACATAGCTAAAAGACAAGATGTTCCTATTGTGTTATAATCAGATGACGAACATGTAATCAAATCAGTTGCGAAATTCATCGCGGAAGCACTGAAAAAGGAACTGATGAAGGATAGTCAAAAGTAGGATAATGCATCATTAGAGACATATGAATGAATAATACCATTCATCGCATGTGGAGGAAATCAGTAAGATACAACATCATCATTTAATTGAGTGGATGGTCGAGTCAGTCTTACAATTTCTGTTTGTTTGTTTTTGCTTTTTAACGTTACTGTATTACTCCTGTATGCGAGGACATACGGAGATGTTACGATTTTGTTTTTGTTAACGTTTGATTGTATATATACTGGGATACATGCATGGGTACTATTTGTTTGCAAGGAAAATAAGACGTAAATGTAAATAAGACGTTCTGTTACCCCCTCCCATCTTGTCAAAAGACCTCTTCAGTTATGACAACAAAATATCAAAGTGTCGAAAAGTCTCTCTCTCTCTCTCTCTCTCTCTCTCTCTCTCTCTGACTGAACACGAGCTCATCCTGAGGGTAAGACGGCCTGTTACATTGTGCTCCTTAATTGGCAAATTTCACTAATTGGCTGACTCTTTAATTGTTTATTTTGAGTGTTTTAAATTGCTGGTGTTGTCGTGATTATGCCGGTGTCAAATTTATCTTCGAGAGCCGCCTGTGGCCAATTTTATTGGACATGGCAACATTTTATGCGGAAACGCTTAGTGAACTCCATGTTTGCGCCTACTCACAGGCTGAAGTTGTGCTGGCCAACCAGTGCAGTGAGAACACTGACAGTTGTACTTTCCCTGCTGTGTTGCTTCTCTCTTGCAGTGAATCACAACCAGCTGAACCTGAACGGTGGTATGTGCAATGTTGGTACATTACAGTTTGATGTTCTACAGAACATTGACGCACTTCAACGTGAGTTTCTTGCACTTGCGACTTTAAGATTTTTACTTCTCAAGAAACTCGATTCACAAGAAAAGCAGAGGAGGTGCATTTCTATTCCACATTCCGGTCTAGTTTGTCAAACTGATGGTATTGTGACTGTGCTCTTGTTGACATGCTTTCTACTGTGCTGTAGCTACATTGAATTAATTCCGGGACCTGCTCAGCTGAGGGGGCGTGCACAGGAGTTGTTACCTGTTTCACATAATACAAGTCATCAAGGAGGGAATGAACAGGAATCATTCCCTACGCCATACATCAACACGATTGACAATACCTGCCAACGCTGTCATGAAAATGATTTGCTCTGCTTGTCTGTACTGTTCTTGTGTTGTGGTGACGTAGAAAGCAATCCAGGCCCAACTGATGCAGATGTCATGCAGCAAGCAGTACGTTCTCTCGAAAGCAAGCTAGACATACAGTCTCAGGTTCTAGAAAGTAAGCTGAACCAGTTGATAGAAGTAAGCAGTGCAAACAAAACAGCTAAGTGAACAGCTACAATCTAGACTGTCGGCTCTTGAAGCAAGATTTTCCTCACAAACGGAAGAGCTGAAACACGAGATCGAAGATACAAAGACAGCGCAGGAGGATCTTAGAACTGTGCTACGACAGCTGGAACTCAAACTAGAAAGACAAGATAGACATCAGAGAAAATCTAATGTCGTGTTATATGGTATGTCTGAGAATTCAAGTGAACAAACTGATGTGTCTGATGCTGTTGTATGTTTATTACGCAAATATTTCCCAGGTAGAGACTGGCACGCGTGTGACATCGACTACGCACAGAGGCTTGGTTTGAGCAGAGAACGGGGCAATGGCAAACCAAGGCCAGTTTTGATAAAATTTGTATGTTTAAGAGACGCTATGCTGGTGCTTCGTGATACAAAAGCAAAAATGAACATGCAAGAGGCAGGTCTTCGTCTTCGTGCAGACCTGACCATACAACAGCGGGAAGAAATTTCCAGTTACAGGCAACAGGGTTTGCATGCCTTCTATTCCAAGGGCAAGCTGGTCGTGTCTGGGTCCCTTGGAAAGAGCAGTATTTTCCCTCACGATGTCCGTCCTTCCCATCTTCACCCTGCCTCTCCAACACCACGTCCCTGTCCTGCTCAACCACATCCCTATATTAAAGTGCCCTCTGCTGTTTCTTCCCAGAAGACTGTTCCCAGTGCTACCCGGCCCCTGCATGGGAGGTATCTCTCACACTCAGGAAGCCAGTCCCGTTCCCCCTCCTCCCTCCCTTCACCTGAAGGCCGCAGTAGGCAGGGTGAGCAGTTCGTTCTGGAGATGCCATTGCAGCAGCTGGTCCATTCTGAACCTGGCACCGCTCTCAGACCGGACGAGACTGACATCACCAGCAGTCGGGGTGTGGACCTGCATCAGACGCAGACGACTACGGTCCTCGAGGCAGTTGGAGCACTGGGGCTGTTCTTGGTGTCGGAGGTGTCCAGGCGTCTCCCGAGGCAGCGGAACATGTCGACACTGTGCCGTCAGCAGCCAGTTCTGCTTCCCGTCATGTGGGAGATTCACTGCCTGCCCCTTCAAACTCCTCCCTGGCTCCGCGGGCTGATCAACCACGTGACGTGTCATCTGGGTCATCACACCGACGAGGTGGATTAAGACGGCACTCCTCTGGCAGTGCCATTGTGACAAAAACAAACAGCAAAACTACCAGCGATGACAGAGGTCCTTGCAGCCAACAGAACGGACGTCAAAGCTGTGAACCTCGTTGCTCATCCTCGCTGACGACAAGGAACCGTACTCAGAGGCGTCAGTCCACGCTTGACGCCAGTCTGCGCCAGAGCAGTAGAAGATAGGGGTTAGGCCAAGGCTCATCACTTTGTGTTAGCAGGAATGAACGGTGTGATTCTACTAGTTCTAATTCAAAACAAATTTTATCTTTTATGACACTCAATGTTGAAGGTTTACGGACCATCACAGATGAATGTGATCTCACATTTTTGATAAATGAATATGACTTTGCTTTTTTGTGTGAAACCTTTACTAAATCAATTCCTCAGTCACTGTTCTCATGTCATAAAGTCTTTGATTTGGCGGGCGTTAAGCTCAGTGATAACATTCATGGTCGTTTATCAGGTGGAGTTGGTTTTTTGGTTAGAAAGAATTTATGTCATTTTATTGAAAGAATAGAGACTGAGATAGATAACTTTGTCTCCTTGAAGCTTTCTAAACATATTCTAGCCACAGAAACTGATTGTTTGTTGGTAGGCTGTTACTTGCCACCTGAAACCTCTCCTTACTATGAAGAGACTGACATTTACAATGGTGTTTCATTATTAGAGGACTGCCTGCTTGAACTTATGAGAGAGCATAGTGATTTATATATCATTATCTGTGGTGATCTGAACGCAAGAACTGGCTCCATACAAGCCGACTTTGGTGATCCAACTCAGAATCTGGCAGATCTGACTGATTCAGCAGACGATAATCCAGAAGCTGATGAGAGAACTGCACGTGTTTCTCGCGATTTGTCCGTTAATGCTTTTGGTCGCCTGTTACTAAATGTCTGTGAAGAATTTGGTCTGTGTATTTTGAATGGTGTTAAATCTTATGGGTTTCCTGGGCACTTTACGTACACTTCACCTAATGGCTCAAGTGTTGTAGATTATTTTATTGTTTCCCGCACCCTGTTGCCATTTTGCCAGAGTTTTAATGTAGTACCCCTGATTGAATCAAAACATACAATTGTTGAGCTTAAATTCATGGCCGATTCGACTATTGTTTCCACTGCACATTTACCGAAACAAACTGCACAGCTAAGTAAATATAAGTGGAAAGATGACATGAAAGACATATTTTTAAATTCAATGCAGTCACATGAAATTAAAGACAAATTAAATGTAGCTACTGATCTGATAAACACTGATGTGAACTTAGCCCTTGCCCAGTTTAATGATTGTGTACGTAAGGCTGGTGAGAGTATGCTGATGACGCATACTGTGGGTGCGGAAAAATTGCGGATTTGGTTTGACCTTGAGTGTCGGCAAAGTCGTCGACTCCTGAGGCAACGTCTCCGCAAATGTCAATATTCTAACTTTGTGGAAGATAGACTCTTTTACTGTGAAAAAAGAAGACAGTACAAACAACTTTTTGCAGATAAAAGGCGAACGCATCGTGATAGTATCATTAATAATCTTAATAACTGTTCCAATGACCCACGTAAATTTTGGGACACTATACGTGCTGTGCGTGCAAGAGGAGCTACCGGTGCAAATGTTTCAAAAGAACAGTGGTATGATCATTTTAAAAATGTTTTCAACTCTGTAAATGGTGTTGATTCTTACGAATTGTCTGACGAGGTTGTTGGTGAACTAGGGAATTCTGTATTTCTTGATTGTGAATGTCTAAATGTACCAATTATTTCTCACGAGATACGCTCAGCTATTGGTGCCTTGAAGTATCACAAAGCAGCTGGGCCTGATGGTCTTATTGGAGAATTTTACAAATGTAGTTGTGAACAGATTTTACCATTTCTCACGAAGCTTTTCAACTATCTTTTTGACAAGGGCTTATTTCCAGATGCTTGGTCATTGTCAATTTTACTACCATTACATAAAAAAGGTGACCCCTCTGTTCCAGATAATTTCAGAGGAATTTCTTTGCTTGACATCAGTAGCAAGCTGTACAGTTACGTTTTAAATAAGCGTATTACTGACTGGATTGAAATGAACAATGTTATTGGTGAGGAACAAGCTGGTTTTAGACCAGATCACAGTACCACTGATCATATTTTTACACTTTTTTCTATGATTCAGAAACAGCTTTTAAGGCACAGAAAATTATATGTTGCTTTTATTGATTTTCGCAAGGCATTTGACTCGGTTTGCAGAGATAAATTGTGGAACGTATTAGGCAAGCATGGTTTGAATGGTAAAATTTTTCATGCCTTGCAAAGCATGTACAGAGTTGTCAAAGCACGAGTGCGCGCAGGAGCAGATCTAACTGAAGAATTTTTTTGTCCTAAAGGAGTAAAACAAGGTGAAGTGTGCTCCCCTGTATTGTTCTCACTTTTTATTAATGAGCTTACTTGTGATATTACCAAGCACGGTAGACATGGCATTCAGTTTGCCCCAGAACTAACAGAACTATTTATTTTGTTATTTGCAGACGATGTTGTTCTATTTTCTGACACCGTTATTGGTCTACAAACCCAGCTGCACATACTTTGTGAAAGCTTAAAACGTTTGGGCCTTGTTGTGAATCTTGACAAGTCGAATATTGTTGTGTTTCGAAATGGGGGTTTTATTGGTGAAAGCGAAAAGTGGTATTTTAATGGTTGTGAACTGAAAATTGTTAACATGTACAAATACCTAGGTATTCTTATGTCCACCAAACTTTCATTTTCTCATACCATGAAAGACTTAGCTGGGCGTGCCAGCAAGGGTGTTTCAGCAATTATGAAGTTATTGTGGTCTGTTGGCGAATTCTCTCCAAAAGTGTTTTTCAAACTTTTTGACTCGCAAATTCTGCCTATCCTTACTTATGGTTCAGATATTTGGGGCTTGTCCGGAGTCCAAGACCAAATTGAGAGTACATCTCACAGCTTTGAAGCGATTTCTTGGTGTAAGTTATAAGTCTCCAAGACAATTAATTTACGGGAAAACTGGAAGATACCCCCCTCTTTGTAGCTACTTACTCCAGATGTATCAAATTTTGGCTGAGATTGACAAGATTAGATAATTCAAGGTACTCAAAAAAGGCCTACAACATGTTGTTGGAGTTGCAGCGTCATAATTATTCTACTTGGGCATGCAGCGTACGCAACATTTTGTTCAAATATGGATTTGGGATCGTTTGGGAGTCGCAAAGTGTCGGAAATGTTAAAGTTTTTATAGCAGAATTTAAACAACGTCTTATTGACTGTTTTAAGCAGGACTGGATATCTTCGTTATCTTCTCATGATTTTTTTTACGTGTATTCCTTTTTCAAACGCGATGTTATTTGCTCTGAGTGTGTATCTTTAATTAAGAATATAACTGTGAGAAAGTCTTTTGCAAGGTTTAGAATAGGGATGTCCCTTTTGAAGTCTCACTTTCTTAAGTTTCAACCTGGTCGTAATATTGATTCTCGCTGTCCTTTTTGTTGTGACGTTGAAGAGAGTGAAATGCACTTTCTCTTGATATGTCCAATGTATGAAGATATTCGTGCCCGGTTTATTCCGCACAAATTCTGGAGGCAGCCATCTTTTTTAAAATTTATATTGTTGATGTCAAACACAAAACAAAAACTGATAAAAGAAGTCGCACTTTTTGTTCACAAAGCTCTCTGTATCAGAAACTTGAATTCCTAATGTGTACATTAGTAACTGTGTTTAGTTGCTTCATTGCCAATTGTGTCTTAATTGCTTCATTGGTTACATTTTCTGTATGTTTAAATAGATTTGTTTATACTGTTTTACGCTGGCGAATAAGTATGATTTAGCTGTGCTCTTTTTTTTTTTTTTTTCCCTTGCGTGCTTGATCATGTGTGACGATCTTTTATGTGTTTTATTGTGATGGGCTGGTGGCCTTTACAATGAAAGAATCATTCATTCATTCTCTCTCTCTCTCTCTCTCTCTCTCTCTCTCTCTCTCTCTCTCTCTCTCTCTCTCTCTCTCTCTCTGCAACGCTTGTAAATAAAAGAAACCTTCAGCAATGAGCTGGGACACGTTTAAAACGAACACTTTATAAGATATATAGTCTTAAATGGTCCTAATAAGAGCTATGATGTATATCATTAACAGAGAGTAAAAAAAGTGTGTGTGTGCGTGCGTGCGTGTGTGTGTGTGTGTGTGTGTGTGTGTGTGTATGTGTGTGTGTGTGTGTGTGTGTGTGTGTGTGTGTGTGTGTGTGTGTTTGCACGCGCTTGTGTATACGTGGGCGCAATGACGAGAATGGCGATGACGACGACGATAACGATGATATTAACAACGACAATGATACCAAATGATTTTGACAACAACGACAACAACAACAACAACAAAACAACAATAGAAAAAGTCAACAATATCAGCAACAACAACGACGACGAGCAAGACGACAGCGACATCAACAGCAACTATAACAGCAGGAAAACAACAACAGTTACAACATTATCAGCGACAACAACTACCATAACTGTAGCAACATTTTAAACAACAAAATCAACAACAAAAACATTAGCCACAACAACATCATCAGCAACAACAACAACAACAACAAAAGAATTAATTGAAAAAAGAAAAGGAACGTCCAGTAGAGAAAACTATATAGTATCCAGGTGCACTCTAAGCAAAGCACAGACCTATTTCAAGACTGTCTTCTTCGCGTTTCTTACTAAGGACACTATAACATGCGAACAAAATGCTTCCATGAGTCATCATTCCGTCGCATGAAATAATGACGCTCGTAAAATCTGGACGCTGCAATTCTATTTCATATGACATCACACTAGGCCTGTGAAGTTGTACCACTGAGTGCCAGAGTGCTCACGAAATACATCTGCTCGTACGTCCAAATGCCACGTGGAAAATGTTCAGGATGGCTATAGTGTATGTTACATTGGATTATCACAAATTAGATTTTGTGTTCATTGACCTAAACATTGCTTATCTTACCTGAAGCAGACCTAGGAGGTCAAAACGCATCGTGGTTTGTCTTGTACCTTGTTTGTCCTTGTTTTTGGTGGACTCACTAAAATTATTCTTAAAGTTTATCGCAAAAAAAACAACAAAAAAAAACAAACAAAAAAAACAAACAAAAAAAAAACGCTCGAATTTTACGTACCACATGGTCCTGCAGCACCTTATTTCACGTCAAGTCCTAACGCTTTAAGATTTTAATTGAAAGTGTTGCAGCAATAACATTCATGACGAAGATCAGTTACAGTAAGTGTATTTCCTTTCTTTTACTTCCTTAAACATTTTATGACACGACTGGTCTGCTACTTGGTAATGTTACAGTTCATTCGAGTGCCAGTGTCACCAGTTTTACCAGACCGAAGGAGGTTTTGTTGCACGTATTTGTTTGTGACAGCGTCTAAGTTAATACAATTCTAGATCTTGAATAAACAAGACCAAATTTAACGATGATAACGCCGAGTCTTGTTCAGCCAGTCGACTACCATATCCAGTTCAAATAGCTCGGCCAACGCACCCCCCCCCCCCCCACCGAAAAAAATAAAGCACGCATAAAGCGCACACTAAATTTGTGCTCACCCATCATCTCCCGAAATCGCACGTCATACAAACGGACAGACACGTCCAAACCTGTTGACTGAAAGCTGTGTATTGAATTTAAGCTCTGTCGGTTCATCAGCTTTTTCACTTTTCCTCGTCGCGCCACTAGCAAACGCACGAATAGCCGTGATGGAGCTTCTGCTGTACGCTAGAAAGTGAAACAGAAAAAAAAATGGACAAAAAGATCACGCGCGTAACTAAGACTGAATAGTGCATTTCACACACATTCGGTTTCTTTACATACTCACCTAAAATGTCGCTGCAAGTGAACAGACATACCTACTATTAATTATATCTTTCATCCCTCTCTGAGTGTATAGAGGGTTTTGTTTACTTCACGGCGTTGTGGTGTGTTTCAAGATGGCGTCGGAGAACGATGGTGAGCGTTCTTTGCTTATTTTTGTTATAAACAATGAGTTTCCAGTTTTCGATAAAAAAAATAATTTACTACCTATGAACTGTGTGCCGCCGCAGAGAAAGTCTGTGGACACAACAGTATCGATTGAGCTCAACGCATCGGCTCACTGTGAAGGATTTATCCTCGCAATCATGCCAGTAGACATAAACTGTTAGTTCAAGGTTTTTCTCTCCGTGGCGTTCACATCAATGTGAAAAGCCAAAATCCTTTCCTCGCCAGAGACCCGATCAGCTGCGCGTCAAGTGAGAGAGGGGATCAGCCTCAAGCAACTAAACTTATCATCGGGAACGTTCCGTTATCGTTTTCAGACGAGGAGCTGTTGCAGTCTGTAAAAGAACTAGGGGTCTCAGTTCGATCAAAACTGATTTTAGAACGAGGCAGAGACGATAGAAGAAAATTAACACATTGGAAAACAGGGAGACGTTTCCTCTACATAGGAGTTCCAATGAACCCCTCAAAAAAAACAAACAAAAAAAAAAAAAACAAAAAAAAAAAACAACCTGTGCAGATTGGTCCGTTCAGAGCCGGTCTTGTACCACTAAGAACAGAAGTTTGTCAGACAGCATTAGGACGCAGAATGCCGCAATTGCCTTACCAAGGGCCACAGCATAAGAGACTGCGAAAACCCTGTGAAATGCAGACAGCGCTATAACGACGGGCATAAGGCAGGAGATCCTGTGTAGCATGCATGCCAAAACGTCAAGTCACGCTACAACGTACCTTACGACGACAGACAGTTTACAGAACACGACTGAAACAGTGATGAGAGTATCGTTGTTACCAGTGAAGACAGCTCCGGTGTTAAACACCAAGTGGGCGACAGCAATATCGACAAAATCCAGAACAAGGCAGACAGTTCCAAGGGCCGCAGTAGACCAAGGATAAAGCAAAGACAGACTACACTAAAAACCTATAGCAGGAACGGGTCCGGGTCGGTAAAACGACCACAATCCAAGGATTCCCCTTTGGACCCGTCAGACAAACGACCGAAACTAGCGGAACACACGGGCTATGACACAGACGACAATGAAACCATTTTCCATGAAACTGATTGACACATCGGCTACCCCTCCCCCCCCCCCACCTTGGTTTCCCCCACTGTTTATCTGTTTTACGGACCTAGCTATGTTAACAGACTAAGAGCTCTGAAATGTGATTAAAATGCCAGAACATATGTTAATTGATGGACGCTTTTGAGGCATTACCTATCACCACAAGAGGGCTAAGAAATAACATTAAAAGAAAGGCGATGTTCATCTGCTTCAAATGACAAAATGTGATATCATATGCATTCAAGAGTCACACATAACCAAAAAATATATTGATGTTTGGGAAAAGCAATGGGGAGGGAAAATTCTTTTTTTCTGATGAAGGAACAAGGCATAGTAGAGGAGAAATCATTTTAGCTTCCAAGCATTTTTCAGGTGAAATAAAGGTGGAAAACAAACATGATAGAATCTTGATAGTTTCAGGAAAAACCTAAGAACTCAGTGTTCTAATTATAAACGTTTACGCACCGAACGATCCTGCCAATAAAGTGCGTTTCTCCACGGCCAGCCAGAACATTAGAAGTCAGTACTCGGATAAAAAAACTCCTGATAGTTGGTGACTTCAGCTGCACGGTAGACAGCGAACTCAATGTCATATCAGGTCACCCACATTAAAAAAAAAAGAAAGACAGTCCTAATAAATTAATCACGAATTCCAGCCTAACTGATGTTCGGAGGATCTTTCACGATACCGAAAAGGAATACACATAGTGTAAAAAACATCCCTTCATCGCGCGTAGAATAGATTACTACTTCTTTAACCAAGAACTATTGCCTTACTGCTTCACATGTGATATTACCACAGTTCCGAACACTGACCATAAAGCCGTTTTGACTGAACCAAATAATAGCGAGTTCATCAAGGGCCCAGGACTTTGGCGTTTTAACAATTTCTATTCACAAGACACAGTTTTCCAACAACGTATGAACGAGGGAGCCGAGCAGTACCGCAAAACAAACAAGCTCGTGAGAAGTAAGATGAAAGAAGCCAGGGAGAAGTGGATAAGTGAACAGTGCGAAGCCATTGAGAAAAGCACGGAGCAAGGGAATAGCAAGAAAGCGTACAAGGCGCTGAAGACGCTCACAAAGACCCAGCGGAACAAATCAACAGTAATCGAGGACAAAGACGGAACCCTTTTGACCGAGAGCTCCGCAGTGCTGGCCAGATGGACAGAGTACTGCGACGAACTATACAACTATCCCATACAGCCAGACACCAGCGTGCTTAAAAGGGAAACAAGACCACCCAAGGAACCCTCTCCACTGCCTATCATGAGGGAAGAAGTGGAGGAGGCCATCCGCAGCCTTCCAGCGGGCAAGTCACCAGGAGCAGACAACATCCCAGCAGAGCTCCTCAAGCACGGGGGAAATGACCTGGTCACTGTGGTAACATCACTCTGTCAGAAGATCTGGGAGACCAAACAATGGCCTGATGAGTGGACAAAATCACTCATCATCCCCCTCCCCCAAAAAGGAAAACTTCGAAAGTGTAACAACTACAGGACAATCAGCCTGATCAGCCACACCAGCAAGATCATGCTAAGAGTCATTCTCAACAGACTCAAAGGTGAAGCTGAAGAACACTTGGCAGAAGAACAAGCCGGATTCAGGGCAGGCCGAAGCACAGTTGAACAGATTTTCAACTGCCGCATTATGATGGAAAAACACCTCCAACACCAAAAAGAACTATACCACTTCATAGACTTCAAAAAAGCCTTCGACAGAGTGTGGCACGAAGGACTGTGGCATGTTTTGAGAGGCCTTGGCATCGAGAAGGGACTAATTCAAACCATCCAGTCCCTGTACAACTCTGCCAGTAGTGCGGTCCTCCTCAACAACAACATCGGAAAGTACTTCAAGACAACGGTCGGTGTCCGTCAAGGATGCCTACTCTCTCCGGTGCTGTTCAATCTCTATCTGGAAAACATCATGAGAGAGACTCTATATGATTTTGAGTCCACAATATCCATCGGTGGGCGAACGATCAACAACCTACGTTTCGCCAATGACATCGACCTGATGGGGGGCAGCAACAGCGAACTGCAAGGTCTCACCAACAGACTGGCAGACACATCAAAGGCATATGGCATGGAGGTCAGCTGCGAAAAGAGCAAAGTCATGGTCAACAGCGCAAACAACACCGCTGCACAGATCACCATGAACGGCCAACAGCTCGAAGAGGTGGACGCTTTTAAATACCTCGGCGCCACACTCACCAAAGACGGACGCTCCACCATCGAAATCAAGACCAGGCTCGCCATCGCAACATCCACCATGGCAAAACTTGATAAGATCTGGAGCAAAGACATTAGCTTCCCAACAAAGATCACACTATATAAAGCCCTGGTTCTGTCCATCCTTCTCTATGGCTGCGAGAGCTGGACCATGACAGCTGAGACGACCAGAAGAGTCCAAACGTTTGAGACCAAATGCTACAGACGCATACTAGGGATCTCCTGGAATGACCACAAGACCAACGACTTCGTTCGTGCCCAAATAACTTCAAGGGCAGGCCCGCAGGAACCCCTCCTAGCGCTTGTGAAAAGGCGGAAGTTGACATGGTTTGGTCACATCACTCGCCACAACAGCCTACCCAAAACAGTGCTGCAAGGAACATTGGAAGGTGGCCGCAGACGCGGACGACCAGCAAAGAACTGGATGGATAACATCAAAGAGTGGACCCGAATGGACAGCCCCTCCCTGATCAGAGCGGCAGAAGACAGACCTGGCTGGCGCTCTCTGGCCCGCAAGACGTCCATCATGTCTCCCCCACGACCATCCGCTCAAGGGAGAGAGTGAGTGAGTGAGTGATGAACGTGGAAACAACCAGCAACCCAACAGAAGTATTGGAATCTTGCAATATCTAAATAAGAGAGTTTTATACAGAATACGGTAAGTATAAAACTTTCACAACGAAAAATAAAATATTGGAATTACAATGTCGCTTAAAAACGTTGGAAGAAAAGGCAATAAGTGATTTAACTAATCTTCAAACACAACGGGAAATGTTTCAGGTGAAGCAGCAATTTGAAATATTATCTCTCAAGAAAGCTAAGGGTCCGTAGGTTAGAGCTCGGGGAAAATGGATAGAGGAAGGGGAAAAGAACACAAAGTGTTTCTTAAACTTAAACAAGATGCAAAGCATATAAACGTACTCCCAGTTTATCTTGAATATGCGTGAGATATTCCATAAAGAGGAAAAACCGTTTGGGGCTGTTATAGCCAGTAGTAACGGCTATTCTAGTAAACATCGGCCATCATCTGTGACCCATAATGAACATACCTTCAAATTTTCAGAAAGATCGGCCAAGTACTTTCTGAGATTTTCCATAAAGAAGAAAACCATTATGGGCCGTTATAGCCGTTAGTAACAGCTATAACGGTAAAATAAACATCGGACATCATCCGTGAACCATAATGAACATACCTACAAATTTTCAGAAAGATCGGCCAAATACTTTCTGAGATATTCCATAAAGAAGAAAAACCGGTATGGGCCGTCATAGCCGCTAGTAACGGCTATAACGGTA
Source organism: Conus canariensis (assembly GCA_033310375.1). Lineage (NCBI taxonomy): Eukaryota > Metazoa > Mollusca > Gastropoda > Neogastropoda > Conidae > Conus > Conus canariensis. The sequence continues at coordinate 55,785,592 of CM065724.1, forward strand.
AAATAGAACATCAGGCATCATCCGTGACCCATGATGAACACACCTACAAATTTTCAGAAAGATCGGCCCAGGAGTTTTGTCTGGAACGAGTGGAACACATTTTGATCACGGACGGACAGACAGACAGACCGTCAGACAGACACACAGACAGCATTTCTTCGTTCCCATTGTAAAGTACTCCCTGTTCTATGAGAACCGGGAGTACAAAAAAGTAAGGGGTAAGAAAAAGGCAATCACGAGAATACAAGGAAAAGACGGCGAAGTCATAACCGACCACGTACAGATATTGGAGGAACAAACTCGTTACTGTTCTAAGTTGTATAACCAGAGCACTAACACAGGAATTATACAAGAAACTATGAATAACTTCATTGCAGATGTGTAACTCCCTACTCTAAATGGTGAGGACGCAGCTCTTTGTGAAGGATTGATATCTCTAGAGGAAGCAAGCTCTGCTCTAAAAGCAATGAAAAATGGATCCTCTCCTGGTAGTGACGGCTTAACCGTAGAATTTATGAAATTCTTGTGGAGCAAAATTGAAACGCTGTTAACATCCTGTTACAACGAGTCTTTTGAAAAAGGAGAATTGTCGTATACACCAAAACAAGGCATAGTAATTCTGTTACACAAAGGGAAAGAACTAGCGCGCGATCAGTTGAGTAACTGGAGACCAATCACACTCTGAAATATGGATTACAAAATGTTAGCAAAAGTGTTGACAGTAAGATTATGCAAAGTAATATCAAAATTGATAAATGAAGACAAAGTTGGATATCTTAAAGGTCGGAGTATATGAACAATTATCAGAACAATCGACGACGTCATTGAATACTTAAATCCCAGAAACAAAGCTGGTTATCTTTTAGCTCTAGACTACTCAAAATTCTTTGACTCAGTATCATGTACTTTCATGTTAAACGCGTTCCGTATCTTCGGTTTCGGTGAACAGTTTACCGATTGAATAGCAATTCTTAATAGCAATACTTTTTGTAGTGTAAACCATGCAGGATGGATATCCCAACCATTTCCAGTAACATGTGGAATCAGGCAAGATGTCCGTTTTCTACCCTTGCTTTTATTTTGTCAGTTGAGTTGCTAGCGGAATAAGTTTATCAAAGTATAATCAAAGCAGACAACAAATTGAACAACTGAAAAGCAGCTTGCTAACGATACAACAGTTTTTCTACAAAACAAAGAAGACATTGTAAATGTCTCTTCGATTGTCACAACATTCTCAAAATTTTCAGGTCTCCTGCTGAATCACACGAAAATCAAAGCCATGCGGATTGGTATCTATAACAACGAAGAAACCATACCGTTTGGACACACAGACAAAATCAAGATTCTCGGAATCTTCTTTAAAAACAATACAAGAGCCCAGCATATTGAAGAGAACTGGATAAAAAAAAATGGATAAAACGCACAGTCTTATAAAACTCTGGAGCCGTAGAGATCTTAGTAAACGTGGAAAAATAGTTATAGTAAAAAGCCTCTTAGTAAGCCAGTTTATATTCGTAATGCATTCAACTGGATTTCCAGAAAAAGTTCCCGCAGAGATAAACCGAACTCTTTATAAATTCATTTGGCAAAGGATGTACTCAAATAAAAAAAGCATTCGAAAAGGTCAAAAGAAAAGTTATAAAAAACAGTTTTGAGCACGGTGGTCTTAAAATGGCATACATAAGCCAACTACACACGTGTTTTTTTTTTAAATCTTCAATGGATACGTAAACTATACTTGTCAGATGATGATAACTGGAGTCTTATTCCCCAGTGGTATTGCCACCAGACAGCAAGCGGCAGCCTAATATATGAAATAAACTGTAAGCTGTTGGAAACGCAGAGAGCTCTTGGAAAAATTAAAAGCGAATTCTGGAAAAAAAAGTTCTTTGCACTCATGTGAAGAACAAAACACTACATACAATGGAAAGACTAAGTATAACTAACTTCAAACATCAACTAATATGGAGTAACAGGTTAATGCAATAGAAGAATCATTCTCTCTTTTTCGCTGCTTGGAAAAATAGTGGAATAGAAAAAATAAAAGATTTAATACACCCAAAATGAATCTAGACTTCTAAACATAGAAGAATTTCAACAAAAAATAGAACAAACTCCAGCCGTCACTATATTCGAACAAAACGCGGAAACTAACGCTCTCCCAAAGCAATGGAAAGAATGGATTAGTCAACAAAATCGGTCTGTTTTAATTATATGTTTCCCTTTCCCATTTTTCTCACTGATATGATCCTTCTCTCTCTCTCTCTCTCTCTCTCTCTCTCTCTCTCTCTCTGGGGCCGAATGAATTGAGTTCAGAAGCGATGGACGATTTGCTAATGAGCACTGTACAAATTGTTGAATTACCCTATCATCTGATAGTTTTCGAGCCCTGGATTTGGCTGATATCTCCTACGTCACAGTTGGATTTTGAATTGAACGTGGTTGTTTCCTGGTAACATTCATCATCTTTATGTTTAAAAAGGTCAACAAACATGCCGGCATGTTTCAAAGGACACTGAAAGTGAAGTCGCTGACAGGCGATGTCGTAGCAGGTTGCCTCCCCACGTTTTTGTTATGAGGTAGTTTTCTGCTACAATGTGGCGCGTTGAACAGTACCCCGGACCTCAGAATAGCAGACAAACCTGTATAACAACTTGAACTCGAACAGCCAGCACTGAGAAAGCAGGAGCCGCTACTATCAGCTCTACTTTGCTTCCCAAACCCGTTGTTGAACCAACCACGCAGAATTGTATATCCATGCTCCAGACTTTGAGAGACAAATTCGACAATAATAAACAAAGACATTAAGAATAAAAAGACATTATTAGCAGCATATAGATGACATGAAGGACATTCATTTGCTATGGTCATACTGTACTGCAAGAGAAGGTGAAGTCACATAAGAATCAAGTGGCTGGTTTTCGACAGGGAAACGATGCATTGAAGAAGCGGATACAGGACGCTGAATGGAAAGCCAGCGATCTGGAAGGACGACTTTGATCGTCCTTTCAGATCTTTGGCTTTCCGTTGAGTGTCCTGTATCCGCTTCTTCAGTGCATCGTTTCCCTGTAACAAACTAATTTACTATGAGCTTTCTTGTACACAGAACGAGACACAGTCTGAATGTGAAGGGCTTATCAGTGATGTTATTGTGAACAAACTCGGGTTGACACATGACTTCCACTTTGATCGAGTGCAGCATTTGAATGCCAAGTCCTCCTCACCAATCATCCCCTGCTGCACTCTCTACACAGGAAAAATTCTTTGGGCCAAAAATAAACGGAAGGGCAGTGAACTGTTTGCTGTTGAGGACTTTTCTCTTCGTGTCAGAAGGTTCAATGTCTTCTTTACTGAAGAAAGCCAGAGGGGAGGGTTAACGGGCATCAATGCTATTCGACCATCTCTTTATCGATGGAAACAAGTTTGAACTTGATTAAAGGCCAGCCAAGCTCGACACCGGCAGTATATGACAGGCGGGGGCATGGCAACCGTGTGAAACAGATGGTTGATACTGAGTTTAGGCGTGTTTAGGCGTGTGAGTAAAGAATCGGCTCACAAAGTAAATAGTGGATTGGTTTCGTTACAGGGAAGGAGGGTGGCATTAGATGATGTGGCATAAAATTATACCTTTTCAAGTTCCAATTTCACACCCTCTAGATATAACGGTTTTTGTCTAAATACTTGTGATGTAGACCCGTCATATCATAGAATGGATCGCACGGCCGGAAAGAGAATTGCTGACGATCATTTCCAAGGACTGGAGTGTGTTTTACGATCAGATGTAAATATTGACAGTTTAAATGAGTGGGCATCTCAAAAGAAAAATTGTTATAAGGAAAGGCATAAAAGTTATGAGGATATTTCGCCGATCAAACAAGAAAAAAACAAGCACTAAGATCTCAGACAGGAAGACAGTGTGTGAATCGTGGCAAATTATGCAATGCTACTTATGTTTCTGATAATAATGCGAGTTGGTATTTTCGTTTATATATAGGAATATAAATGGACTGCTTTCTAAGATAATCAACAGGGATTACATACATTGTTTGTTTGATTTTGATATGTTTAGTAGAAACTTTTGTAGATGATCTTCAGCACGTCATATTTCCAAGTTCTTATACTACTTTTTGTAGGCCAGCCATTAAATTTACTAAAAGTAAAGGGAGGATGTCAGGTGGCATACTATGCGTCTTATCCGAAATGAACGTATATCTCGTATTCAAGAATTCAAAAGAATTTTCCAAATATTCTTTTGTTTTTGATTGACAAGTCTTTTTTGTTTTTTGTTTAAGAGTGGATGTTATATATGCATGTGCCTATGTTTACCTTATTATACTGATTTTGATATTGATAACGGTATAAGTGCACTTAAAGAATGCCTTTTTTTGGATTAAATGATGAAGTTTGATGACGCGTATGTGATTTGATCGGAAATAAATTGGAAAACTTCCAGTTTTCCTTCTGATATGTTTGATGACGATGGTTTACATGGAAATCATTTTCACAGCCATTCTGATTTTACTTGTCACGTGAGAAAATCTGCTGACAGTGTACTTAATCGTAATGGGAATGCTTGTTAAACATGTGTACAACGCTTAGTTTATGTGTACTCATTGTCATTTCCAACAATAATACTGATGGCAACTTAAACATACATATAATAAATAGGAAATTATTTTCTAGTTTCTAAAGAACAGCTAACTATTCTGTTTACTTTTTATAAACTAGTTGTTTGAGAAATATTGGAATCAGACCATGTACCCTTTGAGTTACATTTCAAATTGCATGGGAGTTCTAATAAAGTGAGTATTTCCACTCTGGTGGATGAACAACAATGTACAGGGAAAAAAAATATGTGGAACTCTGATTTTGAGACTGTTTTTAATTAGTGCGATGCAGTCTGATGAATAATTATCGCTCCTCGATCGCGCAGTTAATTTGATTGATTACAATTGCAACCATGCTTTGAACATGTGTAATAAATGTATTAAAAACTAGCTGTTGTATGAAAAAAGATTTGTTTGTCAAAGTGCGATACAAAAAATGACAGGTATGATAAGCAAAGCGTATTAAGCAAGATTTGTGCTAAAGGTTTGCTCTCGATATTCAGGAAAACAGGAAATAAAAATGACAGTGATACTTACTGTATTGCGAGAAGAGAATTTAAGAACATGTTGAATAGAGAAGAAAAACAGTACAATGACATGTTATAAAAAAAAAACCTTGTTTTTATGGTAAACAGTCAAGGAGAGTTTTTAGAAACTATTCATAACATATCCTTCAAACGTAAACAAATTCACAATGATGACGGTTTTAATGATTTTAAAGACCTACTTGAATAGACGCAAACACAAGCGTAGATATAGAATATGCTTAGTAGGACGAAGAAGAAATGAGAGCTATAAATCATCCCACATCAAGTGAGGAAGTAATGTTTGCAATAAGAAAATTGAAAAATGGTAAAGCAGCAGGACCAGATGGAATTATTGGGGAAATGGTAGAATATGCAGGGGTTAGGATAGTTGAGTTTGTTAATACAATTATTTTAATGCTTTGTTTAACGAGGGTATTTTCCCAGACAACTGGACAGATTCTATCGTACTTCCTTTATTTAGAAAAGATTATATAAATAATCCTAGCAATTATAGTGGTACATGTTTGTGTGACACCGGCAGTAAAATCTGTCGTGCAGTCATAGATAACAGACCTCAAGAATGGACAGAAGAATACAATTTGACGGGCGAACATCAAGCAGGATTTAAATTGGACTTTTTTGTAGTTGATGATATGGTTGCTTTGTCAGCATTGATACAAAGAAGTAAGTAAATAATTAAAAAAAAAAAAAACAGTTTCGTTTTAACCGTAAACTAAACGTTGCCTTCACTGATTTTGAAAAGGCGTTTGATTCTATAGAAAGGAACTTGGTATAGCCTATCCTTTTGACAAATGAAATTAATTGCAAGTTGTACAAATGTATTCGTAGTATGTGCATAAATGTAAACGCTAGGGTCAAATGTGGAACTAAATTGACTGAGTATACGAATTGCATTCGTGGGATAAAACAAGGTGATGTTTGCAGCCTTATATTTTTCGCAGTTTGCATTACAAGTGACAAGAGGAGGCAAACACGGTTCAATATTTACACATAATTACTTTAAGCTGTTTATGGCTGATGATGTAGCTTTACTGGCTGAAACCGTCAGTGGCCTGTAAACACAGATCAATAGTCTGTGTCGTGCAGCGGCAGCGGAACACTTGATAGTGAATAAAAAAAAACAATGTTGTTGTATTTATGAAAGGGGGTTATTCATCAGTCGGTGAGAAATGGATTTACAATCGAATAATTATGCCTGTTTTAAATGTGTACAAGTACCCGGGAATTTACTTTTTTTTGAGCTTCTCTCTCTCTCTCTCTCTCTCTCTCTCTCTCTCTCTCTCTCTGTCTCTCTCTCTGTCTGTCTGTCTGTCTGTCTCTCTCTCTCTCTCTCTCTCTCTCTCTCTCTTCCTCCTCCTCCTCCTCCTCTTCTTTTTCTTTTTCTTCTTCTTCTTCTTCTTCTTCTTCTTCTTCTTCTTCTTCTAGTTCGCCTTGCATACTGCATATTGTTCTACAGCGTGCTGCCTGGATGACACTGCAAGGAGTTAAAAAAAAATAAACAGAAGAAGAAGAAGAAGAAATTGTGTGGAAAGATGAAGTTTTCCCATTATTTCTCACAAGTTCAGAGAGAGAGAGAGAGAGAGAGAGAGAGAGAGAGAGAGAGAGTATGGGTGTGTAAGAGAGGAAGAGTGTCCATGTGTGTGTGTGTGTGTGTGTGTGTGTATGTGTGCGTGCGTGCGTGCGTGTGTGTGTGTGTGTGTGTGTGTGTGTGTGTGTGTGTGTGTGTGTGTGTGTGTGTGTGTGCGTGCGCGCGCGCGTGTGTGTGTGTGTCCGTTTCTGTCTGAGTCTGTCTGCGTCTCTGTGTCTTTGTGTACCCAAGAAGTGTGTGTGTGTGTGTGTGTGTGTGTGTGTGTGTGTGTGTGTGTGTGTGTGTGTGTGTGTGTGTGTGTGTGCGTGCGTGCATACGCGTGCTCGCGCGTGTGTATGGATGTGTGTGTGTGCGTGCACGCGTGTGTGCGTGCATGCGTGTGTGCGTGCATGCGTGCATGCGTGTGTGCGTGCATGCGTGCATGGTTGCGTGCGTGCGTGCGTGCGTGTGCGCACGCGCGCGCGTGCGTGCGTGCGTGCGTGCGTGTGTGTGTGTGTTGTGTGTGTGTGTTGTGTGCGCGCGCGCGCATGTGCGTTTGCGCGAGTGTGTCTGTGCAAATAACATTTCGAAGGCATTTGTGTTATGCAGATTCGGTGACGACAATATTTTCAGCCAGGAGATTCAAGTGGACAGCATGGAAATGTCTCCATGAATTTTCATTTCTTGCATAACAGGCAGGGGTTGTGACTGAGAAACGGAGTAGACAAAAATATGTAGATGCTTTGGACGTAGCTTACTGGTTAGATACAACATTGGAGGAAAGGAGAAAAGTTATTTTAGTCACAGAACGTGATAAGCAGAGCAGTTTTCCACACGTGAGGGATAGTCTGTGTTTTTACTTCTACAGCACTTAGGTCAAAAGAAAACTGATACCACATCATTTAGTATATGGATGTCAATTTTTTTTTTTTTTTTTTTTTTTCAAATCAGACATTAAGAAATACTAACACGATGATCAGAAGCACATCACAGAGCAAAAAGTATCTCTGTAATCATACAAACAAAACAACAGTAATATAGTATCAGTGAATGATACACATGCAATAAACAACAAGCTTTTTTTCAGCTTCCTCCTTCTTTTATTCATTCCCTAGACAAAAGATCGACCAAAACGTTGGCAGAGCCAGAAATTGGCTTAACCACGAATGAGAATTCCTGGATGGCCAGAGACTAGCGCAACAGACGACTGTTTTTTGTCTGAGACTCCTTTAAAAAACGTCAGAGGCCTGTGATCTGTCTGAAGGGTAAAAGATCGCCGTGACAGAAATCGTTCAAATAGTGAGTACGGTCGCCAAGCATTCCCTCTCAATTGTGGAGTACTTCTCCTGGGATGCAGTGAATTTTTTGTTGCAAGCTGTACTGGATGCAACAAATTATCCTCGGGCTGCACCAGCACAGATCCAATTTTAGAGGAACTTGCATCAGTGCGCAAAACGAAATCTTTGCTCAGGTGAGGTAACAATAAAACAAGAAACCGTTCAAAATTTTCTATGCTGTCTCTCAGGCTGTCTGACAGTCATGAGTCCAAGTCACTGAACTTCGTCTTTGTCCCCTAGTGAGATCAGTTAAAGGAGTAGTCAAAGTAGCAAAATTCGGTACATTGTAATACGAAGGCAAGCCCAAAAGTGATTGAACATGCTTCTTTGAACAAGGAGTTTTGATGGACAAGATCTTTTCGATTTCTTTCTCTCTGGAGAAATGGAACTGACTGAAACGGTGTGTCCTAGGAACTCCAGTTCCTGGTAACCTGCCATGATTTTGGATGGTCGGGCTCTGAGACCAAAAGTTCGTCTTCCTCAGCCGTGGGAATTTGCCAGTAACCTTTAGTAACATCGATTTTGACAAAATACCGAGCATGCGACAACTCGCAAAACGATCCTCCACGTCAGGTAAAGGCTCATAATCAAAGACTGTGACTCTGTTAAGTGCTCTGTAATCGACACAAAACCAAACTGAGCCATCTGGTTTAGAAACCAAAACAACAGGAGCAGGCTACGGGAAGTAGAACGCTCAATAACGCCTCGATCGAGCATCACTAGTACTTCTCTCTCAAGAAATTGCATTTGTTTGCAAATGGGAGAGGGTACGGCTTGACACACACATGAGTGTCTGTAGTTAACTAAATCCTGTGTGGTTCAACACCCGAAGCAACGCCTGGTTTATCTTGAGGATATCTTGGAAGTCCTCCAAGACTTTTCCTAAGTGTGTGACTTGAGAGGTTGTGAGATTGTCATTTATTTTCACATCTTTAAATGTTTCACCTTGAACTGACAAGGTAAGCAGTACAAAATCATCAATACCACCATCCTGTCCAACACCCACTAAAGATACATGTATAACAGGTAAATCATTTGACACACACGACATTTGATCATTTGACAGACACAGTAGAAAGAAACTCGTGGAGAGCGTGGCAGCAGAGAGTCCTCAGAAGAGAAGCCCCCTTCAAGCAAGTGTTTCGGCCCTTATCTCCTGACACTCTAGGGGGGTTGGGCCACACCCGGTTCATGACTCCGGATGTCCCTCTGCTGCCCCTTTTTTTTCCCATCTTGGGACGAGCCATGGCTGGGATTCGAACCCATGACCCTCTGGACATGCTCATTTTCCACTTAATGACTCGCGCTTTAACCACTGAGCCACAGGGACACCTGATATTTGTAGGGAAATTAAGCCTTATGAAGTTCACTTTTGTTCCTCCTTGACCAGATCCAGCTTGAACACCTCTCTGCCGCTTCTGCCATTGCTTTCAGGGCTCTGGTTTTTTCCCTCCCTGCAACTGAGAGCTGTTTCATGAGGCTGTATGCAGACGTTCCTACAAACCCCCTAGCTCCAATTTCTGCAGTGAGGACTTTGACCTGATAGCGTTCTCTCCTCAGGCTGTTTGCCAGATCAGCATACTTTTCAGTCTTGTAGATTTGAGCTGCCTCCATTCTGTTCTCATATGGCACCGTGAGCTCGATCATGATCAGCTGCTTGGTTGACTGAGAGTGGACTACTATGTCTGGTCTCATGCCACTCTTGCTGATGATCTCTGGGTGACTCTTCCATTCTGGGAGGTCTGCAGTGCACTCCCAGTCATCTGCCCCGTCCAGCAGACTCTGCCTGCATGTTTCGAGTGGCACTGTTGTTCTTGGCCATGATTTGCTGCCTCCTGCCATGAAGAATGTTGCGGGTGCTTTTGGAGTCCTGATTTTCCCTTTTGTGGTGTTGGTACTAGCCCAGACTACTTGTACAATCTCTTTGAGCACTTGGTTGTGCCTCCATATGTACCTTCCTTGAGCCAGGGCTACTTTACATGAGCTTAGGACATGCTCCACTGTTTGTTTTTCATGGCAGAGGGGGCATGCAGGATCGTCTGCTTTCCCCCACTTCACCAGGTTTGCATTTGAGGGCAGAAGGTCATATGCAGATCTGAGAATGAAGCTGATCCTGAGAGTGGGCCATGTGCCAAATGTCATTCCAAGTGAGACTTCTTTGGAGTGCATTCTCCCACGTTGTCCATTGCCCTTGCTGGCTCTGCTGGACTGCTTTTTGGAGTCTTTTTTGGTCTTCTTCTTTTCTCATCTCCTGAATCATCATGTCTCTTTTGGCTTTTCCTTTGGCCTTTGACCACCATTCAGTTTTGGTCACCCCCAGTCCTTGTCTGTTGGTCTGTGTGTGTCCTGTTATTTCTCTGATCTTGAGACTTTCTTTTGCAGAATCCATCGCCTCTTGAACTTTCCATTTTCTGCCTGTCTTCAGCTGGGGCTTGATTGCTTCTACCACCTTGTCTCCTGAGTCCTCCAGCATGCTTTGAAGTCTGATCTTCCCTGCTTTGTATTCCTCCAGGATGGATTTCAGTGGTAGTTTCAGCTTTGCTTGGCGACAGTACAGCGCTATGTCAGTCAGACAAGGTGGGACACCAAGCCATTTCCTTGTGAACTTGTTGATTTTGGCTTCCATTGCCTCCACTATGCTGGTGCAGATGTCGTATATCATCAGAGGCCATAGGAGCTTTGGTATCAGCATGAACTGCAGACACCAGACCTTGTATTTGCCAGGGAGCCCACACTGGTCAATGGTCTCCAAGCCTTCCTCCGCCATCTGCTTGGTTTCTTTTGCTCTTTGTGTGTCTTTCAGCGTATCATCATACCATCTTCCAAGGCTCTTGACTGGTTCTTCTGTGACTGTTGGAATGGCCTGGTTGGCAACACTGAAGACCACAGATCCGGCCACTTTTCCTTTCCTCAGTGAGAGACTCCGTGATTTCTTTGGCTTGAACTTCATTCTGGATGAGGCAACTATGTCGTCCAGCCTCTCCAGCACATGACGTGTCTCGTCTTCTCTGGATGAAATCACTGTAGTGTCATCCATGAAGGCCTTGAGAGGAGGCATTTTGTATCCATCGCCAAGGTCTGTTTGTCTCGCGTTGTTTGTTGCTGCTTTCAAGATGAGTTCCATTGCCAGCACGAACAGTATTGGGGAAATTGCACAGCCCATTGCAATACCCACTTCCAAGTTGATCCAGTCTGTTGTGTACTCCTTGGTAGAGAACCGCATTGAGAAGCCATTGAAGTACTTCTTGAGCATGTCGCGGATGTTCTTTGGTACATGGTACATTTCAAGAGCCAACTGTATCATCTCATGGGGCACAGATCCATATGCGTTTGCCAGATCAAGCCACACTACGTCCAGGTCTCTCTTTTCTGTTTTTGCTTTTTGGGTTGCGTCCCAGATCATTGTGGCGTGTTCTACACAGCCAGCCACGCCTGGGATGCCACCTTTCTGGACTGACACATCCAAGTACTTGTTTTCCATCAGGTACTTGGTCAGCCTTGCTGCCATGACAGAGAAGAAGATTTTCCCTTCGACGTTCAGTAGTGATATTGGCCTGAACTGGCTAATGTCACTTGAGTTTTGCTCTTTGGGGATGTACACACCATCTGCCGTCATCCACTGGCCGCTGATCTTCTGGTTTCTCCAAGCCGATCGCAGCAGCCTGTGGAGCCACTCCAGCACCTTGGGACATTTCTTGTAAAGCTGGTAAGGTATTCCGTTTGGCCCTGGTGATGATTTGGCTCTGGCTTTGTCGACCACCTTCTTGATTTCCGCCAACGTTGGAGGCTTGCCATTGAACTGTTCCTCAGGGTTGGTTGGCCACACCAGACCTTGAATGTCGAGTGGTGCTTTGCTCTGTGGGTCAGAGTATGTTTTCCTCAGATGCTGCTCAAGAACTCCTTTGTCCACACTTAGGGTCCCAGATTTTGGCTGCTCAAACAGTGTTCTGGCAAACTGGAAGGGGTCTCTGAAGAAGCGCTCTTGTGTCTTCTTCTTTTTGCTCTTCCTCTTCCTCGCAGATTCCGCTTTGCTGAGGGCGCTGTGTTTTTCTTTCAGGTCTTTCCACAGTTTTTCCAAGCCTTGTTTTTCAGCTGGCAGTGCGGTCTTCATTTGCATCTTCAGGTTTTTCTTTTGGACCCTGATCTTGTCCATCTTTTCTTGGCGTCTGGATTTCTTTGGAGGTGTTTTCTCTTTGGGTAGTTTTGCTCCATAGGCGTCTCTACATGTGGCATACACAATGTCCCCATATGTGGCTAGTTTGTGTTCCAGGGTGCTTTTCCCTATCAGTGCATCGAGTCTTTGGACGATTTTTGCATCCAGTTTCTCCCAAATCTTCAGTTTCGTTTGCTCGTGGCAGGTTGAGTTTCAGGCGCCTGGCATCGAGGGCCTGTGCAAATTCCTCATCCGAACCAACAGCGTGGATGTCCTTGGCACTGTGGTTTAAATCCTGGCCTTGGTCTTCCGACGTCTTATCTGCTGATGCAGTGCGCTGCTGCTCATTCAGATGAGTCTTCACACATCCCATCTTTGTTCTGTGGATCTTCATGCCACGGGTGGTAGCGAAACGCTTTCCACAGACACATGGATATTCCATTTGGTCCATGTTCATAGTCCGTTTGGGATTTGCAGTCATGATTGGTTGAGCACCGATGGATTCATCATTCTCTCCCCCTTTCGGTGAATCCTGGGAGCATCTTTTCCTTTTATTCTTAGTAGCCACATGTTAAAGGCAAAGTGGGGAGCCAGCCCACAGAGCCCTTGGTTCTGGTCTTTCCCAGTGTCCTCCGGTCTTTCCCGGACGTCCTCCGGCCTATTCCCGGAAGTCAATTGTTTACCCATGCATCAGTAGAAAGAAACTCGTGGAGAGCGTGGCAGCAGAGAGTCCTCAGAAGAGAAGCCCCCTTCAAGCAAGTGTTTCGGCCCTTATCTCCTGACACTCTAGGGGGGTTGGGCCACACCCGGTTCATGACTCCGGATGTCCCTCTGCTGCCCCTTTTTTTTCCCATCTTGGGACAAAGTAGACTTGGTGGAAAACCTAACACAATTCACTGGCAAAAGATCATTTATTTCAAAACTCACAGCAGATACATGAACATCAGGAACAGAATGAATCAACATGAATATTTGCTTTGTTGACTGCAATATGGGAACGTTCATAGTAGTTTTAACATGTTGAAATGAAAAAACTTTTGCAGTATTGCCCATATCAGTTCTGTAGTTGACATTAGAACATTCTTCAAAGACAGGTATGGACCGTTCCACATGACACGCATTTCATTTTTGTCATCTGTGAGGAGTACTTAAACTTGATCGCCCACAGAGAACGAACTCATTTTTGCACGACGGTCCGCATGATGCTTGTGAGTGGTAGTACTGTTAAAGGCGTTTTCCTGAGCAATAGGCAAGTCTCTCGAAAGCGATTTTGCAGAGAGAAAACATAATCAAAGACATTCTTTTCTTCTTCGGTTACCTCAAATCTAGACCAAGCTTTAGCTAAAATGCTAAAAGGACCACTGGGGGAACGTCTAAAAAGTAACTCAAAAGGAGAAAATCCGGTATTTCCTGATAGCAATTCCCGATAGGCAAAGAGCAGTGCGGGTATTTACCTGTCCCAATCAGATGGTCGTTCCATACACACTATTTTCACCGTGGTTTTCAGAGTACCATTAAATCTCTCAACCAAACCGTGGACTGAAGATGATACGGCGTCGTGGTACACGAGGAAATGGTACACAAACGAAAACGTTAAGGTCAGTAAAAGTTAAGTTTCAAACGAAAAAGTTCCTTCATGAGGTCCGACATGAACTGTGACCCACAGTCAAACAGGATCTTATCCAGAAGACTCGTCCTTGAAAAATAGAAAGTAGTGCCTCTGCGACTGTCATAGTATTGATCTTTTTCAAAGGCGCTGCCTCTGGGTGACGAGTGGCAACGTCAATGACTGTTAGAACGTGACAAAAATCAGAGTGTGATGCGCGGAGGGACCAGCGAGATCAATGGCAATGCGACTGAATGGTTAAGTAATGATCGGCATGCGCTGTAATGGGGCGCAAGGGACTTGACCCTTCGGTATTGTTTTTTGGCAAGTGTCACAGGACTTAAAATAACGGGACACATGTACACTCACACCAGGCCAAAAGAAAGCAGATGAAAGTCGTTGTAGAGTACGTTTTACAATACAATGACCCCAAAACATGGAATCATGAGCAGTTTGCAAGACAGCATCACGAAGTGACAAGGAAACCACAATTTGCTCCTCAAATGTACCTTGCTTCGAGAACAAACGATACTCTAGACCATTCTTTGTGACGTACACAATCTCATTACAATGACCAATTTCGCAGTCACATTAGAAAGCAAATGAGAAAGTGTTATTTTCTTTTTGCTTTTGCGCCAGTTCATCCTGGGGGTGATAGGGACAAGAAGGCGTTTTGGATCGTCCTTCTCTCTTTTCCTGTAATCTAGTACTATAAGTACAAGGGACGAAAGATCCACTTTCACCACCACACACAGTACACACGCCAGGAAGATTTCCCAAAATAAGATCAGTTACTGGGTTATCAATAACACAGGCTTCAATTTGTCCTGTGAAATATAAGGTTGAGACATGGATAGATACCAGGGTAAAAGACTATTTTGCCCCCGAAAGAACGACAGTTCTAAACCCCGCCAGTATACCGGTCATCTCTGACTAAATCTTTGCCGACACCAGCAGTAGTACACCCAGTGTCTTTCAACAGCGTGGCATGAAATCCATTTACATTCTTTGTGTAACGGAAACGTGGTTCAAGGAAAGCGGCGATGAACCAAAGCTACGTGACCTCGCCCCAGCTGGCTATACCACCAAGTGAAAGCTAGATTCTACTGCACCTGTACATCCTCTGAATGACAGAGTTTACTGTGGACCTCCTTTGGCTTGTTTTAGTCCTGTTAGTCAAGACTATGTCAAAAAACTTTGTTTGCGATGCAGCCCTAAATCATGTGAACTTGATGCCATTCCCACTAACTTGCTCTTTCAGTGCATTGATGATGTCCTACCCCATCTTACTCATGTTATCAATACCTCTTTGTCCTCTGGTCACGTTCCTGAAATCTTCCGGTCCGCAGTGGTACGTCCATTGATCAAGAATCCTTCATTAGATAAAAATGTTTTAAAGAATTATCGGCCTGTATCAAATTTGTCATTTCTATCAAAATTATTAGAGAAGATCGTTTTGGAACAAATTCTAGAACATCTCGAAAAGAATCACCTTTTGAATCCTCATCAATCTGCTTACAGACAAGGCCATAGTTGTGAGACAGCACTCCTCCGTATAGTCAATGACCTCCTCTGCGGGCTTGACGATGGGAATGTTTCCTTATTAGCGATGTTAGACCTCTCTGCAGCATTTGACACGATCGATCATAATATTTTGTTCTCACGGCTTCAAACTTCCTTTGGATTCAAAGACACAGCTCTCGACTGGATTATCTCTTACTTGACTGGACGGACTCAGACAGTGTGTGTACAGGGAAGATACTCAGACAGTTCTCCTCTTAGGTACGGTGTGCCTCAGGGTTCTGTACTGGGGCCAGTCCTTTTTGTGCTGTATGCTAGTCCTGTGTCTGACGTCATCAGTGGTCACGCCATGTCGCATGAGAGCTTTGCTGATGATACTCAGCTTCATCAGTCGGCTCCCATTGCTGAAACTGACTCATTGATTTCTCGGACGTGGGGCTGCATTGCAGACCTGAAGGACTGGATGACAACAAACAAACTACAACTAAACGACGACAAGACGGAACTCAAGTTCGTGATAAAACAGCCTAACCATCCTTCTCTGCCTTCAACTGTCACTATCAGTGACTGTGCTGTCTCTGTCTCCACCTCTGTCCGCAGTCTAGGGGTCATACTTGACCAATCCCTCTCCTTTGAGAAACAGGTTTCAAATATTTGCAAGATTGCCTATTTAGAACTAAGAAGAATCAGCTCTGTACGTCACCTTCTCTCTACAGATGCTACAAAAACTCTCATTTGTGCATTTGTCTTATCTAGAATAGATTACTGCAACTCACTTTTGGCCGGCCTTCCAAAATACCTGATAGAAAGATTACAGCGAATCCAAAATCATGCAGCCCGAGTCGTCTGTAGAGCAGGAAAATATGATCACATTTCGCCTCTACTCCACTCTCTTCACTGGCTATCTGTCTCAAACCGTATCTCGTACAAAATCTCAACTCTCACTTTCTCTGCTCTCTTTGAAAATGGACCTTCTTATCTCTCAGATCTCCTTAAAATCTACACCCCCTCTCGACAACTACGCTCCTGTGCTGACGACCGCCTTCTGCGAATGACTCGCTTCAGGACTACTACTGGTGAAAGATCTTTCTCTTTTCAAGCTCCAGCGACGTGGAACAGACTGCCAGACTCTCTCAGACATTCAGATTCTATCTCTTCTTTCAAGTCTAAACTTCAAACCCATGTATTTTCTCATAATTAGTCAATGCTGTGGGGAGAGGGGGGGGGGGGGGGGGGTACAACCTAACTCATAGCTGTCTGGGCCTTTTCAAATGTAGCGTATGTGTATGTTCTCTATTATATGTATTTGTTATATGATTGAACGTTATAGGGTTAAGTTTTTGTAGTGATATTTGAAGAATAAGTGAATGTCACATTGGTAGGATTAGGATTTGTTAGTTATTGTAGTAATAGTATTTGTAGTTGGGTGTAAGGTGTATTATTGTATATGAGAAGGGTGAATGTAGTATGACTTTGTAAAGTGCTTAGAGAAATTCGTTTGATTAAGCGCTATATAAGAAACCATTATTATTATTAAGTCTCAACGAACAGTCCTTTAACAAAACATGTTGTATATCCTATTTTTGGTTTCTGGCTGTAGCATTAGTTTGAGTGGAGGAGCGAGACTGTGAATAGGGACACTCATTTCGTTTGAGGTACTTGCAGCCGCAGTACCTGCAGTGAATATCTGTGACATCAGATCCACCACCACGACTGAATGATTGCACTGTGTATCCCCAGCCTGACTTACCTTTGGTGACAGAACCGTCAGTGTATATAACAATATTATCTTTTGTGCAAAGGTCTTCTACCTGTATCTGAATTTCTGCGTTGGTTTTGCCTTCTGGCCATTCTCGACAGTGTCTTCCATGTTCTGGAGCAATTGCAATTTGGTAGAGGTGTTTCGAGTGGTCTGGGTATTTCTCCCATTCCTTGGTTTCTTTGAGTTCTGCTAAGTGGCACACAAGCAGTATATTGTCTTCGGTCTGTCCCATCCATGATTGTCTACGTCCTAGCCGAGTGCCTTTTGTTTCCTTGACCGCCTCATGAAGTGGGTTTTGGGGATTTTCAAGTGCCCTGAAATGTGCCTTCACATGTTCTAGCTTGTGTCTTGCCTGCATTGAAGGAAGGTCGAGCAGGTATCGCATAGTTTCAACTGGTGTGTCCTTCGTGGTTCCCGGATCAATCTCATTGCTTCATTTTGAATTTTTTCTAATTTGAGAAGGTTGCTGTTGGACAGTGTTGTAAGCCCTAATCCATAATCTATCACACTGAGTACAAGTGCATGATACAGTCGGTAGAGATAGCGCTGTTCAATGCCTTTAGCTGCCATTGCTGTCATGGCAGATAGGCCTTTTTTTCATTTAAGAACAATATTCTCAACATGCTTTCTAAAGGTTAGCATTCTGTCACAGCCTATTCCCAAATAGCGTAGGTTAGTTGATTCAATTGGTATTCCATTGAAGGAAAATGGCGAGGGCACTTGTCCTGATGTCTTGTTGTTGAGAGTGCAGAATAATGTATAGGCTTTTGTAGGGTTGATGGACCATCCAGTTTCTTGACACCACTGAGCAATGTTGTTCAACTGTTGCTGAACAGCTTTCGTTCTTTCTTGAGCATCCTTTTATGTTTTGTAGATCAGGCCATCATCTGCAAATGTCAGCACTCGAGCAATTCCGTTTCTGTTGAGGTCTGCAAGGCCTTTAGTGTAAACATTGTACACAAGAGTAGAACCTTGAGGTAATCCCATAGAAAGTTTATGAGGCTCAGATGTCTAATTTCCAAATCGTTGGATGACGGTTCGCTCACGAAGTGCCGCTGCTATCCATCGTGTGTCTTGCTGACTCCATAGTC
>CM065724.1:55811283-55816283 GCA_033310375.1 Conus canariensis
ACGTGCTGCTGTGCGTTCTCTGTCGCTTTTTCGTCTACCTTCCCTCTGTTCTAAATTTCTGCTCTCTACGTGCTGCTGTGTTCTCTGTCGCTTTTCGTCTACTTCCTCTGTTCTAAGTTTCTTGCTCTCTACGTGCTGCTGTGCGTTCTCTGTCGCCTTTTCGTCTACCTTCCCTCTGTTCGGTTGTCTCTTGGTGTCTACGTGCTGCCTTGCGTTTTCTGTCTTTCTGTTGTCTTGCATATCTCTCTTCACTGCTTTCTTCTGATCGAGAACGTTGAACTCTGGCCGTAGCAGAAGAAGAGTGTGAGCCGGGTTCTCTTTTTGGGTGGCATTATCACGATTTTAAGTTCGATTGGAATAATAAAACATATATAAATAAAAGAAGGTTAATTCAGCCTTTCTAGGCGTGTATGTTTTGATATTCAAATCTATAAAACAGAAAAGAAATTAGATGGAATCGCGATGCCCGAAAACACAGACTTTTTGGATGAGCCGAAAAGTTCGTCTGCTTCGGAGTTTGTACTAAAAGAATAAATAATAGATTTGCGAATTAGAAATGGACGTTGACTTACCACAGATCTACACATGGTCAAGTGATAAAGAAGAATTCTGATTATTGTCAAACGCTAATGACGTCATTCAGTCGCTGTGACGTGTGCAGCACGGTGAACAGGCAAAGGACACTACGTCTTTTTCTTGGGATTTCTCATTTCTTGTGCGAATTTTTTGTGAATACCTCGCAGCTTTCTAATGTTGTTTACATAGTTTTTGTCATGAATGACCTTCGTGAATTAGAAGTTCTTGGTTTCGTCCATAATTCAAATTAAATTTTGGGGGGTATGCGCGTTTTGTTCGACATTTTTTTCCCTTAAACATTCACGTGAACACTTTTCCAAATCTATTATATAATAAATCTACTATATAAAGCTGAGTTTGTCTGTCGTGTAGTGTTCCGATGTTCAGTTTTGCGTCTGTGGACGCAAATTGCGTCACGAAGCAATGTATCACATGATCCAACGTTCCTGTTTGTAGGACACCAAGGGTACCTGATACCAAATTTGGTGCCGATCGGCCTAAAACTGTGGCCGCCTAGTGTTCCGATGTTCAGTTTTGCGTCTGTGGACGCAGATTGCGTCACGACGCAAAGCGATACCAAATTTGGTGCCGATCGGCCTAAAACTGTGGCCGTGTAGTGTTCCGATGTTCAGTTTTGCGTCTGTGGACGTAAATTGCGTCACGACGCAATGCGTCACGTGATCGCCGACCCAAGGTTGCTGTTTGTAGGACACCAAGGATACTTGATACCAAATTTGGTGCCGATCGGCCTAAAACTTGGGGGGCCGGAATAGCTCAGTTGGTAGAGCGCCGGACTCGTGATCCTGAGTTACGGGTTCGAATTTCGGTACAGGGGGATTTTTTCCCTCGGAGTTAACATTGGTTCTGACTCCATTCCCCACACAGTCCTTCGAATGAGACTATAAACCGAGGTTCCGTGTGTGAACGCACGCATAACATCTTGCACACACGTAAAATCCCATCACCAACTTTCGGAAGAGAAGGCCAGTTTGGCCGTTGGTATGGATGACACGTTACACAGCATGCACCCTGCGTGAGAAATTGAAAGAATGGAGGAAGTAAGGATATTGAGTGAACGATATTGAACGATATTGACTGTATGACACGGGAAACGACTGAATGAAGCGCCAGCTGGCAGCTCTTCAGTCAGCACTACCCAGGTAGGCAGCCCGTTGTGTAAACGAGTGTGGATTGTAAAGCGCTTAGAGCTTGGTCTCTAGCCGAGAATAGGCGCTATATAAGTATTCATTATTATCATTATTATTAAACTGTGGCCGTGTAGTGTTCTGATGTTCAGTTTTGCGTCTGTGGACGCAAATTGCGTCACGACGCAATGCGTCATTTATATAAAGCTGAGTTTGTCTGTCGTGTAGTGTTCCGATGTTCAGTCACGACGCAATGCGATACCAAATTTGGTGCCGATCGGCCTAAAACTGTGGCCGTGTAGTGTTCCGATGTTCAGTTTTGCGTCTGTGGACGCAAATTGCGTCACGACACAATGCGTCACGTGATCACCGACCCAACGTTGCTGTTTGTAGGACACCAGGGATACTTGATACCAAATTTGGTGGCGATCGGCCTAAAACTGGCCGTGTGTAAGCGAACAGACAGACAGACAAAATGAGCTTTATATAATAGATGTGTGGATATACTATCCAAAAGTGTGTTTGTGTGTGTGTGTCCGTTCGTGCGTGCGTGCGTGCTTGCTTGCGTGCGCGCGTGCGTGCGTGCGCGTGCGTACCTGCGTGCGTGCCCGCGCGCGCGCGCGTGTGTGTGTGACCTAAAATGTGACAATAAATCTCAAATCATGAGGAGCTCGTTGGAGGATGCACAGGTCAGGTTGTCGGTCTTGAGCATTTAAAGTCCTCGTGATCAGCCCATGTGTGTAAGCCCACATACATTGAGGAATCGTTGACAAAACAGAAACTGAAAAACTGATTCTTTTTTCTCTTCTCTCCTCCACATCAGGGACAGAATACAGAAATCTCTATAACCGATGTAGTCGACCTGCTGTTCCTCTTATCAGGTAACCAAGTTATGTATTGTTGAGCCTGTATTTGAACATATGACAGTATCAGATGAAGTTTTAAGAGCATGACTATCTTTTCTCCCACCTTATGATATCTTTTCCCCTGTTGCTTTGAAATAGTCTACATCAGGCCGCCTGAAGAGGATGATGAATGTGAGGAGGATGGCAATGACGTAGATTGAGCTAATATGGTTAAATACATAAAATGTGTTTCTGTGCGAGTAGATAAAGCAAAGCCAAACGAACTGCATACATTTCCAAGCAGACCAAAATAGTGTTTGACAGTAGGAAACCTGTTGAATTCATAATATTTATTTAGATAGTGAAACAACTGAACAATGTCTCTGAAAACAAACAAACAATATACAAGAGCATAAGCATATATAACCATAATAATGCTATGTTGCAAGCAGATTCCATAATGTCAATGCAAAATTAATAAAGAAGAAAATGGTGATTCGGTGAGTGACGCTCGTAGCGTGCGGACACGAAGCTGTCACTCTGCACGGACCGAATTTGCGTTTGAAACGAGTTCACATAGCACGGACTTTTTTCTTGTCAGTCACAGCGCTTCAGCCGTTTCTTTATTGTTGGAATTCTGGAAATCATGGCGACGTTTCCTACCGTTAATCCTGTCTTTTTGAAAGTGAAAGACATCCCGGACAACCTCGACAACCAATCTACGGTACTGGAGGTATGTTTGGCTGCCGAGAGAGCGGCTGGACAGGGTTGTAGCCTCAGAGCCCTAAACATCAGAGGTTTGTGGCGGATTTATACAGCGACCACGGGGGCCCGTACGGAACTCTTAGTGAAAGGGCTGGTTTTACGTGACACCTCACTCCAGGTATCATACCAATCCTTTCATTCTTCATGACACAAGTGAGGAAAAACCAACCACAAAAGTGTGGATAGGCGACGTCCTTGGGTCAGTTGCTGACTCTGAAATTGAACATGCCCTTGCGCAGGCTGGCTGTGAACTGCCATCGCAAATAAAAATGGAAGAGCAAGAGACAAAGACAACAAGATGACCAGATTTTTAACGAGCCTACGATTTCTTTTTATTATCGTTCCCCCGACTCCTCATGAAAAAAAACACAAAAAACATGAAGATAAGTATCTTTTCCACAAAGATCTATCATATAGAGCAAAAGCCCCAGACTGTTGTTTGTTCTCGATGTTTCCAATCAGGTCATCATGTGTCAGGGTGCAAGAAAGACATAGTTTGCCGCGAATGTAAATAGACTGGACATAAACGGGGTGACCAGTCATGCCAACTCTCTGACAGTTGCACTGACAAATAGAACAATAACCAACCAACACAGACCAAAAACAAAGTTAAGACAATCAACAAGCAAAAAGCTTCCACCACTGGTACAAAGCCTGTTGAGCGTGTTGACAGGAGCCGATCATCAACCCGCCAGTCTACCCTCCTGTCTTCTCTTGAACAGGGTCGGTGTGTACGGTCAGACATCCCCAAGCGTGGCCGTTCCAGAGAGCGACACAGCCCGAGAGAGGGGGACGGGGAAGGTGCCCAGATGGGATACTCAGGATCCCTCAGCGCTGTGCAATCTCAGCGCTGTGCAATCGGACTCCGAGAAGGCGACGGTTGAGCAGTGGCACAAGTCGCTGTGTGTAACCTATCGACATTTTGACGACGGAATAGGCTAATAAAACAGATTTTTGACCGCAGATCTTCTGTAAAAATGCAAAATGTCTTTGAGGATGCTAAGAAGATTTTAAAATAGAAAAAAAAACAAACAAACAAACAGAACAAAAATCTACAACGTTTCAGTCATAGACCGCCTTCAGGACTTGTGACATAAAAAGAAGAAACAAATAAATACGTATAGGCAATGACGTATGATAACGTATACGTAAACGGACGATGACGTGTTCAAAGGTGTGTGTGGTGTGTGTGTGTGTGTGTGTGTGTGTGTGTGTGTGTGTGTGTGTGGCGCGCGCGCGCGCACACGCGTGTGTATGTATATGTGTCACAGACGGCCCTGTGGGCTCGGAGAGACAGATGAGACAAAAGAGTGTTGGATGTGTGTAACAAAGTAACTGCGTGTTCGTTATTTGATAATATATTTTCTCTCTCTCTCTCTCTCTCTCTCTCTCTCTCTCTCTCTCTCTCTCTCTCTCTCTCTCTCTCTCTCTCTCTCACACACACACACACACACACATAACCTGTCATCCGGATGCCACAAGACAATCTGTCAACATATAGCAAAGAAAAACCAGATTTTGAACAAGGACAATTTCTAATTAACTCTCAGAGAGAACAAATTCTTTAGTTTCTTCTTTTCTTATATAACTATATACATTAACTCTCTTTTTCCACGTTCAACAAATTCTCAATATATAGAATCCCACGTCGAAATCTCAATGTCTTCGA
>CM065724.1:55821283-55823783 GCA_033310375.1 Conus canariensis
CCTTACACAGGATTGCAGAGTAGGAGAGATAAACTTTCACCTCTCTGGTTTACTCCTGTCGTAATTTCTTAATTCACTGGAGGTGATCAGTCTTACAGCCTTCTGTGGAGCAGCAAAGTAGGGACACTTTGTTTTCCCTTTTTGTGTGCTAAGCTACACTCCAGTTTCCGTTTCCTGTCTGATTCATGTCACGATAGACAAAGAGAGAGAGAGAGGGAGTGGGTGAGGGTGGTGATAGTAAGCTGCGGGGGGGGGGGGGGAGGGGGGGTTGATCCTCCCCCACCACCGACAGTGTGAGCGAATGTGTAGAAGGTTTGAGAACACAATCTCTTACATTGTTTACAGAAGATTTGCGGTCAAAAATCTGTTTTATTATGTATCTCTTAAATGTTGGCGATATTTTTAGCTTTCGTGCTAATTGACAAAGCAATGTTGTCTCCACGTGTGAGACACTGCAGACTATCTTTCCCATGACTACAGTGAAGGAGGAAGGGAGCAGGGAGTAGGGGGTGGTGAGGAGACGGAAGAGAGAAGGTAGGCTCAGCAATTGATCGCTGCACTATCCGATACGCAAAGGGGGAAGGTGCGGAGAAAGGGGCGACTCATATGACAGTTTTCCCCCTCACTGTCGGTATATGCTTCAAAGGAGACACCCGATAGACGGTGGGAAGGGTGAGTGAGGTGGAGGGGGAGGGGGTTGAGGGGTGAGGGGTAGAGACTGAAAATAAACGCAGATTAATAATTTTGTAAGACAAAGGGAGAGAAAGAGGGTGGGGGGAGGACAGGGAGTAGAAAGTGGAGGGGGTTGTAGAGGATGGTGTGATTGTCAATTGTCGCGTCACACCATCGGAGCTGGCTTTTGATGTGAATACAGTCAGTGCTAGGAAGGCCACACTTCTGAACCTGTAGGTTGGACACTCTGTCTTGCCATTTGATGCTGCAGATCTTGTGCAAACATCGTTGATGGAAGTGTTTGAGTTTTTGGATGTGTTGGCGGTACATGGTCCAAGTCTCACAACAGAGGAGAGCACTCAGAACCACAACACAGCGACCTTTCCGCGCAATTTGATGCAGTCTATTCTGTAGATGACGCCGGATTTGTCGAGTTTGTTGGTTTTATCCTTGGGGGCGACGAGTTGGCTGTGGATGGTGTTGGTGGGCTTGGGATGGACCACGACCCTAGTTTCCTGATCTTCCTGGTCAGAACTTCACTTACTCCAACGTAGGGAATGGTGATATGTCCCTTGCACTCTTGTTGTTCTCTCGCTTGTGGTTGGGGTTAGGTGGTAGCCCAAGATGGTGCACACTTCCTTCAGGTGGTCTTTCTCCTTCTGCTGTGCCTCTTGAGTTGAGCAGATGGTATTGGCTCTGTGGGTGAGAGTTCGAATCACCCCAAGTTTGTTTTCAAGAGGCTGGTGGCTGTCAAACTGCAAGTATTGGTCTGTGTGGGTCGGTTTGCGGTAGACCGCGAAGGAGAGCACGCCGTCTGTTCTGGTGATGGGTGTGTCCAGCATTGCAATGGAGTCATTCTACTCTACTTCCCTCGTGAATTTGATGGCTGGATGTTGGTTGTTCAGATACTCAGTGAACTGTTCCACCAGTCGTTGGGATAGGATGGTCATTGTGTCGTCTACGTAGCGGTCCCAGTAGCATGGAGGATAGTGGAACGAGGCCAGTGCTTTCTCTTCAAAGTCCTCCATGAAGAGGTTGGCTACTATAGGGCTCACCAGTGAACCCATGGCTGCTCCTTCTTTCTGCTGGTAGAACTTGCCTTGGAAGGTGAAGTAGGTGGTAGTGAGGCAGCAAGCTAAGATGTCGCCGATGTCATCCCTTGTCAGAGATGTGCGTTGGTAGAGAGTTTGGTCGTTCTGTAACCTGCGTCTTACGATTTCCACGCTCTCTTTCACTGGTACACTGGTGAAAAGTGCCGAGACGTCGTATTGTCATACAAGGAATTCATCCTGTGAAAGAGTGTAGTTACTCAGTTTCTCCACTAGGTCGGCGCTGTTGTGGATGTGGTGTTCTGTGTGTCCTACCAGAGGGGCCAGAATGTCCGCCACGAATCTCGCCGTCTCATACATGAGGGAACCTCTGGATGCAACTATGGGACGGAGGGGGACGTCATTCTTGTGCACCTTAGGTAGACCATAGAACCTGGGTACATCTGTGACGGTGGGGTACAGTTTCCTGTACTGTTCCAACCTTAGTCGGCCCGTGTCTTTGAGGCGTTTGAGTATCTCTTTCAGTTTGTTGGAGAACTTGGTTGTGGGGTCTTTCTTGAGAAGTTCATAGGTTGCTATGTCTTCCAGGAGTTTGTTCGCCTTCTCGTAGTACATGGATTTGGACATAATAACTGTTGCACGCCCCTTGTCTGCTGGCAGAATCATTATGAAGTCTGCTTTCTTCAAGTCACTAGAGCACGTCTTTGATCAGCCGTGAGGTTGGATTTGGGGAGCTTGGCTTGCTTCAAGATTCTGACGCTGTCAGACCGTAGGTGTGT
>CM065724.1:55826283-55831283 GCA_033310375.1 Conus canariensis
ACGTTGACAATCCAATTAGTTTAATTGATGACTATCTAGTTGCTTGTTTATTAACTAGAGACAATTATATTGTTCTGAATGGTAATTTAAATAGTAGGACATCAAGTATCTCTCAAAATTTCCATCCAGATAATGGCCATGATGTACAATACAAAACCCAGACTATAAATGTGAATTCTGTTCAGAAGATCCCAGAGATGTCCAAGGATATGTTCTTTGAATGTTTTGAATAATCATGGCAAATTGCTTTTAAACATGTGCACAGCTATGTGATTGTGTGTACTGATTGGTGTGTGTAAGAGCGACTTAAATGGTTGGTATACATACACATCTGTTTCTGGAAGAAGTGTAAACGATTCTTTCACATTTTCAAATGACGTTCTTGTCTGCATTTATATGTTTGAAGTTTCCATTCTGGAGCATATGTCTGATCACTTACCCATTCGTGTTCGTGTTTCCATTCCATGTCAAAATCGATTTAATATTGATAAAAACATTGTCGATTTACTAATAGAAAAACTTGTTTAGAATAAAGAATATGATCATTTATACAGAGATGAAATGCTATCGAAAAACATCTTGCGATTGACTTCATAGACGCTGATGTTGATGAAGCGTTAGATGTGTTAACTGTTGTATTTAGAAAAGTGCCGATTGTCTGAAAATTCAAATATTCCCAAACAAAACTAAAGCACGTGGTGATGTGTTCTATTGGGAATGTACGGTGACTAAGAAAAATGTTAGACGTTTATGGAGAACTAGCCGTTGTTCAGAAGATCCCAGAGATGTCCAAGGATATGTTCTTTGAAGATAGGAGTATACAAAATTACTGAAGAAGAAGCAGATGGAGTTCAATGAACTGTTATCAGATAGACTAGCAATGACAATAAAAAGTCAAAGGAATGTTGGGGCATCGTTCGTTAAACTAATTTAATGAACTGTTATCAGATAGACTAGCAATGACAATAAAAAGTCAAAGGAATGTTGGGGCATCGTTCGTTAAACTAATTTTAAAAGTAAACAGGTGAGAAACACTATATCTGCTGACAGATGGAAGACATGGCGATATGCTTTCTGCCGACGCATTTGAATTATTTATTCTTTTATTAGGTGATGATGTAAACGTATTGTCAGAGACTGTAATGGGACCACAAACGCAGTTACACTGCTTTACTTTAGTTAAAAGTTAGCATGAATAAAAGTAAAATCATATTGTTTCGAATGGGTGATTGTTTAAGAGTAAGAGAAAGATGGTTTTATGGTAGGCTGTATAATACGTGTTGTCAATTTGTATAAGTATTTGGGAATGTTTTTCTCCACCTGTGTTAGTTTTGCTCTTGCATACAAAGATCTTCAAGGGTTCAATATGGGGCAGAGTTACGGGATTAAACATGGCAGCTGTTCACTGAGAGACCGTTCACTGGTATACTTTAAAGAAATTCCTAGGAGTAGAGATGAGGACACCAAATGACCTTATATGTGGCGAACTAACAGGTATCCCACGCGAAATGCGTTCGCTATTGGTTTGAATTGTTACAAATGGAACAGCAAAGAATGTCACGGAAAGCTAATAGTATGTTAATGTTACATGATTTAGATCCGAAAGGTAAAGTAAACTGAGTGACTCAATTGCGAACCTGTTTGTTTGAATATAGGTTTGGGTTTGTCTGATATAATCAGAGGGGTGCAAACGTTAATGAGCATGCGTGCTAACGAGCTGCATTAGGTTGTGTTATCTGGCTGTGGAAGTCTCCACACACGTCAACGCAACATCTGGCGACGAGGAAGTGTTGCATTGATATGAGTGTGGAGACTTTCACGGCCAGACAACACAACTTAATGCAGCTCGTGCATTTCAATATTTACTAAACTAACTTGGATCAGTAACACAGAAACAGAGATCTTGACCAGTGGTCATTGGCACTCAAGACTGTTGGATCTAGCAGGAAGTTACCTAAAAAATATGATGACGAAGTAAAGTTATCATGCACACTTGGAAAGTGAAAGTACGAATGGACATTACAACTTCTCCCAACCTCAGAGAAAAACGCTACCTTTCTTTAAGATATTTTGAAATTCGATTCTAAGTGTCACTTTAGTGCAAGAGTTTTGGCTTCAGTAGAAACTCTCTTATCTGAAATAAAGTTCAAACACAACTGTCATGTGCTCAATGTGTCTAATATACTGAGCGGTCAATTAGAACTGAGCTTAACACTAACACGAAATGTTAGAAACCACCTCTAACATTTAAACCTAAGCGCCATTAAGACAATGAGCGATTAGCTTGAAATGAAGTGACTGTGTAGCGAGAAAGATAAGGTAAAGTGTTCAAACATTATTTTATGCTTCATTTCACTGAAACGGTCCATGAGCAGGGTACACGGACTGTCACTTCATAACAAAGTCTTTGAGATACGCAGGCTGGATTCGAACTCTGTGGGGTTGATGTCTTGGAAAGTCGGAACCAGTAGACCCATTTTGGCGTATCGGTGGCTGCAGCTGGATATCTGGGTCATCAGCCGGGAGATCATTGACATCACTGAGATCATCATCAGCTGAAGACTGATCAGGCTGTGCAGTGTCAGGCAGGGTTATCTTCTTGAAATGTGAAGAATTGCGGATAAGCTGATTACCACCAGGTCTTCTGGCTGTCAGCATTGACCCTTTCTTTGCTGTTACTTTTAGTGGGCTGGGGGAGTACTACTGGGTCAGTGTGTTGTTTTTCGGCTGGCGAGCAAGAGCAGTATCGCCAACTTGAATGTCAGAAGAGAGGGCACGGCGCTTAGCGTCGGCGTAACTCTTCATCTTCTGCTTCATGTGTTTGTCATGCTGGCGGATAGTAGCATCCAGGTCTGAGGAGCGGGTCGTTGTTACTGTGACGTCATAGATCTCGGACGGTTTGACTTTCATTTTCCTGCCAAAGAAAACTTAAACTGGACTGACTCCTGTGGTGCTGTGCGGCGTTGCTCTGTAGTTGCATAAATATCTGTAGAGCGCCTGTTTCCACACTTTGCCTTCAACATGGGCGGAGTGGACAATTTTTGTGATCATGCCCATCACTCTTTCACAACCTCCATTTGCCTGGGGCCATGGGAGGTGGGGGAGACTTTCTGGTGTTTGAATCCAAGCTGTTCAGCGAAACGGGCAAATTCATTGGAATTGAAAGGAGGGCCATTGTCAGTTTAAACCACATCAGGAACGCCGTGTTGTGCACCAATGGTGTCCAGTTTCGGCATTGTTGCTCTCATGGAACTTGATTTCAGAACCGCCACTTCTGGAAATCTGAAATAAGCGTCAATTACCACAAAAATGTAGTCACCTGACGGCACTGGGCCAGTGAAGTCACAACTGACTTCAGACCAAGGGCAAGCAGGTAGGTCTGTCATCTTCAGCGGTTCAGCCTTGTGTTCTGGTGTCATGGTGAGACACGCAAGACAAGGTTTTGATTGTACTTTCCACTAGTCGATCAATTCAATTCCACTAGTCGATCAGTTTTTTCTCTCAGGAAATGTTTTGTCTTGATGATCCCTTGATGACCTTCAAGATCAAGTGTACATTGCTGAAGTGTCTTGGGGATGACAATGTGGGGACAGCGCAGAACAATGTCTAGATCTTCACAGAATGAGAGCTCGTCTCGTACAGTCTTGAAGATCTGGAACGATGACAGATCAATGGATGAGTCATTGGGCGGGTGCCACTGTCCAGTTTTGATGACCATTTTCACTGCTTGTAGTGTTGCGTCTTTCTTGGTGGCAGTGGTGATTTCCTGAAATGTCATTGCTTTGGGAATGCAATTGTTGACAAGAAAGTTGACGTAGTCATCAGCAACAGTTTTCTCATGCTTGGATATGTCGTCAGCATTAGCAACAGGATGTCGGCTTAAAAAGTCGGCAGGATTTGTTTCTTTTGGCTGATAGCATAGTGTGAAATCATATGCTTGCAGATGTGAATTCTATCTCTCGAGCCGGGCAGCCGTTTTGTGACGCTGGTCTGTTGAAGATTCCTTCTAGAGGCTTGTGATCAGAAATTACAGTGAAGTGACTTCCAAGCAGGTACAAGTGAAAATGTTCACAAGCCATGACGACAGCCATGGCTTCACGCTCAGTTTGCGAGTACCGTGATTCAACGTCAGTAAGTGCACAGCTGGCATATGCTACTGTTTGCTGTATGCCTTTTTCATCTCCTTGCATGAGTAGTGCTCCGAGACCGGCAGGGCTGGCATCGACTACAACTTCAGTTGCTGCTGCATGGTTGTAGTAGGACATTGTCTTGATGCTGGTCAGCCTGGTCTTGAGTTCAGTGAACGCAGCTTCTTGCTCAGAAGACCAAATCCATTCAGCATTCTTGTGTGTTAGATCTCGCAGCGGCTTAGCGATCTTCATAATCTGGGATGAATCTTGATATGTAGTTAGTCAGGCCAAGGAAACCGCGGACCTCCTTCACGTTGGTTGGCGCTGGGGCATTCACAACAGCTACAATCTTCTTGGGATCAGGCGAGATGCCATTGCTTCCAAAAATGAATCCAAAGAACTCAGTGTTATCCTTTTAACCTCACATTTTGACTTGCTTTTCATGCAGACGGACAAAGACTTTCTTGATTGTATCGTTATGTTCTTTCTGTGTTTCCCATAAACGAGGATGTCATCACTTGTGTTCATCACTCAAGGGATGTCAAAAAGGATTTCTGCAATATGGTTCTGAAAAATTTCTGCAGCGCTAGTGACTCCAAAATTCAGGCGTTTAGAGCGACGCAGTCCCACATGTGTAGAAAATGTGATATTTCTTGACTTTTCATCCATTTCAAACTGGCGATACCCCGAATTCAAGTCAAGCTTGCTGAATATCGTCGCCTGGTTTGCTTTCATCAAGATGTCATCAATTGTAGTTATGATATGTCTTGTCCTTTCGATTGCTTTGTTGGGCTGACGCATATCTACACAGATTCGGATCTCCTCTATTCGGAACAGTTTCGGGTCCATTTATGAATATTGAAAAAAAAA
>CM065724.1:55846283-55848783 GCA_033310375.1 Conus canariensis
GTCAAGCACCAGACTTAGCCTTTGCCACCAACAACATGCAGGCGAGTGCAGAAAGGACAGTACTAGTTAGCTGGTAGCGACCACAGTCCTGTCACATTTGCTTTCGATCTCAACCACTATCCATTACACTGCAAGCCACTGCCGAGATGGAGCTACAAGAAAGGTAGATGGAAAAACTATTCTGTGCTTACTGATGAATACACAGTCAACATCAACACTCGACGAAAGGACGTGAACCATATAAATCAGGCCTTCAACGAGCGATATTAAAAGCAGCGCAGAGACCATCCCAAGAGGGGCCAGGAAGAACAACCGGCCCTACTTAACAGAAAAACTCTAGCATTTGGAAGACCAAGTAAACGTAACAAGGGAAAACGTAGAGAAAGAACCAAGAACAGAAAACAACATCAGCCAAAAAAAACAACAACAAAAAAACAAACAAACAAACAAACAAAAACAAAAAAAAGGCTTCATATACAAACGCATTCATTCATGCTGCAAGAAACAACTGGAAAAGAAAAACTGAAAATCTCAACATGGAGGATGGAAGAAAACTGGAATTTTGCCAAAGCCATGATTGATGTAAAAAACCATAAGTAGCACCAATTGTTTTGCAAGACAATGAAGAAATCCTCACTGGCAAGCGGGCTGCAGACCTTTCTATCAACAGCTTTAAAAGAATCAGCAACATCAGCATCCCTAAAAGCAGAGAAAAAGAACTATTACAACAACAGAAAAAAGGACAGGAACATGTACACAGTGGATGAAGTAATGAAGGAACCCTTCACAGTAACATAGCTCAAAGAAGGGATAAAGTAGCTACAAAAGGAGAAATCACCAGGATCTGATCGCATTACAAATGAGATGTTGCAAAATCGTGGATCATCTGCACGGTAAACGCCAGTGGACATCTTCAACGCCAGCTGGAAAAAACTCGTCTTTACCTCAGTCATGGAAAGATGCCATTATGGTCCCTATCCACAAAAAGGGTAAAGACAAAAAACAAAGCAGATAGTTACAGACCCATCAGTCTTACCAGCTGTTTTGGGAAACTTATGGAGAGGCTTATCAACAACACGCTGGCTTCATACTTGGAGAAGAAAGAGATTATCTCTGGCAGGCAGGCTGGATTCAGACAACACAGATCCACTGAGGACCAGGTCGCCTATATTGCACAAGAAATAGAAAATGCGCTCCAAAACAAAAAGCACACCACAGCAGTCTGGATTGACATAGAAAAAGCCATTGATAAAGTCTGGAAAAACGGTCTGAAGCTGAAGATGCACCAATATGAAATCAAAGGCCACATGTACAACTGGATCAGTCAGTACCTTACCAACCGAAAAGCCCGGATACAAAATAGAAAGCGCCAGAGCTAGCAGAAAACAATGAAAGAAGGCGTCCCACAAGGTGGAGTTCTCTCCCCCACACCGTTTATCATCTTCATAAATGATATCCTGGAATACATCCCTGGATGGATCCATGGTACAATTTATGCAGATAACCTAGTCATCTGGTGCTCAGAACAATATGTTACAACAGCTACAGTAAGGATCTAGGAAGCCATCAACAACATCGAGACATGGACAAAGAAATGGCTTGTGACAATCAATACCAGGAAAAAAACATATACTATCTTCAGCCTGGCTACAAAAGAACGCAGTTCACGCCTCCAGGTGGAGATGAAAACCGTTATGCATCTCTTTTGGCATTGTCTCATTATTCATAGTTTTTGGAAAGAGCTGTTGATGCTAATAAAGAGAAGTACAAAATGTGAAAATCTTGTATTTGAGGAGAAATTAATTATGTTCGGGGAGGCTCAGACCACCTTTACAAAGTTATTGATTAAATTATTTTTTGGCCAAATTTTGTATGTCTGAATGTAAGCTGCAGAGTATTCTGCACTCTGTCCAGAAATTCTCACGTAATGTAAAATACAAATATAAAATTGAAAGAGCACCCTATTCAATACAGGGAAAAAAACAATAATTAAAAAATATTGGTTCCCGTATCGAGCCATCTTTGGTGAAACTGAACATACTGTGGATATACTTCAAGTAGGACAATTGCCTGGTGTTCAACGTAAATACTGATTTATAAGAAAAATGGATTGCTTTTCTTTTCAACTGAAAAAAGGGCACTGAAAAGAAAAGCAATATGTAAAATACATCTACATATGTATGTATACAGGTATGCATTTATGTATGCATGTATCTATGTGTGTTTGGGGGAGATGTCATATATGTATGTATGTATGTTGTGTCTATGTACGTATGCACATCTGTCTGTTTAATATGTGTATTAACGTAAATTAATGTATGGATTTACATGGTTAGATTGTATATTTGGACCATATCTTAGCATTGAATTTGATCATTATTGGTGGTTATGAGCTGTAACTCTGTTAAAAAGAGAATACTCTTCACTGCAAGGTAATAGCATACGCATACACGCGCGCACACGCACGCACGCGCGCGCGCACCACACACACACACACACA
>CM065724.1:55853783-55866283 GCA_033310375.1 Conus canariensis
TACAGAGAATATGTGTGTGAACAGGGAAAAGGGAGGATAAGGATATAAATGCGTGCGTGCAAGTCGATGGAAGATAGGATGGATCAGTGTGCGTATGTGAAGAGAATGGTTGTTGTGTGAGAATGATTTTGTACTAGAACATAGACTAGAAACACAAATGAGTGATAGAAATGGAAATAATGTCTTAATTTTGCTTAGTTGTGTAGACATCTAAACTACAGTTTTCTTTTGTTTTCTTATCTTCTATGCAAAAAAAAGACATTGTACCCCCTTGTCAAACAGGTTTTTAGCGAATGTCAGTAAAAGATGTCAGTGTCAGTGTCTCTCAGAATTAATTCCAAACATCTTTTAAAGTAGTTCCAACAGTGTAATTAAACCTTTTGCAAGATTTATGCTGTAAGCAATTAAGAAAAGAAAGAACAAATTGAGGGTGTTTTTTCTCCCTTTTTTGCCCTTGTGAAGTGATGTGAAATATGACACAACAAAATAGCCAGTTAGAGCTTAAGTCATGTGAAATATGACACAACAAAATAGCCAGTTAGAGCTTAAGTCATGTGAAATATGACACAACAAAATAGCCAGTTAGAGCTGAACGATGCCACGAGTAAGAAGCTGCAGGATTCAGGAAAGCGAAATGATTCACGTGTTGGCAGTGCCGCTTTGCGTACATAGCCTACATACCATAACTTTGTTCAGTTATCAAAAAGGTAACTTTTTGTTAACTCCCCTTCACCGGCGTGAGTTCCATGGCTGCTTTTCTCTTTCTGGCACTGACAGCTATGTCAAGCATGATGACCGCGGTTTGTCTCTTAAGTGGCCTTGTGGTGGAAAGACTGCCCGCTGTTGATAGTAGAGATAGGGGAAGAAACAGAAGAAAGTGTTGAGAAATATGTAAGTTAAAACCGTACACAAATGGACACAAAGCTGGATCTTAATCAAGGAAAGTTTCGTTGGCGCTGAGGTGAGCAGTGTTCAAAAGGTTATCTGCAGTGACGGTAACTCTCAGACAATGATGTTGATAAGTTGATACTGCAAGAAATCGAAAAAACTGGAAAACTGGACGATGCTGCTGCTGCTGCTGCTGCTGATGATGATGAGAGAGAGAGAGAGAGAGAGAGAGAGAGAGAGAGAGAGAGAGAGAGAGAGAGAGAGAGAGAGAGAGAGAGAGATTATTACATTTCTTTTACAAACATTTTAGAATACTTGTAATTAGACAACACCATTGCATCAAAATATTTCTCATATTTTCATAATGTGTCTACACTGCATGAGAAAAAATAAAGAGTACTAGAAACAGATGTCGCGTATAGATAATGCATTCATAAAATCAATAATCATAACACTTATGTATCATAATGTGTGTATGTGAATGCGCGCGCGCGGTGTGTGTGTGTGTGTGTGTGTGTGTGTGTATGTGTGTGTATGTGTGTGTGTGTGTGTGTGTGTGTGTGTGTGAGAGAGAGAGAGAGAGAGAGAGAGAGAGAGAGAGAGGAGAGAGAAAGTTCTTTATTTATGAGGATAATAGAAAAGCAGTGGTACCCTTTTTTACATTCAGTCTTCTCCCTGAGTTATGACCACAACATACAGTTAAATAGGGTAATGTATGACTTAAGGAAAAGAAATCGGTCATGCAATCGTAGTGGAATACCAAATCGAAAAAAAAAGAGATTAGAAAGAAAAAAATGAGGGGGGAGAAGAGGAGCCTATAGAAAGGTACTATAATGGACAATTGATGGATTCTCCCGTCGTGTGCGACAGATGAGCAGGCAGGCAGGTCATGATGTGGGTCCTCATGTGGGAATGAAGACCAATTCGTGAGACACAAAGTCGTCTACAGACGCAGCATGGAATGGAGTCCTGCAAGGATGGGTCCCGTTTTCTCCGATTCTTCTTTTCCTGGAAGGCCGCTACTCCGTTGCGCTCGAATGTTTTTGTGTCCTGGGTACACCGCTGCTTCCACTGTGTCCTGTCAAGGACGACATATTCCCAAGAAGCAGTGTCAATGTTGCAGCTTTTGAGGTTAGCGTTCAAGGTGTCTTTGTATCACTTGGGAGACCTTCCTTGGTCACGTTGCCCTTCCTTCAGTTGTCTATATAGCAGCTTCTTTGGAATTCTGCTGTCCTCCATACGGACAACATGTCCTGTCCATTGGAGCTGGCGTTTGATGAGTAATCTATTGTGGTGAATAGCCGTATTCAAAAAGCTTTTCAAACCCTTTCAGTCGATATTAACACTTCTCTGAATACATTCGTTAACGCTTTGTATGGCGCTGCTGCCTCTGTAATTCGAACTGTACGCAACAAGAGGAAAAGCGTGAGTGAATGGTAACAGTAAAACGGTACCTGAACCTATTCCAAAGATAAAAAAGAGTAATACACAGCACGGAGATAGATATGTGGAAGAAAGGAGACAATGCAAACAACTTTTATTTTCCAAGGATAAAGAATTTGATAATGAAAGGGTAATTCAATTAAGACAGTCACCGAACGACCCCAAGGTGTTCTGGAAAATTATTGGATCTGTGAACAAAAAAGAAAACTAATGTATATTGATATCTCCATGGACCAGTGGTATGAGCATTTAATAAATAAATAATAATAATAATGTAAAGATTTCATATGGCGCAATTCTTGGGATCAACTCATTGCGCTCAACACACACTCAAACACTCGCACTGACATGTGTTCCCATACACACACACACACACACACACACACACACACACACACACACACACACACACACACACACGCACACACACACCTACCAACACAGGCGCACTTATCAAGTTAATCGGTTCAAGCGTAAACAATACAGTTTTGCATGCAGTACATGAAAAGTCAGGTCAGAATAATAGACACAGCATTTAGATATTATGGTTGAAGAAGGTTTTCCGAAAGAAGTATGTTTTTAACTCTGACTTGAATTTAGATAACGTGGGCAGGTCACATAAGCTGTCAGGAAGAGAATTCCAAAGAGTGGGCGCACTAAAGCTAAATGCTCTCTAACCGACTGTCTTTAACGTCTCCTAGGAATTTTCAGAAGTTTTTGAGAAGATGAGCGAAGAGACCGATAAGTTTGATAGGTGGACAGAGAAGCAGAAAGATACTGTGGAAGTGTCCCATCAAAGTAACGATAGACAAAAACTGCGATTTTGAACTGCCATCGATATTTGATGGGAAGCCAGTGGAGTTCACGTCGCAAAGGTGTAATATGCTTATTTTTACGCTTTTTGAGAACACGCCGAGCTGCACTGTTTTGCACTCTTTGTAATCGTGCAAGCTGTTCTGAAGGAAGTCCTGCTAACACAGAGTTATAGAGCAGGATATAGTACGATTGATCACATTTTTACTTTTTACTCTATTGTTTGAAAAATATTTAGCATAAACTCCTAACCTCTATGTAGCTTTCGTCGTCGATTTCATGAAAGCATTTGATTCTGTCGACAGAAATGTTTTATAGCATGTGTTCAGGAGAAGTGGGGTCGATGGGAAATTGTATAAAGCACTTCGAGGAAGAAAAAAGAAGCTGACAGTATATTACTTCTGGAAGTAAATCTAGACAAGACTAATATCATGATTTTCCAAGAGAAAGATGGACATATGGAAACGAAGAAATAAGAATGACAAACACATACAAATACGTACACTTGATATTTACAATGAAATTAAGTATGAGCGCTGCCCTTTTAGACATGAGCAGAAAAAACGTAAGAAGGGCGTTACTGAAATTCTAAAATCACTACGAGAATGACAAACAATTGATCCTTTTCTATTCTGGAAGCATTTTGATACTCAGGTTGAGCCCATATTGACTTACGCAGCAGAAGTATGAATTTTGGAAACTACAGGGTTAATAGAAAAAGTACATACTTTGCTGTTGAAAGTTTCTCGGGTGTACCGTTACACTCTTCAAACAAAATGATGTACGGAGAAACAGGAAAATATCCATTGTTCCTTCGAACAGCTGTAAAATGTGATAAATACTGATTGTGACTGGTAAGAGACCGACTAATAGAATATGCAGGCAAGCCCATGACAAGAAAAAACGAGCCTGACAGCTGAAAACGATGGCAGTAGGAATCTGCAAATTTTGAAAGATGGAAACTCTTTAATTGTTCAAGCATC
The DNA here is from genome assembly GCA_033310375.1 of Conus canariensis. Taxonomy (NCBI): domain Eukaryota; kingdom Metazoa; phylum Mollusca; class Gastropoda; order Neogastropoda; family Conidae; genus Conus; species Conus canariensis. The sequence continues at coordinate 55,857,911 of CM065724.1, forward strand.
GAGACAGTAGCTTTTATCTGCAGCACAACTTCCATGGTTGATTTGTTTCGTGTAGTACTGTCGGCTATGTGCGTCATTGACCGTCCAGCTTTGTCTCTTACGTGGTCTTGTGATGGAAAGAGAGATTGTTTTGGTGGTGGAGGGAAAGGAAGAAATGCACGCACGCATGAACGCAAAAAAGCTCGAGCGAGAGAGCTGAAACGCGCGCGCGCGCGCGCACACACACACACACACACACACACACAGAGTCGCCTGTACGCCTTCAATAAAGGCATTACAGCCTTTCATCATCATCATCATCTTCTTCTTCTTTCTTTCTTTCTTTCTTTCTTCTTCTTCTTCTTCTTCTTCTTGTCTGTTTTCTCTAGCTTCTTCTTCGCTACAGGAAGCCTTGACATGCACACAAACAAGCGACAGTTTGTCGATGACCATCATCAACTATTAGCACAGCTCCAGTGTAAGCTGCTGTTGCGTTCTTCTTGTCAGCAAAACACAAAGATGCAGGAAGTTATGAAGCAGTGAAAATAATGAAAGCCTCATTGCGTGATTCATGTCAACTAAAGACAGAAATGCAGGAAGTGAAAAATAGAATTCGTCTTACTCTTGTTTATCTTGTTCTTGTTCTTGCTCTTGTTCTTCGTCTTGTTCATCTTGTTCTTTTAATCCTTGTCCTCATTGTTGCTGTTGCTGTTGTTGTTGTTGTTGTTGTTGTTCTTTTTCTTCTTCTTCTTCTTGCGTTTAAAGGGGAAGGGAGTTGAAAGGAACTATCTGTCCAATGAGTGCTTTTGTTGTCGTATTGTTCTTCTACAGGGGAGGTCAGCAGGACCAACAAGCGACAGATGTTCTGTTTGTCAAATGCTCTTCAGGCTTGCTGTTGGATTCCGGGTACCTGTTGAGATAACGATTTCCATGTAAATTTTAAAAAGAAACGGTATTAGTTCCGCCAGACGTTACAGATTGATCACTTCCACTCCTTTCCAATCATTATTATCATTACCAACATCCCCACATATAACTACTAGCATTATAATCTTCACCCATTAGCCTTTTTTATGTATCATTTCTGTTCCTTACTACTAAGCACTCTTATTAATCTACAATAATCACTACCATCACTAATATATCATACCACTGAACAATAATTACAAAACAAACAAACAAACCCTGCTGTTTGTTTATGATCAATGCCTCATAATGGATAATGTCCTCTCTCTCTCTCTCTCTCTGTATGTGTGTTTGTGTGTGTGCGCGCGTAAATGTTAAATGTGTGTGTGTGTGTGTGTGTGTGTGTGTGTGTGTGTGCGTGCGTGCGTGCGTGTGTGTGTGTGTGTGTGTGTGTGTGTGTGTGTGTGTGTGTGTGCGCGCGCGCGCGCGCGCGCGTGTGTGTGTGTGTGTCACAGAGAGAGAGAGAGAGAGAGAGAGAGAGAGAGAGAGAGCGAGAGCGAGAGATTCGGATGTTTTATTTATAGGTCTTGGCCCCTTATGAACGGGTGAGTGAACATAATATATGAACTGACATGAATACTCATGACTGTAAGCATACCAATTACAAATAATTGAAAACATCAAGAAGTAGCTGTTTCTCCACATTTAAATGTCTTATACAAAAACTAAGATAATTTCCGAACAATTTCTGGTGAGGCTGACAACATCAGTATAGTCAATTCAGATAATGAAGGCTGTCTATAAAATTTAGGCTGAATGAATTCAGTTCTAATGTTCCTGAGGGCTGAACAGCAGAGAATAAAATGGATTTCATTTTCTGGAGACTCTAACAGAGCGGACACAAGAGCATTGTCATCAACAATGGTTTTGTACCTAAACTTGTGAACTGCTAATTGTGATCTTCCACACCTGAATTTGGTTATACTTCAAGTGTCTGTCCATTTCTAAGATTAATTAAGGTTTCAAACCACGAGAATAGCAAATATTTCTATAGAAATCGAACCTCTCACTATGTTGGACATGCTCTGTGGTCTTCCATATGAGGCAAATTCAGCCAATGGCGGATGCATTTTACTGCCGAAACTATATACATGGGAAATGTATTTGTCTCACTATAAATAAGATCATTAGGCGTTCGCCTGTCCACACCAAAAAACTTTTTAATGCGAAAAGATTCACAGTATACGGCTACACACACACACACACACACACACACACACACACACACACACACACACACACACACACACAGAGAGAGAGAGAGAGAGAGAGAGAGAGAGAGAGAGAGAGAATCTGTCCAGACAAAATTTATCTCGGTCGTATTGAAGACGTAATGGGTTTTAGATGAAAAAAGATAAGCTGACAGCATTTTGTTTCTGATGAGACTTATTCACCGGTTGAAGAGTAATTAACATCCAACCCCACCGGCCCAACTCCCTAACCTCTCTGATTATTGGCTCCTGACTTTCATTTTTTTTTCTGCCTTCTGTGGCGGCAACTCCGATGCACATTATTCCTGCGATTTTTTTTTTCGATGAGATTGCTTTAGGAAAGAAGTTAGCCAATTCGATCTTCAGGCATGAAGCCAGAACATGAAACTAAGTACTCCCTTTTTTTTAGTACATACTGAGTGAGGGATTGCATGTGTGACTGCCCGCGCACGCGCACGCGTCTCTCTCTCTCTCTCTCTCTCTCTCTCTCTCTCTCTCTCTCTGTGTGTGTGTGTGTGTGTGTGTGTGTGTGTGTGTGTGTGTGTGTGTGTGTGTATTCGTTTGTGTGTATTCTCGAGTGTGTGTGTGTGTGTGTGTGTGTGTGTGTGTGTGTGTGTGCGTGTGTGTGTGTGTGTGTGTGTGTGTGTGTGTGTGTGTGTGTGTGTTATTGAGGTTATACAATTTTTTTCATGATGCAGACCAACTCATTTTTAGTTCGACTTGCAAGATCTTAGCATGCAACAACAAAACGTAGTCGGGTGGAGAATAACATTCCCAAATGTTTGTAAACGTTGACAACAGGCTTTATGCAGCCGTCATAAAACCACATTTCTCTTACACTTAAAAGAACACCTTTTCAAAGCACTATGATATTACTTTTATTCAAGTTAACTTTTAATTGAAGTGAAGCAGCCGCTCGTTGTTAACGGTCTAATTGTGTCTATAGTCCTACAACAGTCTCAGACAAAAAGACTGCGTCATCTGCTAATAAGAGAATGAATCATTCAAAGGCATCATGAGGAAACGTAGCACCGTGTCTTCCATTATTCATTACTTCAACTGTCAACTCATTAATGAACAAGGAAAATAACACAGGACTGCATGCATCACCCAGCTGTACAGTTAATGCAATCTGTCAAATTTGCACCACATGGAACTCTTGTTTTAACTACATCATACATACTTCTAACGGGTTTGTACAGCCTTCCTTTAACACCGTTTTTTTAAAAACAAAATTTGCCAAAGAAGGTGTCTGTTAGTAGAGTCAAACGCTTTTTCAAAATCTGCAAATGCCACGTACAATTTGCGATCGTAGGAAAACTGTTTCTGAGCAAGAGCTAACAAGGTAAACATGTGATCTACAGTTGAATATCCTTTCTTAAAAACGGCCTGATGTTGACCTTTATTGTTATTTTCATCCATCCATTCTTGTAATCGGTTGATAATAATAGTGCTAAGTAATTTGCTGTTGATATCACTAAGAGAAATTCCTCTATAATTACTCGGATTATTGACATCGCCTTTCTTAAAAATAAGGAGAATGACAGACTCAGTCCATTTGCGAAGGAATATGTCAATATCAAATAAAGTAGTATTACCTCTTCACACGAATACTTCAACAGTTCGCTTGATAATACCATCAGGACCTGCCGCCTTCCAGTTCTTCAGTTTTCTTATTGCCAGCAATACTTCATCTTTTGAAATTGGACGATTCATACTCATGTCTACATCTTCTTCAAAAACATCACTTTAAACATCGTCTGTATTTGTCTCTAACAAACTTCGGAAATGTTGGAACCATGTGACAGGACATACGTTGTTTCTTACCTCTTTACTTTTAAAGTTAGTTTTACGAACAGTGTTCCAAAATTCCTTTTGACTTGTTATCGACATTACTAGTTTATCCTATAACAATTTATTGAATTGCTTCTGCTTCTTTTTCAATAGATCTTTATACTCCTGTCTTGAGATTACATATTCTGTATTAGCTTCAGGATCTTTTAAACGACGACCTATTCTCCTTAATCGTCTGATATTTTTCTTTGTCATAGTACACTTCCGATCAAGCCAATCACCAGGTAATTTCGCTTTGCATGGACATCTTTATCTAACCCGAACAATTGTTTATTGCTCAAAAAAGCAAAAATATTAGTATAATTAACATCTAACACTTTTACAAAGGAATACAATTCATTTCTTATAAGACAGATTATCCCCCCAGAACGTTTCCCTTGTTCTGTAAACATAACGGCTGGTTTACGGAAAAAATAAATCATGGGAAAAACTTTCGTTGACATGCTTCCATAGAGGTTCCAGATAAATAAACAAAATCAAATCCACATACGAAATGAAATAAAGTCAGAATAAAAAAAATTGAAGAACAAACCATTCACGATCCAAGACAAAAAAGAAAGTTTATTTACATTTACACAACGGTCGCTTCGCACATTCTCGCACGTGTTGTCGGTCGTCCGCTCCGATGCAACGCCACTGTTGACACTGATAGCGGCGAGAGGCGCGGTTGTGACCGGTGTTGGGTTATTCTTGTTCCCTTGCCTGTTCACACTCACAGACGAACTTATCTTACCAACTGGCCGGCCACTTCCCTATTTGCTTTCTTTCAATTCACTGCTGTCATCGAGGAAATACTTTTTATCCTCGAATGGGTTTAGAGTTTTCTTCTCAACTCCCTGACTCTAAATGAAAAAGTCTTCCCCTATAAGAACATTTGACCCTCGCAATTTTCTTTTTTGTTGTTGCTTTTAGAATTTTTGTTATATCTTTATAACAACATGTGTCAATGATAAGTGAATCTGGCTTTCCATTCAATCTGTGAACCCTGTCAAATGAAATATCACTGGACTGTTTGTGGTCAGAGCTTGCATCTTTCCTTCACACTACTCATTCGATTCATCTTTACTCCTCGTTAAACCATAGAAAATTGAATTATTCCTCTTAGATCTACCTTCAAGATCATCTGTCTTCCTTTGCAACTGTTGTACCTTAGCTATGACATCAGCATTAGTTTTAACAAGATCCACATTTTTCTTTCTAAGAGCACCCACCTCCTCCCTCAAGTCCTTTACGCCCTGTTGGAGAGCAGCATACTGACCACAAAGTTCCTGCACATTCTGCTCCACGTCACGGAACCTGCTGGTCATAGTGGCGTGCATGGACTGCAACATCTCCATCATATCGGCCATCTTGGCGTCCAGGGTTGGTTGACGAGGAGGAGTCGCCTGGCTGCTATCAGCGGGTGTCGTCCTGTCCGTGCTGGTCCTTCGTGTGCCCGTGCCCGTGCTGTTGATCCGGCTCTGCCTCAGTGCTAGTCCTTCGTGTGCCCGTGCCCGTGCTGTTGATCCGGCTCTGCCTCAGTGCTAGTCCTTCGTGTGCCCGTGCCCGTGCTGTTGATCCGGCTCTGCCTCAGTGCTGGTCCTTCGTGTGCCCGTGCCCGTGCTGTTGATCCGGCTCTGCCTCAGTGCTGGTCCTTCGTGTGCCCGTGCCCGTGCTGTTGATCCGGCTCTGCCTCAGTGCTGGTCCCTCGTGTGCCCGTGCCCGTGCTGTTGATCCGGCTCTGCCTCAGTCCGTCCATCCTCGATCCGGGGTTCTGCTCGACGTCACCCCATCGTAACAGTAAACTTCCCCAAAACATCAGCGTGAGGAGCAGACCAAGGGTGACACCGGCTGCTCGACTACGCAACGTCAACATTCCAGACGTCAACATTCCGGTCTTAGACTGCATGACAGGGCTGTACTCTACGCTTCCTTTCATAATGTATCCCGGCGTCAGCCGAGAGATACAGACATCTGCAGTGTTGGTCAGAAAATTTGAGCTACACTTTCAGAGACGCATCCTTAAGTGGATGAAACTCGACTGTGTGGTCCCAGTCTTCCCAACTGAGCCCGTAGCAAACTCAACTCTGGATAGGAGCTGGCCGGGGAAGAAAAATCCCACATGACTCTAATGGGAAACAAACCCATGACCTCCCAACCAGGAGTCCTCGACGCTAACTACTTCGCCACGGCGGCTGGTGGTTCGGAAAATCAAATTGTTGTCCGACTCGTTGATTTGTTTGAAGGTTCGCCGGTTGATTAATTTGCAGACGGGATATCTTGTTGGTTGTCGGTTACTTGCGGCTGGATAGATAGTTAATTGATACCGATGATTTGGTGGTAGGTTGGTTCACAAACTGAAATGGTTATGATCAAAAATAATGTTGATTCCTCCTGCTGCTCCTGCTCATGATCCTCCCACCCTCCTCCTCCTCCTCTCCATTCTCCTCCTCCTCCTTTTCCTCCTCCTCCTCCTTTTCCTCCTCCTCCTCCGCCTCCTCCTCCTGCTACTTCTCATTCTGTTCCTCTCCTCGACTCCTACTCATGCTCTTCCCCCTCCTCCTCCTTGGCCTCCTCCTCTTCTTCTTCATCCTCCTCCTCCTCCTCTTCTTCTTCTTTGCTCCTCTTTATTCGATTCCTTCAAAGTGAAGCATGGTCAGGAAGAAACGTTACGGGATGTAGTCAACTCTTTGGGATGTGAATCTCTCTCTCTCTCTCTCTCTCTCTCTCTCTCTCTCTCTCTCTCTCTCTCTCTCTCTCTCTCTCTCTCTCTCCTGTGTGATAGTGTTCCATGTTAGTATCCTTAGTCCCTGACGGGACAAGAGCTAGATGAGAAAAAAGGCATCTTGCTTATCAGTTTCACTTTGGAATAGAGATATTAATCAATAAGTCAGTCACATAATCTCTCTCTCTCTCTCTCTCTCTCTCTCTCTCTCTCTCTCTGTGTGTGTGTGTGTGTGTGTGTGTGTGTGTGTGTGTGTGTGTGTGTGTGTGTGTGGTGTGTGATTCTCCGTCAGAGAGAGTCTGAACAGACAAAAACAACGGTAAGCCTGTCGAGGGCTAGAACCTACGGCTTCGTCTTGAATGGTGATTGTCGTACAATCCCTTTGTTGCATGGATCTGTCTGCCTGTCTGTCTGTCTGTCTTGCTCTCTATCTTTGTGTGTGTGTGTGTGTGTGTGTGTGTGTGTGTGTGTGTGTGTGTGCGCGTGCGTGTGTGTGTGTGTGTCGTGTGTGTGTGTGTGTGTGTGTGTGTGTGTGTGTGTGTGTGTGTGTGTGTGTGTGTGTGTGTGTGTCTGTGTGTGTGTCTGTGTGTGTGTTCACGTGCTTTTTCATGAGTGTGCTTATAATGACCGACCCTGAATGTGTGCATGTTCGCGTGTGTGTCTATCTATCTATCTATCTATCTATCTATCTATCTATCTAATTATCTAGATAGATAGATAGATAGATAGATAGATAGATAGATAGACAGATAGATAGACAGATAGATATGAGGCAACAGACCAGGACAGAAGGGAGTGAGTGGAAATTCAGGCAAAACTGTGGTGAGATACAATCATTCAACTGAATAATAAACATGTCTGGTTCATTGGTTTAATTTCCAGGCTTTTCTTTCTACTTTTCTAAAAGTTTGTATAAATGAACCGAAAACTCTCGCAGTGGCTATTGAATATTCGATTTTTTTTAACACTTCAATAGATAGAGAGATACATAGTGAGAAGAAAAAGAGAGAGAGAGAGAGAGAGAGAGAAGAGAGAGAGAGAGAGAGAGAGAGAGAGAAAGAGAGCTCTGTTAGTTTTAATGTGTGTGTGTGTGTGCGTGCGTGTGTGTGTGTGTGTGTGTGTGTGTGTGTGTGTGTGTGTGTGTGTGTGTGTGTGTGTGTGTACCTCTTGAAGAGCTTAAAAATCATTTCGAGTCCCTTAATCAAAATACTGGACGTAATGATATCATTTTTAGTAATGAAGTATCTGAAAGAAGTATCAATGTAGACATTTTAAATGATTCAGTTACTGAGGATGAAATTGAAAGAGTCATTAAATGTTTAAAGAATAATAAAGCAGCAGGAGTTGATTTAGTAAGGAATGAATATATAAAGAATAGTTTCCTTATATGACAAAGTTTTATTGTTTATTGTTTAATCGTGTTTTGGATTCTGGTATAATACCAGAAGATTGGGTGACAGGGTTAATTGTACCACTCTATAAAGGCAAAGGAGATCAACAAGACTGCAATAACTACAGAGGGATAACACTGTTGAGTTGTGTAGGCAAATTATTCAAGTCAATTCTAAATAGCAGACTTACTTATTTTGTTGAAATAAATGGACTTATTTCAGAAAACCAAGCAGGTTTTAGACACATGCATTCAACGCTTGACCATGC
>CM065724.1:55871283-55881283 GCA_033310375.1 Conus canariensis
GATCCAAACCAGCCCTTCGTGTTGCGCACAGATGCCTCCAAGTGTGACGGATGTGCTGTTATCATCCTCACACTGTTGTTTTGTTATTCTGTTGTAACTAGTGTAGTTTGGTCTGTTTTTGCTTTTGTGCAATTAGTGTTGTTTTCATTATCTGCATATTCATTGGCTGACATGAGAAATGTTTTTGGATTGGTCTATGAAGTACAATTGTGGAGTACATCTTAAAAACCAACAAGCATAATAACTTCTCCATACGAAAGGATTTTTTTAATGCAGGTTTTTTTTTCATACGTAAAAATGTTGATGACAAACGAATGTAAAATATTGCAATTATTCCCCCTTAGCAACATCGGTGTGTAGCCCTGTGGACCAATGGGAGGTCGATCTGAAAACAGATGACCAGCATGCACCGGAACTCTGTTGGTTTAAAAAAAACAAAACAGGCTTTTTTATTCGGTGATCTGACGGCAGATCCAGCGAAGCCTGATCAAAATTGTGAAGGGTCTGAATGAGAAAGAGGGAAGTGGCAGGAAGGTGTTGCCAATTCAGTGATAGTGGGACGTCTTATGATGTGCCGGACCGATTGCGAAGAATCCCGTAAAGATTGTGCCGTGCCGGACCGACTGTGAAGAATTCTGTAAAGACTGTGCTGTGCCGGACCGACTGTGAAGAATTCCGTAAAGACTATGCTGTGCCGGACCGACTGTGAAGAATTCCGTAAAGACTATGCTGTGCCGGACCGACTGTGAAGAATTCCGTAAAGACTATGCTGTGCCGGACCGACTGTGAAGAATTCCGTAAAGACTGTGCTGTGCCGGACCGACTGTTAAGAATTCCGTAAAGACTATGCTGTGCCGGACCGACTGTGAAGAATTCCGTAAAGACTATGCTGTGCCGCACCGACTGTGAAGAATTCCGTAAAGACTATATTGTGCCGGACCGACTGTGAAGAATTCCGTAAAGACTATGCTGTGCCGGACCGACTGTGAAGAATTCCGTAAAGACTGTGCTGTGCCGGACCGACTGTGAAGAATTCTGTAAAGACTGTGCTGTGCCGGACCGACTGTGAAGAATTCCGTAAAGACTATGCTGTGACGGACCGATTTTGAATAATTCCATAGAGACTGTGCTGTGCCGGATCGACTGTGAAGAATTCCGTAAAGACTATGCTGTGACGGACCGACTGTGAAGAATTCCGTAAAGACTATATTGAGCCGGACCGATTGTGAAGAATTCCGTAAAGTCTGTGTTGTGCCGGACCGATTGTGAAGAATTCCGTAAAGACTGTGCTGTGCCGGACCGGCTGTGAAGAATTCTGTAAAGACTGTGCTAACTAACATTAACATAACCTGTTATTCTGAATTGTATTGTATCTTCTTCTTCTCGATCGCCTATCACACCTGTAGACAGGATTCTGTAATGAATCTGGTGGTCCTCTGCAGGGCCTCCACACACCCATGCAGCTTGTCGTTGATTGGCACCGGCTGCGGCCATATCCTATCCCTTAGACACTGCAGGTCCCCACAGTCCTATAAAATGTGTTTTGTGGTTTGTTCTGCCTGCCCACATGTGCACATTGGGGATGGTTTCAGGTGCAGCTTGCGGTGTAAATGGGATGCTAGCCTCTTGTGCCCTGTTCTGAGTCGGAAGATGACCACCTGTTCTGCTCTGGTTAGCTGATGATAGCCATCTTGCTGCTGTGGTGGCCTGTAGAGCGCTTTTATGATGGTCTTCACCTCTGTCAGGCTGACTGCAGTTTCTTCCTGATGGCCCTGGGCACCAAGTTTTGCCATTTTATCAGCCTCCTCATTTTCTGGAATGCCGCAGTGAGATGGAATCCACTGCATTACGGTTCTGGTGCACTTGATATTGCATAGAGCATCTTCTAACTTTGGCAGGTTGTTGTTGTTGGCTGCCTGCAGCACGCTCAAAGCGTCTATAAGGAAGACAACCTGTCTGTCTGGGCCTGCTTTGCTGCTGCTGATGTTTGCAGCATGCACCAGGGCTTCCACTTCTGCTTTGTAGTTCGTGCAGTGAATACCTGTTGCTATGGCGTCTGCCTGCTTTTGCCCGTCCGGGAATTGAATGTATACTCCAGCTCCTCCATTCTGGATGGCATCTGTGGCTGACCCATCTGTGAAGACCCTTATCCACGCTTCCTGGGGGTACCTTTCTTCAAGCATGGCTAAGGTCAGGGTTCTTTTGCACTCGTCACTCTGCTCATCCTTTGTTTTCAGGAGGGGGACTGTTTGACAGACAATGGCACCACTGTTTTTCTCTTGCCAGGGGGGAGGATCGGCACTGGGGGTCTGAACCTCAATGAGTGATGGCAGCTTTCCCTGGTGTTTTCTTTGCAGCATTCGTGTCTCTCTTACAAAGCTGGATCTTTTCAGCCTGCCTAGTGCCCCCTGCTTTTGCCGGCCACTCATCAGGTAGTCTGAGCTGTGTTGGTATTTGGTGGCTTGTATCAGTGCCTTTCTTTCTCTTCGTTTGTTCAGTGGGGGAATGCCAGATATCTGTTCCATCTTTTCTATTGGTGTAGATTTCATAGCACCTGTGATGATGCAAAGAGCCTGGTTTTGCACTTTGTCAAGAGTCTCTTGGTGTGTCTTGGCTGCAGTCATCCATGAGCTTGATCCGTACTCCAGGTGTGGTCTTACTGTCCCCTGATAGACTGTTTTGAGGATCTTTTCATTGGCACCCCAGTGTGTTCCAGCCAGTTTCCGCATGATGTTCAGTTTTCTTTGAGCTTTGGCTTCAGCGTCCATGATGTGTTGTCTCCATGTTAATCTCTTGTCAAAGGTCACTCCCAGGTAGGTTTGTTGGTCTTCGAATTTCAGGGGAGTTGTCTTCCATAGTCAACTTGCCAGCTTCCATTTTGGCAGAGAGAAAAAACAGAGTGGCTGTTGTTTTCTCTCTGTTGACTGTCACACACCAGTTGTTGGCCCACTCTGTGACTTTGTTCAGGGCAATCTGCATTCTGTATGTAGCTCTTGTTGCAAACTCTTCTGTGCACCAGAGAACCAGGTCATCTGCACATAGAGCAGCGTGCACACCCTTGGGTAGCTCTGGCACAAGATCGTTGATGAAGAGGGTGAATAAGGTTGGTGAAAGTACTCCCCCTTGTGGGACTCTTTGTCGAAGCAACACTTTCCGGCCACAGTGTCCGTCCACTGGCACTCTGGCTCGTCGGTTGTGCAGATAGGACTTTGTACACCGGTACATGTTGCCACTGATGCCACTTCGCTGGAGCTTCACAAGTAGCCCGTCCTTCCACACTTTGTCAAAGGCCTTCTGTAGGCCTATGAAGACAGTAAGTGTGGCCTTCTTGGCTTGGAAGGCATCTTCTATCTCTTGCGTAAGATGCGTTGTCTGATCTTCAGTACTCGGTATCTTCTGAAGCCTGCTTGCTCTGGAGTGATGACATCTTCCGCTTCCAGGTACCATTGTAGGCGTTAGGAATATAGGTTTCTGGATTCTGGATTCGACATTAGAAAAGTAGTTACAGAGTCAGAATCAAAAACTTACTTTTGCCAGGGTATATTTTGACAGGGTCGCCCTGTCTTCTTCAGCTCACTGTTGCTGTTGCAGGGAGGCCTGGTGGGGCGACTGTTGTCCCACCAGGCCTCGCTGCCACAACAGCAACAGTGAGCTGAAGAAGACAGGGCGACCCTGTCGAAATATTCGCCAAGTAATTTTTTGATTCTGAGTCTGTAACTACTTTTCTAATTGTAGGCGCTGGTTTACAATGCGCTCCATGGTTTTGCATACACAGCTTGTTAGCCTGATGGGGCGGTAGCTAGATGCTTTGGCTTTGTTCTTCTCTTTCTTTAGAACTGGGATCATCCTGGCTTCCTTCCAGCACTGAGGTACTTGACCTTGCTTCAAGCTCAAGTTGAAGATGTCCAGTAGTTTGTGGAGGGAGTGTCACCTAGATGTTGCAGCATCTCGTCTGTGATGTTATCTGGGCCTGGGGATTTCTTCTTTTTCATTTGTTTGATGGCTTTTTTCAGTTCAACCATAGTGAGCTCATTTTGCATGGATTCATGCACTTCTGTAGTCTCTCTCTCTCTCTCTCTCTCTGTCTCTCTCTCTCTCTTCTCTTCTTCTCTCTTTCTGTAGATGTTTTGGGATGTTGGTGTTGCTTTCTTGTGCATACGCTTGGGAAAAAAAACATCTGCAGCTGACTTTCCCATCAGTGTCTTTCCACCTTCCTCTAAGATGATCTTCTGTCCCCTTGAGCCCTCATCGTTCAATGCCTTGGCCAGTTTCCACAGTTTGGTGGTGTCTCTTTCCAAGTTAAGGCTTGCAGGTTTTTCACTCCAGCTTTTCCTCTTAGATTCAAGCTTGATCTTGAGGAATTTTGCCTTCCTTTCCTACAGTTGTTTGTTGTTCTCTTGGCTTGGGTGGGCCAGCCTCTGCTTCTTCTCTTGCTGCACTAAGTTCATCATGTGCTTTCTGCAGATCTGTTGTCCAGTATGGGGTGTAGTTAGGAAGAACCCCTCGTGGAATGGTTTCCTTGGCTGCATTGATGATGCTCTTATTGAACTCCTTGCCCACATTGTTCACGTTTCTCCCTTCCACTGCTATGTTTGTTGTAAGCTCGTTTGTGCGCACACTGTACATTCTCCATTGGGCCTTGTTGTAGTTCCATCTTGCGCGTTGGGGCAAATCTGGCACAGTACTTCCAGAGATGGTCAGAAGTACAGGGCGATGGTCACTCCCTACCAGCTGTTCTTCAACCTTCCTGCTAATGTTCTTGTGGATATCTTCTCTGCAGAGTGCCAAATTAGGTGTTGTTGAGTGCCAGCGGCGCGAGTAGAAGGTAGGTGTGTCTGTGGGGTCATTGACAAGGATCAGGTGTTTCTCATCCTGCCAGTCTTCTATCTCTTCTCCTCGCTTGTTAAGGGTGTTGTATCCCCAGCTCTGGGGCTGGCTGTTAAAGTCATCAGCAATGAGAAAGCCGCTGTCTGGAACCTGGAGTGAGTCAAGTGACAGTTTCTTGTTATCTGGGCAGTAATAGTTAACAAGGTTGATGCTGCTATCTTTGGTGGTGACCTTGACCTCAATATACCCTGTTTCTTCCATGTGCCGTCTGCTTTCACTGGCATTCAGGTTGTTCCTAACCAGAGTTAGCATCCTCCTTTTGTCCTTCCTTGCCTGTCACTCCTAAAAACCTGATACTTCCTGATCTTGAAGGGTTGTCCGTGGAGATGTGTCTCCTGTATGCAGCAGATGTTGATGCTATTCTGGTGGAGGTACTGCTCTAGTTCTGCTTTCTTTTTTGTAACCCCTTCTGCATTCCCCCCCCCCCCCCCCCTCTCTCTCTCTTCTCTCAAACACAGTCAGTCACGCTGGAGATAGGCCAGGGTCATGGCATCGTTCACACACACGACCAAAAAACGAACCAACAAACAAAAAGCATGGCAGTGCATTCTGGCTTGGTATGATCAAAAGAACCGCCCACATTTGGAAGATTTTTCTACACCTGAGGTATGACCCCGAAAGGCATCTACGACCCAGCTGACGAGCCATAGCTGCAAATAGCTGTCATCAGCTCGGCAATCCAAACTGGGATGGACGGAGTGTAAAATTCTCATTGTCTGGGGTGCGCGCTTCTTATTGCTCGGAATGATTGGTGCACGTGCAATGTCATTTGAGCTCGCCTGATGTGGATTTCAACCGATGTTGAGTTCCGGCAGGATCGTGGCACTGAGTGCGTTGGGAGTATTTAGACACTGGACAAAGAGCAAAGGGTGCAGGAGTATTCAGACACTGGACAAAGAGCAAAGGGTGCAGGAGTATTCAGACACTGGACAAAGAGCAAAGGGTGCAGGAGTATTCTGACACTGGACAAAGAGCAAAGGGTGCAGGAGTATTTAGACACTGGACAAAGAGCAAAGGGTGCAGGAGTATTCAGACACTGGACAAAGAGCAAAGGGTGCAGGAGTATTTAGATACTGGACAAAGAGCAAAGGGTGCAGGAGTATTTAGACGCTGGACAAAGAGCAAAGGGTGCAGGAGTATTTAGACACTGGACAAAGAGCAAAGGGTGCAGGAGTATTTAGACACTGGACAAAGAGCAAAGGGTGCAGATTTCTCTTTTTCTTCTTCTTCTTCTTCTTCTTTTTTTTTTTTTTTTAAGAAATTCGATTTTTAGCATGGCGACTGTACACTGCTCTTGGATGCCTGTGCCTCTAGTAGTGCTGTATTAATACAATGCAATCTATGCGCTCTGTGACATAATGCAAAACACACTATTGTCTATTAACATAACATAATATTCTTTAACACGATGCAATCAATACAATATACTATCAAGAATAGGAAATAGTTCAATATTGGATGCTTCTTGCCGGTTCAGAAATTCAGCTTGAAAGAAAAAAGTATACACTATGTTTGCAAACAACAGGATCAAAAACAGACGAGGTACAGGTTGTGAACCAAACGTTTCACAAAATAACCTACAAACTGATAGTGCATACTCAAATAGAGAGTTTAAGATTACACGTCACTTATCCGGTACGGGCTAGATAGGTTACGTATCCAGTATCCAACTCGTATCGCACATTCTCATACCACACTGGTTTAGATAGGTACGTGTCTACGTACCAAACTCGAGTTATACGTGGCATTGCCCGTATGTGTTTCACAAAGGCACAACTCAGCTTTCAGGGAAAGAAATATTTCGGTTGTCTTTTTAAAACCTTTCTTTAGCCTCGTAAGTGTGTTTTATTTCAGTAAGTTGTAAACAGGTTGCGTACAACACTTCCAAAGACACCACCTATCCACAGGCGAAAGCCTGGCGACCGGGCAGCACGTGTCTCCCGTCAACCAACTCGTCACTGAGAAGGAGATTTGAGATTGTGGCCCCACTTCAGGCATATTCCAACTTAAAACAAATACTTTCTGACTATAAAGCAATGAGTGTAAATGACAGGTGCTTCTGAACAGTGTTTTTAGTCAATTGATGCATAAACGTGATTCAAAAGTACGCACTGCGTGTGTTTCAGGAACTACGCCAAGCGTTGACACAGATTTCTAAGTAGGCCAAAGCCAACTTTTCCACGTCGCGCGTCGGGGAGTGGAGGACAGAGTGTAAACTATCAACTAATGTGGAATCCTATGTTTTCTGGCACCGTATGCGGCACATAACTGAGAAAGGCGGTCGCGGCAATTATTACCATTTAGCAAAATGTGAAACATTAATGGACAAACAAGGTGTAAAGTAATGCCGATTTAATGTAAAATATGAAGCACAGACATGAATTTTCGACGAACATATATTCTTTGGATGCAAAAAACAATACTCCCGACATTGCAGTCAGTATGATAACGGCAATGTATCAGAAAAAACTGAGTAAGCACAGGTGATACAGAGCACAACCATCACTCCACCTGCGTTAGAGATCTATGGTTTTCAAAATCTGAAAAAATAAGTTTTGTTTGTTTCTATATTTGATAGTAATTTATGTATGTCGTCTTAAATTCAACGAGTTACTTCCTTTCATCGTGTTAACCAGTTAGTTTGGACATTACTCTGATCAAAGGTGCACTTTTACATATATTTCATTGTATCAGATGGCACTCCTAGCAGGCAAAACAAAACACTTTGTTTTAAAGAAGATGACCATTGCTTTTATCACTGAAGTACAAAAATAGACCCCTTTCAGACACAGGAATTCTGATGACGGAGCAATGAACGATCAGCTCACGCGATAATAACATGAGTGTCAATAACTTCCTTGGTATTCAACCAGAACTAATACGAGAACTAAGAACTAGTATCAACATGATGAAGGGATAATGTAAAATTATGACCAAAAGAATTTTATTGTCATTTATTGATTCATTTATTTATCTATTCATTTAATTGTATTTTGATTTTATTTATTTACTCATTTATTTAAGCTATTAATTACTTATCCATTTATTTGCTTATCAATTGACTTATGCTTAGGTATACTTATTAGGTTACAGCTTTCAGCAGATTTGTAACTCATGGGATGAAGTGTTTATTTTCAGCAGATTTGTAACTCATGGGATGAAGTGTTTATTTTCAGCAGATTTGTAACTCATGGGATGAAGTGTTTATTTTCAGCAGATTTGTAACTCATGGGATGAAGTGTTTATTTTCTGCAGATTTGTAACTCATGAGATGAAGTGTTTATTTTCTGCAGATTTTCTTGTTCAGTAGTTAAAGTAGACCTCAAGATGGTGATAAATATTCAGAACTACACCCATTTGCACATATAATCGGCAAAGGCACAAAATGGTTTTGAACTTTCATCTGATTTTATTTCTCTTTAGTCATGGGCCTGTGGCAAGCAAAAAAGCATTCCTTTTCACTTCCTGCCGCTGCACTCTGGAGGAACCCCCCCCCCCCCCTCTGTGTGTGTGTGTGTGTGTGTGTGTGTGTGTGTGTGTGTGTGTGTGTGTGTGTGTGTGGTGTCCTTCTGTATATAGACTGTTCTGGCTGCTAATATAGAGTGTCACTATTTGTCACAGTATTCATGAACTACATATCTCGAAAGTATGAAGAAATAAGCCAAATTCGTCGTTTGGGCGGTATTGCATAGGTGTGGTAAATCTACACATGGAGGTCGACACACGTGTTAAACACATGCGGGTGCTTTCTATGTTACCTCCCTTGGATCGGGCGAACTTGGGGGACGCCTTGCGGATGATGCCGAGATCAAAAAAAAAAAAAAGAAAAGAAAGTTTAATCTTCTGTTGCAGCTTTATGGCTGGACAGTTCTGATGCGCATATTTCATACCGTTTCCTCTGTAACCCTATCATTTGATGTGACATGTTTCTAAACATGCGCTAAGTAGCGTGTCTTGAACGCCCAGTTTCTCCTTTCTTTCCTGTTAGGAATGCTGTGCTCTTGTGGTTCGTATCGAGTGTGTTAAATCCTTTCTAAAAGAACAACAATCGAAAATCATTGCGAGCAAAATTGACAGGTGCGAGTCATTCTGATAGCCGTATTCAAAGAGTTTGCAGCACAGGAATACAATATTGCTTTCACACACGCACGCACACACACACACACACACACACACACACACACACACACACACACACACACACACACACACACAAGCGTGTGCGCGCATACCTGCATGTGTACGCCACCATACAAGTGTGCATTTGATCCGATCTGTGTTCCAAAGAAAGAACGAATACAAACAAGAGGAACAGACATTCTCTGCAGGATGTTTTCTTTTGTGACAGAATATATGGCAAATCTCTCCCGCATGTTTGAATAATAGAGAAGTGCGTGTGATGGCGCATGCTGGTGCTCCACTTGCAGCTGGGCAGAAGAATTTAAGTCGACCTTTGACATTGCAAACCGAGCTTTTGAAGAGAGAGAGAGAGAGAGAGAGAGAGAGAGAGAGAGAGAGAGAGAGAGAGAGAGATAGAGAGGGAGAGAAAGAGAGAGAGAGAGACAGACAGACAGACAGACAGACAGACAGACAGACAGAGACTTAATCTTGACAGATTGTCTCGAGTAATACACACACGTTTCTTTTCTTCTCTTCCATTTGAATTAGGTTCTGGTATTTGACACACTCTGCGATAACACTGATGGTGATTTAATCTGAACAGGATCGTTTTAAACTGGATCTTCTATGTGAAACGATTGTTGAGTATCTTGGATTCTTTTTCTGTTAAAGGGAATGGATGAAACAGAGATGGTGTTGACGGTAAACGGATAAGGATGTTAGGACACATCTCAATATCGGGGAAAAGGTCAACATTAAAAGCTAAGAACACAGACAAACGAGAGAGAGAGAGAGAGAGAGAGAGAGAGAGAGAGAGAGAGAGAAGAGAGAGAGAGAGAGAGAGAGAGAGAGAGCCTGCAGACCACGGAAACAATGTTTTGAACCTCTGTATTGGAAAGATACGCACAGGGCTAATGGAGAATAGAAAACTGTCAGCGATCCTGCCACATGAGCTCAACACAGCTATCAAGATCACGTGATATGATGACTGATC
>CM065724.1:55886283-55888783 GCA_033310375.1 Conus canariensis
GACTGGCACAGCCTTTTAAACTTGAATAAAGTCAGACAAATACATAGACGAACAATCTAATAGTGGGGGAAAAACAAGCGCAGGCCAACAACTGAACTATCTTCATAGTAATGACTTGGCAAAGATTTGGACTTAAGGAGGGGGGGGGGGGGTAATTTGAAGATGGAGAAACTGGGAACATGAAATTAAGAAAATATGTTGCAGATATGAAAACTCTTCACTAGCTGCATAAGGGAACCATCGCAACCTCTTTTGAAGGCAGATAAATTTGTATTGCCTGCTCCGAGGCCTTTCGTCCGCTGGGTCGGACTCATCAGGGAGACACGGCTGGTTGTGTCTGCGCTCCTGGCGTCAAATAGAGACACACCACAGTCCATAATACTGTGGTGTTCTCACCACCAAGAGTGCAAAAAAGAATCCAATAGCACTCCCAAAGCAGCCAGCGAAGAGTAGTAAATGAAACCAAACGAAAGTGTGGGGAGGAAAAAAGTTGCTGAAAAACTAAAGACATTATGCAAACAGTATAAAATAAAGGGGACAATCTTTGAGCCTACGCTTGAGGATCCACCCAAAGATGCAAGGGAGATCAAAAGACAAACACACAGACGGACAGAAACAAATACAAATAACCTCAATAATAGCAGATTTATCTAAGACCCAGATCTCAGCACCGTATTGAGCAACTGGTTGAACCTGGGCATTGAAGAGTTCCAGAAACACTGTCAAGGAATTATACTCAACATACACAATTTTTGCAAGATACGCAATAAGGCATTTTTCGCTCTGTACTAGACCCTGACAAGCAACTGTAAAGCTTAGACGTGCAGAGAAATAGATACCAAGATATTTATCACAATTTACAACAGCTATCGTCTGTCTATATAAAAAAACAACTTTTATTTGCCGCCAAGTAACCTCCTTTTCTGAAAACCACAATATTACTCTTTTTCATATTTACCTTTAGCTGAAGTTTAGAAGCTGCTTAGGACAAATTGTTTAACTGGATCTGGAGGCGAACTGGAGTCTCAGATAATAAAACAATATCATCAGCTAGTAACAAAATAAACAGTTCCACAAAAATCAGGAGAAATTGTTGCACCATGTCTTCCTTCCGCCGTAATTTCTAAAGCTAGTTCATTTCTGAACGATGAGAAAAGAATAGGACTACAAGCGTCCCCTTGTTTGACACCCTCTGTACATAAAATACAGTCAGTAAGTTTCCCACACGATCTAACTCTTGCTTTTGCATAATTGTATGTACTTTTTACACGTTGATATGATTTGCCGTTGATACCGTTCTTTTTTCACTATTGGCCAAACAGTTTTCTAGAAACAGAGTCCAAGGCTTTTTCAAAATGAATAGATGCTGTATATAACTTACGATTAAACGAAAACTGCTTTTGAACGAGAGTCAAAAGGGTAAACATGTGATCTACAGTGGAACGATTCTTTTTGAAGCCCGCTTCATATTCGCCAGTAATGTTATTTTGATCGATCCATTTTTGTAACCTGTTGTTGATAACAGAGCTATACAATTTGCTGCTTTTATTAGACAGTGTGATCCCTCTGTAACTGCCAAGATCATTCACGGCACCTTTCTTAAATGGTGGAATGATGATTGATTCAGTCCAGCTTTCTGGATACTGTCCTTTGTCAACAAGAGTATTGAAACATTTAAGAAAGAAATCAATGACGATGCCACCACCATTCTTAAATAGCTTACCAATTAAATTGTCAGGACTGGCAGATTTACCATTTTAAAAATCTTAATCGCAAACAGAATCTTCTCCCTTGAAATGGACTATCTAAGTAGCTTGTTTAATTAATTTCTCATGTGTCTGCTTCACTGTAAACATCGTTTTCCCAGCAGGTTTTTGAAATGCTGATACCACTCTTCAGTAGAAATGTTATTGTGTATATGAGATGTCTTTACAGAAATGTTATAAATGTTTTGCCAAAATTCCTTCTGGTCATGAACTAAGTTAATCAAATTATTGATAACGATTTGTTGTAATTCGTTTGCTTCGTCTGCAACATATTTTTGTATCCCCGTCGATCCTTACAATAATTTATGCCATCTTTACCATCGCGGCTTCTGCGAAACACTCTTAAAAGTTTCCTTGTGTTTGTTTTGGTCACTTTACATTATCGATCAAACCATGAAAATCTCTCACCCGATTTAATTCTTATTTTCTTCTTCATATATTCTGCTTTCTTTATAATACAATTATTAAAGATATATAAAACGAATAGCTGTTTTCGTTTCTTGCAAAGTGTCTACGTGGTTCATCAGACTATACAAACTATTTGCATTATCCTCATTCCATTTAAACTTCTCAATATGTTGAGCTTCCTTATACTCCATCACAAAATGATCAATGCGCTGATGATTCTACGTATAGATACAAAGTGGCTTGTGCTATGCTTTGTTTGTCTATGTCCTTGGCTGGAACTAACCCCCTCTCTTTCTAAATTTTGAAACGTATAGATACAAGTCAAT
>CM065724.1:55896283-55911283 GCA_033310375.1 Conus canariensis
TGTTCTTAGTCAACGTATTTCCTTCTATGAATACTGTTAAATTTTATCATTGAGTTCATATGCCTAGAGGTTCCAATTTATGCAATGTTTACGCGACAAACGGAAGGAAATCTGTGAGAATGGCGCTTTTGCTTTGTTGTTGCTGTTGTTGTTTTAGTTATTGCTGAGCTCGAAACTGAGAACAATTGATGTACATGGGCCCTGACTCTCAATAAAGGGGTCAGGGGAGGACTGATCTGCGTGATAATACATATGAACAACAACAACAATAACAACAACTACAACAACAACAGCAACGACAACAAGACAGAGACAGTAAGATTGAGAAGGGGAAAGAAGACACACACACACACACACACACACACACACACACAAGACGGAGAGAGAGAGAGAGAGAGAGAGAGAGAGAGAGAGAGAGAGAGAGAGAGCAGTGTGGGTGTGGTGGGACAGGAGGGTGACAAATGGATGATGATGATGATGACGACGACGATGATGATCATGATCATGATCATGATAATGAATATCATCATTATCATAATCAACATTCATCATCATCATCATCATCATCATCATCATTATCATCATCATCACTATTACTGCTACTACTTCTACTACTACTGCTACAGCTACTAGTACTACTACTACTACTACTACTACTAGTAGTATAGTAGTATATTCTGTCTAGACTGTCTATCAATCAGTGGGCGAGTCTGCTCCTGAAAAATGAAAATAGTTGTGATTATGGCAGTATCTAATGAAAAAATATCCTCTTTGACCTTTAACCCATAATAATCAACATCTCATTTGTATCACGAGAGAGAGAGAGAGAGAGAGAGAGAGAGAGAGAGAGAGAGAGAGAAGAGAAAGCAAACAAAAAGACATTGAACGAAGAAAAAGACGCATAAATACCGACACGTGCAGATTCCCTGAACGCAAATGAACCTTATTGATTTTCCCAAGACAACGGGAAAAAAGTTCGGAACTCTGACTAGATAAAAGAATAGGTCGAAAGACCCCCAGAGACAGAGATGAAGGCAAGTAAGATCATCGGCGACATTGATAGAGGTAAGTAAAGACAATCAATACAACTAACAGGTGCTGAAAGCCGGCAGTACACTGAACCTTATTCTCGGGAATGTATCCATAGTGAATGCTGATCATAAATAAAAAGACTTAGGCAATTGTAAAATCACTATTTTAATTATTCACAGAATCCTCTCTCTGTCTCTCTGTCTCTGTCTCTGTCTCTCTCTCTCTCTCTGTCTCTGGCTCTGTCTCTCTCTCTTTCTCTCTCTCTCTCTCTCTCTCTCTCTCTCTCTCTCTCTCTCTCTCTCTCTCGGACTGGGTCACCACGTGCTTCACACACGAAACAAAAGCCCATGGCAAAGCATTCTAGTTTTTGTATGACCACAGAAATGCCCATATCTGGAAGACTTTCCTCCTCCTCGAGCATGATCCCAATAGACATCTGTGACCTACCTAAGAAGCCACAGCTGCAGATAGCTGTCATCGGCTTGTCAGCCCAAACTGGGATGGACGGAGGGCGTAATTCAAGGATGAACTTTACATTCCTACAAAGTTTGAAATATGTTTTAAAACACATGTTTCCACCCCAAACTGCCAAATGTTGATGTATGAATATTGGAAAAATGTTCAATCTAAAATGTCATCCAAAAATGATAATACTTTGATAATCCTTTGGTATGTACTTTGAAATATGTTTTAAAGCACATGTTTCCACCCAAAACTGCCAAATGTTGATGTATGAATATTGGAAAAATGTTCAATCTAAACTGTCACCCCAAAATGATAACACTTTAATAATATTTTGATAAGTACTTTGAAATATGTTTAAAAATATATGTTTCTACCCCAAACTGCCAAATGTTAATGTATGAATATTGGAAATGTGTTCAATCTAAACTGTCATCCAAAAATGATAATACAGACAGCGTGAGACAGGCAGACATGGCGGTTTGTTATATATCGTCTCACCGATGAAGCCAGCCTTCAGGTCAAAAGGCAGCGTCCGCAAGGAAGACAAAGGAAAGTCAAGAAGCATGACAATAGACGTTAGAGTTATTCCCCTCGCTTCACCCCTCCCCCTCTCCAGTCCACCCCCCCCCCCTTCTGAATCTCCAGAGCTCCCCCTCCCCACCTTGCATCTCACCCACCTCTTCTCCTCCTCTTTCCCAGTCCCGGACGTTTACTGGAGTGGTTTTGAGTCCCGTGAAGCACGAGTTCTCTCTCTCTCTCTCTCTCTCTCTCCTCTCTCTCTCTCCTCTCTCTCTCTCTCTCTCTCCATTGCGTCGCTCTTTCCTTCCTTTTCACTTTCCTTTTTTAAAATTTGTTTTGATGTCAGCAAAAAGTGCTTTTTTCTGAATTATTATCATCATTTTTTTTAGTACTCGCATAACCATATTTCCATTGTATGCACTTGCTTCCCACCACCTGCTAATAAACGCGCACCTACCCAAGAACACAGACGCGCTCGTTCGTTTCTTTACGCACACATGCGTTTGCTGGCACCCTCTTACCATTCTCTCACGAATCCATGTTCGTGTGTACTCCGTGAGGATAATTAATTATCATCTGAATTTTGACTGCTCCAAAGATCTTTCTCTCTCTCTCTCTCTCTCTCTCTCTCTCTCTCTGAGTTCGCAGCAAGATGGCGGAGGATAGCCAGTGAGTGTTGGAGTTCCGTTATATTTCGACTGTTAGTGCGGTTCTACAAAAGGCTTAGGATACCACAGCGTTACAGAAAGTGATACAAAGTATTTGAAAAAGTGAATCTACTCAGTCATGGCAGTGGCGGCGGAAGCTGTCCAGGATTAGGGGGGGCAATGGATATTTCAAATCACTGAACTCCGACAATCACAATATGGCAATGTTCGATAAAAAAAAAATTCCAGCATGCAATATTCAGTTCACACACACACACACACACACACACACACACACACACACTTGAAATACATTTTGTATAGCTGCAATTAAAACGTTGCAGAAACTGAGACAGAGAGAGAGAGAGAGAGCGAGAGAAAGGGAGAGAGAGAGAGAGAGAGGAGAGAGGGAGAGAGAGAGGGGGGAGACAACTGTCAGACTTTCTGACTGAATAATGTAATAACATACCTTCTCTCCATATTCACTGGACATTAGGCACCGTAAAGTGCAGTTACTAAGTCACGATTGTCACAGTCTGTACATTAGCAGGTTACACACTAACATCTGGGAGGTTACACCTTTACACATTTAATTTTCCGAAGTAACTTGACGTCGTTCGTTTCTGCAAACTAACTCGGAAGAAATTTCAGCGAGATTGAGCTGATCAACCTTGTCTTTGAACACATGCATAATGAGACAGTTGTTTAGGCGCTCCTGAGTCATAGTGCTTCGGAGATATGTTTTGACCCGCTTCAAGGCAGAAAAACTGCGTTCAGCTGTTGCAGCTGTAACTGGAATGGTCAAGTACAGCCTGATAAGTTTGTCTACCTCACTCAACATTCTTTTAACAGTGTCAGAAGCTGTCAGTTTTTCTAGCAGTGCATCAAAGATGGACTTCTTGTTGTCCCCCAGAGCATGTGGAAGGATGACCAACTGTGTTTTGAGTCTGTCCATGTCAGTGTCCGCAGCACATGTGTCTTTGATCTCTTGAGGAATTTCTGGATTCTTTCCTGCAGCTCCGTCACCTAAGAGAATTTCAATCTTCCTTGGCAACTTAAGACTTTGTTGGTCAAATCTGCGCTTTATATGTTCTTTGACGTTGTCTATGGCCTCATAGTACTGCTGTCTGTAATAAGCAGAAGGGTCAGAGTAGCTGTGACCCTGGGAGCCCTCATCAAGTCTCCGTGGAGGCTGTCTCTGTCTCGGAATGCGGGGCTCATCACACACGTTTGCAGCCGTGGTTGAGACGTCGGCAAAAAATGTCTAGAAACTTTTATCCTGGCGCATACTTTCAAGCGTTTTCAGACAGGTGTTTGCAGCGTTTGTTGCATCCACACAGGACGTTTGTTTCCTTTGAACAGCAGTCGCCAGCTCTTCAGTCACAGCAAAGACATCCCATGAAAGTGAGAGCCCAAGACAGGCGGAGAACTGCTGCATAAGTGCTGGAAGGCCGGATGCTCTCCTGGCATACTCATCATGGCCTTGTGAGACTAGTTCAAGTGTTTCTTGCAAAGCCTCATAGTTCTCAATGAGAGAGTCAAAAGCTCTTGTTCGAACAGTCCACCTTGTTAGACACAGTGGTTTAATGGACGGGCTGCACGAAGTTGATGTTTCATGTTGGATTGTTTCAAAAAGGATCTGTCGTTTTGGTGATAATTTGATCAACTGAATGACCTCTGTGGCAAAGTCAAGGGCATCTCTTATTACTTCGACCTTTCTGGAAGCCTCTTGTAACACAAGATTGACTGAGTGTGCCAAACAGTGTACGCACACTGCTGACGGGACCTCATCTTTGAACCGTTTTGCAACTCCTGAAACGTGACCCTGAAAATTACTGGCCCCGTCGTAGGCCTGACCCCTACACTTCTGCACTGGCAAGTCCAGCCTGATCAAGCAATCCTTTAGCGCATTAAAAATTGTCTCAGCACAGGTATTGTTGACATGCACCAGTCCCACAGGCTCCTCTATGACTTCAAACTGCTCAGTTACCCATCTTGTGCAAATTACAACCTGCTCCCTGTTTGCAACATCACGGGTTTCGTCAGCTAGTATCGAAAACCAATTCGCTTCTCTGATTTCAAGTGCAACAGATCGCAAGACTTTATGTGCCATAATCCCGAGGATTTCGTTGACAATATCATGTGACAGATATTTTGAACTTGTGTTTGTTTTTTTCCTTGCAGCCCTCTCCAAAACAGAACTTGAGCAGCTGTTGAAGGTTGCCTTCCTGCTCGCCATGTCCACGGAGAGGCAGACCCTGACGCGGGAGAAACTGAAGGCTCTTTAGTTCGTTCATCAGGCTTTGCAGGTGTTTCTTTTGTTCTGTTTCATGTTGACACGTCACTGGAGCATGCACTGACGTTGTAGACTGCCTACAGTTTACGTCATACACGGCTGCTCCATGTGAAGATGATTTTTCGTGGCTTGAGAATTTTTCCAGTGCTTTCTTCCAGTTGTCAAAACCGCACCATACAAACGCTGCATCGGGTTTGCAGCCTTGATGATTAGCCCTCATGCAGAAGAAACAACCTACCTTGTTGTCTTTGTGCATAGGTGAAGCCAAGGGTATTGCTGGAACCCAGATCTTTGGAAATAGCGGGGCCTTCCTGAACTTACCATGATCAGTTTGGAGAGGACTGTGTCGCTCTGTGGCTGAAAGGGTTGACTGCGTCCTTGCAGCGCACAGTAGACTGACATTTTAGTTTTCTTACAGTAGCAGGTCGGTCAATGTCATCACGAGGAGACTGCGCAGGTCGGTTGGCGTCGTCACAAGGAGACTGCATGATTGATGCACCTTCTGTAGGAGATGAGGAAACACTTTCTTCCTCCTTTTCTTCATCATTTTCACTGTCCTGGTTTGATGAAGTGTTAGGCTCACAAAATGTTCCTCGCCTATTTGCCCAAATAAGGACAGGTGGTAGGGATGATTCAATGTCTCCCGCCAAGATCTTATTCATCAGGTAGCATATCCTGGAGCTCTCTTGCTGACTTGTTACGATGTGTTATGTCCCTACCAATCATTCTCCCACAGCTTGCACAACAATAGCATCAGCATATATGCCATTTTTGGCAATGTTGGTCAGGTACTGGTCAGTGATGTGTGACCAAAGTGGGTCAGCTGCAGAGAGGTTCCCGAGAAATGTGTTGACATCTTTCCTGAGCGAGTTTGACAGGAAGTATGACAAGTATGGCGACAAGGTGATGCACCATCAAACATCTCTCTCTCTCTCTCTCTCTCTCTCTCTGATTTTTTGGAGGTGCTCAATATTAGGGGGGGGGGAGTATATAAGGCTGCCCCCCCCCCCCCCGATATTTTTTTGGAGGGGGCATGGCCCCCCCCCCCCCCCCCCCCCCCTGCTTCTGCCGCCTGTGCACGGTGGATTTGTGCATCTGGCGTGCCAGAATCGTTTTTTTTCTGTGCTTTGCTAGCGAGTAGAAGGAAGGGGAAGAGAAAGAAAGATGGCGGAAGGGGTGAAGTGGCCGGAGTGAAAGATGTGTTATATGGTTTGTGCTTCTGTGGGGATATGCACTGACACTAGCGTGTGCCCGTGATACTACAAGAGTGGCGTTTGGTAGCGAAGTCTGTGGCAGGTTCGGCTGTAATGTACTAAACTCCGGTACTTTGCCGCAAACGCAAGCAGTGCAAACGGTTCAACCAGTGACTGTAAGGAGTAACAAAAGTGGGCCAGTGTTCATACCTCCGTGGTCAATAGAAACGTCAACATCAAGATGGACTGAGATAGGGAAGAGCACGACAGACAGAGGACTCTGTTGGACAGACATGAAAGGTACGTCTACGCAACATCACAGATACATTTAGGGAATAGTCTGTCTCCATTAGTGGTTATACTTCTCGTTCTCCACTTAGCCTATGTGCGCAGACGACTATCCTTATCCAGTGATGTGGAGACCAACCCGGGCCCAGGATCAAATATGAACATTAACGAGAAAATAGAACATGAAAACAAGAAGCTAGAAGACAAGATGGAAGCGAAATTCAACAACTTAGACACGAAGATAGACACCAAGATGACACAACTCTTTACGGCAATAACAACACTCACTGACTCCTTTAAGTCACAAACCACCACTATCAAGATGGAACAAAAACAATCAGATATGGCGGACACACTGAATAAATCATGCAAGGATGTTCAAGACACTAAGCAGGATATACAAGAAAACAAAACAGCAGTAAGGCATTTAGGGGCAACGCAAGACTATATGGCACGCAGATTAACTAAAATGGAGGAAGAAATGGACCGAATCGAAAGTTATTCCAGACGGAATAATTTAAAGTTTTTCGGTATCAAAGAGAGCACGGACGATAGCAAGAGAGAGAGATGTGATGAGGTGATCAGAGAGACACTAGATAAATATATGGAAGAAGAGACATGGGCCGACGACGCAATAGAACGCGCACATAGGCTAGGCAAACCAGACCCTTCAGGAGAGAGACCCAGACCTGTGATCGTGCGTTTCTCAGGTGGGGAGACACCATGAAGATTCTTCAGAACCGAGAGGCACGCGAGAAGATGAAGAAGGAAGGCATACGAGTGTCACAGGACAGGACGAAACGCCAAGCTGACCAACTGCGTGATTGAGGGCACAAGGCAAGTCAGGGTTACTATGTGGGGGGGGGGGGGGGGGGGGGGGGGAGGGGGCGAGGGGGGGGAGGGGGCGAGGGGGGAGGGGGGGAGGGGGGGAACTGTATGTAAGAGAGGAATACAGACCACGAGCAGAACAGAATGACAGCCAACATGAACAGTTTAGACAGCACCAGCAGCAAGAGGACTACGGATATGAAAATACTTCCAGAAAACAATTTGGCACAAATGGACAATGGATACAGAGAGGAATTAATGAAAGCGATTATAGTGCAAGCGGTGTTAGAAACTTTGATGACTGGAGGATGAGAGTGAGAGGGATGAGAGAAAAGGAGAAGATTGGAGAAAGAAAGAGAGGAAGATATAAATAGAGTGAAAGAACAGGTGGAAGAGATGATGGGTAAGAACAAAAGTGCGAAAGGAGTGAATGGGGGAGAAAATGGAGTTGAGAGAGATGAAAGTGTAGAAGGAAATGAATGGGGCAGCGATCTTGAGTTTTTGTCGATCTGGGGGGATCTTATGGACGAAGAGAGAAAGAGAGTGGAACAGAAAATCAAGAAAAGAGGTCTGAGAAACAGAGAGTAAGTGAAGAGAAGAAGGAAGAGAGTGAAAGGAAAGAAAGAGTGAATGGGGAAGGGAAAACAGAAACAAGACAGTAAGCGAAAGTGCGAAAAGGGGTGTGGCAGAAAGAAGTGGGACGGGGAAAACATACGAGGCAAACAACACTGATGTCAGTGTAGATCAAAATACAGGCATTTCCTCACCCTCAGAATCAGGTCAAGGCAACCCTAATCAGATGCCCTTTCAGCTCCTAGTTCACACACTGGCTCGTGCGCAGGATGAAAATAGCGATCAATTGAACAGTATCTGGAGCATTCAAGGAGATAGCTTAGGGACAAACACAGCATGCATGACTGAGACAGAGACTGTGACACAATCTCTGACTACATCTCATTCGCGGTGCGATTTATCTACAAACATACAGAAGGGAAAGACAGATGATAGCCTAACACATAAAACCACCAATAAAGGAAAAGAAGATATGACTAAGAAAGACGATAAAGTAAGGGTACGGCAACCATCGAATACACGACAATCTACAATTGAAGAAATTATACTTACACAAGGCATGGTATATTCTGATAGTGAAGAAGGGGGTAAATCAAACAAAGGGTGGAAAACCAAACCCAAACAACACTCATCAGGAAAACAAGCATTGAGATTTGATACAAACACTTCAAGAACAACAAACAAACAACCGCACTCACCTGGATACACACGTTCTCTATCACCGAAGAAAGACCGGAAGGAAAGAAAAGAAAAGGAGAAAATATGAGAATTAGACCAAGGTTACACACAAAATTCAAGGAATAATGTCACTACAAGTCAACACACAGAGAACAAGCTAAATGACAATGCTAGAGAAGATGGAATTGTGAGACAACACACGGTGAATGAGACAAAAATGAATGAGACAAGAGAGAATGGAAATGAGAACGAGGATGAAAGTGGAAATCTGAGTAAGGATGAAATTAAAGAAGGGAAGAAAAGGCTGTATTTTGGTTGCTGGAACATAGAAGGTCTGCTTGAGAAATTAACTGACCCAGATTTTTTAGAATATATTACGTCATTTGATATCTGCTGTCTGAGCGAAACTTTTACGTTAGAGTCATTTGATTTTGAAATAAAATTCTCAGATTTTTTATATACCCATTGCACAGCTGTTAAATTTACCAAAATGGGCAGACCTTCGGGGGGGGGGGGTGGGGGTGGGGTTGTTATGTTAATTAAAAAAGAAATGTCTATGTTCAGTTAATAAGCATGGGGATATCGATAGTTGAGGTAAAATCCTGTCTGTCCTAACGTAACCTACTACACAATAAGGAAGATGAGCAAGTTCAAAGTGGAACGTAACAACAAATATTAACCAACATTACACGAGCAAACGGAAAATAGAAAAATGTACCAACCTGTTTCAAGGTGACAGAGAAATCCAAATCAAATCATCTATATGAATAAATCCAGAGAACCACGAACATGCACAAACTCCAAAGTTGTAAATATATGAATAGTGAACGAATACTTTAGCAGGGAACCATATCAGAGAGAAGGGGAATACTAGGAAGAACATGAGGAAATTAGAATGGAAACCCTTAGAAGAGAGAAGAGCTTTTATCAAACTTAATATCTTCTTCAAAGGCAGAGCTAAACTAATTGATATCCCAATGGAACAACTAGTATTGAATAAAAGTAGCACCAGGAGTGGCGGTCAATGTTATGCCATACCTGCATCAAATATTGACAGCCACTTATATTCATTTTATACTAGTTCTGTACGGCTGTGGAACTCACTGCCGGATGCCATCAAGATTGCCACAAATGCAGTCTCATTTAAAAATCAGATTGATACAACAATCTTGAGATCTGCATATTGACGACTTTTCTATTTTAACTTCCCCAGATATTTTATGGTTACCTGGGCCTGAATCTGGCCATTGCTTTTAACTTTTTGAATATCGTGTGCGACCCCTTGTGGCTGGGTTTTGCTCCAGGGGTCAACAGGCTGAGTCGCGCTTTATTTATTTTATTTTACTTTTTAACATGCGCGCTGGTGACCTACTCGTTTTTCAGTGAACCAGTCTTTTAAGAACAAGAAGAAGAAGAAGAAGAAGGAAACACACCATCTTGCAACTGGAAAATGCAAACGACGTTTGCTTAACTAGGCCTATGATATGGGGGTCACACAGGTCAACAGGGGCAGCATTAAAATAAGAGGCGCATGCGCAGAGAAAAGGAATGTACAGAGTAGGTCAGACAGGATTTTATTAAGAATATATACTGTTCAAAAAAAGTTAAGGACCAACTTTGAGAATGCACAAAAACTTTTAAAAATTCACAAAAATTCAATTGTACCGCCTTTGTGGTCCAAACAAATTGAACCACATGCACAAATTGATAGTGAATGCGGCAACTGCAATTTTGTGGCACACATTTCTCACGCGCCTTGAAAAACACGTGTCGCGACTTGTCATTTTTGGAACAAATTGGGGTGAATTTCTGATGTGTTTGGGATCCGAGGAGCATGTGCTGAATCAAAATCATGTGAAGCACGAGCTAAATCAGGCTGTAGGTCATAAAGTATGCTCAACCAAATGCTTTAAAAGCCACTGTACTGGCGAAAAATGCAATGCAACAGCATGCCTCCACGTCGAAGACTGAACGAGCTGGGTCGAGGAAGAACAATAGGATGGCTCCAAGAAGGAGTTGCAGTCCGGGAAGTGGCACGGAGACTTGGGGTATCACACTCTGTTGTTATCAGACTCAGACAACGCTTTCAAGACACAGGAAGAGTGCAAGAATGACCACGCTCTGGTCGACCCAGAATAACAACACCACGAGAGGACCGATACATTGAAAGGCAGGCCACACAAGAAAGAACAGCAAGTGCAAACAACATCAGACGTCGCCTTAGAGATGCCACCAACACTGTTGTCAGTGATCAGACCATACGAAACCGCCGTGCTCGACGACCAGCCATAAGACCTCGTTTGACTGATGCCCACAGAGCAGCACGCCGAGTATGGTGCACGCAGCACGTGAGATGTACACATGAACAGTGGGCTAACGTGATGTTTACAGATGAGTCGCGGTTCTACCTGGATCCCACCGAGAGACGGAACAGGATCTGGAGACGCCGTGGGGAGCGTTTTGCAGAAGAAGCTGTCCTGGAAAGGAACCGCTATGGTGGGGGATCCATTATGATTTGGGGCGGCATAAGCACACGCTACAGAACGGTTCTCTACAATGTGGCAGGGAACTTGAATGGTGTTCGCTACCAGACAGAGATTTTGCAACCCCTGGTGCTGCCAGCCCTTCAACAGCTTGGACCTCACGCAGTCTTTCAAGACGACAATGCACGGCCCCATCGCACCAGAGCAGTAAACACGTTTCTCCAAGCTGCTGGTGTCAACAGAATGCAGTGGCCCGCAAACAGCCCATACCTGAACCCCATCGAACATCTTTGGGATGAGCTGGGCCGGAGACTGCAGCAGCGTCGTCGTCCTGCTAGCCTGGGTCAGCTGTTTGAGTCACTCCAGCAGGAGTGGGCTGCTGTCCCCCAGGCCTTTCTGCGCACACTGGTGAACTCCATGCGACAACGCTGGCTTGAATGCCTT
Organism: Conus canariensis; assembly: GCA_033310375.1. Taxonomy (NCBI): domain Eukaryota; kingdom Metazoa; phylum Mollusca; class Gastropoda; order Neogastropoda; family Conidae; genus Conus; species Conus canariensis. The sequence continues at coordinate 55,907,730 of CM065724.1, forward strand.
GCCAATAACGGGGGACACACACGTTTTTGACCATGACATTGAACGAACACTTCTCCTGTGACTTTCAAATTTGGGGGTGGGGGTGTTCGTACTGCGCTCGATTCCAGTTTGTTGATTCCTCGGACTTGTCATTGTCTTTACACGCTTTTCACATATTCAATAAATTCATGTTACACTTGGAGATTGATCACTTCCCAATTTTCTTTTTTATAAGTCAGTGAAATGTTGGTCCTTAACATTTTTTGAACAGTATACATGCAGTGCGTAACACGATGATGTAATCATGCTATGAAGAAGATACTATATTATTAATAATAGATTGTGAAGACTGGTTATGTAGTGTGGAGTAATGTTTGCATGACTTGAATTTATATGCGTGTATGTTCGAATATAGATGTGTGCATGATTGAATATAAATGCGCATGATTTGAATTCAGGATTTGTGTATGAATTGAAAGTAAAATCTGATAACTAGGGCTACGCAGTATAACATAAAGAACAGGGATGAAAGCTGAGGACAGTAGAAGCATGGTTGAGATATAAACTGAGACGATTTCGATGGAAATGTTTTAATAATAATAAGACATCCAAGTACATGTTTGAATATGTATGAATAATAGTTATGTTTAACATTAGGGGTAAATAAAGGTGTAAGGTAGATTAAAAGAAACAGGATATAAGATGAAAGAACACAATACATATACATATAGAATTATATATGTCGACATATTAGTTTTAATCGAAATGAACAGATTCTTTGATTAAACTGATATATGGTTGACACTGAAGTTAATAGCAATATTATTGTTATACTTTGTCTTGCGTTTGTAGAGTGGTTTATTTTTTGTTCTATAAAACTGAAACTGACGCTGCGAACTCTTTGTGAATGGACCTTTGGCCCCACAATAAATGGCGCGGCGTTCAACGCGCGTCAAGTGTCAAGTCTCTCTCTCTCTCTCTCTCTCTCTCTCTCTCCCTCCACCCTCCCTCCACATCTTCGCCCATCCACCCTCCCCTTTCCCCCTCCCACCCCTACATCTCTCTCATATTGAACGCGTGGACAATGTAATAGAAAGGTTCATGATATTATGTTTGTCAAAAAGATAATATACATTCCCTACGAGACTTACACTCTCTTGCCCAGTTAGGGGAGCTTTCCTTTTAGACCCCCTCAAACACTATGCTCTTTCTCCAAAATGAGTTGTAGAGGGACCCCGGTGTTCATCTTTTTGAAAATACTGATACACATTTTACTCAGTAATATGATAAAACTGATATATCTATAATTTTCCTTCGAAGCAATCGATTTTCTTTCTTTTCTTTTTTTTTCGAAATGAAACATCTGTGTTGATAATTTAATACGTGCATGTGCTTCTGAGTATATTTTGTGCTCAATAAATCTCCAGAAGTTGTAAACGATTGGACATTCGCAGAAAAAAAAAGTTCAATGAAATCAGTTAAGTCAGGACAGTACGATCATTTGGTTTTTTTTTTTTTTTTTTACTTTCATTTTATTAAGCATGATATTAGTAGGATATATGTTGTGGAGTATTTTCCAGTGGAGGACTCTTAGTCTTACCTCTTTCGTAACGTCTGTAGCCCGACATCATGTGGATTTGTCTAAGTCGATTCCAAATTTTCTGTTCCAGAAGGCATACGCACTGGGTGTTTGAGATTCCTTATGTGGCATGATTAGTTTCCTTATTTGTTTGGGCTTTGTATTTAATAGACTGGTAAAACAGGGGAGCGTCCCTGATTCTCCTTCTCTTGACTGGATCCACTGAGCTGGTATGGAGTTGATCACGGCATTCTGCTGGAGCAGTGCAAGCGCTCTGTTCTGTCCAACCATTCCCTGCATTTCTTCTAAAGTCAGTACCATGTTTTCTCTTTTATGAATTATGTCCTTAATTTGCTCAACGTCACTCTTTACTAAGTTTCTGATATATAATACCTGATTCTTTTTAAATACCGAAATAGATTATTATCACAAAGGTGTTGACTGTGGAAATTGCTTCTGTCGATGTCGTTAAGTTTTATCCATATTTTGTGGTTTAGATAAGCTGCTCACACATTTTTCCAGAATTTATCACTGATTATCTAAGATCTTTTGTTAGATCTAGTTGCAAAATGAGGCGATCGCAGGCGGAAATCTAAACAAATTTTAAATGTTAGTAATAGCGCACCGCCAAAAAAAGAAAGTAGACAAACGAATCACAAGACAAAACGATTCCGTTTTGTCTTATGATTCGTTTTCCTACGGTTTTTTGTGTGTGCTTTTTTTTTTTTTTTTTTTGGGCGTGCGCTATTACTAACATTCAAAATTTGTTAAAATCTTTTGGGTCTTTAGCTCTGCAGTTTACACAAAAATTATCTTTAATTAGCGAGGTGTTGTAAATGCCATCTGGGTATTGATGCCCAGTTTTCTTGTTCGGTGGCTTTAAAGAGTTTGCCCGCCCATTGTGAGTACAAACAGTTCTGAAAATTACTCATATTAATCATATTAAGTCCTCCTTCCTCCACGCTTGCTTCCATTACTTTTTTTTTTTTCGACTTTTTTGAAAGCTTTTCTATTGTTGAATTTTTTCTTCCACAGGAATTTGTAAAGGGTTGACTTAATTTTGTTTAGCGCATAGTCTGGAAGTCATGGATTGCATGACATAAAGAAACTAAGTAAAACTATTTTTATTTCAACAGTCTTACCCTGGATACTGATATCCCGTTTACTCCATTCTCTGATCAATTTATTCATTTAAAACATCTTATTAATAACAATTATTTTCAATGTTCCAAGCCATCCTATTACGCTGGAAATAAATGCCTAATATCTTTATTGATTTAGGACAGCTACATCAACACAGCATCCGTTGGATCACTGGATGGTAAACTGACCCGTAGATAGAGGCGATGTCCAGGTAAACGTGCTAACCTTTTTCTGCCTTATCCACACCGAATGAGGCATGATCGGTATCAGCTGGGGGAGGGTCAGTTCTGTTCCTTTCTAACCCCCCCCCCCCCCCCACCGGGTTCCTAAAGTATGTAATCTTTCACTCTCTGTGGTGATGTTGCGAGAGGTTGTGGAAAGGTGGTTCCCACAACGGTGAAGAGGGGTAATATTTGTAGGACCCACGTGTTTTGTTGTTCGGATTTTGTTTGTTTGTTTGTTTCTGTGGGTCGCCTTTATCGCCTTTTTTGCTTGTCTTCTATTATATCTATTTCCTTCATCTCCTCCTCCTCCTCTTCCTCCACCTCTCCTTCACTCCTCCTCCTCTTCCTCTTTTCCTTCCCCCGCTTCTTCTTCTTCTTCTTGTCAGTTCTTCAATTAATGGAATCATTGTTACTGTCAAAATCGTTGGTTTTGTCATCATTATCATCACTATTGTCCTCTTGGAGTATCAATGGAAACTAAATGACACTGTGTCCTCTTCAACAAAAATGTCAACACGAATATTGCTTTGGGCCATGAAACCATGGTACGTTTCCGTTTTCCCGAATTAGAAAGAAATAAACAACCTAAAGAGGACAGCAACTGAATGAAACTCAAGTGCATCCTTTCC
>CM065724.1:55916283-55936283 GCA_033310375.1 Conus canariensis
GTGACAAGGACACTAGGTAAGTACGAACTCTTTTGTTCTTTCTTGAGCAAGAATTTCTCATAGAGGCTTTTTAGCTTTGTTGGTATTGCTTTACTATGTAAGACAACATGATTCCGCGATGTACTCTCTAGTATAGTATTAATGATGTTTGAAACAGTGATATATTACTGAATCTTTGTTCCATTTAGTCTAGTGTAATTACTTGTTCTGTCAGCTTTAAGGGAAACAACTGAGTTTTTGCATGGGAATTTTCCCTATTGCCACTGAGCATGGCAGAGAGAGAAAAATCCCCTGAGAGGGATAAAAGACTGCATAATCAGTCCTCTGAAGAGGAGGATGCTAACCAAAGCAGGATGGAAAATTAGAGCAAAACTTGGAAAGAAGATTTAACAAATGACTACTATGCTTTCCTGGTCTGAAGAAAACCTTGGTGCTGCCCTCAAGGCAGAAAGCAACAAAGGAAAAGGCAAAAGCGGGAAAGATAAAAACCACACTCAAGAGGTGGCAGAGGCTAGCAAAAAACGGTACTCACACGTTGACTCACTTGAGTGCGAGACAGACTCAGACTCATATAGGAATAGTTCCGAGCAGAGTTCGCCTCAGAAGGACAAAAAGGAAAAGAAAAAACAGTTGTCCTTCTGAGGGAGAGTTGACTGATGTGAAGATACCATTTCAGTTCCATCTTCTGATGGAGACATGTGAAAACATAATGAAAATGAGTTAGAGAAAAAGAACAAACAGCAGAAGGTGTTAGATCCTCTTCAGCTGTGGTGGCAAACAAATGTTTTGAGAAAAAGACAATGACATCAAAGTTAAAGAATAGTTTGACAAAAACAAAAGACCTGAAACTAACGTTGTTTACGCATGCAATAATATTTTGTTAAAAGACCCAGAAATTCTGATCACCTCTGATGCCAGTTTGTCAGGCATGACAATTGACAGCCGCTCCATTCTTTACCCCACCCCCTTCCCCTTCTGTCTTTCTCTCTGTCTTTATCTTACAAATGGCAATTAAAGATCACTAATCTACGTCAATTTTCAGTCTTTGCCGTCACACCCCCCCCCCCCCACCACACACACACACACACCTTTCTCTCACTTAATACCCACAGTCTGCCAGGTGTTTCCTTTTACGTTAGCAGACTCTGGACGACTCACCTGCTTCGTGCTCCCTCCACTCTCCTCCCTGTTTATCTAGCATGCAGGTGCTAGCCTGTAGTGGAGACGAGGGACATGTGCTCTCTCCACTATTTCAGAGAAGCCAGCCCCCTCTCTCCCCTCTCCTCAACCGCCCCCTCTCTCTGCAGTCAGGGGAAAACAGCAACTCGCATGTGCAGACAATGTAGCTTTGTATATTCACATAATGGCTGAAAATATCGCCAACATGTATGAGATAGTGCTCTTGAATCTTCAACACAATTCCTAACACTGTAGGATTACTAACCACCCCTCCCCCCCACTTCTCTTTGTCTATAGTGACACCATCGGCTGTCATGTGTCTGACAGCCTGTCAATCAAACAGGCATCAGAGACTGGATGTGTAGCTTAGCACACAGAAAGAGACAACAAAGTCTACTAAATTGACTGCTCTACCCAAGGCTGTAAGACTGATCACCACCCGTGAACCTCGCAAGAAAACAGGCACAGATCAGATAGAGGAAAGATCATCTCTCCAAATCCTGTGCAAGCTGAAACTATGTTTCTAAGTCTTGGGACTATGCATTGCTTGTATGTACGCCATATTGTTTAACAGTATAACATTATGCCAATACTTGGTGACATCTATCAAGATGATAAATGAGCATTGTATTGTAATAGATTGTAGCTGCAGCTTGGTAAAAACTGTTAAGTTGCTTGATTCACTTTCTATGTTAACAATATGACTTTTTGCCAGTATTCAATACTATCAGTTAAGATGATCCGTTAATGTTACCTTCTGAAAGGAAACACAGTATGGTGAAAACTGTTAAGTTGATCTGTGAATGTTGTTGATTGTCTTGATGCTTTGTAGTAGGTGACTCTACACCAAATCAACATGTATTCTTGGGCTAAGTGTATTCCAATTTACTTCAACTTAATTTGTAAGAAAAACTGAAGAGTTGTTTGACTTCAGTTGTTTAGCATGGTATTGCTCTCTCCTAACCCTTGTTAAAATCCACTCAAAATCTGAGGGAAAGTGGAAACATTTTATGGCAGATACATTCATATTAGTCTAATCATTTGTTGGCTGAGATCTCACACCTCTACTGAAAGCCAGAAGGCAGGTGTGAGAACTTGACAAGCCGGACCCTCAGCTACTTAACTACAAACCAGTTTCAGTTTTGTGACCAGATCCCAGGTAGTGGACAAGCCCAGCAGCCCAAAGGTATCAGCCTGCTTACAGAGAAGGTGGATCAGTCACCGGCAACTGGAAAGAGATCCACACTCCTCTCCGACATCAGTGAAGTTCTGATATTCCAAGTGAACTCCAACTCAACCCTTTCAGAACTTTCCCCCTCTTAATGATAAGATAAAGTGGGAAAAATTCAGCCCACAAAAGAGACTGATTAAACTGAAGTTTATTCATGTGTACATTTTACCTTTGTATAAACAAGTAAAGTTGATGTGTGAAACAACTCTGAGCTCGTGTCCGTTCTTTGCTGTTCATAAATTATTGAATGTTTGAACTTATCTCTTATTCTGTCACTCAGAGCTACAATCAATTTTAAGTTCACAAGCCTAAGGAGAATTATTCTTGAGCCACTCTTGAGCATTTTTAACAGTCCTGAGAAAAATGAAAATTTCTTTCGATGACTAATACCAGAAAGCTGCTCCCTCCATCACTAGTAAGAGAGAGGGTGGAGGTGAACTTATAATACACAACTGCTCTTTAACTCTAATAAAGAAACCTAATTCCTTCCTCTAGAGGACACACCTACTCACCCCCAATGCTCTCGTCACAGATGTTAGTGTAATTGGGTTCGTTCAGGAGGAGCATTGTTGTCTGAAGAATCTAAATCACACATTAGTTCTTTGGAACTGAAAGCAGCTTTATTCACATTACAGAGCTTCCAGGCGGAATTGTGTGGTAAGCATGCACGTATTGTGATGGATAATACCACAGCTGTTGTATGCGTGAATCACCTGGTAACTCATGTAACGGCATCACATACACTATGTGGGGGTGGTGTATTGATAACACCTTTCTATCTGCAGCTCACATTCCTGGTAAATGTAACACTGTTGCCGATGCAGGGCCATAAGATCAGGGTGCAGAATGGTTGAGGGACAGTTCTGTACTGAAACAAGCACTGTGTGCCCTGCAGGTGGAGCCTGACATTATCCTCTTTGCTTCCAGGTTAACACACAGCTGCCCCGCTACACTGTTTTTAAGCCAGACCCACAGGCACATGCGATAGATGCTTTCTCTTAAGTGTGGACTAGTTTTAGATTTTATGCATTTCCAACTTTCAACATCATTACCCATGTGCTACAAAATAAAATCCAGAAAGACCATTGCACAGGCGTGGTAGTGGTGCCCTACTGGCCGACACAGGTGTGGTGGCCAGTGCTAATGTCACTGTTGGTGCCATTGAGAGGCAGGGAACTGCTGAGACTTCCCAGTCATCCTCAGATGGAACATCCCCTCTACAAGACCCTAGGCCTAATGGCATGTCTAGCATCAGGACACACTACCAACAGGAGGGGTTTTCCAACCCAGCTGCAGCTCTTATGACCAACTCCTGGAGACCATCCACTCAAGCTACTTACAACTGTTATATTCAAAAATGGAAAACGTTCTCACTGACAAATGACACCAGTAACAGCACGCGCGCTGCCAGCTGTCCTGTAGCGGCCTACTTTGGAGTTAACCTCTCCTCACTGATGAAAGCAGCAGGCTGGTCCAGTGATCACACTTTCATTAAGTTCTATAAGACTGCTTCCAAAGAACATTGGTCAAACTGTACTTGATAATCATCTCAGTCTTAAATAATGTTCTTTCATGAATTGCTATTGATTACCGATCAAGTTTGCATTAAAAAATGTATAGCAGGGTGTTCATGTTTTCAGATGTGTTGATAGTAAGACATGAATTATATATGTATCATATACTTTCACTGTGTTTGGAGACTATGCTTTGTGTGAATTTGGAAACTGGGTGCGCACTAGACGCTCTAAATTCTCATGTCACATCACGTGACTTCGCGTGACTAAAGCAACAGGCTTTATTTAAAAAAAAAACAACTAGCCTTACGGTAGGAAGAGGATGTTTAATTTGAATTATTGTGAGACTGTTGCTATAGTAGAGTCCGGTAATGTTTCAACAGAATATTAACTGCAACAGAATTTAAACCAGTGCATTTATTTGCTTACACTTTTCTTTACAATATATCTGAAAAGTAGGAAAAAATAACTGTCGCGAGATGTTGAAATATGCATTTAATTTAGCGGATTTATTCGCTTTCGCACCTTCGCGATTTTTTGCCGAGTGATGAGGTTGCGCATTGATCCCGGCATCAACAAAATCACGATGGCAGCGTTCAGCGACCGTGCCGAAAAAGATGCTGGAGAGAAAACCTTTTCTGATAAGTCATTAGATTTTATGTTTGGGTAAAAAAAAAATTAAAAAAAACACAAAAAACTCAAAGAACATGGGAAAAGCCTTTTCCAATCTCTGTTGATTTTTACCTTTCAATAAGGCGACCGTCATCCGGAATCGGGAATGGAATCTGCAGACTCAAGGATCTGTGCTGACCGATGCCGGCAAGTTTTCCATAGTGGCCTGGTGTTCATGTAGAACTCATGTTTAAAGCATGCTCCCCTGATTTAGATGTATGTGCAAAATCACTTTGTTATCTGTTAATCGTGGAAACTGTGTTTAGTTACGTGTAACTAAAACTTTGCAGCATAGTACTGTGTTCCATTCTCAAAGTCTGCTTTATGAACGCAAAGTCACACAAGTAATAACAGAAGCACTATGGAACGGCGGAGTGTGTACCTAACTGAGGACTTTTTTCCGCGATTGTGGTTCGAATCACGATTTAAAAAATATACAAATACACATTTCCCCGTTTGGGTCCTTACTTTTATGCAATGACAGATTAAGTACTATAATCATTATTATTATGGTTATGATGATGATGAATTATTATTATCATTATTATTATTTTTGTCTTCACTATTTGTTACAAAACATATTGTGTTTTTTTGTTTCCTCATTGTCTTTATTGTTTTCATTACATTCTTTTTCAAAGTTGATGATTGCATGTTTTTGTTGTTGTTGTATATCTTCTTATTTGCGTGTGTTTAGGCAAACTGAGCTCACTTTTTCCTCATGCATTGAAGGTTGTTTCAATCAACAAGCTACAAATACACGTGGCGTGCATGTGTGTGTCTGTGTGTGTGTGTGTGTGTGTGTGTGTGTGTGTGTGTGTGTGTTTGTGTGTGTGTGTGTGTGTGTGTGTGTGTGTGTGTGTGTGTGTGTGTGTGTGTGTGTGTGTGTTTTCATGTGTTCGTGTAACACCTTTGGCAAAAACCAAAATTGCACATTCATGTTGCCAAGGGCAACCATCTCGCAAAAAGGTCCTTGAAGTGCAAGGGTTTTTCATATCCTTAGAGTGCAAGCGTTTTTCACACGCTTTTCTCACCTATTCTAGCAATCATTCTCTCTCGCCAAACTGTCCTTCTAAATTTTTATTTCTATTTCAAGTGATTTGCTTTAGGTTGCGCCACATTTCATGTAATGTTACACTCATTAAAAAAAGAAAAGCCAGTCTTTCTTTTTGCTATTCTTCTTACTTTGTTTTTTTCTGTCATCCCATCCTCCTTCTCTCTCTTATTAAGCTTTTTTTTTATTTAAGTTATTTCAGAACGACCGGAGACAAATATTTGTGTTCTAGTAAACAGTCCATGGGTAATGGCCAACCAACAGTCACCCAGACGGAAAAAGGAGTTGCTGGTCTTAGGAAAGCCGTACAGAAATGAAACTGAACTGCATTTTCATCCTGGTCAGATTCTATACAAAATTTGTCCACATGAACATTGCAATGAATTTACAATTCAGCGTGATTTGATAACACAGCGTAGCCATCAGCTTTAAATACATCCAGTCTACAGCGTAGCCATCAGCTTTAAATACATCCAGTCTACAGCGTAGACATCAGCTTTAAATACATCCAGTCTACAGCGTAGACATCAGCTTTAAATACATCCAGTCTACAGCGTAGCCATCAGCTTTAAATACATCCAGTCTACAGCGTAGCCATCAGCTTTAAATACATCCAGTCTTCGCAGGCAAAATTTGACTGCCAATAATTGCCTCCTCTGTGGGATCTCAGTAAAAGACCAGAGAAAGAAATTCGCGCGTCCATTTGTCAGGCTAATTTAGAGCACATTTGTTTGCAACAAGGATCTGGAGACACGTGGGCTCAAACAGTGAAGGAGCGAATTGGGTATGTTCAGGATGTACCTGCTGGTGACGTTGTTTATCAACGCAGTGTGGATTTCAGAACTTGAAATATTCCACTGGCATTGAACTGTAATACACCAGAAGCAGAAAACAACAAGATGCAAAGCATATAAACGTACTCTCAGTTTATCCTGAATATGCGTGAGATATTCCATAAAGAGGTAAAACCGTCTTGGGCTGGTGTAACCGTTCGTAATGGCTATTCTGGTAAACATCGGCCATCATCTGTGACCTATAATGAACATACTTACAAATTTTTAGAAAGATCGGCCAAGAATTTTCTGAGATTTTCCATAAAGAAGAAAACCATTATGGGCCGTTAGTAACGGCTATAACGGTAAACTAAACATCGGGCATCATCCGTGACCCATAATGAACATACGTACAAATTTTCAGAAAGATCGGCCAAGAACTTTCTGAAATTTTCCATAAAGAAGAAAACCATTATGGGCCGTTAGTAACGGCTATAACGGTAAACTAAAACATCGGGCATCATCCGTGACCCGTAATGAACATACCTACAAATTTTCAGAAAGATCGGCCAAGTACTTTCTGAGACATTCCATAAAAAAAACCCGTCTTGGGCCGTTATAGCCGTTAGTAACGGCTATAACGGTAAACTAAAACATCGGGCATCATCCGCAACCCATAGTGAACATACCTGCTAATTTTCACAAAGATCGGCCAAGTACTTTCTGAAATATTCTATAAAGAAGAAAAACCGTTACAGGCCGTTACAGCCGTTAGTAACGGCTATAACGGGGTAAACTAAAACATCGGGCATCATCCATGACCCATAACGAACATACCTGTTAATTTTCACAAAGATCGGCCAAGTACTTTCTGAGATATTCCATGAAGAAGAAAAACCGTTACATGCCGTTACAGCCGTTAGTAACGGCTATAACGGTAAACTAAAACATCAGGCATCATACGTAACCCATAACGAACATACCTACAAATTTTCAGAAAGATCGGCCCAGTAGTTTTGTCTGGAGCGAGTGGAACACATTTTGACCACGGACGGACGGACGGAGGGACAGACACACACACACACACACACACAGACAGCATTTCTTCGTTCCCATTCTAAAGTACCCCCTGTTCTATAAGAACTGGGAGTACAAAAAGGGGCGGACAGGGAATGAGGCTCGATTCACTGCCTTTTTCAAAGTAGTCTCCTGTCTTAAAGAAAACCATGATGAGCAGGTAACAGTGGGTGATTTGCGTCAGAAAATGCGTGAATTCCTTGCAGATGAAGGGTCTTACTCTAAAAACCATATGGAAAACAAGTTACTGAAAACCTTGGGAAGTGACATAACATCACAAACACACTAGGTAACGCAAACATTGTCACATTTCGGGTAACTAAAGAAAAGATATTAGAGCAGTTTTGGAAAACAGAAAAAGAAAATGACACCTTGGCTAAAAATCCAGAATCATTCAAGCAGCTGCAAAAGTTAATCACATCAGAGAATAGAGATGCAGAGTACTCCAAAGATGTATACCGAACAAGAGAAGAGGTTAGTGATCTTGAAGAAACCTGAATTATTTGCTAAGTTCCCTCGGTTTGTTTGCAGGCAATGACGCTCAGGAAGAAAGCATTCAGAATGAAAACAGCCTCCGTTGGTCAGGCAATAATGCATGCTATCAGGCTAACTACTTTTATTCCTGCCTTTCAAAGAGGGCCAGGTGTGCAATTGCATCACCTAGATGGATCGCGGTCTCTAATCAAACTTTTGAACAAACTTGGATTCTGCTCATCATATTATGAAATTCAGTGCCTCGAACGATGTACAGCCTCCAGTCATGGTGCAGTTCTTGCTGGTGTAGGTCCCAACAGTTTTATACAATTTGTTGCAGATAATGTAGACCACAGTTTGAAGACACTGGAAGGCTCAGACACATTCCACAGGATGGGAATCATAGGAGCAGTCACACCAGGTGAAAAGCATACTAAACTGATACGCCGTGACACCAGTATAACTGCATGCCAAACATCTGCCTTGGGTCGGATCTCCCTCCGCTTGTTCAGAGCATCAAAGACAGACTTATCGTTCAAATCCTAAGAACTTCATAACATCAAACTTGAAGACATCACCAGAAAACTGGACTTACTGTGGAAGATATCATGGCCTCAACGAGCTCCGCGTCCTGGTAGGTCTGGGATGATGCAAACAGTATTAGATGGAGACTATCCTAGTCAGAGCACCGTGATATTTCTTCTGACAGCCTGGAGCCTTGTACGACTGACCTCCCTCTTGCTCCTGAACGTCTGCTGAAAATAATCTGAAAACATGACAAGAATGTTAACTAGCCTGCAGAGAGTGCAAATGAATCAGCCGCTCCAACTGTCCCTCTCTTGAACCTGCTACCGACAGTGACATTCATAACCTGCAAGATGAGGCGCCTGACACGTTTGTGTCATCGCAAAGCTTAGTCTGTATGTTCAACTTTATTCTGCATCCACACAATCTTTTTCGAAGACAGGTGAGTAAAGAATCTTGTAACATCTAGCATTCAGGCCTGTGGAGAGTCGTAATCGATAAATTTTTCAGGTAATATACCTCCAACAGGAAAAAGTGTCACTGATGAAGAACATATCATGGTTTAACGCATAGCATATCTTTTCATTGTAATGACTGTGTTCAAAACAGAGGGTTTGAACAGTTGCGAAGGTGAGTTCTGTTGCTTCCAAGCATCATACACCAAACACTACATGATACAGAACAACGCCTTCTAAAAACGTTACTACAACAGCTGATATTGTCAAAATTGTTCATCCTATGGCAAGCATATTAATTTTCTTCATGGATATCGATGTATCTCGCCAATTCCTTTCTAATGAGGTGCTACATAATGGCATTTTGATTACTACGATCAATGTCCGTTATGATAACGTCATTTCGTTAATTAGTCACCCTTCCGAAATCGCTTTAGTTCCTACTTTCTTCATAAGTGCCAGTACTCAAACTTTTGAACATAACATCAAAACTGTTGCAATTAATCCTAAGTTTGGATCTTTATGACATTTTCGGACTGGACTACGTGGAAGGGGAAGGGACGTACCCACCCTTGCAATGGTCTCATGATAATGTTGAGTTGAACAGACCCTCCCCTTTTGGCCAGTAGATGTCTAGTGAGCACTCTCTCTAAATGTTGACCTGGCTTGGCAATGCGCACCAATACTCATGTCACATCACGCCACTCCTCCTTTCCTAGCAGCAGTCTCATAATACTTCATATTCAACGTCCTCTTCCTACTGTGAGGCTAGTTTTATTTTGTAATCTATTATATAAAGCTCAGTTTGTCTGTCCGTCTGTTCGCTTATACACGGCCACCGTTTTAGGCCGATCGCCACCAAATTTGGTATCAAGTATCCTTGGTGTCCTACAAACAGCAACGTCGGGTCGGCGATCACGTGACGCTTTGCGTCGTGACGCAATTTGCGTCCACAGACGCAAAACTGCACGTCGGAACACTACACGACAGACAAACTCACCGGGGCGAGACGGGGTCGAAGCGCGTAAACGCTAGTTAATACGAGACAATGAGAACAAGTCAGGAGAAGCAGACTGTGAGGCTGGCGAGCTGAATGCAGCAGATAAGTGATACATTGTCAAGGCAGCTGGGAAAGCTGGAGCACAAACAGAGTCAGACTGAGAAGGAGTTGAACTTCTCGACAACACAGTGTAAGGACTTACAGAAAGAAAATGGGGTTCTGAAGAAGCAGATCGAATTATTGAGAAATGAATGTGATTCCTTAGAAAACTTCAGCAGGCGGAATAACCTCTTCTTGTTTGGAACAGAAAAAAACAGAAGATCAAAGAAGACTGGGATGATGGTGAACAGAAGGTAAAAAAGGCGATTAGAATTGGTATGGGGCTCGATGAGGAGATAGCCATGGAAAGAGTACATAGAACTGGAAGAGTTGATGCAGTGATTGTCAAATTCCTCTCCTACATCTCCAAGACTGATCGTGAAAAATGCAAAACTTCAGACAAATACCAAAACGTGCTTTTAAGGGAAGATTATTCACGAAAAGACAGGATTTGAGAGGGAAGGCCAACCGATGTATGAGAATGGTCAGAAGACGGGAATTAAGTTTGACAAATTAGTCACACAAGAACATATATGACATCCAAAAGGAAACAGTGGTGAGAACGAACAGAGACAGGCAGGGAGAAGGCGAGGAAATCAGTGACAAAACAGACGACCCAAGGCAGTGAAGACATGAAGCAGGGAGTAGGTAGTCAATGTATGCAACCATCAGAATGTCATCACGACGCCTGTGGACTCTCAGAGGAAATCTTTTTCCCACTCTCAAATGGAAGTAACGACAACGGCAGTACTGGTCTCAATTACGTTCTTCTGACGGCAGAATACCCAACTGTAAATTGAGCAAAGAACACGTCAGTGCGCGAGGAGTCGTCCAGGGGTCAACGGTCACAGCGAGAAGCTGCACGGTCTGCAAGGTGACACAGCCGTGTCATGACATGTTAGCGCGCGAGGTCGGCGTCACTAAATAGAGCGGCCGTGAAAGACAGTCACAGCGCGAATTCAAACACACTACAGGAGTGGATGAGGCCAACAAACACAAAACAAAGGCGTGGAGGAGGGGGGAGAAAGGTGGGAGGAGGAAAATGTGATGAAATCGGTGATGATGGGGAAAGGGATGGCAGTAGAGCTGGAACTGAAGGTGGTGGTGGTAACAATCCAAAAAGATAACGTTGTGGCCGAAGCCCGACCAGGTCTTACTGTTGTGAGAAAAGATTATCATGTGACACCTCTGGCCTCTGTCTGTGTCTGTCTATCTGTCTCTCTCTCTCTCTCTCTCTCTCTCTCTCCACACACACACACACACACACACACACACACACACACACACACACACACACACGCACGCGCGCGCGTATAACACACTAACTAACTAACTAACTAACTAACTAAACTCTAACTAACTGACTTACTAATTAACTAACTAAACAAAGCTGTCATGTGTAGTTTAAAAACATAAGAAAGTAACAGAAGTATGTTTAGCCAACTAAATGTAGGCTGACGGATATTATTGAATCTGTTTGTGTGGCGATATACCATTACGCAACCAGGAAACATGTATTACGAACCCTTTTGTAGCTTTTTCCTTGAAAGTGGCAAAACTAAAGTTTAAAGAATATAAGTGGACGCCGCATATGCTGACAAATGGGAGACCTACTGCGTACATCAGGATAAAATGACCAGCGGATATCAGACTCCTACATTCCGTTCCAACCAGTCCCAGACATTGCTATTCATCTGATTGGATGACGCTTCTCATTTATTGCCTCGTCTACTGTTTCTCTGCCTTCAGGATATAGGACGGAGCAGGCTGGATTCCAGTGACCATTTGCATATAGATGGGAGGGGCCAATAGGCTAAATCTGTTTGACATAAAAATGGGTCCTCCTGGAGAATGAACAATCTCTGTATCTGCAGACCTGACCGTTCATGACTGGCAATATTTTGAACAAGAGCAATCTGTTCCTCCGAAAATCACGGCATAAGAAACGTGGTCAGTAATTTGAAAAAACAAAACGAACAAAAAAGGACAAATTACAACAATGATGATGATAATAGCAATAACATCAACAAAGAATATCGTTATATGTCTGTGCTAGAATGAACACAAGAACAAAAATGTATTTTAAAGATATTACTGGATTTGTAAAAATCTTAGGTTGGTACTCACTATCAAAAGCTAAATCAAGTGGTTGTTACTGTCAGCCGTGTTATTACATTTCTTGACTGGACTCTCATAATCTTGTTGTGCACAAACATTCAAATAATGACATTCCTATAGCATGTCGAAGATAACTGACACAAACCTCGGTGTTACTGAAAGTACATCACAATTTAAAAACAAAAGAAACCTGCACACTGGGCGTGTAACGACTGTTCTAATAAACAATAAGGAACAAGCAAGCACATTTTCGACTTGTATGTCCTTTCAGACGTTACAAACAATAGACATCGGAAAATGCACAAAACAGTACTACCCTAAACACAGACGTGATGAAAATGGCAATGCATGCATGATGAATAGAATAGTTTTTGTTGTCGTCGTACCCTGGCTAAAACACCAGGTATCATCCAAATAGCCGAAGTGCTTGGAATCTAACGTACAAATGCATCAGCTGGCAATGAGAAAATCACGTGTGTGACCGTTTTAGATTACCCCGCCACGTGGGCAGCCACACTCCGACTTTGAATAGAACAGCGAAGAGAGTGCTAAAACAGAGCAGGGGTGGGGAGAGACGGGGAGAAGGAAGGGGGTGGACATGAGGAGGAAGAACCGACGTGGATAGCATTAACTGGGAAGAGATATGTAAACTGAGTGTACGTGTATCTATGTGCTTTTGCGTGTGTGGCTTTTTTCATTGAGAAACTGGTGGCAGAAATCCATTCGGGTTTTGTGAAAAAAAAATCCCCTCTACAACAGCTTCCCCCACGAAACTCCCCCAAAGATCCCCTTCCCTACAGCCTCCCCCGTAGTTCCGTTTGGTAAACTTTGTATCTCCACCTTATACCCCCTTGGGGTACCTGATCTCAGCCGTATAATCAGTGTGGTTTATATATCTGTTCCGTTTCTTACGAGTACCTTTGCACTGTGTAGCCTGATTTTACTTGGGGATGGGGGGGGGGGGGGGGGGGGGGGGGGGGGGGGGGGGGGAGGGTGCTAAGTAGTAGATGAGGAAGTTGTCTGGCGTTTGCAAGTCTGTCTTTTGGATGGATAAGCTTTGGCAAGTCTATCGTTTTGACGGGAACGCTTTGGGCGAGTCTGTCTTTCAGGAGGACAAGTCTAAACGAGCCAGTACACTAGCATCTGACCGGGCGAGTCCAGCTTTCAGTTAGATAAACCTGAAATAGCCATTACGGTCATGAAGGCTGAGAGTGCAGCTCTCCCTTCAGCTTGATTAACCCTTACCAATGTACCTTACTCGTGCTTACAGCAACTGCGTCAATGTTCCAAATATCCAGTAGCATGTCACTAGTTTATCAGTACAGCGAGAGGGGCAAACGTCCCCACAAGCAGGAGCTATGAACTCTATAATTTAGAATATTGTGACTCTTCCCAGGCAGAAGTAAAGACTTCTACACATAAAAGTGATGCAATTCTTCTAAGACAGGGGTAACGGAATTTTACTTAAAATGAAGAGCCATTGTTATAAACAATCACAATGAAATGAACCCCTGCAGTAAGGCATTAGATTCAATCAGATAAAAACATACAGACACTGATATAGATTTGCAGGCTTTACTATCGTTTCTTTATGAATCAATCAATCAATCAATCAATCAATGAATCAGTGATTAATAAATTGGTTGATTAATTAACAATTAATCGATCAACTAACCAAATAACTCACTAACTAACTAACTGACTAACTTACTAACTAACCAGCTAAACATATGTATATATGTAGATAAACTAACTACAGAGACAAACTCAGTAAAACTGTAGTCTTCAGGAGCCTAGTCCGGACACAGTGAGAAGTCACAGATTCGTCACGACCAGCGATACCGTAAGGTTAGAATATGATGTTAATACATTTTATAAACATGGAAAGAATCGGGGTGGTAATACTGTCCCAAATGGTGGCGAAAACAAATAGGTGGCTGTATTTTGTTGGTTGGTGCTTTGCTCGTCCCCTTAGCTGCTTGTAAGTCGCCGCTTCTTTGCCTCAACGCAGGTCACTTTTGGGGTGTCGCCCTACAAAATCAGTCACAGTGTCACATCCGTCCCGGTGTAACGATCCATTTTAACTCCCCTCCGCTTTTTAACTCCCCGGGAGTTAGAATTAGCACGTGCCAATTTTAACTCCCCGGGAGTTAAAGCAAACCACGCCAGAATGACTCCCCCCTGTTTTAGAATTAACTCCCCCACCCCCAAAACATCCAGTTTTATGTGTTAGTCATATGAGAAATAAACATTTAATATATACCCTCCTCCCTCCGTCCCTCCCTCCCTCTCTGTCTGTCTGTCTGTCTGTCTGTCTTCTCTCTCTCTCTCTCCCCTCTCTCTCTCTCCCCCCCCCCCCTCCGAACTTTCTTTCAGTCTCTCGCTCACTCTCTCACTCTCCTTGCTTGTCTGTCTGCCTTTTTGCTTGTCTGTCTGTTTGTCTCTCTTAATCTCTCTCTCTCTCTCTCTCTCTCTCTCTCTCTCTCTCTCTCTCTCTCTCTCTCTCTGTCTCTCGGGAGAGCTGGAGTGGATGTCAGCCGGTGAACACCATGTGGGATCGCGTCTGAAAAAAATAGCAAATTATACATGTTATAGGCATTGCTGTGGACCCATTTCTGGCAGAGACTGATGTGAGGTGCCATGCCTTCAGAAACGTTGGATTTTAGACAGCGATGTGGTCTCTTTGTTTTTGTTTTTGTGTCGTTTATGAAGAAACGTGCAAATTCAAATCTACCGCGACTGGGACTGACATTGAAAACCAGGACAACCGGTGTCGTGTGTGGTTTCCTCCTCACCTATTTCTTCTGGGGGAGTTTGCTGCTGTTACGATGCGGCGACGTTGAACTGAATCCAGGACCCCGTGCATCCATGAAACAAACGCAACTTGGATCTCAGTCCTCACGTTCTCCTAGTGCTAGTGCACGAGACACACCATCGGATGCTTCCCAGAACAGAGATCAGTGCTCTAGAGATGTCTTGTCTATGCTCCATCAGTTGAACCTGAAGTTTGATGCGGTGAGGGATGACATCAGAGGCCTCAGAGACGGTTTTGATATGATGCACGAGGAAATGAAGAACATGAAAGAAGAGCGCACCCGTCTGCGAGAAGAAAACGCCGCACTGAGGGAGAGCAACGACCGCCTAGAGAAGAGGATGGAAGAGATGGAGAGGAAGACTGACGACTTGGAATGCAGATTCAAACGGAAGAACGTCATCATCCATGGGCTCCACAAACCAGAGAAGGAGTCGGCAGATGACCTGGAAGCTGCTGTCAGGGAACTCTTCACTGACCGACTGGAGCTGGCCAAGGACGTTCCCTTCGACCGTCTACATCGTTTGAACCAGAGGCCCAACGCTCCGATAATGGGTGCTGTACCTTCTACAAGGACAAGGTAGAGTTGCTTAGGGCGAGAGGGAAATTGAAAGGCACTAAGATTTTCATTGGGGAGGATTTTTCTTTCAGGGTTAGAGAAATTAGACGGAAACTGTTGCCCCATTTGAAACAAGCAAGGGCAGCCAATAAAAAGGCGTCAATGGTATTTGACCATCTCATCATAGAAGGTACTAAGTTTTTTGTAGACTCAGAGGGCAAGCTGAGAGAAATGAAATAGGACAGTGGCCGCTCTTCTTGTGAAGGTGTTTCTTCTCTGTTTTGTTGTGTGAATAATGTTTTTTCCACATTTGGTTTAGGGGGAGCATCCAAAACGTTGACACCGGTTGATCAACCAGAGAACATTTGTGAGGCTGACGCTGCACGTGCTTGTATGTTTGAAGCTTGTGACATTGTCAGTGACAGTGAAGAATGTGTGAGCGAGCGGGTTACAGGCCGTGCAGCCGTGCAAAAAAGTTCACCGTCGCGCTCTGTGTTAGGTCAAGTTAATACTGATTGTGAAGCACGTGCGTTTTCTATTAAGCGTTTTAAAGTCTTGCAGTGGAATGTCAATGGACTGCTCCCTAAATTAAAACATAAAGATTTCGTTTCTTATGTTCGTTCCTTTGACATCATTTGTTTTGTTGAAACCTTTACAGAGACATTTCAGTCAGATTTATTTGTTGATTATATGATCTTTTGTAAATCTGCTGTTAAATTTTGTAAACATGGTCGTTTTTCTGGTGGAGTTGTGTGCCTTATTAAGAGAATGTATGCTCCATTTGTTCGATCCATTGACGTAGATTACTCTAATATTATTGTTTTTCTTATAGACAAAGCTCTATTAGGTACCATGAGAGATATATTGTACATGTGTGCATATGTTCCGCCTGAGGGGTCACCATTTTATTCTTTTTTTGATGTAAACAATGGCATTGGTCTTCTGGAAGAATGCTTAGCAGATTGTTCAGTTGCATTTCATGATGTATACATTGTATTGTCGGGAGATTTCAACAGTCGAACTGCTGATATAAACGTTGATGATTTTTGCAGTGAAAATTTTATTTACTCATTAAAAACAAGCAGTTCGATCAACAATAGGAATTCTCAAGGACAAAGTGCTGAATAAATATGGTAAGCTTATGTTGAATTTATGTACTACATTTGATTTACGTATTCTGAATGGTGCATGTAATGGCGACCACTATGGTTGCTACACATACATCTCAGATTCAGGCAGTAGTGTAAATGATTACTTTTTCATGTCAAATGACTTGTTTGCCATATTTGAATCCTTGTGTGAACTCAATATTCATGATATGTTTCATTCAGATCATATGCCACTTGAATTACACTTAAATTTTTCGGAAGAGCATAGCAGTATGAAATCTCCAGATGTGAAGCAAACATTAAATAGGATAGTCTGGAACAATGATGCAGCGCCAGTGTTTATTAACTCAATGCACTCTGAGGAATCTCGTAGAACATTAGAGCTGGCTGTACATTTAATCGACTATGATATTGACAAAGCTTTGTCTACTTTTAATGATTGTATTAAGCGATGCGCTGAATGCATGAATAAGCAGATTAGCACTGGTGACAATGATAGATCAGATGACTGGTACGATCATGAATGTAAAACAACAAAGAAAAATTTAAGAAAGCTTTACAGAACAGCCCGTCGAACAGGAGATCATGAAGACGAAAATGCTTTTTGTATCGCACGTAGAGAGTATAAGCATCTGTTAAAACGCAAAGAGAACGATTTTCATAAGTCGTTGTTAAATGAATTGTTATCTTCTGTGAATAATCAAAAGCAATTTTGGGAAAATGTAAATAAAATTTCATGTAAAAGAAAACACATTAGTAATGATATCACTCTGGATGACTGGTTTCAACACTTCAAAAATTTACTCGAAAAAGAAAGTGAAGTAGATGATGACGAATTTAATGTTGATGATAATGATTATTGTTTTAATCGACCTATTTCAAAAGAGGAAGTTATTTTAGCAATTAGAAAGATTAGAATGAAAAAAGCTGCTGGACCGGATGGAATAATTGGAGAGTTGTTAAAAAATGCAGGTGATTGTGTTGCAGATTTCTTTGTCATATTCTTTAATGCTTTGTTTCAGAAAGGTATATTCCCTGACACATGGACAGAAAGTATTGTATTTCCTCTGTATAAAAAAGGTGATGTCAACAATCCTAACAAATACAGGGGCATTTCGCTATGCAATATTAGTAGTAAAATTTATAGTACAGTTATTAATCATCGTTTACAAGAGTGGGTTGAAGAAAATAACATTACTGGGGAATATCAAGCAGGATTCAAAAAGAACTATTCGACTATTGATCACATGTTTACTTTGTTAGCTCTTGTTCAAAAACAGTTCTCTTTCGACAGAAAATTATACGTTGCATTTATTGATTTTGAAAAAGCTTTTGATACTATAAACAGGAAAATTCTTTGGTCAGTTCTAGTAAAAAATGGTATAAGAGGTAATCTATACCATTGCATTAAAAGTATGTATAATAATGTTAAAGTTAAGGTACGGTGTGGTTATAAATTAACTGATTTTATCATGTGTACTTACGGTGTTAAGCAAGGTGATGTGTGCAGTCCGGTTTTATTTTCTTTGTTTATTAATGAACTTGCCATAGAAATAATTCAAAATGGTAAACATGGTGCAATGTTTACAATCGACTATTTTGAGCTCTTTATCCTACTACTCGCAGATGATGTTGTACTGTTATCAGAGACAATGATTGGTTTGCAAACCCAGTTAAATAGTCTGCAACGCGCAGCTTTTTCTCTTGATTTGAAAGTGAATTTAAGTAAGAGCAATATAATTGTGTTCAGAAAAGGTGGTTATTTAGCAGCAAGAGAACATTGGACGTATAACCATGCTGTGATGCCTGTGGTAAATGCTTATAAATACTTGGGTATATTGTTTTCAACAAAACTCAGCTTCACATTAGCATGCAATGACCTGGTAAGTAAAGCAAAGAAAGCTCTGCTTTGTATTATGAGAAAACTTCATGTTTTGAAGAATTCTAGTTTAGATTTGTTGTTGAAGTGATTTGATTCCCAGGTTCAGCCCATTGCTCAGTACGGTGCAGAACTTTGGGGACTAGACGTTGCAGCCTGCCAATGCGAAAAAGTACATCTTTTTGCCTTAAAGAAATTTTTAGGAGTCGAAATGCGAACACCCAATGACCTTGTCTATGGAGAGACCAATAGATATCCTATTTACATAAATTCTGTATTAAGCTGTATTCGATACTGGTTAAAATTAACTAAAATGAATGATTATAGATTACCACGGAAAGCTTATGTGATGTTATATGACCTAGATGTAAGAGATAAAAGAAACTGGGTGTCAAATATCCGTAGTCAATTATACAAATTTGGATTTAGTTATGTTTGGATGAACCAAGGCGTGCAGAATGATAGATTATTTCTTTGTGAATTTAAAGAGAGATTGATTGCGTGCAGGTGGCAAGAATGGGACGCTCACGTCAAAAATAGCTATAGATTTACCATGTATCGGACATTTTGTATAGTTCACGATGTCAAACTTTATCTGCAAATGGATTTAGGCAAACACTTGAAGTTAATTATGACCAAATTTCGACTTGGAATTTCAGATATTGCACAACACAGGTATCGCTACTGTAAACATACTGGAATGGATCTGACTTGTCCACTTTGCAATGATGGAAAAGAAGACGAACTGCATTTTGTTTTATGCTGCTGCAAGTTATCTAGTCTAAGAGCGCAATATATACCAGTTAAGTTTTTCAGGGATCCCTGTCAATTTCGGTTAAGTCTGCTTATGGCATCTCAAAATGAAAATGTAGTAAGAAATTTCTCAATTTACTTGTTCAAGGCATTTCAATTTCGATCAGTTATGACTTCGTGAATGAGAATTTCATCCAGTCTTTGATGTGTTATGTAATATTCATACATTGTTGTTACTTTCTCCATACCCCCTTCATAAGGGGCAATGGCCTTTATATGAAGTAAACCATCTGAGTTCTGAGTTCTCTCTGTCTCTCTGTCTCTCTCTCTCTCTCTCTCTCTCTCTCTCTCTCTCTCTCTCTCTGCTTGTATCTCTGTCTGCCTGTCTATTTGTTTGTCTATCTCAGTGTCTCTGTCTCTAGTGTCTCCCCCCACTCCCCCTCTGTCTGTCTGTTTTTCTTTCTTTCTTTTACTCCCCCCCCCCTTTCTGTCGCTCTCTCTCTCTCTCTCTCTCTCCCCTCTCTCTCTCTCCCTCTCTCTCTCTCTCTCTCTCTCCCTCCCTCCTCTCCTCCCTCCTCTCTCCCTCTCTCTCTCCACCCCCTCTCTCTCCTTCTCTCTCTCCCTCCCTCTCTCTCTCTCTCTCTGTCTCTCTCTCTGCATGCTTCTAGTCAGCTGTGTTTACTAATAATAGTGTTTATCAAAGACAGATTGGATTAATAG
>CM065724.1:55946283-55953783 GCA_033310375.1 Conus canariensis
GAAAATGCACCACCCCATGAACAAGATAGATGCACCACCCCATGAACAAGATAAATGCACCACCCCATGAACAGGATAAATGCACCACCCCATGAACAAGATAAATGCACCACCCCATGAACAAGATAAATGCACCACCCCATGAACAAGATACAACTGGATGCCATAATCAGTTTCACGGCCACACATTGACAAAAAGCACATCTAGGAGGTATCTTGATTGAATTATTGCCCGGTATCTCAGCTGGGACAGGTATATTTACATAAAATGCTCCATAAGACTCCACGTTTTACGGTGCAGACTGAAGATCAACGCGAGTACTTCAGAGAGATCGCCTACAAAGCCACACGTCTATCCCATAACTGAGCCCACATATGTAATATGAGATCCACCACATCCAGTGCACCAGTGACAAGATTGAAGCTGTCCAGAAAAGAGCTGCAAGATCTATAGCCAACTGGTACCAAAAAAGCATCAATTGCCTCAGCTATTGCTGAAAACTGTAGGGTCCTAGTTCCGGCACTGAAGAAAGGTGGCAAAGCTGGTCATGCTTCACAAAATCAACTACCAGACAGGCGTGAGCAAGCCTAAGCCTCTCTCGCTTCAGCTTGGCAACAAATCCGATGCCGAACAAATAACGGAAAGGCACACTTCTCCCAAAGACCTCCAGGGACCAGAACGAGCTGCCAGAAACAATTGTGTCAGCTGTCAGTCTTGACTCCTTCAAGTCAAGGGTGCCATGCACCAAAAACGAAAATAAGTTGTAGCTAGTTAGAGTAAGAAAGGATAGGTCTTCCTCCTCCCCCTCTGTACCTTAGCGATGTGTGTGTGTGTGTGTGTGTGTGTGTGTGTGTGTGTGTGTGTGTGTGTGTGTGTGTGTGTGTGAGTGTGTGTGTGTGGGGAGGGGGGGGGGGCATTGGGGAAGGGAGCGATTCTGAAAGAGCGCATGCGTGGATCAGCTAGTTCATTGGATCGGAAAGCGAAAAGCAACAGTCTGCTGATAAAACCGCACAGAGCAGGTTGAACTCCGTAGGTATTGTTCCTTTCCTGTCAAGAATCTCAGTATAATCAATCCATCAAGCGGCAGAATAATCAATATGTTAATCGTGGTAAACGAAATAATGAATACTTAGAGATGGATCTTATCCTTTCATTGTCTGTAGTCTGTGGAGCGGCAGAGTAATCAATAAGTCGATCGTGGCTAGCAAAATGATGCATATGAAGATGGTGTTTATCCTTTCACTGTCTGTAGTCCGTAAACCGGCAGAGTAATCACTAATGTCGATCGTGGCCTACAAAATGATAACTATGAAGATGAAGTTTATTCTTTCACTGTAGCTAGTCTGGCTGCCGCCCCATGTATCCCCCTCTGTCTTCCTGCTCCCTCCTGTCTCTCTCTCTCTCTCTCTCTCTCTCTCTCTCTCTCTCTCTCTCTCTCTCTCAGCCAAAAGGATACAAAATAGGGACATGTTGATCTGTTTAGTCACATGCACATTCGATTTCATCTGTTTAATCAAAAGCAGTTATAGCTGTGCATCAATAAATGCCTTTCCCCCCATGCAGTCAAATATAACATCATTCTTCAAGATCATTGACAATTCAGAAAAAAAAAAAAACTCGTGCCGCACAGCCCTGAGCAGACTAACAGACAGACTGCCTCTTAACATGAATCGTGAACATTACTCGAGAGGCTTGCTTGTTTCCAGTCTTCCACATCATAAATCACGAATTATGTTCGGAAAACGAGCAAGTTGTAAGCTATCCCCCAAAACAGCAAAGCTGATTTCATCTTTTCTATTCAATAGACAACAAATCAAATCTATAAACACAGGCAATCTAATATTCTTCATGACACATTTTCAATTCCATAAGGTTCATTACTAGCTCATCTAGTTTACATATCACCTGGTTCACACACACACACACACACACACACACACACAACACACACACACACACACACACACACACACACACACACACACACATACATGTACATATATATCGTTAGATAGACAGATTGATAGATAGATTGACTGATTGATAGACAGATAGATTGATTGACTGATTGATTGACTGATTGATTGATTGATCGATTGATAGAGACATAGATAGACAAATAGATAGGCAGAGTAGTTTGTATGTATGTACACACATCTACATACATACATACATACGTACATTCATACACACATACAAATACATACATACATACATACACATACACATACATACATACATACATACATACACACATTCATACATACATACATGCATACATACATACATACATACATACATACATACATACATACATAGAGAGATGGAGATAGATATAAAGAGTCATCGAAATCTCCTTTGATGGGAAAACACGATTGTTATTACGCTGGAGCGTTGGAAATCAGAAAGGGCAGAAATATGACTGTTGGGAGAGGGAGAGGCCCCGGCCCGATACAATGTTATCCTTTTTTCAGTTTTCTTGTCATTAAAGAAATCTGGGTTTTGGAAATGTCAGGCTGCAACACCATTCGTTGAGTCACAAACAACCCTGTAAAACTCCCACACATCTCGAAAAAATCCCAAAGTTGTTGGCAAAGAAGGCTGGAGTTTGACAATAAATGTCTTCTATCAAGAGCCGAGTTGTTGCCTGACTCAAAATAGAAAGAAGAAAAAACGGGGAAAACGAGGGAAAAGACCCGTAAGTTGTGGAAAAGGAATGGGGGAGGGGGTTAAGCGTAGTGATTTGTTTCTGACGTTAAGAAAACATTTTGTTCACTCATTCTTTCTTTCTTTTTTTCTTTCTTTCTTGCACTCTTTTTTCTTTCTTTCTTTGGTTTAAAACAAATTTGTCACATTTTTATTCACTGAACGACAAAACCAAATCAAAATGAATTAGAAATGACAATGAATAAGTAAGTATATAAAAGCAAAGACACAAGTGTAAGAAGAGAAGAACAATAACACCACCAACAAACGACACACGCATACACACGCAACACACACACACACACACACACACACACACACACACACCACACACACACACACACACAATATATATATATATATATATATATATATATATATATATATGGATTCCCGTGCTCACGAGAGACAGACAGACAGTCAGGCACACGAGAGAGAGAGAGAGAGAGAGAGAGAGAGAGAGAGAGGAGAGAGAGAGAGAGAGAGAGAGAGAGAGAGAGAGAGAGAGAGAGGGCTACATCGGCACATTAATGTACATACAGACGGGGGGAAAGTAATTTGGTGCTATAGACGTTGCTATGCAAACCTGTTGTCAGCAAATTCCTACAACAACACTGTCACTTTCATGTTTTCGTTCTGCGCATCATCATACAAGGGGGGAAAAATAAAAACTGGCTTACATTCTTCACCTGAACGCAAGATTTCCATCCTCATGAGAGAGAGAGAGAGAGAGAGAGAGAGAGAGAGAGAGAGAGAGAGAGAGAGAGAGACAGACAGACAGACAGACAGACAGGCAGACAGACAGACAGGTAGACAGAGGGCATGCGTATGTGTTCGATGGTGTGTGGTGTGGGAGTAGTGGGTGAGAGAGAGAGAGAGAGAGAGAGAGAGAGAGAGAGAGAGAGAGAGAGAGAGAGAGAGAGGGAGGGAGAGAGACAGACAAACAGACAGACAGAGGGCATGTGTATGTGTTCGATGGTGTGGGGTGGGGAGTAGTGGGTGCAGTGGGGCAGAGGTTGAGCATGCAAACATCAAAGTGTATGAAGTTTCACACGAAGATCATTCGAAAAACACACCAGAAAATCTAGGTCATCGGAACCAAAGCACCTTTTCGACCGCCTTCAACCATCATTTCCCACACAACTGAAACAACGGGAGCTAAAAGAAAATTATAATTGTCAATGAATTTGACTGAAGTCAGCCATTTCCTACTATTTCTAGATCAAGACTGCTGATGAATCCTTTGGTATTGCTGTAATTTCTCTTTATTATTACTGCTTCAGAAAAAAACAACTGTCGCATGGCCACTATTTAGATATCTGGCAATGGAAATCATCCACGTCGCATGGCCACTATTTAGATATCTGGCAATGGAAATCATCCACCACTTTTTCTGTTTTCCCCATGAACCGATTGTAGTAAACAAATTAATTCATGTTTACAGAAATACATTGTCAGTTGTGTGTTTCAAAACAAACATGTTTTGAAATTCAAACGTGAAAATCATCATTTAGTTCTTGTGTCTTTGTCTCCCAATGCAAATATATTGGCACACATGTAAGTGCATAGACTATAATCCATGAAATATGCGGAATACAGTTTATGTTAGATCGTCTTTCAACAAGACATATTAATGCAGTTCTCTTCTTTTCTGCTTGTTTTATGACAGAAAACAGGTTTGTTAGTCTATGTTCTTACTGGTTGTTATCGTCTTATCTTAAGGAAGTGTACTGATTTTTAGCTAGGATAACAACTCACTGAACACAAAAAAAATTCATCAAAGTACATGCTTGCAACCTTTTCACACACGTTTCATATGATATGCGGAACTCCCTTTACCACAGGTTGAAAGACAAGAGGATAAGCATTCCTGCCTTTTGCTAGGTTAAAAATGTACAGGGATGCTTCCGCTGGGTAGAGTTACACTTTGCATACTAAAGGCATTGGCCACTTCCAGTTAATATTAATGGCTCTCTGTCTGTCTCAGTTGGCTATCTTTTCCCTATACTTCGTGTAGACCGGGGGCTGACCTCGCTAGACAGTGGACCCACGAAAACACGCTTGTCTGAAAAGATAATGAAGTCACGTTAGTGATACATGCGAGTGAACGACGAAGGCAAGGAGTGGGGAAGGAAGAGGAGATCCTCAACCTCTTCTTCATTAATCTAGTCCCACCTCTAGACCTATGAACACTCCCTTCCAATGGAAACATAAAAGTGTATGGTGAACTTCATGTCCTGATAACAATTCAGGGGAGAAAAAAGAGGGCTAACCCAGCACGGCCATTATCTTGTTTGTCCTGAGATGGCCTTCTGATAAACAAACTACATGATAAATCAGCTGAACTCCCGATGTCTGCTCACACTGACGTTTATGTATGGGTGGGAAGATCTTACATGGACAAGTATTTCTGCTGTTATCTCCTCCTCCTCCTCCTCCTCCTCTCTCTCTCTCTCTCTCCCTCTCTCTCTCTCTCTCTCTCTCTCTCTCTCTCTCTCTCTCTCTCTCTCTCTCTCTCTCATGTGTTGCCAAGACAGTTTCGATGTCTGGCTTGCAAACTCAGAGACGTGTTGTTGTTGTTGAATATTTTTTTTCTGTGTAAAGTGTAAAGAACACTTTGAGAAGATATAAATGCCATCGATGACACAAAAGGAAGTCTTTTATCTCTAAGCTGTTCGGCCGTGAAATGTCTGTGCGACAATTCATGTTTCTAATGTTCCACGAAGACGACTACAACATATGAGAGGATGAACTGGAGGGAGTGTGTGTTCAAATCAGACATTGATATCAACATGCTTAAATACTGGATCTAATGGACGAAACAAAACATCAGCAACTATTTTAGATAAATGATGAGAGATGATGAATGGCTGATAAATGACAGAGGAATAATCAATGATGATAAATTAAAGTATAATATGTGATGATCACAGAGACACAGAAACAGACTCTCTCTCTCTCTCTCTCTCTCTCTCTCTCTCTCTCTCTCTCTCTCTCTGTCACACACACACACACACACACACACACACACACACACACACACACACACACACACACACACACACCAGACAAAGGTCACCAAAAGCATGATCATTATAAATAGTGATTTAGCAAGCATATATCGGCTGAAAAGGTTAACATGTTTATAATACACATTACAGATAGCATTATTCGGTCCATTGCAGCAAATCATTGGTTGTAGTTTCAACTCATGGGCGAGTCGCATCACTGATCTGCCAGTGAGGATGTTTTCTGCTTATCCATAACATTCAACCGAGAAATATTCTACAGTCCACAGTCATGTCTTCACCAGAGGACTGATCTCTTTACAATGGTTTCCCAAAGCTGCCAATGAAGGACAGAATGGACAGGCCAACATCGATAGAAAACACAGCACAGAGCCAAAATGTTCAACAAGTTAGGCGGGGAAATAACAAATAGACAGACATGCGGAGATGTATAGATGGGAAACTCGAGAGAGAGAGAGAGAGAGAGAGAGAGAGAGAGAGAGAGAGAGAGAGAGAGAGAGAGAGAGAGAGAGAGAGAGAGAGAGAGAGAGAGAGAGAACGCTTTGACGCTTTGATGATTTATTGCCTTCAGCTATAGGGGCCATTAAGGCAAGGGGGGTATACATACTTCTGGACACATTGCATCATGAAAGTATAAAGAAAATACACATTGTATCATTAAAGTAAAAGGAAACTAAATGATGAAATAAACAAAAACATCATAACGTAAAGGATTAAAGGATCGCTCACATTGTCAGGATGGTACAGATATTTATATCAAACTACTCACACGTAAACGATCAAATCTGATTAAAAGACTTCCGTACAGAACGTCCTTTCCTACGCTACCGTTCCCGTCCCTTTAGTTCCAA
The DNA here is from genome assembly GCA_033310375.1 of Conus canariensis. Lineage (NCBI taxonomy): Eukaryota > Metazoa > Mollusca > Gastropoda > Neogastropoda > Conidae > Conus > Conus canariensis. Next base: position 55,952,871 of record CM065724.1, read on the forward strand.
AACCCAGTTCCCAATCCCTTCTCTCACCTTGCACGAACAAACATAAACAGTAAACGCAAGCTCACATTCTTCCATCCCTCCTCCCAACCTCACCCTCTAATCCGACAGATCCCCGACCGCCCGATCGCCCTCCCCCCCCCCCTCCCCTTCCACACTCCACCTTTCCCTTCTCCATTCCCGACCTTGCTGTTCCAAACGCACGCAAGCTCATGTGCGCAAGCGCAGAGAGAGAGAGAGAGAGAGAGAGAGAGAGAGAGAGAGAGAGAGAGAGTTTATGCTTTATAGTTTTCACTCTGACACATGACTTGTGGTTATGGCTGTGTGTGTGTGTGTGTGTGTGTGTGTGTGTGTGTGTGTGTGTGTGTGTGTGTGTGTGTATGTGTGGGGTGTGTGTGTGTGTGTGTGTGTGTGTGTGTGTATGTATGTGTGTGTGTGTGTGTGTGTGTGTGTGTGTGTGTGTGTGTGTGTGTGAATGTGTGTGTGTGTGTGTGTGTGTGTGTGTGTGTGTGTGTGTGTGTGTGTGTGTGTGTACGCGCGCGTGTGTGTGTGTCTGTCTGTCTGTGTGTCAGTGTGTCTGTGTCTGTGTCTGTGAATGCATTCGTGTGTTCCTAAGTTTATGTCTGTGTATATAGTTGCATGCAATTTGTGACTGAAGAAAAGGACGGAGAGACCGATAATTAGACGAACAAGCGCATACAGTGATAAATACAACACAAAATCTACTTATTCCAGCGCTTATGGCCTGCTTAGTAATTAGAAGACAGAAGAGATGAAGTGAGCATAAAAAGAAGATTGAGGTAAGGAATAGGACAGAGAGAGGATGGGTGTGGGAGGACCAACTACTGTCTTTCTTGGAGATAACTGGAGAAACGAGAAAGCCGACACAGAGCCTACAGGATGAAGGGGTTTCTCG
>CM065724.1:55956283-55981283 GCA_033310375.1 Conus canariensis
TGTGAGTGTGTGTGTGTGTGTGTGTGTGTGTGTGTGTGTGTGTGTGTGTGTGTGTGTGTGTGTGTGTTTATAAGCATGAATGTTTCTGTATGCATGAAATAAAGAAAAGACAATCAGCGAGAGAGAGAGAGAGAGAGAGAGAGAGAGAGAGAGAGAGAGAGAGAGAGAGAGAGAGAGAGAGAATACACAGACACAGACACAGACAGAGAGAGAGAACTCTGAACTCCCAAATTTAATAAATATAGGCCAAGAGCCCCTTTCATGGGAGAAACACAAAGTTATACATTACATCTATAATAACATATAAACATACAAACAGGAAAACTCTAATTACAGAAAAGACATAACTCAGGCTGAGCAGTAACTTAAGAAAGGAACGAAATCGGCTGAACAGGAACATTTTACATAAACAGCATAATATATCTCTGGTTCAAAAGCGGCTCAACATGAACATTTTACATAAACAGCATAATATATCTCCGATTCAAATCGTCTGAACATGAACATTTTACATAAACAGCATAATATATCTCTGGTTCATAAACAGCATAATATATCTCTGGTTCATAAACAGCATGATATATCTCTGGTTCATAAACAGCATAATATATCTCTGGTTCAAATGTTTGTATTCCCAATGAAGCTTGTCTGATTTTAAAGACAAGAGACTATGAGTTTTGACAAACTGAATATTAGAGACTATGAGTTTTGACAAACTGAATATTAGAGACTATGAGTTTTGACGAACTGAATATTAGAGACTATGAGTTTTGACAAACTGAATATTAGAGACTGTGAGTTTTGACAAACTGAATATTAGACTGTGAGTTTTGACAAACTGAATATTAGAGACTATGAGTTTTGACAAACTGAGTATTAGAGCAAATCTTAAATAAATGTTAGCGAACCGCCCAGAGAACGTGGACAAACGAGTCACAAGACGAAACACAACGCGTTTCGACCTCTTAGGTCTTCATTGGGTGAGACATAAACGAATAAAACAACGAAAAATCACTTAGCTTTGATCGCTTCAGATCACTTCGCAGGGTTCAGCGCAAGGAACCCTGTGAAGTGATCTGAAGCGATCAAAGCTAAGTGAATTTTCGTTGTTTTATTCGTTTATGTCTCACCCTATGAAGACCTAAGAGGTCGAAACGCGTTGTGTTTCGTCTTGTGACTCGTTTGTCCACGTTCTCTGGGCGGTTCGCTAACATTTATTTAAGATTTGTTTAGATTTCCGCCTGCAGTCGTCTCGCTTTGCAACTAGATGAATATTAGAGACTATGAGTTTTGACAAACTAAATATTAGAGACTATGAGTTTTGACAAACTGAATATTAGAGACTATGAGTTTTGACAAATTGAATATTATAGACTATGAGTTTTGACAAATTGAATATTCAATATGGAAGTTCATTTTGAAATATGCTAATCAATTTACATTGCACATTGACGCCTTCAGTCACGTTAGATTTAGGCAAAATATCTCTGATCTGATTGTACAATGGACACTTGCACATCGAATGAATTTCGTCTTCTTGTAGATTTAAACCAACGGGGCATGTCGTCTTTTCCGTTTCAGGTGAAAAATTAAATCTGAATATATTTAAATTGTTCCATTCTAAATTGTGCCAAACCATTCCGTACATGAACAGCCGTGGACTGGTGTGTGAATGGTTTTGCCATTGATAGCAGAAATTATTAAAAAGTCTGTCTCAAGAAGACTATTTCACACACACACACACACACACACACACACACACACACACACACACACACACACACACACACACACACACACCACACACACACACATTCAAACACTCATACACACAAGTTGCAAGCACTCGTGTTTGCGCAAGCATTCACTCACACGCACCCACCCACACCACCCACCCATCCACCCACCCTACACACCTATACCCACTCACCTACCCATCCACACCCACGACCACACACAACTACACACACACACACACACACACACACACACACCACACCACACACACACACACGCACACGCACCCACCCACACACACACACACACACACACACACACACACACACACACACACACACGTCACGCGCGCGCACACACACCACACTCACACACATACACACGCGCGCGCGTTCGCGTTTTTAAAGATTTGTGTTCTGTTTCTGTGTCTGTCTGCTTGCCTGTCTGTCTGTCTGTTTGTATGTCTCGTCTCTGTCTGTCTGTCTGTCTGTCTGTCTGTCTGTCTGTCTGTCTGTCTGTCTGTCTCTCTCTCTCTCTCTGCTTTTTTCCTTCTTGATGCTGATTCTTTTTCATGTTTCCTTCCCCCTGATTCAAACAGCAGCCTGTTGCTGACATGCAAGTCAGACAGACATCAGAGACGTGTCATTAACTTGTGTGTGGCGCCAGAGAAACAGACACAGGAAAGAACGACGAAGCGATAAGTGGCGGTGGGGGCCGTGGGTCTTTGGAGCTTGCCGAACAGATAGTATTCCGGTGCACTCCCTGGGGAGCCCTGCTCCTGGAGGACCACCATTATTTACATGTGGAAGTGGACGGCAAAGTTTCACCGCAGGGGAAAAATCACCATTCACAGATACCTTACGTTTGTGAATGTTACACCACACTGGCACCAGTGGGATTTAATTTCCAACACAGAGAACAGGGAAAGCTCCACATAATTCCTGGTAAATTTCCAGCTCTCCACGGTCCCCTTCCCCCCTTCTGGGAAAAATAAACAGTCGTAATATAAAAGAAACTCAAACATGACCGGATCGGCTAGTTCTTTCAGAGAGAGAGAGAGAGAGAGAGAGAGAGAGAGAGAGAGAGAGAGAGAGAGAGAGAGAGAGAGAGAGTGGAATCCTGACTGTGTACATATTTTTATCAACCGATGAAGTCAACTGCAACTATCGTGTTTATTCAACAGTTTTGGAACTGGTCATTGCATTTCAGATGTTTTCAATATGTCTCTTTGGCCGATCTGCCTGTTTTAGGGACTGTCCCTCCCCTTTCCTTTCCCCATCAGCTACTCCTGTGTTTCTTCCCCTCTCACTCCACTCTCCGGTAATAAGTGTACAAACTGCCGTCTCCGGTAATAAGTGTACAAACTGCCGTCTGCGGTAATAAGTGTACAAACTGCGTCTGCGGTAATAAGTGTACAAACTGCCGTCTGCGTTGCCCACAGCAAGAATGTTCAAATAAAACGTTCTGAACTCACAGAGCGATTCCTTTTCAATTCATGTAATTCCGTATAAGCGGTTATCTGCATTTGCAAGCGATGAAGATTTATTCGATGTAAATCTCACAAAATGCCTGAATATTACCTATGGAACTTTTCCAAAGGGGATTCCTCAAGGGAAGCTGTAATGCATTAACACCGGAGGAACTCTTCCCATAAGGCTTTCTGCAGGTTTGTTATCAGTAGGTTTGTTATCAGTGCAGTCGCATACTGCTGTGGTGTTAATCTATCAGTTCTGTAGATGGTCCCACATTCTCTGTCTGTCTGTCTGTTTGTCTGTTTGCCTGCCTGTCTGTCTGTCTGTCTGTCTGTCTGCCTGTCTCTCTCTCTCTCTCTCTCTCTCTCTCTCTCTCTCTCTCTCTCTCTCTCTCTGTCATTTGGAATTACAGAACAACAAGCCAGATTTGAAATTAGTTTTGCTTACCAGACACTGTCACATAGTCTCTCATTAATGTTATTTTCCTCATTTCAACCTTAGCGGGACATCAGGAAATCTGAAATGGGTCCAGCTGACCATTTTTACATGATGCAGGCCAGCGTAATTAAGTTAAGGGAAGTGGACGTCAAAGTTTTGCCGCAGCTGGAAGGAAAAGTTACCATTCAGAAGCTACTGGTCTTAGTGGATGCAAAGGTTAGTGTAGCACCGACGGAACTTTCGGATCACAGGGGAGAAGGGAAACATTGTATCATTCCTAGTAGCTTTTCATCTCCATGCAGTCCCCATACTCCCGTCCCCTCTAGGAAAATAAATGATGTCAGCATAACCGAAAATCCATCTGGCACTCAGAGAGAGAGAGAGAGAGAGAGAGAGAGAGAGAGAGAGAGAGAGAGAGAGAGAGAGAGAGAAGAGAGGAAAAGAGTGTGTGTGATTGAGCTTTGATGGAGGAACATGGAGGACAAACAAATATGAAGGCAGACCGGCTGACAGACAAACATCTGAGGCAAACTAACCCAAACGAAAACTGGTTAAGAGTAGTGTATGGTATAGTGCGTATATCTAATGTATCTGTGTTATGTGTGTGTGCATGCAAGCGCGTTTGCGCGCGCGCGCGCGCCTGTGTGTGTGTGTGTGTGTGTGTGTGTGTGTGTGTGGTGTGTGTGTGTGTGTGTGTGTGTGTGTGTGTGTGTGTGTGAGCGCATACGCTCTTGCCTGTATGTGTTTATATAATGTACATGTGTGCATGTGTGTGAATTGTGGTTGAAAATTCAACAGCTTAAAAGACACCCCCCCCCCCCCCCCAACCCAGCCCCCTTCCTTTTCCATTTTTTGTTTTTGGAAATGTGCCATCGTTTCTGTCCCACACATGAAAAGCTAAGGGCAGGGACCTGGCCTGCCAACACACCGATAAGGAAAAGCTTTATGGATCACTGGAGGGCCTCCGCCGTACAGCAGCCTTCGTCAATCCTCTAGGGGTCCTGTCTGAATGAACGAAGAAGAAGAAGATAAACCATTTTCTTCGCTTTGCCACTTGCACTTTATTATAATCTTGAACCTCATCAACATCCATTCTTTTCTTAAATGACGAATCTGTCCACTTACAGATATAATCAGACAGTCTGACGAATCTTCACACTTTACAGATATATCAGACAGTCTACCGAATCTGTACACTTTCAGATTAATAACAGTCTGACCGAATCTGTCACACTTTACAGATATAATCAGACAGTCTGACCGAATCTGTCACACTTTACAGATATAATCAGACAGTCTGACCGAATCTGTCACACTTTACAGATATAATCAGACAGTCTGACCGAATCTGTCACACTTTACAGATATAATCAGACAGTCTGACCGAATCTGTCACACTTTACAGATATAATCAGACAGTCTGACCGAATCTGTCACACTTTACAGATATAATCAGACAGTCTGACGAATCGTCACACTTTAAGTAAATCGACAGTCTGCCCGATCTGTCACACTTTCAGATAAACAGACGTTGACGAATTGTCAACTTTACAGATTAATCAACAGTCTGACAAATCTGTCACACTTTAGATATAATCAGAAGTCTGATAATGACATGAAGGCACATCAAGTAATACGTCTTAACTACGAGTGGATGTGTACATGTGAAAATATTCGCTGTGGGTTTTAACCAGATTAAACAACACACACTGACTGTAAAATTATTTCTGAACTCACTGAGTGCTTTTTTCATTTGAGACATCACTGTCAAATAGTCATCTTCGCACTCACTCAAACCCTTACCAAACACCCCGCTCAAAAGCAACGACACCAACAACGACGAAAACAACAACATCTGCAGCAGCAGCAAGAAGAAGAAGAGAAGAAGAAGAAGAAGAAGAAGAAGAAGAAGAAAGAAGAAGAAGAAGAAGAAGAAGAAATAGAACAACAATAACAACAACAAGAACAACGAGAAAGGAGGATGAGAATAAGAAGAAGAGGAAGACGACGACGACGACGACGACGACAACGTAGAAGAAAGAAGAAGAAGAGGAAGAAGAAGAAGAAGAAGAAGAAGAAGAAGAAGAAGAAGAAGAAGAAGAAGAAGACCGACAACAAACAACAAACAAACAACAACAACAACAACAACAACGGTAACATCAACAACAAGATTTTTTTTTCAACGAGTCTTCCACAATGTTTGGATATTCATTATAACATATTGTTATCTCGAAGGGATAGTCCTGGTTGGGGAGTCGCTGGTTTACATTATCACCGGTAGGATTGCCTTCCATTCCGGCTGTCAGCAGGTTTGTTATCAGGAGATAAAAGCTAGTTAGTTAGTTCCACAGTTTAGATTTTAGATTCTCTCTCTCTCTCTCTCTCTCTCTCTCTCTCTCTCTCTCTCTCTCTCTCTCTCTCTCTCTCTCATCTACATGTATCAAATGAGAAGCTGCATTAGCTTCTCTACTATCCCCGTCTCTTCCCTATCTCTTCCCCCGTCTGCACATCCCCTCCTTTCCCCATTCTCCCACGCGCGCCTCCTCCTCTGAATAGGAATTCCAGCCAGGACGTTGAGTTCTGTGGTGAAATGCTCTCTTTTCCAGCCAGGACGTTGAGTTCTGTGGTGAAATGTCTCTCTTTACAAAGGTTTTCCAGATCATGATAAGTACGGTGTTTTAAAGCTACATGAACGTCGGCGACGAGGTGTGTCTTGACTTACCTCGAATACCAACATCGCTTTGGTGCAGAATATGGTCATATTACAACGCAACTAATGCGACTTTCTGGCACAAAAATGATTTGTTCTTGATGTGCCTCACATGCTGATGAGTCACTAGATTGAATTTGGAGAAGATTAGTCGAAACCTGTGGATTTGTTATAGACAGATTGTCCTGGACATACTGACACACACCTAGACAGACAGACGACAGATAGACAGACAGACAGACAGACAGACAGACAGAAAGGCTGACAGACAGACAGGCAGAAACAGACAGATAGGCACGCTTCAAATATTGGATGAAGGCGCTGCCGTCAGCAGCTGTAGTGTTCCTCCAGCTGTCTGGAATGGGATGGACGTTTAATATTCCGGCTCAAGTGTCTTTCATCCGTCTCTTGGTCGGTCTGTTCGTCTGGCTGTCTGTCCCTCCACCTTCCACACCACCCCTCACCCACCCCCGCCTTTCAAACATCTACATGTGTATCTCCTTCTATCCACCTCCCTTCCACCTCTCCTTCTCTTTCTCTCTCTTTGTCTCTGTCTCTCTGTCTCTGTTTCTATTTCTTTGTCTCTGCTTCTAGTTTTCTCTCTCGCTGTTTCTCTGTCTCTGTCTCTGTCTGTCTGTCTGTCCGTCCGTCTGCCCCCCCCCCCCTCACTCTCTCTCTCTCTCTCTCTCTCTCTCCTCTCTCTCTCTCTCTCTCTCTGTGGATTTGTTTTAGACAGATCGCCCTGGACGTATTGACATACCCAGAAAGCCAGCCTTGTCTGGTTGCCAGCAAGCCCCGATTAAATTTTGCTCGTCTTTTCAAGACAGAGTGTGAAATGCCTGTGGAAGGTCTACCATCGCATTTGGAAAGTGTGCTGCACGCCGCGCTGCGCGACATGACATTACACCTTTAAAATTGAAGGCAGGGATAATCAGACTGAAGGCAGGGATAATCAGACTGAAGGCAGGGATAATCAGACAGTTGTTATTCTTAGGCTGACAACATGTCCGACCATTCCCCTGTTACGCGACCTCCGACTCATAGTGCTGTATTCAGAAGAAAATGTCCATCGCAGATCAACAAGGACAGAAGAAAATGTCCATCGCAGATCAACAAGGACAGAAGAAAATGTCCATCGCAGATCAAACAAGGACAGAAGAAAATGTCCATCGCAGATCAACAAGGACAGAAGAAAGGGCCAAAGGAAGAAAGAAGCGGCGAAAGGCCAGTGCAAGTGTTTCATCCCTGTCCGGTCTCTTCCTACCAACCCCTCCTAGTTTGATACACTACGCTGGCAGATGTGACAACAACAATGGAGATACCTGTGCTGACATTTTCCAGCCTTCACCCAACCCCCTTCCACTGTACCTCTGCCTGCACCGAGTTCGCTGTCCCACGATGGAACACAGCGCATCAACATGGCATCGTGCGACATAGACAGTGAGTCAGTGACAGTAATTCCAAACTTAGATCGGCCATGTGACACAGATGAAAAGCTGTGTTAATAAAGATGATGTTAATAACTGTGATGCGTTTTGTGAATATGATTCATCAGTAACTAATTCTGTAGAACAAGATATTAAAACATTCGTCGAAGCGGCAAGTCCGTGTGATAAGACAGTAGTGCTTATGCAGATACAATTAGAGTTACAGCACAGACACCCTATGCAGACATTACTATCACAGACGTAATGAAGTGCTTGGAGGAAATGACAAATAAAATGAATGATCGCCTGTGTGAAGTGAAGGAAAAGCTGAAGGGCAGCACTACAAGCAGCAAAAAGGTTGAACATCGAAATCGTGTCGATCCGTCGTGACTATTGTTCCGTTGTAATGTTGATAAGCATCCGGTAAATCCGATTGACAGTTACCTGTGTTCTCATTGTATTTACTGGTGTCTACAATTCCGTGATATGGAATCCAGTCGCAACGCACTTTCTTGTAATGTATCAGTGATGTTTGTTTCAAATCTTTGTGTATGTACAGTCCCCACCCCCTCCGTTCCCCACTTTGTGAATGGGCTCTGTGAAGCTTATCACATTAAACCATCATTCATTTATTCTCTCTCTCTCTCTCTCTCTCTCTCTCTCTCTCTCTCTCTCTCTCTCTCTCTCTCTCTCTCTCTCTCTCTCAGAGTATGTTTGTTTGTTTTTTCTCGAACAGCCAGAGGTGTCGTGGGCTGAGCCAGGTGACAGTCTGGAACGCCATCAGAAATGGTTAACTATTGTAGGACTTTCCTCACCACCAGCGAGCCAGAGTTGTGGACGACCACGCACTCAGATGGGAAAGCGTGAACCACAGTTAAATTCTATTCACTTTATAGAAGCACTGCTCTCAGACTGGCTCGAATTCCCTGACCGGTACTTGAAGGTGTCTGGATGTCTTGGACCAGCTTGATGTCGGTCATTTATTTTAGATGAAAGGAAGCATACTTGAAGGTGTCTGGATGTCTTGGACCAGGTTGATATCGGTCATTTATTTTAGATGAAAGGAAGCATTAATCACAGCACTATGGTGAAGTCTTGGATCAGAACAGAAACCCGTCACACCAATTTCTTCATTGGTCGTTATCAATGAAAAGAAAGAAGGAAAGGTGAGTGTGGAGTGAGGATGCTGGCGGGGGGAGGGGGGGGAGGGGGACGGGGGGGGGGAGGATGGAAGTGGGGTGGAGTGTATATCTCAGGTTTTTTCCTTTTTCATGCCGTGTTCTTGTGGTGAATTCAGGTTCAATATCTTCTCAGCAGTCGTGTCTGTTGTGATCAAACATTTGGTGTGAATAAGCTCCCTGGGACTTTTCCCTAGATGGATGCGTGTGGTAAGCTCTCTTCGGTGCGGACGACCACCACATCTGGCTCTGCGACAATGTAGTTATTGTCCTCAGTAGTGGAGCTCCTTGGGTAGTAACCTGTTTATGTTGGATCATAATCAGCACCACCGATGCCACCATCCATAGTCACTCAGAAACAGTGCGAAGTCTCCTCTGACGAACTGCTCCATGATATTCTACTGTTCAGACTTTTTCATGGACCCGGCTGATGGACAGAACTAGCTGTGGTGTGTCTGTAAATAGGAGGGAAGGGGGGGGGGCAGTGTGGGCGGGGAAAGATGGTGGTAGTAGTGCTTGCATGACGCTCATACAGATTGTTTAATACTGCACTTTTTTCTGTGATGTTGATGGTAATGATGATGAAAATCAATAACGAGGAAGATAAGAACAACACAAAATAATAATGAGAGGGTAGATTTAGGCCTTACAGACTCTCCCGTTCCACATGATCTCTTCTGAGCTCAGAGCTCTGGCATTAATAATTATAATTAAGTGTGCTCAAACGCTCATCCAGGGCTATTTCTATATCATCATATGCTGAAAACGTCCATTAGTATCATCCCTTCCCGTTCTCTCCCTTCACGCCAAATAACCCTTACCCTACCCCCACAACACAGAAAAAGACTGTTGTTAATTATGCGTGACGTATACATGGATGTAGTCGCTTTTAATAGTGTTTATATATAAAGAAGTTTTTGTGGCAGTATGACATCAAAACGGTTGCATGCCTCGGCCTGCAATAACGTACACATAATCTTTGCTGTCCAAATTGTGTCAGATACGAGCATTCTGAGCGTGAACGCTTTGTACTTTAGAGTAACTGCCGTCTTTGATCAGTAGAAACACTGTCCACCCATGACCATACAGTCCCAGACACCTCTATCTTTATTCAGGCAGAGTGTTAAGTGGCTCACTCACACGGCGCAACGTCACATTTGCCGTTGCCAGCGCTTAATTCAAACATTCTGTAGCCTGAAGAAGTAGTCAGCCCCACTGACCATGGCTCAACGTTCTGTAGTCTGAGGAAGTAGTCAGCCCCACTGACCATGGCTCAACGTTCTGTAGTCTGAGGAAGTAGTCAGCCCCACTGACCATGGCTCAACGTTCTGTAGCTGAGGAGTAGTCAGCCCCACTGACCATGGCTCAACGGTCTGTAGCCTGAGGAAGTAATCAGCCCCACTGACCATGGCTCATCACTTTCTACACATCGTACATTCTCCCTCCTCTCTCCCTCCACTTCCTTCAGTTTTCGGCTCCCCTATGCCATGGACTCACGTGTCAGTTTCAACAGCTGGCGCTGGAAGCAGACCTGTCCATCACCACTCATCACACCACGCTTCCTGCCCCTACTATTATATGCTGCCCCTAACAGTGAGACACACGTGGAGGAGGGAGAGGGTCGTTCGAGGTTGCAGCGCCATGAGAGGCATAGAACAGAGAATAGTCATGTAGTGACTTTGGATGAGAGAGTGGTGCTTGGTATGGTCAGGTTAGAATGCAAGCTTCTGAAGCATTCGGTCCTTGTATACCCTTAAGCCTCAGAGCCTGGCGATAAGAAGCCCTTCCGATTTATGCCTCAAAATCACACACCATCCCACGACACCCTCGTCCTTTTCCAACTTCCACACCCACCTTCTCACCCTCTCTTCACCCTTTTTGGCTCTCTCTTCTGCTCTCTCTCTCTTCGTCTCTCTCTCTCTCTCTCTCTCTCTCTCCCCGCGTCAAGTCTCTGTGCGCACATGTGTGTGTGTGTGTGTTGCGTGCGTGCGTGCGTGGTGGTGCGGGGTGTGTGTGTGTGTGTGTGTGTGTGTGTGTGTGTGTGTGTGTGTCTAAGTGAATGAGTATCTGTCTGTCTGCCTATCTGTCTGTCTGTCTGTCTGTGCTTGAGTATGAGAGAGAGAGAGGAGAGAGAGAGAGAGAGAGACAGACAGACAGACAGACAGACAGGCAGGCAGACAGGCAGACAGATAGTAGCAACAGACACGGAACACAGAGAAACATTTTGGTCATTCATTAGGTCAGGGGGTAGGAGTAATATCAAGCTCCCCACAACGCTCAGTCTGGCATTGCCACACAGCGGACGTCATGACAGTTCCACTTGTTGGTCCTGTTGGCAGATCGGTCATGAAATCATCAAGCCTGGCATTATGAACTCATCGACTCTGTGGCAATGGATTCTCTATACTGGACGCTTGCCGAAATCCGGTTGAAAAGGTTAAGAGGAAGATGAGGGTAGGAGTGGAGTATACAGGGGAAGTGGAAAGTGTGAAGAGGAGAGCGTGAAGAGTAGCCGTGAAAGGTGAATGCACGGTAGTGTGTTGTGTGTAGCGCGCGCGGGTGTGTGTGTGTGTGCGTGTGTGTGGTGTGTGGTGTGTGTGTGTGTGTGTGGTGGTGGTGTGCGCGCGCGTTGTGTGTGTGTGTGTGTGTGTCTGTGTGTGTCTGTGTGCGCGCGCGCGCGCGCGTGCATGCGTGCGTACATCTTGTGTGTGTGTGTGTGTGTGTGTGTGTGTGTGTGTATGTGTATGTGTGTGCACGCCAGCGCGTGCATACGTGCGTACATCTTGTGTGTGTGTGTGTTGTGTGTGTGTTGTGTGTGTGTGTGTGGCGGGTCGCGCGCGCTGCGCGCGCGCGGCGTGTTTACGTGCGTTCGTGCTTGTGTGCGTGCGTGCGTGTATGCGTGGTATGTGTGTGTGTGTGTGGTGTGTGTGTGTGTGTGTGTGTGGTGTTGTGTGGTGTGTGTGTGTGCGTGCGTGCGTGGCGGTATTTTACGTGTGTGTCGTGCTTGTTGTGCGTGCGTGGTTGTATGTGTGGTGTGTGTGTGCGTAGTTAGTGGTTGTGTGTGTGTGTGGTGTGATGTGTGTGTGTGTGTGTGTGTGTGTGAGTGTGTGTGTGTGTGCGTGTGCGAGCGTGCAAGCATGGTAGTGCGTGCAACATGCGAGCGAGCAAGCGTGCGAGCGTGCGTGCGCGCTTGTTTGTATTTGTGTGTGCGTGTGTTCGTTGTGCGTGTGTATGTAAGAGAGAGCGAGAGAAGCGAGAAGAGAGGGAGAGAAGAGAGAGAGAGAGAGAGAGAGAGAGAGAGAGAGAGAGAGAGAGAGAGAGAGAGAGAGAGAGAGATTGTGTGTGTGTGTGTGTGTGTGTTGTGTGTGTGTGTGTGTGTGTGTCTGTGTGTGTCTGTGGTGTGTCAGTGTGTCTGTTTATAGAATATCTTTTTGTTTATTTGTATTATATATATATATGTGTGTGTGTGTGTGTGTGTGTGTGTGTGTGTGTGTCTGTGTGTGTTGTGTGTCTGTATACTATCTATCTATTATATTATCTATATTTCTATATATATATATATAATTGTGTGTGTGTGTGTGTGTGTGTGTGTGTGTGTGTGTGTGTGTGTGTGTGTGTGTGTGTAGAAAAATGCGCGAGTAACGAGCTACTTGGTTGCTGATACGAGCATTGACGCTGCTTTTCCCGCAATAGTTGGGATCTTTCATTTGAAAGAATTTCAAGCGTGATTAAAAATCTCCATGGCAGAATGTTGCCGGCTCCAATTCAATCACACTCCAAATAATTCAAGCAAGAAGAGCATCCGAAGCGAAATTACCTTAAAAGCTGGATATTGCCTCGTCTTGTTTTAAAGCAGGAAGCAAGAATTAAAAAAAGACAACCCAGCGCAGGACAGAGAGAGAGAGAGAGAGAGGAGAGAGAGAGAGAGAGAAGACGACAGACAGACAGACAGACAGACAGACAGACAGACAGACAGACAGACGACAGCCCGACCGACCCACCGACTGACCGACCGATATACAGGCGAACGACAAACAGACGGACAGACAGACAAACAGACAGACAGGGAAGAAAATAGAGAAGCGCATTGAGAGAGAGAGAGAGAGAGAGAGAGAGAGAGAGAGAGAGAGGGGGGGGTGGAAGCGAGAATGTGAATGGGTAGAGGTCTTCTTTTCTTCCTTCTGCTTCGATTTGTAATTGCTTTTCTCTGACACTTGCCTTTCAAGTCAATGGATCAGAAATGGCTAATGTCCTGGCTTCAGTGGTGAGGATGCAGGGACAACCTACTGGTAGTCAGGTTTTTCCATAGCTTTGTCGCAGGCAAGAGGGTAGAGGTTTGTGTGTATACTGAGATCCGCGTTCTAGCGGCCTTGAGGCCTTCAGCCATTCTCAGAAAGACACGCTGTTCATGGACCACAGTCTGCAGGGGAGCCATCTAGTGTAGTTGTATGTGCTGTGCCATACTGCCATGCAAAAATGTCCACGACGGGGAACATTCGAGACACCATCGGTTTTGAATGTTAAACATTAAGTGCTTTTTAAAAAATTATTTCTTTTGGTCAGTCTGTTCTGTCTTGAAATTCTACCCATGCACCCATTTTTGACGATCTGTTCATAACCTATGACTACATTTATGGCTTTTGAAAGTTTAATCATTTCATTAATCATCATTATCTCTGAACTTAACTTTGTTCGTTTAGCCTTTTGTGTATAATCTATTATGATCTTTGAGCCTTATACAATTAGTCCTTTAACCTTTTTTGGACAATCTGTTCTAATGTTTCAACATCTGTTTTTGGACCTTTCATTTTTTTGACAACCTGTTGTAATCTTTGAACATGAATGTTTGTCCTTCCACCCTTACAGGAAATATGTGGGGCTACCACTTACACACATCAGCAACAAAACAGATTTTGACCAATATATTTGCATGGCTGTCAAAAATTATACACAATCATTTCCAATTTCTTCCATGATTTCAGGACGAGAGATCACTTTGACAGACGGACAGATAGGCGGGCACTGATCACTGCAGCAACTTGTGCTCAGTTCTGTGCGACAAGGTAGAGGTGGTGAAGGTAGTGGAATGGATACGCTCACAAAAAAATAAAGAAACACAAAAACGGAGAGAGAGAGAGAGAGAGAGAGAGAGAGAGAGAGAGAGAGAGAGAGAGAGAAAGAGAGAGAGAGAGACAGACAGACAGACAGACACACACACACACACACACACACACACACACACACCACACACACACACACACCACACACAGAAGGAGGTTGCTGAACTTTCTCAATAACAGTCTAATTTCTACTTTTTTTTCTTTTTTGAGAAAAGCTCAGTTGCAGTCACAATCAAAAGGCTTTGTTGTGGTCGTACATTTAAAAAAAAAAATTTCAGTGATAAAAAGGTATTGATCATGATGCCCATGTCACAACATCTGGTAAACAACACACAGACATCTGATAGTCTTGCAGTTATATAAGTGTGACGAAACGCTTGACAAAACCATCGATCGGTCCCACTAAAACCCCAAACCAAAAAAATAGATTTCAAATCTATACCCACTCCCCCCTCTCAACCCCCCTCCCTCCCCTTTCTCCCGCTTAGTGCAAATCGCACGGCCGACACGATCTATGACAGAGAAAAAGAATTGCATCACAGCAAACGCGTGGCGCCTTTCGTTCTTGTTGACCTACCCCCCCACCTCTCAACTCTCCTTCCGCACTCCGAGTGGCTACGACGCAGTGAAATTTCAATTTCATTGTGGCAATGGCCCGTCTCGCACCCCCCCACCCCCCTCTCTCTCTCTCTCTCTCTCTACCCCGTGAAACAAAGGCATGTTGCCGCTCGGCACACCGCCAGCACCACCACCCCCCCCACCCCCCCCCCCCCCCCCACCCCTCCTTTCCTACAGTCCGCGCACTGGCTGAACTGGTGACTTATGTCACCGGCGGATCGTTCCATGATAGTATGTATCCATACGGACGCATAAATTAAACTGGCCGCGGAAGTCCGTGAGCGATGCCGAGTAAGTTCAAACGGTTTCCGAGGCGACTGGTATTAAAACTAGATCCCTCCCCCTCTGACCCCTGAGGTTTGAGTGACAGGTTGTCAAAATCGAATCCCGCAGTTAGAATACATATATACTAGTCGCACAGGAGTGCAACTTCACTGGCCCCTGCAGACTACCTGTAGACCAGACCGGTGAAGACAAAAGAGACAACTAGAGAAGGCGTGGGACAATCCTGGTATCCTCGTTGATCTCCAGTCATTCACTGTTAATTCCCAGGAAAAGTGAGTTGGAACTCTGTTTACCTTTTCAAATCTATATATTGATTTTATGTATGCTGTGTGTGTGTTAACATAGTAGATTTGTACAAATGCTTAGCAACATGTATCAAACTGATGAATGATTATTCTGTGTAGGAGTTGGCTTGCCATCATATGGCAAAAGCTATCTCCCAGTGGTTATGATTCTTTGTTTACTATCTGATCACTGTTCTTTGTGTTTACCCTGATTTTTGCCAGTAGGCAATTCTGTCTATTAAGAAAATAATTCATTGATTCGTTTTGGTAAGGAAAACAGTATGCCTGTGCTAGGTTAAGAACTGCTACCTTGATTTATAAATACTGGTGATTGTTGGAATGATTTGTAGTGTATGACTAAGTCTACACCACATGTGTACTTGGACTCAGTGTAGCCCAAGTCAGTGTGATTTAATTCGTAAGAAACATAGAAGAGTTGTCTGACTGAAACTATGTAACATAGTATTACTGTCTCCTACCGTTTTGTAAGCTTAACTTAGTCTTTAAACAAAAGTGGAGATTAATAGTTATAGCAGAAACTCTACCATAGAGAATACTTTGCTGGCTGAGTCTCACACCTGTACTGAAAGTAAACAAGGGTAAATGTGGGCACTCGACAAGCCAGCCATCAGATTCTCACCTACAGACCAAGTTCTCTTTATCGCAGAACTGGGATCCTGGTCCCCCATCCTGGACACGATATCCTGGACACGATTCCTGGACACGCGATCCTGGTCACCCTATCCTGGACACGCTACACATTGCAGCTGAACCAGAAGCTGGGACTTCGCCCAACACCAGGGCGACACCAGACATCCAATCTACACCAGTGGGGCAGTCACCAACCACAGGAGAGATCAACTACCCTCTCCGAAGCAAAGCTAAGTTAGCTTACCACCTGGACTCAAACCCATCAGACCCTTGCCCTCACTTTATGATGACATAGGGAGAACCAGTCTATGAGTACCACTCTGGCTACAGTCACCGGGTGATTTGCAAGCGAAGTGGATGTATAATAACCATATACATTCAGTGTAACTTAGACTGAACCCCCCCCCCCCCCCTATATGCCAACTTAAAACTTGCTGCACTGAGTGCAAGCGAGTAAAGTAGGAGTGAGGAAGGGCCCCTCATTGTGGTAGTCCAATGAGAATTAAACCCTAGCCTATGGAATTGACCTGTTAATACTTGCCTATGTGTAAACAATAAAAGTTGATGTGTGAAAGTGCACTTAACTTGTGGCAGTTCTTTGTTGTTCAATCAAATGTTGAATGTTTGAACTTCTCTCTTCAATTCTGTCTCTCGGAGCTACAAGTACTAATAAGAGTACAGGCCTAAGGAAAACTATCTCAGAGCCACTGTTCAGTATTTTACCCAGTCCCGGTATAAAATAAAAATTTCTTCGATGACTAGTACCGGAAAGTTGCTCCTTCCACCACTAGTAAGAGAGAGGGTGTAGGTGAAATGTTAAGGTAATTCTCCTTGAGAAATTATCCCTAGTCCTTCCCCTAGAGGACCTACCTAACACTTACTCACATCTCGTCACAATAAGGAATTTCCAGCACACAAGGTAGTTTGACAATATCAGTCACTTGTCAGTGCGACCAGTGTGAGCTTATTAGCGTCTAGAGTTCACCAACAAACAAGCATTATCATTTGCACATTAAAAACTGTAAAAGTCATAGGAAGAAAAAGCCAATTCAGATGTGAACAGAATCATTTCACATTTTATCAAGTCAGATAGTGTTAGAACATCCGATTATGAGTCAAAAGAAAGAACACGACCTTATAATCCTGAAAAAACCGTGCACTCTGAAGACGGTTATGATGGCAGCTATTTACCGAAGCAATGATTCCAGTAAACATAGACATGGATGAAAGTTACCGCTTTTCAAAGTCGCAATTGTCTGCTTTCATATACTGTAAGTACATCTTTCATATACTGTAAGCACAGCTTTCATATACTGTAAGCACAGCTTTCATATACTGTAAGTACAGTTTTCATATACTGTAAGCACAGCTTTCATATACTGTAAGTACAGCTTCCATATACTGTAACTACAGCTTTCATATACTGTAAGTACAGCTTTCATGAGTCATAATGACAGTTTCCATGGTGATGGCATGTAAAGTGCAATATCAGGCCGCATAGCAGGGAAACAAGTAAGTGCGAAGCAACAACACAAAATATAATTGCCGTTTTCAGTGGAACAACACTTATCAAATGTCATTGAAAATGCTTATTTCGAGTTTTGGACTCTAACAAAATCCCATAGCCGCAGTTTGCCAGGCAGCGTGTTACGTTACAACTGCCAACAGTCGCTTACAACAACCTGATAATTTCCGTATGGGCCCAACACACTGAGATTACCGGGAGGTGGGGGGATTCGATGGCGGGACATAGAGTGTGGTGGTGGTGGTGGTGTGGTGTGGTGGTAGTGGTGGTGGTGGTGGTGGTGGTGGTGTGTGGTGGTAGTGGTGGTGGTGGTGGTGGTAGTGGTGGTGTGGTGGTGGTGGTGGGGGTGGTGTGGTGGTGGTGGGGTGGTGGTGGGGTGTGTGAAGGGGATGGTTGGGGTTGAAAGAGGGGAGGCAGCTGGAGATGGAAGAGGAGTGTAGGGGAGGCAGCTGGAGATGGAAGAGGAGTGTAGGGGAGGCAGCTGGAGATGGAAGAGGAGTGTAGGGGAGGCAGCTGGAGATGGAAGAGGAGTGTAGGGGAGGCAGCTGGAGATGGAAGAGGAGTGTAGGGGAGGCAGCTGGAGATGGAAGAGGAGTGTAGGGGAGGCAGCTGGAGATGGAAGAGGAGTGTAGGGAGGCAGCTGGAGATGGAAGAGGAGTGTAGGGGAGGCAGCTGGAGATGGAAGGGAGTGTAGGGGAGGCAGCTGGAGATGGAAGAGGAGTGTGTACGGGGTGGAGGTGGATGATGGCGATGAACGTGATCCAGGGTCATACACTGGTCCTCAGTGTGTTCATTGGAGTTGCGAAAGGGGTCATGTGTGGACAGTGAGAGCTGCAGAGCTGATCGAAACATTTTGCAAACGTGGTCGACAAAATTAAAGACCCTTGCCCAGTGCTTGGTTCGTCACATTCAATGTTAGTTTCATGCGAGACTATATATAAATGTGCTCTCTCTCTCTCTCTCTCTCTCTCTCTCTCTCTCTCTCTCTCTCTCTCTCTCAGTGTGTGTGTGTGTGCGTGTGTGTGTGTGTGTGTGTGTGTGTGTGTGTGTGTGTGTGTGTGTGCGTGTGTATGTGTGTGTGTGTGCGCCGCGCGCGCGCGCGCGCGCGCGCGCGCGGTGTGTGTGTGTGTGTGTTGTGTGTGTGAGAGAGAGAGAGAGAGAGAGAGAGAGAGAGCCTGTCTGTCTGAGTGACAACACTCCTCCTTTGGCTGTTTCTCTCTGTCTCTCTTTCATGTCTCTGTCTATCTGTCGATCGATCTCCCTGCGCCCTCACACACACACACACACACACACGCGCGCGCGCGCGCGCGCGCACCGATCTAAACTTATCTATTGAGCTAGAAATGTCATATTGATAGATTGTTCTATACATGAGCAGTATATTGATAGATTGTTCTACTCATGAGCAGTCTACTTTACAAATCCATAACGAAAATGGGCACCATCGCCAGTTTTGTCATCCGCTGTCATTGTCTCTTGGGAACTTTGTATCTAAATACCCTTATACGTAAGGATTTAAGCACTGTCGTACGCCGGAAGCCCATGTCTTCTTGCGGTTATCATCAAAAACAACATTTTGTGCGCATCCTGTCTTTATCCCGTCTGGTTAGCTTCCGCCAATATTGACTAACTTGTGTCAAACAGCTTAATGAAAGGACTAGATGAATTACAATCCATTTTGACGAATGTGGAGGATTACTATGGCTGCTTTCTTGGCTTTGCTTACAAGATCTTGGCATGATAAATTGAAAGTGAGTTTAGTTGTAAATGATAATGTAAGGCATGAATAGTTTAGTTGTAAATGATAATGTAAGGCATGAATAGTTTAGTTGTAAATGATAATGTAAGGCATGAATAGTTTAGTTGTAAATGATAATGTAAGGCATGTTGTAAATGATAATGTAAGGCATGAATTTAAGATGCTAAATGAATGCAAACAGACAGAATGTAATGATCGCTTGTTAAATAAGTCAAAGATTTCCATCCAGTCTTTAATTCATTTAACAACCGATCATTGTATTCTTTCTCTTTGCATTTATTTACATCATGAATTCATGCCTTACAATGAGGAACTTCAACTTTTTTTTAGATCCCTGAATGATCTAGACATTTTACGTTTACATGTTCTACATTCTTGTCATGCTAATTATTATAGGCAATGCTTTAATGCAGTTGTATTCTTTTTACCGTTGTTTCAACTTGTTCTAATTGATGTAATCGATATCTCTACAGATCAGGTCTTCAGATGCTGCTATATTTTCTCGAACATCTAAATGCATGAAAAGAAACTGAGTTGCTGAGCTTAAACGCGGTTCCAACAATATAAAAAAGTCAATGGTGAACCTTATCATTTCGTTTTTTACAACATAACACGAAGGGCAAAGAATCTTGAGAAAGAGAGAGAGAGAGAGAGAGAGAGAGAGAGAGAGAGAGGGGGGGGGGGAAGGTAATGGAGAGAAAAGGCGGAAGAAGTGTGAGGTACTGGTTTAAAAAATGTAAAAGCAAAAAAAAAAATAAGTAAAGAAAATAATGATAATAATAAAAAAAAAAAATCAAAGAAGAAAAAGAAAAAAAAGGAAAAAGATCCAAACGTTTCACTGATTTGAATTAAATGGATTTTGTGTAAAAGAAAACAAACATAAAAGCGACAAAATTCTGAAGGTCAAAGAATAGTGGTCAAGAGTAGAGACAATCAATTAAACTTTAATTTTGGTTTTTTCGTTTAGTTTGAGTGAGTGAGTGAGTGTGTGTGTGTGTGTGTGTGTGTGTGTGCGTGCGTGCGTGCGTGCGTGCGTGCGTGCGTGCGTGCGTGCGTGCGTGCGTGCGTGCGTGCGTGCGTGCGTGGTGTGTGTGTGTGTGTGTGTGTGTGTGCAGAGACAGAGTGTCATTCGAAGGAAATGTAAATGGAACAAAACCTCTCTGCGCTTTCATTGATTCCCGTTGAATGCAACTCAAAAAGACATCTAAAACTAATAACAGCTGAAGCCAAATTACAATAAAATGGAGACAGGAAGAGGCGGGCGCTGGGGGAGGGTAGAGGGAGAAGGGGTGAATCAGTTTTGTTCGTTTGAGTTTCCTCTAACGCAAAAGAAAAAAAGACACACACATGCACATTTCAAGAATGAGAGAGAGAGAGAGAGAGAGAGAGAGAGAGAGAGAGAGAGAGAGAGAGAGAGAGAAGAGAGAGAGAGTAAGACATACATACAGGCAGACATACAGATAGACACATAGACCAACGAACACACAGATAGAGACAGAGACACTGATACTTGACACTGACACTGGTTTAATTGTGAAGGCTGCCGGCCCTTGACAGAGACAGAGAGAGAGACAGAGAGAGTCAGAGTCACAGAGAGAGAGAGAGAGAGAGAGAGAGAGAGAGAGAGAGAGACGGAGACAGAGTGAGAGAGAGAGAGATGTGGGGGTCAGACAGGCAGACAGACAGAAAGACAGACAGGTAGACAGACAGAGAGATATTCGGACAGACAAACAATCAAAAAGACATGTAAAAAGAGAGACATACAGACAGAC
The DNA here is from genome assembly GCA_033310375.1 of Conus canariensis. Lineage (NCBI taxonomy): Eukaryota > Metazoa > Mollusca > Gastropoda > Neogastropoda > Conidae > Conus > Conus canariensis. Next base: position 55,977,260 of record CM065724.1, read on the forward strand.
AGAGACAACAGTGCGCACGAAGCAAGCAATTCCTTTCATGTGGACAAAATAAGGCTTGATGAGGATAAGCACCATTGACTATACCTCAAATGACTCTGCGATAGGCTAGTGACTCATCAGGCGAGCTACCTTTTGGCGACGTAATACTTATTGTTAGTTTTAAATAAATATCATTCTGCAGCTTTGTTCTGTGACGTCGTTATACTTGAGACCCCCCCACACCCTCTCTCTCTCTCTCTCTCTCTCTCTCTCTCTCTCTCTCTCTCTCTCTCTCTCTCTCAAAAGATGTAGACGCAGGTAATGTTGCAGATGAGGAAAGCAGAGGTAATGAGAATGCTAACAATGATACTAGGGATGATAGTGGTTCCAATGATGATGACTTAAATCGTCCAATTTCAAGGGAGAAAATTACGATGGCCTTAAGAAAACTGAAAAACAATAAAGAAGTGGACCTGATGGTATAACTGGTGAAATGTTGAAAAACGCACGTAAATCGGATTTGATGTTGGATTTTGTTACGAAGTTTTTTAATGCCCTATTTCATAGGGGTATTTTTTCCTGAATTGTGGACAGAATCAATCGTTCTTCTTTTACATAAAAAGGGTGATGTTTCTTTGTGCAATGTTTACAGTAAAATGTATAGTGCTGTTATCAACGGAAGGTTACATGAGTGGGTAGAGGAAAAGAACCTAACATGTTCACTTTAATGGCATTTGTGCAAAAACAGTTTTGTTTAAATCGTAAATTATATGTTGCTTTTATTGATTTTGAGAAAGCCTTTGATTCTGTCAACAGGAGTATCGTATGACATATTATGTTTAAAAATGGAATAATGGGTAAATTGTATCAGTGTGTTATGAGCATGTACTACTCTTTAAAGGCTAGAGTGAGAAGCGGCGGTTCTCTGACTGATTATATAGCCTGTACAACTAGGATAAAGCAAGGGGATGTATGTAGTCCAGTGTTATATTTTCTTTGTTTATTAATGAATTAGCATCAGAAGTTACTAGTTCTGGGAGACATGGTGCAACATTCATGAATGATTTTTTGGAGATTTTCATTCTCCTCTTCGCTGACAATGTAGCATTGATGTCTAAAACGACGGTTGGTTTACAAACCCAGTTGAACAGTTTAGAAAGAGCATCTGCTTCACTTCGATTAAACATAAACATGAGTAAAAGTAATATCATTATGTTCAGAAAGGGTGGTTATCTTGCCGCCAGAGAAAGATGGGTATACAATGGAATTGATATGCCTGTTGTGAATGCTTACAAGCACCTTGGCATATATTTTTCAACACGTTTAAGTTTTACATTTGCTTGTAAAGATCTTGCAAAAAGAGCTAAATATTCGTTATTGTGTATTTTGAAGAAATTAACTATGTTAAATAATGAATCTTTGGTTGTTTTTTTTTTATAAATTATTTGACGTTCAAATTCAACCAATGTTACAATATGGTGCTGAAGTATGGGGCTTTGATTCTTCTGCTTTGTAGATTGAGAAAATTAACTTGTATGCTCTAAAGAAATTTATTGGCGTTTTAATGAAAACACCGAACGATTTGGTATATGGAGAAACCAGTAGATATCCTATACGTCTAATTTCACTGGTGAGGTGTATTCGTTACTGGTTACGAATAACGCAAATGGAACAACACAGATTGCCTTATAAAGCCTACACTATACTTTTAGAGTTAGATAAAAGGGGAAAGAAAACTGGACCTCCAATGTAAGACTTAAATTGTATGAATACGGATTTGGTTTTGTATGGGAAAATCAGAGTGTTGGTGATAAAAATGCTTTTATTCATGTATTTCGGCAAAGACTGATTGATTGCAGTTGGCAGAGGTGGAACTCGCATGTTGATGACAGCAACAGATTGACTATTTACAGAATATTAAATCCTAGGCACTGCACCCCAACGTATTTGTTAATGGCTATAAATAAACAATTGAGATGTATTGTAATAAAGTTCAGATTTGGTATTTCGGATATTTATGCACATTCTTAGCGTTGTAGAACTATAAATGATCGTGTGAGTTTTTGTCCATTATGCCATGAATCACTGGAAAATGAAGTTCATTTTGTTCTTTCATGTCCAGTATTAAGTGATATTAGACGGCAGTATATCCCTCCTAGATACTTTAGACATCATTCCTTATTCAAACTAATCTTGTTGATGGCACCGACAAATGACAAAATAGTGAAACAGCTTGCTGCGTATTTATATAGAGGATTTAAACGACGAAACTCGCTGGTAGCGTAAGTTGTTTTCATCATCTATTGGCAATGTATCGTCTAACGTTATTCTGTGTATATACCCCTTCTAAGGGGCTCATGCCTTTATGAGTAAAATCCTTGTCTTGTCTTCTCTCTCTCTCTCTCTCTCTCTCTCTCTCTCTCTCTCTCTCTCTCTCTCTCTCATGATTTTTTTTGCTATGTCATATTGCCCTCTCTTCAGGGCACATAAGACCGTATGGCGAAAGCTTGGCTGTGTCTGGAGTGGCACTGTCTTCATCTGTCCATGGGCAGGGGTGGTTGGGTCTGTGGGGTGTGCTCGGCAGCTGGGGGGTGGTGTCTTTTGCCAGTGGGCTCTGCAGTCATGAAATACGGGCTGATACACCCATGGGGATGCTATTTTAAGGCTGTTATGAGTTGCATCCTGTAGTCTGATTTATCTTTGTTCAGGAGCAGTTATGTCCCTTGATATCTTAATGGAATGTCCTGCGCGTGCCTGTACCCATCGTCAACACAGCGCAGGCCTCCAAGGATGGTACAGGACTGCTCAAAAGGTGGGTGAAGACAGTGCTTCTCTGGTTCCTCCCCAGCACCTTCGGGTGTTTCTTTTTCTTTTTTCTTTTTATTGCAATATATAATTTAGCGAAGATAAATACATGAATAATCTATGCCTAAGATACGTTTCTCTGAATTTAAATCAAAATATCAGGATTTTTTTCTTTCGTATTTTAGATAATTCAAATAACAATTATAAATTTTCTCATCCCCATCCCCCCACCATACACCAACACACACACACACACACACACACACACACCACACACACACACACACACACACACACACACACACACACTTCATCCCTGTGTCTGCGTATTTGTCGATCTGTATGTCTGCCTCTCTCTGTTTTGTGTGTAGTTGCGCAATGAAAATGACACCATCGCCACTTGGTGATGGCCAAGACGCCGTGTTGACAAGCCTGCCTTTTTTCTTTTTTTTTTTTTTTACTCCGGTGAAATTCCCCCGTGCTTAATTTCCATGCCACCAATTGCTCAATTCTCTGGAATCAAAGAGTGAGTGTGCGGGTTGTCGGTTGGTGTGGAGGAGGTGAGGGATGGAGGACGTGGTTCAAAAGAAAGAAAATTACCATTGGATGTCTCCAGAAGTCTCCATTATTTGAAATTACTCCCCTCCATCACACCCTCAACCCCAATACCTCTCCTCTTTCCCCTTCATTCCTCACATTTGAGGTGCTGGCATTCTCTTCATCTCATCGATGTCATGTTTGCGGACACCCTATGCTATTTGTAATCGCACGTGCTTTGGCCAAAAGCTGCGTAAATATTGGATCAACAGGTCTTGGCAGACTACGGCTTTTCACATGCTGACGCTAGGTGGAAGTGAAGACAACGATCACAACCAAATGTTTTATTGACAATAATTATAGAATTTGTACATTTGTTTGCATCACTTTTTGCTCCAGAAAGCAGTGTTGAACTTTTAATCTTTATCAGAACACAGTTTTCTTGCTTTAAAATCTGCTTTTTGTGCATTTAAGCTTTGTTTGATTTTTTTCAGAAAGTTGAAATCCGTACGAGCCATTTCTCAGGTGTTCTGATGTAATCGGGATTTTTCTTTCTTTCTTTCGTCTTCTTTTCGCATATGTCTTTCAAAGACAAAGCACACTTTGTGACCATTTCTAGATAGGATGGAAACAAGATGAAACAACGGAACGTCTCTGGCATATTAGCCATTCCATGCAAGAAGTCAGGGTACTTCTTCCAAAA
>CM065724.1:55986283-55993783 GCA_033310375.1 Conus canariensis
GGCAATAAACTCAAATTATGCAGGATTAGACACTTACATACTTTGTCATAGAACTGTAAAAAAAACAAAACAAAAAAGAAGCACATGTAACGTAGTAAAGAAACATAACGGAACAAAAATGCTGAACCAAACAAACGATAATAACAGTAACAAAATACATTTTCATCGCATTTTATGCTCCAGATGTGACTGTGAATTGCTTTATTCAGGAGTTACGCACGCACCTCCCATGGTACCTTCGTTATACGTCGGCTGTTAATGACAGAACGCGGTATGAAGTTATGCCAAAACAGCGATAAATGAGGTCCATGTTTCATTGCCCATGGGAATGACTCGACAGCATCAATGTAATACAATGTTCGACCCAAAGATGATATTACATGATTAATCACAAAGCGGAGAGAGAGAGAGAGAGAGAGAGAGAGAGAGAGAGAGAGAGAGGAGAGAGAGAGAGAGAATGGACTGGAGAATACTGGAATGATCTGTCCTAAGTTGAAGATTTATCGATGCAGACGTTTAGCAAACATTTCCAGTCGTGCCTTCCAGCGTGAGAGTCGTGGTCAATAGCTGACAAGGGGGTGTGTTACCCTTGGAGTAACAGACAGAGACATAAGAGAGAGAATTCAACTGTCACACAAATATAACTTCTTTGCCTCCAGCTTTCACTCGCAGTCTTACACGGTCTCCCACATTCAACGTTCCTTCTTGCTGGGAGACAGTTTCCTTTTGGGGTTCTTGTATTTTAACCCTTTCTGTACAAGTATTTACAATAATGTTTTCAAGAATTTCTTCAGAGATTTCGTTCACCAACTTCTCTCACATAATCGTTTCATGAAAAGATTTCTTAGCACACACTATAACATAATAATCAACATAGCAAGCCCTAGAGGTTTCAGCCTTAGACAACAAGACTTTCAAATGACTTTATCAGCTAAGGCCAACTAGGCCACACAAAAACATCTTTCTTCAAGTCGGCCATTAGACATTATTTCCAAACAACCGACATTGCCATTCAAGGCCACAAGTAAGTAGTTATAGTCTTCCACTCTCAGATCATCCCAACCTAACTGAGACCTCAGTTAGTCACTATTTGTTTCATTCATTTTCTTCAATCTGTTTTAATTCCCCCGTCTGACACTGATTCATTCTTTTTCATTTCGTTACTTAGGGGACTTAGGGGGAACAAACTACTTTAAAGGAAAAAAATTCCCTGCAACAGAAAAAATACAAAACTTTTGTTTATAATCATTTTCAACTTTCAGATAATATTTCTTTTTACTCAGTTTTTGGTCCTTTCAAAATCCTCAGGAAACCTATGTATTTTTTTAACTTACCTTTTCCTTTCCATGTTTATGCCTACAGTGACAATTCAATGCCTTGATCTACAATTAACCTTTTTTATACAGAGGTGATGATAACTCCCACATAGCACCTCTTAAACACAGCCCCTATAAAATACTAGCACTGTTGACACACACACACACTCTCTCTCTCTCTCTCTCTCTCTCTCTCTCTCTCTCTCTCTCTCTCTCTCTCTCTCTCAAACACCTCTACTGACACTGACTACTATCTTAGCCAGCTAATCCTACAACAGTCAAGTGAGCAATGTTATCCAATCACAAGCAAAAATCATGCTTTTCTGGCAGTCAAGCCAAAATCATGCTTTGCCTGCAGTCAAGCAAAACATATGCTTTACTTGCACTACACTCCCAACTAGAAACAGCTGAAACCTGCCAGGCAAGCTAAGTTGTAAAGTGAATCACTGACCCTCTCAGGGAGTGTGATTGGAAGCAGAAACATTTTTCACGTAGTTTTACCTTAGCCTACATTTTTAACTTTTTAACATTAAGGACACAGACTAGTGTTAACTCTAGGTTTAGTGACCATCCTCTTGAGCCAGAGTGTAAAGTAGCTTTTAATGATGAATAAGAAAAGGAAACATTTATCAAATTTGTGCACTTAATATGGTGCACATGACAACAGCTAAGACTGTAAAGCCCCCGTCATACTCGGCTAGGCAATTCTCTCGTTCGAGTGCCCGCTCCTGCACTCGGTTTTTGTCTCTCCACAGCTGTGATCACCCATGTAAGCGAGCACGAGTGCGAGCATTCAGCAAATTTTGAGAACGAATTTGCTAAAACTTTCATGCAAGATACTCGTATAGCGAAGATGATCATCCAAGAATTCAAGTGAAAGTTGTATGCTTCGCAACCCACCATTTTCCCAGAGCATGATTATTGCGTTTTATTAGTTTTTTGTTTGTTTGTTTTTACTTATTTGCTTTCCTTTCCTCCTTTCTTTATTGCAACAAATTTCAAATGTTAGTGTTAGCGCACCGCAAAAAAAAAAAAAAAAAAACACACACACAGACAAACGAATCACAAGACAAACACGACGCGTTACGACCTCTTAGGTCTTCTTCAGGCAAGATACAAAACACTCAGGACAACGAAAATGAACGAGTAAAAACTTATCTTCATCCACTCCAGCGCAAGATAGGCGTTGATTCAAGCCATTAAAGCCACAGTCTCCCAGTGTGGAGCATCCCAGACAATAGGCCATTCTTCTACTAGCTGAACAAAGAAAAGAAAGAAGGGAGATGGTGGGTAACGAAGGAATTAAATCAATGAAATTTAGTTCAAATCATTTATTGTCTTGACAATCAAGGATAATATATCAGAGTAAAAATCATGTTTTTAAATATTTATAAGTGGAGTGAGCATGCATATCTTCATAATCGAATTCAGTATACACAAGTAAGGTAACTAACTGTTTCTCTGTTTCAAACCGTACATATTCACAATAAACAGTTACAATCTATCAAACTCAAATATTCCTTTTAGACTTGGTGAAAAAATAATCAGTTTTCACCTGAGAATTCTGAATAAGGTTGTCAGGGAGTCTGCAATCAGATGTTTTGCTTAAAGTCATGAAAATTTCTCCCCCGCACTTTTCTTCTCCAACCGCTTCCCATCTCCCTTTAACTCTACCCTGTCCATCCCTAGCACGCCATAGGGCTTCTTCATCCTTCAAGTTGGTAAAACACGTGTAAGCAGAACGCTACCGTTTAAGAGAGACACCACTGTCTGACAGATGGAGGAACTCCTTTCTGTCAGCATAAAATGGGGACTTGCTCGTCTGTTTAGGGGTATTCCTTTTCAATCTCCAAAGTAAAAAAAGAAATGAGCATCAGAGAGTGCAGGGGCACGGGGAATGAAGGGCGGGAATCCGGAGAGAGAGAGAGAGAGAGAGAGGAGAGAGAGAGAGAGAGAGACATCCTGGTGAAGTGGAGTTTCAGTCAGCACCTAAAACTGCAAATATGAGCACAAAGAACGCAATATGTGTGAAAGATGATCTCCGAACTCATCATTACTACATACGATATAAATTTGATAGTAGTTTACATTGGTGTTATATTGGAGTAAACGTACCATTCGTAATTAAGCAAAATAGCTCGGCGTTTTTAGTTGCAAAGTGAGACGACTGCAGGCGGAAATCTAAACAAATCTTAAATGAATGTTAGCGAACCGCCAAGAAAGCGTGGACAAACGAATCACAAAACAAAACACGACGCGTTTCGACCTCTTACTTCTTTTCAGGCACGATACAAAACAATTGGGACAACGAAAATGAACGAGCAATCACTTATCTTCAATCACTTCAGCGCAAGATAAATTCAACGCCTATCTTGCGGTAATAGTATCTTGCAGATAGTATCTAGATAAGGGTCTATAATTAGAGAGGTCAGATGGGTCACCAGACCTAAGAACCGTCAAACCTTTAGCATCTTTGAAGGCTTGTGGATAATAACATTTTTAATACATAAGTTATAAATATATGTAAAACATTCAGAGATAATGGGCGCTGATATCTTCACAATTTTACTATCTAGCCCATCCAAACCACGGGAACTCGACGGTTTTGATATACTTATTTCTTGATGCTCTTCATAGACGCCTATGTATGGAAAATGGAGTTTATCAACGATATTTTTTGACTCACAGAAACCTTTTAGTAAATTCAAATCATTAGCGTGTGTGTTTATCTTTATTATTCTGTCTGCTACGGCAGTAAAGTGTCTGTCCAGATATTCAACAGATAAATTGGACGAAAAACAAGCAGATGGTGGTGCTGTTTTCCCGGACAACTGATTCATAACCATCCAAATAGATTTCGAATCTTGTTTCAATGAAATTAAATCACTAAAATACCTCTTCCGTGCTGATCTTTTCATTTCAGTGACTTTATTCCGTTGTTGCCTAAATTTCTTGTCTTTCCCTGTTGTTTGTAATAAATTGTCACGAATTCAAATTTCAGTATCTATTTCTTTTGTTAACCACGATGGTTTCTCGGTTAATCTAACACGTTTAGTCCGAAGCAAGACATGCTTATTGAAAATAGAAACAAAAACCTTGTACCAAGCAGCTAGTGCATCATCAGGATGATTGTATTGATAAACACAAGAAAAATCTGCCATACGTAAATCAGCCAGAAATTCTTCAGTGTGGTGTTTATAGCTGCGAAACGATATACACTTATGAGTGCATCTAGGGATTTTAATTCCTTTCTTTGACCATGTTATACACACTGGAAAATGATCACTAAGACCATAGACAGGTACAGCAGTCTCTACTACGTTGTTAGATTTAGTAATATAAATGTGATCAATAAACGTTTTTGTTTGTAATGTTATCCATGTAGGTACGGTGAATTTATCAATTGAGTTAAATAGCACATTTCATAAGTTTGTTTCCATTTATTATGTGATTTAAATAAATGGATGTTAAAATCTCCAAGCAAGATTATTTCCATAAAATAACTTAATACGTCTTCGAGCATTAGTTCAAAACGATCGAACCACTCGACTATTTCTTCTGGGTTTTTGTATAAGAAACCTACCAGGATTGGCTTTGCTCCTTTCAAGCGAATCTCTAGCCATGAGCATTCAATTTCATATTTATCAAACAAGTTTAGCCGTCTATAGTTAGCAGTTTGGTGAATATAAGCCACCATACCCGTTTCTAATTTTGCTGTAGCATCTCGTCTAAGAAGGTTGTATCCTGGGATCGATCAGACATTGTCAGAAATTGTACTAGATAATCGTGATTCAGAAAAACCAAAGACATGAAAACAGTCATTTGAATTGGATAGGATGGAAGGCACATCTGATAATTTGTTCATTAAGTGACATACATTGAGATAACCTATTTTGAACCCAGCTTTACGGAGCCACTTCGATGTGCTACCGTTATTGTCCATGACAAAATCAGTGCAATTACGGATGATAATAAAGAGAAAAATAACACATACAAAGAAATGTGACACTCAGTACAAACGATATGCAAGATTAAAGCGAAAAAAACTACCGGAAACAAACTGAGAATACCAATTCTATCCAGCTGAGTTGAACTCAAGACTGAAAGTAAGAGAGAAGCAACCTGAGCATTCACTCCGGGGCAAGACACAATCTCAGCGCAAAACATTTATATTTCACACCAGTATGCGAACTGTCCCTATCCGAGTTTTACGAGAACGCCTGTCATACATCAAACGAGTAATTGTTAAATATATAACGTATAAGAAGAAGAAAACAAGCATAAACAAAGTCTATCAGCATACTTTTGGATACATGACCAAGAGGGGATTTATATAAAGTAGACAAATGTTCAAATGTTCATGCGCTGACAACCAAAACTACGCCCTTGTGGATCCAACACAATTACCTAACGTCACATATCACCAGCATATGTATGGAAAGACCATACATTATGGAGGTGATGGTCGCAGAGCTGGTGAAGATCATTGATGTCCAGGGTGGTATGCCAGCTGTCATACCAAAGACATTAGTTGCTGGGCACACTGGTTAACAGGATTGTTAGTGGTGGGCCAACTAGGAATATTACAGATGGAGCACGGCATTGTATTTATGACATTGACAGGATCCGACACCGGTAACTGTCTCTGGAAAAGTTGTCTTCCACTGTGACCAGGAGTAGGGTAAGGGTATGGGTCTGGACATCTGGGATATGGGAAACAAGGGATCATTTGACCCGAGATGGGAAGGGGATAAGAGACATTGGGGAATGATGATGGGTTCAATGTCGGATGTGGACCCCGAGTTTCGCCTGACTGGCTGTTTTGTTGGGAAAAAGAAACCTCACACATACCATCATTCCCCAGCTGATGTGAGGGTGAAGGCCGATGGATTTGGCCTTGTGATGCTTGCGCTCTTTTAACCACAGTCTGGTTATCGTTCCGGAAGGGCAACAAAGGGAAGTGGGATGAGGATGATAAGGGGGGAACACCAGCTTATTGGGAGTTTTAGGGATGGGAACCATCAGCTCCAGTGCTAGCCTGCAAAGTTCTTCTTGTGAATCTGGGTAAAACACGCGCCTTATGAGGAGGGCCATGGACGCCAATGGTTTATGAGAATCGTGGAATTGGGGTGAATTATCAGTATTGAATATACCGTTAGCTTTGGGAGAGGGAAGGTTTTCTGAATGTTATCATTTGATTGATCTTGGCTGAGATCAGCCAGTATGTCATACCGATTTTGAACAGGCACATCCTTGATGTCGAAACCATATAGAACTGCCGGCACAGGCTGGGGCGTGCTGTCCTGACAAAGTTCACCAATGGTCTCCTTTGGGGTTGTTTGGCTGTTGGACACGCTACCATTCACTATTGCATGTTAGGAAGGCGGACAGGAAACTGTGACACCACAGAACTCATCGTTTTGATTTTCATCAATAGTCTGGGTAGATGTACTTACTGAAGACATTGACTTTCTCTTTCTTAGTTAGTCGAGAAAGTGGATTTTCCTGATAGTCATAATCGTTCTTTTCGATGACAATTGGCTCGTTGGTGATTCATGAGTAACGATAAAACGATGAATTTCTCCGGGCAAGAAGTTCGTGTTCAGGACAGGAAAACCTTTTCGTCTAGAATGTCTAAGGTGGGTTTCAATTTGTTGTCGTGTACTACAGGGGAGGTATCCATTAAAATGTAATCAAGAAAACACGTTTATATACACGGTTTCGGCAACTCGAACACGGGACAACACCGAGAGCAATCAGTGAAGCATGACACACTTGACACAACTTTGCAGTATAGCTGACCGTGTCGGATCAAACAGCTCACCGAAACGCACGTGCAAAATGAAAGTTCACTTCATGCCTCGCAGCGGTCACGGTGAACAGTATTGAAGACAGATTTCCTTCATTATTCAATTTAAACAAAATAATGTTAATTAAAGACCATACCTTGTCTTTGGCAGCATAGCAATCAGACCACAGTAATCACAACACAGAAGCAAAGAACACTGCAGAAAACAAAAGACAAGAACATCCTGTGCCATAACAAACTTTGCAAAAACAAAGAGAACAATCACAACAAGTCTTGCTGATTCACTTGACCTCTCTGAGCAAGAGAGAGAGAGAGAGAGAGAGAGAGAGAGAGAGAGGTTGTTTTTGTTGTTGATGTTACTGTTGTTGTTGATGT
>CM065724.1:55996283-56003783 GCA_033310375.1 Conus canariensis
ACACATGCACGCACGCACGCACTCACACAACCGCACAACCCCCTTCCTCCCCCCTCACACACATGTACGGGTACACATACGCGCACGCACACACACGTACACACATGCACGCGCGCAGGCGGGCGCACACACCAACACACACACACACACACACACACACACACACACACACACACACACACATACACACACACCACACACACACCACACACACACACACACACACACACACACACACACACAGAGATCCCAAAATATGATTCACCATACTTTGGGGCAAAGTTGGGCAGGTATGGTACATCAACATTTGCTTTTTGTTTGTTTGTTTTTTCGGTAAATGCAAAAGCATTGAAGAGAGAGAGAGAGAGAGAGAGAGAGAGAGAGAGAGTGTGTGTGTGTGTGTGAGAGAGAGAGAGAGAGAGAGAGAGAAGACAGACAGACAGACAGACAGACAGACAGACAGAGAGAGACAGACAGAAGGGGACAGAGAGAGAGAGAAAGAGAGAGAGAGAGACAGACAGAGAGAGACAGAGAGAGAAGGGGACAGAGAGAGAGACAGAGAGAGACAGAGAGAGAGAGAGAGTGAGACAGAGAGACAGAGAGAGACAGAGAGACAAGGGGACACAGAGAGAGAGAGAGAGAGAGAGAGAGAGAGAGAGAGAGAGAGAGAGAGAGAGAGAGTTTCTTTGTCAAGTGTTACGTTTCCGTGGCCTTGTCAGCGGACTGTCTGGATTGGAAGCTTTCACGGTGCTCCTCTGTCGACGAGTAATGGACAAGGCCAGTGAGGTGGGATGGGGGGGGTGGAATCAGGAATGGTGTGGGTTAGAGGTGGATGAATGTATATTGTTGGAGGAGGGGCTAAGGCAGGAAAGAGGGAGGGGAAGCAGGAAGGTGGGAGAGGAGGGGGGGGGGGGGGAGAGCAAAGCCACTTCACATCAAGGCGCGCAACCCAGCTAATTGAATGCTATTCTCATTTTATTTGATCCCTTTCTGAGCCAAAGCTCATATCATATACTGTATTCATTATTCTTATCACTGCTCCATACAAGTTGGGTTTTCAGGTGCAGTGATGTATACTACTCAAAAGAATTTAAGGGCCACACAGTTCATCACTCCCCAATAATAACTCATAAGACCGACAGCTGAAATCAACCAACAAACATTTAATTCAATCATTTGATCATCGATTGGACACAATTTCATCAAGAAGTGCATATCAATTATCACGAAAATTTCATTGACATGGACACACCCCCATTTTGCAAATTCAGAACAACCGACTGTCAGAATGTCAAGAGTCAATATCGCGTGTGACCGCCATTGGCGTTGATGCAGTCAAGGCAGCGCTGTCTCATGGATCTGACCAAAGTCTGGAGGGTGTTCTGGGGGATCGCCTGCCACTCCTGCTCCAGATTCCTGAACAGGACGTCGAGATTGTGTGCAGGAGGGTGGTGGATGCGTATACGACGGCCCAGAACATCCCAAAGATGTTCGATGGGGTTCAGATCGGGTGAGCGGGCAGGCCAGTCCATCCTGGTGACTTGCTGCTGCTGGAGAAAATTCTGTACGACCCGAGCTCTGTGCGGCCTGGCGTTATCGTCCTGTAGTATGGCTCCTGGTCCCATGGCCTGCAAAGCTGGTACAGCAATTGGCTCCAGAATGTCGTCCCTGTAGGCTACGCCGGTCAGGTAGCCTTGGACACTGTGCAGGGGTGTTCTGTGACGAAGACTGAAGCCACCCACACCATCAGGGACCCACCACCATAGCGGTAGTGCTCCGCAACAGTGGCGTCAATGAAGCGCTCTCCAACACGCCTCCAGGCGCGAATCCTGCCGTCGTTGAAGGACAGGGTGTAGCGGGATTCATCAGAAAAGAGCACCCTGGACCACTGCTGCCTTGTCCAGGCCAGGTGTCGTTGAGCCCAAGCCAGACGAGCAGCACGGTGAGCTCTGGTCAGTGGAGGCGCAATGCTCGACGCCTTGACCGCATGTTGGCCTCACGCAGGCGGTTGCGAACCGTCTGGTCGCTGACGAGGACGTTGCTGGCGCTCTCAGCTGCCCCCTGAGCACGTTGGCTGTGGCGGTTCTATTGCGTAGTGCCGCCAGGGTGATGAAGCGATCCTGTCGTCTGTTGGTCGCTCTGGGGCGTCCAGGTCTGCGAGCTTCTTGAACTCTCCCATAGTTGTTGTACCGGCCTCTCAGTCTTTGAATGACAGAATGTGTTACTCTAAGTCGTCTGCCAACTTCTCGGACCGCCACGCCTTCTTGTAGCCAGGCCACAGCCATCCCTCTCTCAGCGTCACTAAGTTTGCGTCTTGGTGGCATGTTTGAACACACCCCCAGAAACGGCCCTTAATAAAGCCACTGGTCAGCGAATCAGGTTGACAAGTGTTCATTAAAGGTCCGGCTTGCATGTGCAATGCAGTTTTCAGACAGCCGAACACTGCTTCGCCAGCTAGGCGCACTCAAATTGCGACCTTTTTCTCGTGGTTTTTGAGCTTCTTTTGCGGACCAGTGTAACACCTTTGACACAGATTCGACTGAACAATTGCCAAAAACCAGTTTTCTGTGAAGCACTTGTCACACTTTGAGTGAATAAATTGGCCATAAACATTTCATGTTTTATGCTACGCTGTATTATGTAAACCATATAAAAAATGAATGCGGCCCTTAAATTCTTTTGAGTAGTATATATCTCAGACAGTCACGGTTCTCTACAGCTCTCTGTTCTCAGTCATGAGCAACAAAGTAGAGGTGACGTAACCAGTCCAGCCGTCCATATGATTTATTCAGTACTTCATCGATCTGCCTCTGGTGTGACAATGTTCCTGGGCTTAGTGCCGTGTTGAAAATACCAGCTAGGTAGGGGATCATGGCTCTTCAGAACCGCAAGGAGCGGTTCTTGTTTGTCTGGATATGCATATATTTACACATGTGTGTGGTGCGTGTTCTGCACGAGCATGTCACACGCCGGTTTCAACTCAGCACAGTTCACGGACCCAATAAATCTTAGCGCTTGTGTGTTTTTTACCCTGACAGCATGCGGTGATCTTTTAATTATTATACCCAATGAACCTTCAAAGCAGGAGAGTCTAAAATTACAGGACCGACCGGATCTTTATGTAAGTGCTACCAGATTACCACTGCCATCCAGACCATATTTAACTCCTTCAACAATAAGGTGGTCATAGATCAGCCCTTCAGTTTATACGATGTACCGGATCAATTTCAACAACATTGGAAAGTTCATCACCAGAGCCTCACAGTCCTGTCATGTCTCTCGTTCTCATCATGGAATATCGTGTTTGATATCGTTATTCCCTTTGGAACGGCCCTCAACATCAGCGACCTTCCTGTCCAGAGCTTTAATTTCTGATCCAGTGTGTCATTTTCACATATTAAATTGTCGTTTTCTCGTCTTATGGGGAAAAAAGTCATTTTTGATAGACTTAATTTTTCCTCGAATACTAGAGCACACTCTTTTCATCTCTTTCATATCTCCACCCTTCTGTTCATACTTACATTTCACATCACTCAACATTGTCATCAAGTTCTTCATGGTGGGTTCCATGAAATGGATGGATGCCGTGTCAGGAGTAGATCCTGTCCTGTCCACACTGTCCCTGCGCGCACCAGTCCCACAGCTGTCCAGACGGTCTGTCGCTTGCTGTCAGTGGTCTTGCTGCCAGGTCCTGCGTTGAGCTCCACGTCCCCACACTGGTGAATTAAATCTCAAGCGAACAGCAGGAAGAGGAGCACTCCTATAATGACACCGACAGCAGGAGATCTGGGCTTCAAAATGGATAATCGCACAGTGGCTAAAAATTTCTTGTGCTGTATCATGAAGGCTGCAAATGTAAGTGCAAACTGACCACAAACGGTCTGAAAGTCAGCAGAACGGATGGCACTGTCCTTTAGAAGGTCACCAGTCAGTTACTAATACTGTACTCCTCTCACAAACAGAGAAATCCGTGTGACTGTACAGATGAACACACACCCACAGACAGACAGACAGACAGACAGACAGACAGGCAGACAGGCAGACAGACAGACAGACAAACAGACAGAGAGATAGAGAGAATTTGTCCTACGTATTCTTTTATTATGGTCATATTGCACTTTGTTGGATTGAAACTGTTTTGGAGCCCTTCTGACGAAAGGTAATGGAGGTCAGTGAGTGGGGACTGGTGTGGGTGAGATGGTGAGTGAGCGTACGTCAGAGGTGGGTGTAATGCAGGGAAGAGGGGGGGGGGGGAGAGAAGCAGGAAGGCAGGAGGGGGAACAGGTGGAGAGAGCTAACCCAATTCACACTGAGGCACAAGTAGTCAACTGAACGCTACTTTCGTTTTACTTGATCCCTTTGAGAACCACACGTTCATATCATATACTTTATTCATTATTCTTATCATTGCGCGATAGAAGTAGGTTGTCGATGTGCAGTAATTGAGTCTCAGGCAGTTTAGGATCTCCACAGCCCTCTCTTCTAAGTCATGTGCAACAAGGTAGAAATGATGTCACTTCACTCCTCCATTTCATTCATGCAGTACCTCCTTGATCTTTCTTTGGTGCGTCAATATTCATGGCAATGGATTAAAGCAGAACCATGGCTCTTGATAACAGCAACGAGAGCTTTTTGTTTGCCTATGTACACACATATTTAAACATGTGTGTCCTTCTAATGTACGTTACTTGCTCATGCATTAACTAGATGCTGGTGATATTCAGACAAAACAACACACACACACACACACACACACACACACACACACACACACACACACACACACACACACACGCCGCGCGCGCGCGCGCGCGCGCGCGCGCACACACGAATATCAATATCTGTATGTATGTATGTGTGTATGTATGCATGTATGTATATATGTATGTATGTATACATACATATGTATACATACGGATGTATGTATGTATGTATGTATGTATGTATGTATACATACTACCCTGCACTGGCTGCTTGGGGGGTGCCGTTGGATTCTTTTTTGAACCCTTGGTGGTGAGAACACCACAGAATTATGGACTGTGGTGTGTCTCTATTTGACACCAAGAGCACAGATACAATCAGCCGTGTCTCCCTGATGAGTCTAGTCCAGTGGACGAAAGGCCTAGGAGCAGGCAATACAAAATAGATCTGCCTTCGAGAGGGATTTCGATGGTTCCCTCAGGCAGCTAGTGAAGGGTTTCTCATATTTAAAATATATCCCCCCCATTTTCTTCAACCCCTTTTTTTCTTTTTTTTTTTTCTAAAAGTTCAAATCTTTGCCAAGTCATTACTATCATGACTAAAGAATTGTTAGCCTGCACTTGTTTTCCCCCACTACTTAATTGTTCAGCATTATATATATATATATATATAGAGAGAGAGAGAGAGAGAGAGAGAGAAAGAGAGAGAGAGACAGACAGACAGACAGACAGACAGACGGACAGACAGACAGGGATATACATCTATCTTTGCATCCGTCTATTTAGCTATCTATCTATCTATCTATCTATCTATCTATCTATCTATCTATCTATCTGTGTGTGTGCGTGCGTGCATGCGTGCGTGCGCGCGCGCGCGCGCGTGTGCGGGTGTGTGTGTGTGTGTGTGTGTGGTGCACATGCCGTTTTCGTTAACTTTTTACTAAATTGTCGTTCTTGTGGTATCAGTGTAGTGTTAAACAGATCCCCTGTTCCCATTCTCTTGGTACCCTCATCTGCCACAGCCCCTTCGGATGTTGCAGACATTCAACTTTAATGTAACGAACACCAAGTAGCCCACATTCTGCAGACAATTCATTCATACTGCAGCTTTATGCTGTTTCCACAGATTTCTCTCTGGAGAGCATGGTGCCAGCCAGATTTTGCTGACCTATCAAAGAGGACTTTTCAACTTAATTTCCTCACTATTGTCCGCACAGTCCAGCCCTTAAAGCGCATGGAATCTGACCGGCGAAGTTCTACTTCTACACTTTTTAGTTTTAGCTTCGATTTACAAACGCAGACTTTATAAAGCCCCTCCCCCTATATCCCCTCCCGGTACTATGTTGTCAAAGGGACCCCTCACTCCCAGATCCTGGTGCCTCATCAACAGTGTGATAACAAAACACACGGGTCTTTCCACTATGCTTGTTGACATTTGTTACCCCGAATTCCCAAAAACAAAATGTTGGCACTCACATTAGATTTTTTTCAAACAGGACAATATCCATCTATTCAAACAGTACTGTTACTACCTGCCTTCTACCGTTACTCCAAACTCTGACCGGATGCATCATTGAAATGCAGATTGCATTGTCCGTGTGAAACAGCCGAGGAAAGACCCGGGTCATGTTTCTTGGTTCATTTATTTCTGTAATGCCTGACTTGATGATTGTAATTTTGCAAACGTCCTTGACCAAGAGAGAGAGAGAGAGAGAGAGAGAGAGAGAGAGAGAGAGAGAGAGAGAGAGGAGAGAGAGAGAGAGAGAATATATAAACAATGTTACCCATATTTTCTCTTTCTTAGATACTTGGTAATTGTCGAGTGATATTCAGAACATGATGGATCAAGCCAACCCTGTTTGTTGTTCTGCAAGCCCACATGCATTAAAACAAGATACAAAGTCTGTCGGGGCACAAGAAAGCCTGTATGTGGGTGTGTTTGGGAGCTGCAATGAACGGATTGTGACGAAGGAAGGTGGCACAAGGTATTGGGGAGGGGAGAGGGCAGCAAGGGAGGCTAAAAGATTACACAGAAAGACAGACGAATGAACAGACAGACAGACAGACAGGCAGAAAGGACAAAGAAAATGAAAGAGGGAGAAAGAACAAAAGAACGAAACACAGAAACAAAAGGAAAGACAGAAAAAAAGACAAGAAAGAAAATGTCAGTTCTTTCGAGAACGTTGGATATTGAAAGGCTTGCGGATTCCTTCTCTCGTTTACAAACTGTTCACTGGATCAGACTGATCGTGATTTTCCAATCCTGGAGAACTAGCGTCAGAGGTTCCCAGCCAGTGACGCAGCTGGCTTTCCTGTGGAAAGTGTCAAATAACTATGTATAAAAGTTCCGATTGTTCCCTTCAGCTTGAGAGGATATTACCCAAACAGACAGACAGAAAGTTAGACAGACAGACAGAAAGTTAGAATGGAAGAAAGAAAAGGAAAGACTGAGAGGAAGAAAGAAAGAACGAAAGACAAAAAGAAAAAGAAAGAAAGACAGAGAGAAAAAAGGAAAGAAGAAAAAAAGGAGGACAGAAAAATAATAAATAAAAGGGAACAAAGAGAAAAAAGAAAGAAAGAAACAAAGAGAGAAAGATGGTGTAGGAGTGAGATATTATGGCGGGAAAGAAAACGTCAGTTCTTTTGAGAACATTGGACATTAAAAGACTTGCGCTCTCTCGTTTACAAACTGTTTAATGAAACAGACTGATCTTGACTTTCGATTCCTGGAGAAATTGCATCAGAGGTGCTCATCAGATGACGCTGCTGGCTTTTCTGCGGAAAGTGTCAAATAACTACG
>CM065724.1:56011283-56016283 GCA_033310375.1 Conus canariensis
CAGACGTTCGAAGTTTGAATCCAGCGAGCGCCAACTATAAGGCTGCCATTTTTTAAGCCTGTCTTAACGGTACAGGAGTTATCCATACAGAGCTAGAGAAACTAGGGCCCCTGTCCTGGGAAGGTTATCTCTGCATGCCACATTTCCATGGGCAGACGTTGATGTTAATCATAATTAGTCAGAGAAGCCCACTTCTATGGATGTTGAAGCTGGATTTCATCCTTCCACTTTAAGAGCTAATCCGCTGTCGTAGGATTTTAGATTCCAAGAGAACAC
Organism: Conus canariensis; assembly: GCA_033310375.1. Lineage (NCBI taxonomy): Eukaryota > Metazoa > Mollusca > Gastropoda > Neogastropoda > Conidae > Conus > Conus canariensis. The sequence continues at coordinate 56,011,560 of CM065724.1, forward strand.
AAAAATCTCCTGACCTCAAAACTCTGGGATACTACATTACACGAGAATCTCAACCACTGCAAATAAACGTGACCAAAAAGGAATGTGACTTTCGGACTACAATATATCTCTTTAAGCGTTGGTAAAACGGTGTTTGAAATGGACAATGTTCAGTAAACAATGAATGCTAATATGGTTCTACCAGTATGCTTAGAGATGGATCTCTCTCTCTCTCTCTCTCTCTCTCTCTCTCTCTCTCTCTCTCTCTCTCTCTCCTCTCTCTCTCTCTTTAAAGACCATAAGGTCGATGGGGATATGTGGAGGCATGTCTTCCTTGATTTTAACCCGTCTCTTGTAACGCTTCCCTGATCAAAAGTATTTCCCAGAACTGGGCACCAAGTGCTCTGCATCAGTGCACATTTTCCCGGCGCAATAACGAAGCTTAAAAGAAAAACTACTCATTTCAACCTGATGCTTGAAAAGGATTTCAAGTTTTCTTTCGGATTTTATTATGTTTTGCCAGTTCTTCAAAGCGATTATTTCACGCATCCTTATAGAATGGATCTTGAACACACACACACACACACACACACACACACACACACACACACACGCGCGCGCGCGCGCGCGCACGTGCGCACGCACACACGCACGCACGCACGCACACGCACACACACACACAAACGCACACACACACACACACACACACACACACACACACACACACACACACGCACGCACACACACACACATAACACACACACGCACGCACGCACGCACGCACGCACGCACGCACACACACATACACGGATGATTACAGTCACATGTTGCATTTTTGTTAATATTTGTTACACTTTCCCGCTTGACCATACAGTGTTTTTCAGGGCGGTTAATAGCATATGGGTAAAGAGGTCTCATTCTGAAAAAAGTTACATCGAGAAAAATCAACTAACAGCAAAAACAGTATACGACGTGACAACTGAACTGTTGACATATTCAAGACGACTATGACTGGATTGTGCTGACAATGCCAGCCATTCTACTTGATTTACTGGCCCCAGGTTAAAACAAATCGTGCAAAAAAATAAGTGCAACATTCAAACATAAAATTGAAAACGAAAAAAGCCTCATATGCAATCAATAATGAGTCTTGTTTGTAAGATACTATGATATAATGTCAATGTCAAGAAGAGAGAAACACTTTCAAATGGTATATAAAGGTACATCTGGAGGCACAACCAAGTGCTGAAGGAGATTGCACATGCGGTTAGTACTGCTGGAGGAAGCTCTACGCCACCACACGCTCCAGCACTAAAGTTGTACACAGCAGGAGGCCACAAGTCATGGTCCGAAACTGCTGTGATATCAAGAGCATGGAAGCAAGGTTTACCGGATGGAGTAGATGACTGGGAATGCACAGTAGACTTTCCAGAATGGGAGAACCATCCGGCAATCATCAAGAAGTGTGTCATTAGACTGGATATTGTTCTCCACTCAGGTTTATCAAAACAAATTATTCTAATCGAACTCACTGTGTCATACGAAAGAAGAGCAAGCGCACAGCTAAAAGACTGAGAAGTATGTCAGTCTAGCGAGCAGCTTGAGGGAATCCGGCTTCCAGGCCCGGGTCTTCGCCGTAGAAGTTGGAGCGAGGAGATTTGTAGGCTCATCAGCCTATGACTTCATGAAACAACTCGACATTTCGTGTAAGAAGAGGACCAGGACCCTGAAGGCAATGGCAGAGGCAGCTGAAAAGAGTTCCAGTTGGATCTGGTTGAGGAGGAACAAAAGTGAACTTCAAAAGTCCTGAATTTCCCAACTTAGAACAGGCATCCCGTTAACGTTAGCAGTGAAGTAAGACATCGGTCTTATAAGGCACGCCTTGAGACGTCCACCCATCCAAAAGTTGCGGTTTCGCATCCCGGCTGCGCCGGGAAGAAAGGTGGGCAGTAGAAGGGCATCTGGGAGTCATGACCTGGATGCGGCCCGGCCCCCTCAGAGTGTAAGGAGTTCAGGGCTGACACGTTTGTCTGAGGAGGTTTCTTCTCTGAAGACCTGCTGTCAAGCTCTCCCTAGAGTTTCTTCCTACTACATACCAGTTGTCAAAAAGAGAGAAACACTTTTCAAATGGTATGTAAAGTGCTTATGTATGTTAGGGGAAAAAAACACGGAGGGGCAAGAATGGGGAGGGGGGGGGGGGGCGGGTTGTGATGCTCCAGAATGTTTCATTTACAGTACTCTCATGAAGGATGAAGGAGCACGCAACATTATCGATTTGTCACATCCCTAGATCGATTTAAGCACTATCAGCGAAAACAAAAATTGAAACTGAATGGTTTTAGTTCTGGTTGTGGCAGACAATGCCTTTGACCACGAACTGTCTCCCACACTGCTCGTTGCCTGTAGTGTGATTTCGCCGGTCCCGATTTATCTATCATTTCGTTGGAGGTAATAACAATATGGGCAAATAGGCACTGCAAAAATGAAAGCACTCGCTGGCGCTGTATGTTTGTATACTTTTCACTTTTTACACTAGTCGCAGATTAAAAAAAATAGCAAGTCATAATTCTGATCAGAAGAAAGTGTGCTTTTTCCAAACACAGATGATCACAAAAGCAGCAAAACAACAAAAGAAAAATGAGTAAAAGAGAGTGGTAGAAAAGATCGTTATTTGTACACAATTGTCTAAGGGCTGGGGAAGCTATTTGTATCGTAAGAGCTTCGGGTATCCCCGTGGAGATGCATGCTGCATCACAAAAAATACAAAACAAAACAATCAAACAAAAAACAAAGTTGCTTTTCTGGCAAAATGTTCACGACACAGAGGCAGCAGGGGTGTGTATGAGATGATGTGCATAGTTCAGACTGTAGAGATAGCAGCGGGCTGTGTGTGAGATGATGTGCATAGTTCAGACTGTAGAGATAGCAGCGGGGTGTGTGTGAGATGGTGTGCATAGTTCAGACTGTAGAGATAGCAGCGGGCTGTGTATGAGATGGTGTGCATAGTTCAGACTGTAGAGATAGCAGCGGGGTGTGTGTGAGATGGTGTGCATAGTTCAGACTGTAGAGATAGCAGCGGGCTGTGTGTGAGATGGTGTGCATAGTTCAGACTGTAGAGATAGCAGCGGGCTGTGTGTGAGATGGTGTGCATGGTTCAGACTGTAGAGATAGCAGCGGGCTGTGTGTGGGATGGTGTGCATGGTTCAGACTGTAGAGATAGCACCGTAAAACGGAGAGACTCCGCTCCCAGCTTCAAATCCAACGCTGATCAGTGCGAAGATAATATTAAAGTTCGTCGGCAGAACAAACATCAGCATGAAAAGGAATCAAATCATTGATCACTACATATGATCTCACCATCTGTCTGAAATCACTGAATAGAAACAGATGTTAACTCAAAAATTATTTTTTTTAAACTGTGGACCATGTTGATGATATTTACCATTACTAGTAGGTCAGGGTGGAATACAGGAATTATCCCTGGGATGCGAAAGAGGAATAAATACAGAAATATCTCCAATTCACACGCTTCATGTGAGTTAAACTTCTTACTGCCATTGGATAAACTGTTGCTTAATGACCATCACACTCTGGGTGTGAGACACAAAACACCACTGGTGAGCTGCTGTACGTGTACCCAAGCAGCATTCGTGGTTTCTGCGACATTGCCTTGTTCTTTTTGCTTGTTATTTTAACGTGTTGTCTTTTAGATGATGTTAGTGAACTGATGGATACGCTCTCTCTCCCCGTTTTCACGGATGGTTATTTCTGTCTGACATATCGTCTGTGGTGTACAGGGATGTTAAATCTGAAAACTATGACCAGTCAGGCAATACTATGATACCGTCCATCTCAAATCAGCATGAGTTGATGCCCAGCAACAGGACCGGAGACTGGTGTTGTCGCTTCGCCAGGTGGACTTGTCACCGGGACTGAATAGTTACTGTCCACATAACTCTGGGTATGCGACGGTGCACAATCTCCTCCGCCACATCCAGAAAATGTGTCTAAAGAGTAAGACTGAGAAATGAGGATAAAGCTACATTTGAGGCTAGAGCAGGGAGCAAATTCGAATTTATGAAGACTGGGTTACTATTGGTGTAAGAAAGGTGAGTGAAATAAGTTAAGTTTAGTACAGTGCGTCATTTCTGACTTTTTTTTTCTTTCCGCACAACTTCTCCTGCTCCTCTGAAATAGTTTTGAAGACTTTTCTCTTTCAAATTATCTCTCCTCTCTACTTTGTTCAATACAACTTCTCCTGCTCCTCTGGAATAGTTTTGAAGACTTTTCTCTTTCCAATTATCTCTCCTCTCTACTTTGTTCAACACAACTTCTCCTGCTCCTCTGGGATAGCTGGGAGAGTTTTCCTTTTCACGTGTCATCTCTTGTATTCCATCTCTTTTATCTTCTTTCTACCTCTCCCAGTAATTAATCTCCTCCTCTGCCGACCCAGCCCCACTGCGCTGATCTCTCTCTCTCTCTCTCTCTCTCTCTCTCTCTCTCTCTCTCTCGTGTGTGTGTGTGTGTGTGTGTGTGTGTGTGTGTGTGTGTGTGTGTGTGTGTGTGTGTATACATTTGCACTCCTCGTTCTTTTAACTTTTCTCCCTTGCTATTTCCTTGACGAATACACGTGTTTGCTTAGTGTTTGCCATGTGTTCAGCAGTCGCTTAAATTACCCCGGTACTATAAGCACAAGCGTAAAGAATGAGTTAATTTTAGCATCGTAATTGCAAAGGTTTTCAAGT
>CM065724.1:56018783-56026283 GCA_033310375.1 Conus canariensis
CTTTCTTTGTCGACTTGAATCCTGCTTTACTTCAGTCGGCAAACACTTTCAGTGATATGTCATGGTGTTGCATTACTATACCATATGTTAGGACACTTTCAGTGATATATCATGGTGTTGCATTACTAAGCATATGTTAGGACACTTTCAGTGATATATCATGGTGTTGCATACTAACCATATGTTAGGACACTTTCAGTGATATGTCATGGTGTTGCATTACTATACCATATGTTAGGACACTTTCAGTGATATGTCATGGTGTTGCATTACTATACCATATGTTAGACACTTTCAATGAATATCATGGTGTTGCATACTAACTATATGTTAGACACTTTCAGTGATATGTCATGGTGTTGCATTACTATACCATATGTTAGGACACTTTCAGTGATATGTCATGGTGTTGCATTACTATACCATATGTTAGGACACTTTCAGTGATATATCATGGTGTTGCATTACTGTACCATGTTTTCTTTTTGTCGCAAGTTGTACCTATAAAATTTTACTACTTGCTGGAGGCATGATCATTTTGTACTTACTTGAGTTTTGTCATACTATGTCTCTGACGTGGTTTTCTATTATGTTGTGATTGATGCTATTGATGTTTGCCTGTGTTTTGCTATGGCTGTTTGGTTTGATACGGATGACACCCATGCCTTTGCATCGGTTTTTCTATGATAATTTCTGTGGTGATGTATTGTGATTTTATGCTTTTGTCATTATTTATGAGTGTGTTTCTTGTCAACGACGTGGTGTTAGGGCTTTGAAGAATTCCCCCTTGGGAAATTCTTTCCCCGGAAGGGGGGTGTCATGCACCCGGTGAAAAAAAAGAAAGAAAGAAAGGGGAAAAAATGATTCTGTGAACTTTGAACTCGCATTGAAAGCTCATCTTTACAGGGTGCTTGCTCCTCGTTGGTCGGGGCTTTTTAGTATGACTTGTGCTCTTGGAAAAAAAGAGATTGCCTGGCACTTTTGGCAGAGGCAGCGGGCGAAAAGAGAGAAAGAAAAGAAGAGAAAAAAGCGCGTTTATTGTTGATTCTAGGGTGAGTATGGGTTGTGTGAACATAATTATTTGATAAGTGTCAACACAAGCTCTTGTCATGGCCTTAAACTCTAAATCGTTTTGATTGTGATCGGAAATTACTTCGAAATTCTGCATTGTTCACACACTCGATAGGTAAGATGTGGATTCTGTGCTCGATCGTACAGTATTTCATTTATTTTACTCACACAGTGTCTTGTCTTTCCAGGGCAAGCACCCTGTATTTGACAGGTCAGTCTGACAGCCCCTTCTCGGCCCTTGGCATGATGTCCACAGCCCAAGAACATCTTATTTACTTCTGAGAAAAAAAATTGATAGGAATAACACAGGGTGTTTGGGTGACTGAGAGTTGGGGTTTGTGAACTCATAGTGACTTGTTTGTGTGGGGCGGAGTCAGCATCTGTGTGACCCGGAAAAAATAAAGAAAAGTGAAATGAATGTACGTACCGAAAATGATGTTCGATGCAAATTTCTTTTATGGAAAATTGGGGACTGAATGATATATACTGGCTAAAGCAAAAAAAAAAAAAAGATAAATTGAAATCCACATGCGCCAAAAGACGTTACGCGCAGAAAAAAAAGATAAAAAGTGTGTGTGTGTGTGTGTGTGTGTGTGTGTGTGTGTGTGTGTGTGTGTGTGTGTGTGTGGGGTGTGTGGTGTGTTTTGCGGGGAAGAACTTTAAAATGTTATTTCTTTTGATTTATTTTCTTGAAAGAAAGGGAGTCAGATGTGTGGTTGCGTGCGGGGCGCATGTCTGTCTTTGCATGTGAGTGTCACACACACACACACACACACACACACACACACACACACACACGCACGCACGCACGCACGCACGCACGCACGCACACACACACGACACACACACACACACACACACACACACACACACACACACACACACACACACACACACACACACACACACACTTACGTACTGCTATTACGCCTTTCATGCACCACACACAGTAACGTTTTTTGATGGGTCTTGAAATGAGCGGAACTCTCACTGTCATTATGTTTTCCCTCTTCATCCTTTATAGGATTGAAATGAGCGGAACTCTCATTGTCATTATGTTTTCCCTCTTCATCCTTTCTCTGTCATTATGTTTTCCCTCTTCATCCTTTACAGGATTGAAATGAGCGGAACTCTCACTGTCATTATGTTTTCCCTCTTCATCCTTTACAGGATTGAAATGAGCGGAACTCTCACTGTCATTATGTTTTCCCTCTTCATCCTTTACAGGATTGAAATGAGCGGAACTCTCACTGTCATTATGTTTTCCCTCTTCATCCTTTATAGGATTACTTTTCACTTTAGGATCAACAATGATTTCACAAATGTGTCTTTCTTTACCTCTACCCGTCTTGTTTACTGAGAGGTTCTGGAATGAATAAGGCCCAACGCATTCGCTCAAATTACCAGTTGGAGGGGAAAGTGGGTTATCAGAAATGCTCTTTTTGGGATTTACATTTTCAAACTCACGGCCATCAAATTCTTTTCAGAGTACATCTGTTTTATTCTGGCAAATGGCTTGCACATGTCACTCTGTCCCTTTCTCATGAACCACATCTGAAGTTTAGGGGTTAAAAAGGGATAGGCGGGTGGTCTGGAGGTCGGAGTGTGACTTGATGTAATGGTGAGATAATCTGTGGTTCGATGATCTGCGTCAGTTTCATTTTGTTTCGTTTGTCGATGTGATTTGTAGGTCCACTGACTTGGAAAAATCAAACTGGAAAATGAGTAAACAAACCAAACAAACACACACAGACATAAAAAAAAGTATAACACAATTCATTCCTTTAAAGATCAATTGTCTATCTATATATGTATGTATGTATGTATGTATGTATGTATGTATGTATCATCTATCTATCTATCTATCTATCTATCTATCTATCTATCCACTTACCAATCTAGTCTTCCTCTCTTTCTTTCTCTCTTTCTCTGTACCTCTCTCAATGCCTCCCTCCCCCCCACCCGCCCCCAGTCTCCCCCCTGTCTCCCCCCCCCCTCTCTCTCTCTCTCTCTCTCTCTTCATATGTACTCTCAACCCACAGCCGGTATTATGTGCCATTTGAAAATGCTGGACTGTTGATTAGCTGGCTCTTCAGATCAATCTGCACTTGGTCTTCAAAATGGGAATATGTAGTTGCGTGTTGAAAAGAGACAACTCTGAAAAAGACGGTCAGATCAGTGGGCAAAGCTTTTCCTCTTTAAAAGTAAGAAACGAGTGTACTCAAAGCCAAACGGTATTTTAGGTAACCCCCGCCAGCAACAGCCTACTTGTCTCCCGCTTTAAGGCAGCTTTACAGCGTCGTTTGTGGCGCAAGGGACTGCCAGCTTATTGCAAAACCTGACACCGGTGGCTGCATAACACGTGTGCACGTGCCAAGCGCCCAGCTTTAGCTGCCCTACTTTTCTTCAGTGTGGATGTGTTGGTAGTATATTGTCTTGTGAAACATGATGGTAATGGAATGGTCAAAGCAGTTCTCTCTCTCCTGTCACTCTCTCTCTCTCTCTCTCTCTCTCTCTCTCTCTCTCTCTCTCTCTCCTCTCTCCTGTCACTCTCTCTCCTCTCTCTCTCTCTGTCTCTCTCTTCTCTCTCTCTTCTCTCTCCTCTCTCTCTCTCTCTCTCTCTCTCTCTATCTCGGTACTTCTCTCAAACCGCTGCCACCTTATATCACATTTAAAAGTGCTGGACTGTTGATTAACTGGCCGTTATGGTCAATCTGTGGTTGCTTTTCAAAATGAAAAGATGTAGTTGTGTATTGAAAAGAGACAGCTCTGAAGAAGATAAACTCAGTTGAACAAGCTTTTTTTTTTCCAGGTCTAGCTGCAGAGTACTGCAGGCGGAAATCTAAACACATTTGAAATGTTAGTGACAGCACACTGCCAAAACACGTACACAAACGAATCACAAGACAAAACACGACGCGTCTCGACCCTTAGGTCTTCTTCAGGCAAGATACAAAACACTCAGGACAACGAAAATGAACGAGAAATCACTTATCTTTATCCACTAAAGCCAAGAAGGTAGCAAACCCAAAGCCACGCACGCTTTGTTTTGAATTGTTTTTCCCTGGTAAGCTTCACCAACAACAATCAAATTGTTTCCTGCAAGCTTTGTTCCGAATAGATTTTCCCAGGTAAGCTTCTCCAACAACAAATTGTTTCCTGCTTAATGACAGCTTTACAGCGTTGACTTTGACACCAGGGACGGCACACTTATTGCAAAACCTGACACTAGTGGCTGCACAACTCGTGTGCGCGTGCCAAGCGTCTAAAATTTGCCAGCCCATTTTTTCCTGGTCAGTGTATTAGTATATTGCTGACGTTCTTTTGAAATATGATTGTAGTAAAATGGATAAAGCATTCGTCATGTTCTCTCTCTCTCTCTCTCTCTCTCTCTCTCTCTCTCTCTCTCTCTCTCTCTCTCTCTCTTCATATCACCTCTCAACCTACTGCCAGCATATGTCACACTTGAAAGTGCTGGATTGCTGATTAGCTGGCTCTTCGTGTCAACCTGTAGTTGTCTTATGAAAAGAGAAGATGTACTTGTGTACTGGAAAAAAAAAGAACTCTGAAGAAGGCGGTGTAATCAGTGGAGTAAGCTTTATTACATTAAAATCAAGACAATAACAAGCTCAAAACCAGAGAGAGAGAGAGAGAGAGAGAGAGAGAGAGAGAGAGAGAGAGAGAGAGAGAGAGTGTGTGTGTGTGTGTGTGTGTGTGTGTGTGTGTGTGTGTGTGTGTGTGTGTGTGTGTTTTCAGGTAAACTTGCCAACAACAGTCTACGTGTTTCCCGCTTTACGGCAGCTTTACAGCGTTGTTTGTGATACCAGGAATGGCAAGCTTATTGAAAAACCTGACACCGGCAGCTGCGCACGTGCCAAGCGCCTAAATTTAGCTGTGCTATTTCTTTTCGATGTGTGTGTGTGTGTGTGTGTGTGTGTGTGTGTGTGTGTGTGTGTGTGTGTGTGTGTTGGTAGTATACTGTCTTTCTTGTAAAACACGACGGTAATGATATGGCTAAAGCGCTCATCAAGCGCTCTCTCCTCTCTCTCTCTCTCTCTCTCTCTCTCTCCTCTCTCTCTCTCTCTCTCTCTCTGTGCTGTTTTCAACCCAGTGCTGGCATATATCACAGTTGAGAGTGCTAGACTGTTGATTAGCTGGCTTTTCAAAGCAATCTGCTGTTGTTCTTTTCTTTTTTTTAACGAAAAGGTGTAACTGTGTAGTGAAAAGGACAACTCTGAAAAAGATAGCAGTGGTGGAAGCTTTTCCTCTTAAGAAAAAAAAAGTAATGAACTAAAAGCCACAATTTTAAAGTGTGTTATTCCACAGGCAAACCCCGCAAACAATAGTCAAACTGTTTCCAGCTCTATGGAAGCTTTACAGCGTCGTGGGTGACACGAGGGATAACAAGCTTCTTGCAAAAACCTAACGCTGACGACTGCATAACCCGTACGCACGTGCCAAACGTCTAAATTTAGCTGTCCCACATTTGTTGGTTGTGTGTGTTGGTGGTATTTAGTCTTTCTTGTGAAATATAGTAGTACTGAAATGGTTAAGTATTCAACATGCTCTCTCTCTCTCTCTCTCTCTCTCTCTCTCTCTCTCTCTCTCTCTCTCTCTCTCTCTCTCTCTCTCTCTCTGTGGGCTGCTTACAACCCACTGCTACCGTATGCCACCTTCAAAACTGCTAGACTGTTGATGAACCGGCTGTTCAGATCAATCTGTAGTTTTATAAACTGAGAAGATGTAGTCCTGCTTTGAAAGTAAAATCAGTGGAACAAGCTCTTCCTGTTCAAAACCAAGAAACTAGTGAATTCAAAGTCATGCGTTCTTCTTCTTCTTCTCTATCTCCGTCAGGTATACTTTGACAGCAGTCAACTTGCTTCCTGCTTCGTGGCAGCTTTACAGCATTATTTGCGACGCCAGGGAAGGCAAGCTTACTGCAAAACCTAGCGTTGGCGACTGCATAACTTGAGTGCACGTGCCAAGCGTCTAAATTTAGCTGGCCTACTTCTTTCCTGCGAAGTTAGTAGTATACTGTCTTGTGAAACATGATGATAACGAAATGGCTGAAGCGTTTCGTCCTCTCTCTCTCTCTCTCTCTCTCTCTCTCTCTCTCTCTCTCTCTCTCTCTCTGCCTGTCTGTTTGTCTGTCTGTCTGTCTGTCTGTCTGTCTATCTGTCTGTCTCTGTCTGTCTGTCTGTCTTCTCTCTCTCTCCTCTCTCTCTCTCTCTCTCTCCCTCCCTCTTCTTTTCTCTCTCTCTCTCTCTCTCTCTCTCTCTCTCTCTCTCTCTCTCTCTCTCTCTCTTTTGTGTGTGTCTTCATAGGTACTTCTCTCAACCCACTGCCAGCATATGTCACATTCAAATGTGCTGGACTGTTAATTAGATGCTGCTCAGATTAATCGGTATTTGTTTTCTGAAATGAGAAGATGTAGTCGTCAAATGAAAAGAGATAACTGTATAGAAAGAGCGAACTCAATGAGACATGCTTTCCTCTTTGAAACCTAGAAATAAGCAAACTCAAAGCTTTTACAACAGTCAAACAGGGACGGCAAGCTTATTTTAAAAAATCGGAAATGAAATGAGGCAGGGAACAGTAAACGATAAACAGTAAACAAGTTGAGTATTTTTTGCTCCCATAAGAAAACCTAACACAGAGTAACTTTTATTCAAGACTGGCACAGCCTTTTAAACTTGAATAAAGTCAGACAAATACATAGACGAACAATCTAATAGTGGGGGAAAAAACAAGCGCAGGCCAACAACTGAACTATCTTCATAGTAATGACTTGGCAAAGATTTGGACTTAAGGAGGGGTGGGTGGGTGGGGGGGGGGGGGGGGGGGGGGATTTGAAGATGGAGAAACTGGGAACATGGAATTAAGAAAATATGTTACAGATATGAAAACTCTTCACTAGCTGCATAAGGGAACCATCGCAGTCCCTTTTGAAGGCAGATATATTTGTGTTGCCTGCTCCGAGGCCTTTCGTCCAACTTGTTTACTGTTTATCGTTTACTGTTCCCTGCCTCATTTCATTTCCGATTTTGTTTTGATTAAATTGAGGTTATTTGTATTTGTTTCTGTCCGTCTGTGTGTTTGTCTTTTGATCTCCCTTGCATCTTTGGGTGGATCCTCAAGCGTAGGCTCAAAGATTGTCCCCTACACTTTATACTATTTGCATAATGTCTTTAGTTTTTCAGCAACTTTTTTCCTCCCCACACTTTCGTTTGGTTTCATTTACTACTCTTCGCTGGCTGCTTTGGGGGTGCTATTGGATTCTTTTTTGCACCCTTGGTGGTGAGAACACCACAGTATTATGGACTGTGGTGTGTCTCTATTTGACGCCAGGAGCGCAGACACAACCAGCCGTGTCTCCCTGATGAGTCCGACCCAGCGGACGAAAGGCCTCGGAGCAGGCAACACAAATAG
>CM065724.1:56031283-56063783 GCA_033310375.1 Conus canariensis
TGCCCACAAACTACAAAACACGCACAAACTCATGCCCATAACTACAACAAAAAAAACACACAAACTCATGCCCATAACTACAAAAAAACACACAAACTCATGCCCATAACTACAAAAGACACACAAACTCATGCCCATAACTACAAAACTAATTTGCTTGTGGCCTCAGTTCGTCTGGCGCACATATTGTCTTCTGATTTATTTCTGATCCAAAAAGAAATGGGTGTAATAGAACTCGTGCTTAAAAATATTTCGTATTAACAAAATCATTACCGCAAAGTCAGGGCATTTCTCTTATTAAAAAATACACGAAGTACATACAATCTCTCTCTCTCTCTCTCTCTCTCTCTCTCTCTCTCTCTCTCTCTCTCTCTCTAAGTAACAACGTGTCAGTTTGTCAAGTTTGAAACTGATCGTGTCTTGAAAGTTTATTTCTACACACTCCTACATCAAAACCCCACCTCACAGCCCTCTTTTTCTTACCGTCTACCTCTCTCCCTCCTACCCGCCTTCATCTCTCTCTCTCTCTCTCTCTCTCTCTCTCTCTCTCTCTCTCTCTCTCTCTCTGAGTGCCAGACGGGTCTGTCAGCTTCGATTTTCTGTTATGCTGACATCAGTTATTTTCCTAGAAGGGACGGGAGTATGGGGACTATATGGGGATGAAAAGCTATTGGGAATAATGTACTGTTTTCCTTCTCCCCCGTGATCCGAAAGTTCCATCGGTGCTAGACTAACCTTTGCATCCACTAAGACCAGTAGCTTCTGCATGGTAACTTTTCCTTCCAACTGCGGCAAAACTTTGACGTCCACTTCTCTTAACTTAATTACGCTGGCCTGCATCATGTGAAAATGGTCAGCTGGACCCATTTCAGATTTTCTTATGTCCCGCTAAGGTTGAGATCAGGAAAACAAAATTAAGGAGAGAATGTGTGAGTGTCTGGCAATCTTAACTGGTTTTCAATCTTGCATGCTGTTCTGTTATTTCAAATGGAGAAGAGAGAGAGAGAGAGAGAGAGAGAGAGAGAGAGAGAGAGAGAGAGAGAGGAGAGAGAGAGAAGAGAGAGAGAGAGAGAGAGAGAGAGAGAGAGAGAGAGAGTCACATCGGCAAAATTAAATATAAATACTTGAGTGGGAGAAGAGAGTATATGTATGGGGATGGGTCGTGGGGGTTGGGGAGCCTTTCTGAATCTCTGTGCGTGTACATATATGAATGGGTTGAGAGAGAGAGAGAGAGAGAGAGAGAGAGAGAGAGAGAGAGAGAGAGAGAGAGAGAGGAGAGAGAGAGAGAGAGATTCAAACATTCATTATTGTTATGTGTGGAAAACAAACGAGGAAGAAGAAATGCAAAAAGTAGAAAGCCTAAGAATGAAACATGAGTTGAAAAGCAAACAAAGAAAACTACCCCATGATCCATCCCAAAATCGATCATGTTTTCAAGAATAAAACGTAAGTCTATTCAAAACGACACAGCTTTCTACGCTGGCATTTATGCCGCCTCTTAATGCAGAGCATGCTCATCATTGCTTGAATGCCGAATGATTGCAAAATATTGTCATAGTGAACTAATCAGTAATGGAGCAATGAGTAACTTTTTACGCGGTGAGTTGGATAGAAGATGCAAATATAAATGTGATTTTTTTTGTCAAGATTGAAGATCATTTATTAGTCAATGAATCGACAAACAAATGTTTTGGCTTTGCATTTTTGTAACATACATGCAGCATGCACATGGAGAGTGATAAAGATTCGCTGTCTCTTAAAGCTTCTGCCTGCCACGAAATAACGTTTTCCTTCATTTCACTGTCTCAACAGGTTTGTTTGTTTTTCCACCTTCCTCTTTGTTGGTCTGCATAAACTATCTCTCTTCAGCAGGTTTATTTTACTTTCCAATCTTTGTACTTGTTCGTCTAACCAAAATAATCCATCTTCTCCATCTTCACCAATTCGTGGTGGGGCGACGGAGGGAAAAATCAAGTATTCGTGTGTGAACAGCCACTAAATTGAAGAACACACACACACGCGCGCGGACGCGCGCGCGCGCGCGCGCGCGCCACACACACACACACACACACACACACACACACACACACACACACACACACACACACAAACACAACGCGCACACACAACACACACACACACACACACACACACACACACACACCACACACACACGCATGCACGCCCCACGCACGCACGCACGCACGCACGCACGCACCAGCAGCACGCACGCACGCACGTACACACGCACGCACGCACGTACACACGCACGCACGCCACAGAATTATGCTGAATGACAGACAACAATACTGCAGTAAATCCATATCATATGCCCTATGATATAGTCATACACAACATCTACTACTGCTTGACAATTTTGCTCTCACTGACGTGGACATACACACATTTGCGTTGTACTACTAGAAATGTCGCTTCTAATCTAGTTTAAGTAATTTCTCTGTCTCTGTCTGTCTGTCTGCGTCTGTCTGTCTGTCTCTCTTTCTCTGTCACACACACACACACACACACACACACACACACACACACACACACACACACACACACACACGCACACACACACACACTCACGCACGCAAGCACACACGCTCGCACGCACGCACGCACGCACACACACATACACGCACGCCCGCACGCACACACGCCCGCCCGCACGCACGCACGCACGCACGCACGCACGCACGCACACACACACACACACACACACACACACACACACACACGCGCGCGCGGAATCGGCACCCACACTCTACTATGAATTACATATAGCATTTCTTGCCCTCTGTGGTCTATGTGAAGCTCCAGTGTTGCTAGACTGACATTTGCATCCATAACGCGAGTAGTTCCTGAATGGTAACTTTTCCTTCCAAGAGCAGCAGGATTCTGCCTTCCACTTCCATAACTTAATTACCATGGCCCCCATCGCACAAAGTGGGTAGCTAAACTGGTTTCAGATTTTCCATGTACCGCTAGGGCTGAAATGAGGAAAATGACATTTAGAGGAGACTGTAATTCCAAGTGTAAGCAGACAGACAGACAGACAACATCTAAAACTGCATGTGTAACTATTTCTAGAGCTGACAGACATGCACCACAGGCATGTGACTGCACTGATGTAGTCTGCTGATAAGAAACCTGCTGTCAATTTGCATGGGATGAGTTCCCGGTGTTAGTGTATAACGGTTTTCTTCATCATGCACTAGCCGGCTGTAAACCTGTAATTATTGACGTTCATGCATTTTGTAAGATTTATTGCAAATCAAACCTCTCCCCTCTTTTCGGAATTAAGTGTCTGCGGAGATATGTGATCTCAAGAAGTTAAAAAAAAAAAGAAACATTCAAGAAGTTTACAAACACCTGGGCAACACTGATTGAAGCTTGCTTAAGGAATGAATATTCGAAATGAGTGGAGGATGAGCGAAAGAATTAGAGGAGTGATTACTGGTGAGTGGAAGGGGAAGAAGGTGGGATAGTCTGACAAGCAGGCAGACCAGCCAACAGATAGATAATAAACATATGAAACCTAACCGATTTCAGAACTGATGGAAATACACAACAGTGAATGGTGATTGCGCCGCCTTGCTGGGCTGATGAAATCGTATGTGAGTCAGTATTCTACTCCCCATCGGCATCTCTCTCTCTCTCTCCTCTCTCTCTCTCTCTCTCTCTCTCTCTCTCTCTCTCTCTCTCTCTCTCTCTCTCTCTGAGCAGCGGCAGACGATTCTGTCAGGCGCAATTGTTTGCTATGCTGACACTATTTATTTTCTGGAGAGGGGGATGAAGACTGTGTACAGATTGAAAGCTACCAGGAATCATGTATAGCTTTAATTGTTCTCTGGGCTAGTAACGAACTTCTATTGGTGTCAGATTGCCATTTGCTTCCACTAACGTCAGTAGTTTGTGAAAGGTCACTTTTTTTCAACAGCAGTAAAACTTTGGCGCCCACTTCAATAACTTCATTACACCGGCCTGTGCAGTGGGAAGTAAACGGACAGCTAAATCCATTGTAGAACGCCCGTGCACCGCTAAGCCTGGAATGTCGAAAATAAGGTTACTAGAGACTGTACTGTGTTATAGCAACCGATGAAAGTACTTTCAAGTCTGGCATGCCCTTCTGTAATTTAGAGAGAGAGAGAGAGAGAGAGAGAGAGAGAGAGAGAGAGAGAGAGAGAGAGAGAGAAGCGAAGTCAGTCCTCCGGCTCTTTAGTAAAAGTCTGCTGGATGAGGATGTTTTGCCATCAGTTGTGTTCTTCACAACCCAGTCTTTCACCAACGAGAAGGTGGCTTGTGATAGCAGGCAGCCCTGTCTTACACTATTCTACACATGGAATAGATCAGATAGTTTTCCATTGTGTGTAACTTGACAGGTAGACTTGTCATACAGTTGATGGATGAGGTGATACATTTTGGTGGAAAACCACAGAAGTACATAAACTTCCAGACTGACATCCCTGTCAACATTGTTAAAGACCTTTTCGAAGTCCATAAAGACTGTGTGCATGAGAGACTGCCATCTAAATGACCGCTCGATTATCACTTGCAATGTTGCTCTCTGGGCTTTACATGATCTTTCTTGTCGAAAACTCGCCTGCTCTCGGCGTCGTTTATTAAAGGCTTTCTGCAGTCTCCCGAGCATAAGTCTTGCAAGGATCTTGCTGGGAGCTAATAATAGCAGCATGATTCCTCTCCCGTTGTTGCAGGAGAGATCACCTTCGTTAAGTAGCTTTACCGGTTTTTGATTAATCTATCACTTCTTTTTCCCAAACTTTCCATAGGAGTGGGTGAAGCATCTCAGTTAATGATATAATGTTGTGCTTCACGTGGTATGCTATCTGAGCCTGCTGCTTTGCCTGTTTGGAGGGGAAAGATTGCTTTGGTGACTTCAGACTGGTTTGCTGGCGGTATGTCTCGAGCCTTAAAACAAACCTCATCTAAATAAGTCAGTGAACAGTTTGTGCTGGGCGTCCTCACTGATGATGAATGCATTTGACAATTATATATCAATCACCTTTGCAAACAAATCAGCCTTAAACCAATAAACATAAACTTTACGTTGATGTTCATAGTAGAAGTTTTTCAGCTCTCTGTCTCGATCAGGTTAACCGTACATTTTCAGTTTGGGGTGTGGCGAATGATAATTAATTAAAAGATTTAACCCTTCGCTCAGAAGAGAAGCTGACCTGATCATTTTCGACAAGTCTCTATCAACTACGAAAAGACTAACAACATGTAAATAGTCCCAATACAGAAGTAGCTAAACCACAATAGATGGTATTTATATTCAAAATCCGTACAGATATGACACAACCATCTCTTGCCAGCCAATTCAAATGGCAACAAAACGATGTAATTCTGCTAATTACATTTTACTGATGTACGCATGGTTTAATATTAATCGAAAAATACAATTTTGGAACCATCTTTTCTTTTATATACTTCTCTCTCTCTCTCTCTCTCTCTCTCTGGGGGGTGGGGGGGGGGGGGGTCGACTTCCGCTTCCGTAAGCAGTGTCTGTCAGTTGCTCTGACATTAAAGTTGATATTTTCCAGTCCAAGGCCGTGTACAGTCGTCGAGATGTCAATGGTGCCGCTCTCTTTGCAAGCAGTTTGTGGTGCTTTTGTGTTTATTTTTGTTGCTTTTTTGTATCATCAATCGGTATAGAAAGCCTCTGTGTTTTGTCGGACATTGAAAATTCGAAGATGGCAGGATGGTGTCACAGTGGATGTGATCCTGCCGTTTCTGTTCCATGGACTTTTACTCCAGCGTTGTGTGGACACTGAACTGAACCCAGGACCAAGAACAGGCAGCTATGGCACGAAGGCCGATATTGGGGAGATGACAGAGACACTAAATGATTAACATGACGATGTGTCTTCTTTAAAACAGGATACTGCAGACTTCAAATGTGAGAATGCAGAGCTCAGGGGACAAAAACAGCGAGTGACCAAAAGCTTTTCCAAATTAGAACAAAAGGCTGTCGATCTCATATGCCGTTCAAAAAGGAACAATGGTATGTTTCACGGCTTTCCACGAAAAGAGAATGAAACTAGACAGGAGTGTGAGGATTCAATACAGGTTCTAAGTACGGATAAACTGGAACTGACTGATGACATACATTTGACAGACGACACAGGCTGAACAGAAAGGCGGAATCTCCGATTACCGATTATTTGATGTTGTCCCTGTCGATGATCACTATGATAAACAATGCGTTGTTCCTTGAAGAAAACCTAATACTCTGTGTGTGTGTGTGTGTGTGTGTGTGTGTGTGTGTGTGTGTGTGTGTGTGTGTGTGCGTGCGTGCGTGCGTGCGCGTGCGTGCGCGCGCGCGCGCGCGCGTGTGAGTGTGTGTGTGTGTGTGTGTGTGTGTGTGTGTGTGTGCGCGTGTATGTGTGTGTGTGTGTGTGTGTGTGTGGTGTGTGTGTGTGTGTGTGTGGTGTGGTGTGCGCGCGCGCGCGCGCGCGCGCGCGCGTGCGTGCAGCCCCTTTTCACTTTCTCTGGTGAGTGGGCACGTGTGCGTGTGCGTGCGTTCTCATTGATGATCTGAAGTACATGTATGAGTAGGGTTATAAGGAGTGTGTTCGTAAGCGCAAGCACTTACACATGAAAGAGAGAGAGAGAGAGAGAGAGACAGAGAGAGAGAGAGACAGACAGACAGACAGACAGACAGACAGACAGACAGACAGACAACACATACTCACAGACAGACAGACAGACAGAGGGAGAGTGAGGGCGGGGGGAGGGGGGTGCTGGTGGAGAGGGAAAGGCGCGTTTGTTCGGGCTTTGTTATTCATTGACGTTTTGATGTGACAAATGCAAAGGGATAAAGAGAGAGTGAATGGCCGACCTCTGCCTGCATGTGCATTTAAGTGTGAAACTTGCTGACAACACTGTGTGCATGCTTTCACCTGAAATGCGTATACGTGCACACCCCTTCATGCTTCCTGTATAAGTGTACACTTACAAAGACGCATGAAAACATCAGAATGAGCGTCTTTTTGGTTACATGTTGGCAAAATCAAATAAAAGCCTTTGCTCTGTTGACGATTGTACAAAAACTGATTTGCGGCATATTTTTTCGCACCTAAATACCGTCTCCTCTCGAGTAACTCGCTGATCTCCATACAAAACAACAATAACAACGACAAAAAAAAAAAAAAAAAAAAAAAAAAAAAAAAAAGGAAAAAAAAAAACCCGGAAAATCAGTATTGATCCAACTTATTCCGTCGATGTTGACGAAATGCAAGACGATTTAATGTCTGATAACAATGGGAGAAAACAAAATATTTCAAATGTCACCGAGTCCTGTTTAAGGACGTATATTGCGACATAAGACCGTTTTATGTGACAGTTTTATGCTCCAGCACGAAGCTTTATATTTACTGACCTTTCTATTTTAAGAAACCGAGAACACAAATTTTCATAGGAACACCAATAAAATCCAAGTCGTCGACTTCCTCTAAGTCCCTCTGAAAAGATACATATGTAAAAGTATGGGTAAATGTAAGCAGTCTCTCTTTCTCTCTCTTGTGTGTGTGTGTGTGTGTGTGTGTGTGTGTGTGTGTGTGTGTGTGTGTGTGTGTGAGCCATTGAAACCGTGCAACAGTAACGAGTTTTCTCCCATGGTTAATGATCCCCTAGTATGGGTCCTCGTGGTCGATTGGGCAATTAGCATAAACTGAATCAAAGCTCTAAGATTGGACGCTGCAAAAATATCGCTGATATGGCAACATTACATTTCCCGCGTCTTTAACGAAGCAATTTCTGTTTCTACCAAACACCTTGCAGCTGTAAATAAAGAACCAATCAAATTCTTCGTAAACCAAATCTCGCAGCTGTTACTTAATTTGAAAAAAAAAAAAATCTCGCCAATTGTAATTAAGAAGTTAGCCCCCACCCCCTTCCCCCCTTTTCCCATCAAATCTTGACAGCCGTAACTAAACATTACTGATGGAAAAAAAAATCCTATATTTCACCCGTTGTAACAAAGGAATTTGTGATTTTTTATGGCAAAACTTGCAGCCGTAACTGAAGAATCAGCTCACCCCTTTTAAAATCAAATTTTGCAGATGTGGGTAAGAATCAATAAACCAAGCAAGACATACCAAACCTCACAACTGTTGTGAATGGCAAATCTTGCGTCTATAAACAGCCAGCCAATTCTTTTCGAAAGAGCAAATATTCACTTTTAACCTGGGCAAGCGTTGACAGCTTCACACACTCTGTCTCTCTCTCTCTCTCTCTCTCTCTCTCTCTCTCTCTCTCTCTCTCTCTCTCTCTCTCTCTCTCTCTCACCTATGAAACAGTTTCAACTTCCTAAGGAGATTGCCCATGCTTCTGTGAATTAAAGCGGAAAACAAAAGCGGTATACATTTTGTCGTCCGCCTTATGCTGCTAATCTTTAAATGGAATAGACAAAAAACATAGCAACAAGAGAACGTGTTACTGGTAAGTGAAACCACCTTTTGATCTTTTATGTTCCTTATTCATGAAGAAGTATTTTCATTTTGGACGATGTGAACATTGTATCTATTGCCCCGCCCCCCACTCCCCCCTCCCGGGAGCCACTCCGCACTTCCACTTCTCTTCCGCTTCATCTTTCCTTTAATACAAACGAATCTTAGGGTACTATCACACGGATGTCGCCAGACAGGATTTCGTGCCAAAATAAGCATGCAGCACGGTGGTTCCTGTGGCTTCCGTCTGTCTGACCTATCGAAATACTCACAGCTCTCATTTGTGTGGACTTCACCTGGAAACAGCGTCTTGTGACATCCTTCTGCCTCGCGGGTCTACAGCACATAGAAGGTAGCACACAGGGTGGGAATGGATAGACGTTGAGGATGAGTGGAGAGATACGGGTTTCAGATAAGGAGAAAAGTAGATATGAGAATAGGTAGCGTTATTTCTCATCAAAGACAACGAAAAGAACGAAAATGAACATATACATACATGAATAAATTATTGAATAAATACATTTAAAAAAAAAACCAAAACACTACGAGGTCAGGCAGAAACACGCACACACTCACGTACGCACGCACGCACGCGCGCGCACACACACACACAACAACACATACACACACACACACGCACGCACACACACACACACACACACACACACACACACACACACACGCACGCACGCACGCACGCACGCACGCACGCACGCATACACGCTCACACTAATAACAGGGATGAGAATCTCAGTGTTAATTTGAAGAGAAGATGGATTACTTTGATTAGACGAACAAGTACAAAGATTGGAAAGTAAAATAAACCTGCTGAAGAGAGATAGTTTATGCAGACCAACAAAGAGGAAGGTGGAAAAACAAACAAACCTGTTGAGACAGTGAAATGAAGAAAACGTTATTTCGTGGCAGGCAGAAGCTTTAAGAGACAGCGAACACAAAGACAGACAGACAGACAGACTATCCGACACAGCATTAAGACAATCTGACGTCTGAAAATAGGGCAAGAAGACTGCCAGCAGAACGACAGAGGAAGATGAGGGAAGCAGAAAGAAGCTGTCACCATATGTCCGAGATGTCATTATTGGGCACGACAGGGTTATGGGCGCATTTCGCGCTTGTTGTCAGGTCTTTTCTCCCGACAAACGCACACACACACACACGCGCGCGCGCGCACACACACACAAGAAGACACAAGAGAGAGAGAGAGAGAGAGAGAGATGCTCTCATGTAAGCGCGCGCCACACACACACACACACACACACACACACACACACACCACAACACACACACACACACAACGTCATGTCGGATTCACATGAGTTGCACATGTTCTCCAAAATACGAAAATAATGTACTTTTTTAAAGATTATCATTGTTATTATTCTTACTACTACTTTTTCTATTATCATTATTATTTTACGTCGTCATCGTGGTCGTCGTCATGGTCATTACAATTATTATCATTACTATTTTTGTCATTATCATTGCTATTATTGTTGTGTATGTTAGTAGTTGTACCAGTGGTGGTAGTCTATAAACGCCTGAACACAATGCGTTAACAGGGCACAGGTGAGCTTGCGCCCCCCCCCCCCCAACCCCCCGCGCGCGCGCGTTCGTGTGTGTGTGTGTGTGTGTGTGTGTTGTGTGTGTGTGTGTGTGTGTGTGTGTGTTGTGTATAGATCCTCCTCCTTTCGGAAGGGGAAAAAACAGCAACAAAACATCAACAACTCAAAAGTAAACGTCAGTTAATAATAATAATAATAATAATTATGATGATGATAATAATTATAGTAGAAGTCGGTGACTGACGTGATCATGAAATCACTTCGTGTCAGTTACCGTTCTCATTGTTCAAGGAGAGGCCTCCCCATACCACCTCTCCTCCTCCCCCCCCCCCCTCCCCCCATCAACTCCTTTCCTGGTCTACCCAGTTTGCCTCTCTCTCTTTCTCTCTCTCTCGTACTTCTCTCTCTCTCTTCTTTCTCTCTCTCTCTGTCGTCAGTTTTTTCTTTGCATTAAAATGGAGGGCATTATTGCGCGCACACCACACACACACACACACACACACACACACACACACACACACACACGTGCTCTTCATATTTTGAGGGAGAACGGGCGAAAGGGGGAGGCGATTTGAGCGGGGGGAAGATGGGGGTGGGAAAGGGAGCAAGCCGTTTTAACCATCCCTTTCTTGAAGAACTGAACTGCGTGCGCGGACACTCTTGTGTGAATGTGTCTTAATATTCAATGCTGTTTTCACAGACTGACCCAATACAATGGGTCACCCTTTTTCCCAGCCCCAGCACACAGCCTCTCCATTCCCATCTCTGCAAGCGTGTAGACTGTGCCCGGTGAAAATCCGTCCTGAACACCGAAGTTGCTCTGCTAGCCAGACTGGCCGCCTCTCAATCCAAGGACTGTATAGAGATCGCCCGCGCTTGCGCGTTTTTGCGCGCGTGTGTGTGTTTTAAATTCTGTAAAAAAAAAAAATCCCACTATTAGTACGTGCTATGCGATTTTCAAAGGCTGAGCTTATCACCGTCAGCGATGATCGTGCGAGGGGTGGGTGCTGGTGATTGGCCAGAGAGGATGAAGAAGTTTGTTCTAACCAATCGCCTGTCTAGCTTGGCCGTGGTCTCTTGAGACGTTTTCAAACCTTTGTTGTTGTTTTTTTTCCAACACGTTTATTTCAGACTTCAGTTGCAAGGTGGATTAGTTATATAATTAAAAGCCAGCTCCGATGGACGGGACACGTTGCCCGTGTGGAGGACAGCAGAATTCCAAAGATGCTGCTCTATGGACAACTGAAGGTAGGACAACGTGACCAAGGAAGACCTATCAAGATATACCAAGACAGTTTGAAGGCCAGCCTCTGAAGCTGCAACATCAACACTGCTTCCTGGGAAGATGTCATCCTTGACAAAACACAATGAGTGTACAGTGATAGAACAGTGTTGACAACAACAGTGTACCCAGGGCACAAAGACATTTGAGCGTAACTGAGCAGCTGCCACCCAGGGAAGGAGGAATCGGAGAAAACGGGGCCCATCCTTGCAGGACCCCATTCCATGCAGCGTATGTGGAAGACTTTGTGCCCCAAGAATTGGTCTTCATTCCCACATAAGGACCCACGTCAGCAGATGGCCTGCCTGCCTACTCATCCGACGGACACAACGAGAGAATCCATCATCATCATCATCTTAGTTATTTAAGCAAACTGCAGCAAGCTGATCCAAACACGGCAGGTATTAAGAGCATTGGCATGGCCAGATTATTTACAGAACTCACAAAGTAAGCGATAGTCAAAGGTTAGAGATATCAAACCTACTAGACTTGGACCTTGTACAATGTATAGTCAGCTGCTATGAATAAAACGGAAATCGGCAAACAGACATTCATTAGTCTTCAAACATGGTCCTGTCTTTGACTAAAAAAGGCTCAAAAGCTGTGAACCAGTGGTGTCATTCCTGGCTGATGGGAAAACGAGGGGGGTGGGGGAGAATTCAGAATAAAATTGTGTTCTGCCTTCAGTTCAATATTTCGATCACGCATTCGCAGTATTCTTTTGTTGGTTTTATTGTTGTTATGTTATCAATATTATTGTTATTTCTTGAGGGTCCTTGCTAAGTCCTTCGTAGGGCTGCACAACCATCTTTGGTCCTCACACGGCACTCGGCTCTCACCTGTTGCTCACCGTAGCTGTTAGAATGGGACAGCGGCCACACCTCGGGCGACAGCTGTAGCAGGCTGACAGAACCAGGTGAGGGTAACCAACAGGTCTCAAACCCTCGGTGAGAACAGGGCTTGTCTGTCTAAGCATGTAAAGACTGGACTCGGCGGACTGCGCGAAGGAAATTGCAAACCGATTCAACGACCCCCAGCAATGCGTTGTGGAATGCTTAGAGCATGTTGAGACACGAATGATTATGTTCATCCACTGCATCCGACTCAGTCTCCAGCCGTCTTGACCCTGTCTTCTACTGGGCTCAGATGGTTTTAGACGAGAGAGTGAGGTCGACAAATTGCGTAACTCCTCCTCAGTTTAAACAAAGTCACGGCGCAAGTCACTTCTATCATCATGATCAGCATCCACCCCTATTCATCTTATTTCTGTTTCATTCCCAAGTCCTGTGGCAATATGCGAGCGACGAAGCGGCAGGTGTGGGTACACTGGTAGCCGTAGCTGCAAACTTGCACTGGGCTGGAGCACCAATGGAGTTGGACCGCTACCTGAACGACTGAGCAGACCTTTTTATAATAGCACTGCTCACCTCCATAGCGTCAGGAAGGGGCTTGAAAAGGTGCCCCAAATATTGCCTGCACCATTTTTCCCAAATCGATCTACTGCAGCTAGATGGGACCCTACAACAGCGGTCGAAACCCAAATAAGAAAAAGACGAGGATTATTCCTTTCACTCTTGGCACATGGAATGTGCGCACCCTACTGGATAAAGACGAATCAAACAGGCCTCAAAGGAGTACAGCTCTAACTGGAAAAGAACTCGCCCGATATAACATTGACAACGCAGCCTTGAGTGACACCGGCTTGCGACACAGGCCGAAGCTTGTGAAAGGGACTGGCTACACCTTATCTGGCTACACCTTACTTTCGGAGCTGAACAGAAAGTGGAGAGCGACGAGAGGCTGGTGTCGGCTTTGCAGTGAAGATAGCTCTTGTTGCCCTGGGCCTCCAAAAGGAGGGGACGCCATGCTGATGACCATGGGACTCGCCCTTTCCTTTGGAAGAAGCACCCAACAATTATCAGCGCCTAAGCGCCGACCAAGACCAACCCAGATAGGCGCTGTGCCGTCGGTTGAACAAGAATGGTGATGGCGATGATGATGATGATACTACTAATAATAACAATAATGATTATAACAGTAATGATAACATTCAAAAGAAGAATAGAATATTGGGAAACTGGACAATTGGGTACTTTCTTCCAGATTCCCACTTGTTCTGACTGGCACGGCTGAAACTGGTTCTGTAAGGTCGGGGGGGGGGGAATTTAAACGAGGCCGCACATAATGAAGAAAAAAATGCCATCTTTCTCCCTTCAACCTTCCCCCATTTCCACAGCTCAAGGACATAAATAATTAATAGCAATGATAATAATTATATTAATGATCTTCATCGTGATTACCAGAAGAAGAAACAGAAGACAGCTGTGCATGGTTTTGCTAATTTAGAGTTTTATATCAGGCACGTATTCGGGATCGAATGATGAGGCGAAGGGGGGGGGGGGGGGTAATGTTGGGGATGGGGAGAGGCGGTGGAGGTGGGGTGACGGGGCGGCAGTAGTTTGGGGGCACAGCTCAATTATAGAAGCCACTATTTCTGACACAAACTCGTGTTCAAACATATCTCTCCGTTGTGTTTTTTCCCTCAAAGACCGGAGTAAATTTGATTAGAAAACACCCCAAGCCCTCTGAACACACGATTTGACACAGTTTAATTTCGGCTTTAATAATTGATGGAAAGAATTTGTGTTTCGAAGGGATGTAATCTAGTGCGGTTTTAAACAGAAGTCCTCCGAACTCAAGGTTTTCTAGGTCTTAGCCCCCACCCCACCCCACTCCTCACCCCATCTCATCCCATCCCACAGGATAATTCCGAGAAACAAACTTGAAAATCGATCCAACAGCGGGTTCCAGTGAAGGAAAAACCGTCCTAGATAAGGACAGGTTCAAAGCCGAGTGAGCACAGACACAATCATCTGTCTTCCTGACGAGTCCGAATCAGCGGACGAAATGCCTCGGTGCAGGCGATATAAATGGTTCTGTCTATATTTAATACTGTTTACCGTCCTGTACAATTCCTAGCTGCTGTCAGCACTTATGTAACTGACTAGGCTTGAGTTATTAAACAGTGGAGCTGACCACTGTGACCGCGGACAACTTGCTTCGTTGTCCTGAGTGTAGTGTATGTTGTTTGAAGTAGACCTAATGGGTCGAAACGCGTCGTGTTTTGTCTTGTGATTCGTTTGTCTACGTGTTTTGGCGGAGCCTTATGAAAAATTCTTCAAATTTGTTAAGCATATTTTAATTTGGAGCTACAAAACCATATACAAGGAGAGAACAAAGCACAAAGTGCAGGAAGATGATGCGGATAACTCCAAAGGATACCCTAGCTCACCTTAGAACTCCTGTTTGTTCTTCGAAATATGATAAAAATTGACACACGGATACAAATCAATGTGGAAAACACCCATCAGTTAGTTATTTCCGATTACACGAAAACCTTATTTAATTTTGCAAACAGAAAGACATCCTATGGCCCTCGTTTCGCCCTTCGCTTGTCAAATGAACGTCACCCACACCAAATGAACTGGAACCGATTGAATTTCTTGTATTCTTGAGGAGTGCCATTTTGGGCTAAAGGGATTCGCAGTTTTATTTTTGCTTTTGAATGGCGGGTGTGTGTGTGTGTGTGTGTGTGTGTGTGTGTGTGTGTGTGTGTGTGTGTGTGTGTGTTCATTCTTGATTTCTAACCATTTTCGTGTGAGATCAGTTACACTTTATCTAGTTCTGCTTTCGTCATCAAACTCCAGCTGGTCGGGCTTCAAGGTGATCACCGACTTGGGAAGAAAGAACCATCCAACAAAATCTCTCTCTCTCTCTCTCTCTCTCTCTCTCTCTCTCACTACTGGTTTCGATCAGTTGACCTCTCTCTCTCTCTCTCTCTCTCTCTCTCTCTGTGCTCATTCGTATGTTTGAGTCCAATCAAAGTATATTCAACCGTGCGGACCAGTCGGTATGTGCATAATCAGAGCCCTCCAAAGGGCCTGCCAACTTGTCATTGTCGGAGAGTTTGCGTGGCCCAGTGATCTCTTAGGCTATGCTGACGGGGTATGATCAGTTGAATGGAACGCTATTTCTTTACAATGCTGTTAGGCTTGCAAACCTAAGATGCTGACTGGCCGTAGCACAACATAGGACGATCTAATTTCCTTGGCAGGGTCTCCTGTATTTGGTTAAAGGTGAGGGTCCAGATAAACGACGACGCTACTTTATTTTTTCTCTTTTGCCCGATTCTATTCCACCGTCAATTCCTCATCAAATTATCTTTTAGACATTCTGTCCTTTACTGATGTCTTCTTTAGACCCGCTGTTCCTGCGTGCAGTGCAACCTATGATAGTGGAAAAAGAGATCCCGTGGACTGCGTAAGCGTGTGCTCTCATCCCTTTGGCTTGGATCTCTCTCGACTGGATGTGCTCTTCGGCCCGTGTGTATCAATCGGCTGTCGCTTCATGGGACCGAGTCAAGACACCACTTTCCTGGCTCGCCAAGATAACCTATGTGGCGTTCAGCTCTCCGTTTCTGGGAGCTTGGCACAATCAGGAATTATGGGCCAGTCCTGCTCTGGAGAATATCTCCTCTGAGCGTTACCTGTGCTGTCTGAGTGATGAAGTTCTCAATCGTTTTCATTCTCCCAACAGTGTTCCTTAATGGATAGATTTCTTGGTGCGCGATCCGTCACAGCACATCGACTTTGAGTGGATTCTCCTTGATGATCTCCATTGAAGTTACAACTTAAGAAATATACAGAAATGTAAAAGTCCAAAAAGCAACCTTATTGCTTTAACTGCTCATGCCTCAGAACATCGTCAACGCCACTAAACTCACAGCCTTGGTCCTGGCACTCTAGATGGCCTCTCAGTCAAAACATACAGATTTTCTCTTCCTCTCTGTCTTCCTTTCTGCTGTGGAGGCCATAGCAGGTTATAACCTGGACTGTCTTGAACTCTTTTTTTCCCCTACAGTGTCCTGAAATATGATGGTTGCAATGTTTATTTTGCCTTGGTTTCCGGTTACGTTGGCATTCGAGACGATGAAATTTGCTGATCATCTGGCCGAAGGAGGAAAAAAAACCTGTTCAGTTCATCCATCCACCACACCGATCTACTTCCCAAAGTTCACTATTGTTACAATTAAAAGGGAGACAAGAGAGGGGGAACTTTTGTGAAAGACGTCATAGCAATAATGACGCGTTGCAAGCCTCCTTTTATTTATCGCTTTTAGATCTTTGTATTTTCGGTCAGTGTGGTGCTGTTATTGATTTGTTTGGAAAGTGAATGAATGCCTAATTGTTCAGTAATGTTTTTGGATCGATTGATAACGCGATTGGAATATTCAAGATTATGTTAGAATGTTCTCCAGGTTTCCGTAAGTTTCTAGTGCATTACCGAAGGTTCGAGAATGCTGTAGAAGCTGACCGAATTATATTCGCATACGCTCGTCACTATTTGATTGGGTTAAACTTACTGATATGCAGAATATTCTAGAAAAGAATAATCGAGTAGGTTCGAGAATATTCTTTCGATATTATACAAAAGAATGAGAGCTGTTCGACTGAGTGAGAGAGAGAGAGAGAGAGAGAGAAGAGAGAGAAATGAGATTTGTTGAAGAGTTCTAGTCTAGAAGTGTTCGAGTCTTCACTGAGTCTAGTCGACGAGAAGCTGCCATTAGTAGAATATTCACTGCTGCATGTACGATTGAATTCCTGTACGACTTCTTGAACCTGAAGATCAGTGGATTGTTTTTGTTCCTATATTCTTCAACGTTTGTAAATAAAAGGATCCTCTTCGTTTCAATATCGCCTGGTGTATTTTGTCGTCTGCAAGCCGAACACCTACCACAGAATCTACAACGATCTCTTACAAGCTAGAGTACTGCACTTACCTTAAGTTGTACTGAGGAAGTCAGCGCCTTTAGCGTTGTAACAACTATTAGGCCTATATCACAAAAAAAAAAAGGAAAAGAAATGTGGCGGGAGAACTAGATCACATCAACAGATAATTAACTTGACAGATTTGTCCAAACCTGAAATAATTCATATTATTTGCCTATAGTAGCTTTAAAAAAAGAAAGTTTTCCGACGATTGCAGACAGGTCACTCTTTGTATGCACGCTCGCATCATGTGATGAATCACTTCCTATGAAACATGTGTTCATTGAGTTCTGGGACTTGAGTGACATTCGACAAACACTTCATGGCACACTGCATGAGGACCCTGTTCAGGGACCTTTCACGGCTGCGATTGTTGAGTTTCAAAAAACAAAGTGAATGTTTTTCATTTGATGTAAGACTGGAGGAGAAAGATCCAATTTTAGGGCGGTATGAATTGATTCGAAGGAAACTTTTCTAGTGACTTTTTAACAAACATACTTGGAACCGATCGATGATGTGACAGCCCTTATACATCTCCCCCCAATCGCACCCTCACCACCCCACCACCCCGAGTCGGCTAGGCTGTATAAAAGATGAACTGAATTTATTGTTGAAAAAGAAACGCCCCAAGGGAAAAATCCATGCTACTTTTCATGTGTCCATACTGAAACCTACAAGCTATACTTCTCTTTCAGTGCACTCGATCCAGCCCTTCGGGCCTGCAATGATTCTGCTCCTGGTATTGATGAAATTTACTACCAACTTCTAAAACATCTTCCTGAAAACTGTCTCTACTTGGATCAAAAGGATACCCGCCCCCCTCTTTCCCAGCCGGAACATGTCGATGCGTCCACAGCCCGATACGTCCACGTATCGGGTGCTGGCGTGCCGATGTGTCCACGACCCTTAAAGTCCAAGGTCCGTTGAGTCCAAAACATTGGACTCAGCGGGTCGTAGACTCAAAGGGCGCTAGTAAAAATGCCATGTCACTGAGTACAAGGCTGTTTATGTCCAAGGTCCGTTGTGTCCAAGCTCCGTTGCGTCCACGGCCTTCTAGTGTCCATGCCTTTCAATTGTTTACACGTTTCAGTGTGTGCATTTAACCGAGTGTGCGCGACTGTGAATTGTGATGCATGTCAGTCATGATTCAGGGGAGCTTATGATTTATCAAGCAGCAACACAAACGTAGTCCGTGCATGCATGTGATTTAGGGGTGGTGTTACGTGTGTGTGGTGTGTGTGTGTGTGTGTGTGTGTGTGTGTGTGTGTGTGTGTGTGTGAATCAGAATCAGAATAAAAATTTTATTGTCTTTGAAACTATTACAATCTATCTATCTATCTATTTGATTGATAGATAGATTGTGTGTGTGTGTGTGGTGTGTGTGTGTGTGTGTGTGTGTGTGTGTGTATGTGCGTGCGTGCGTGCGTGCGTGCGTGTGTGTGTGTGTGTGCGTGTGTGTGTGTGTGTGTGTGTGTGTGCATACATGCCTGCGTCGTGCGTGCTTGCTTTCCTGCCTATAATCAGTGCCATCTTACACGGTTAGCGCATGGGACATTAATGTTAAACCCCACAGAAATGGAAAACTCAGACTAACTAGTCTGACCACTAGTCATTCATTCTTGCGACTCGCCAATTGGACGGACCAAAGGGACCACTGGTCATTCAGACTGCCCAGACTGACCACTGTTCATGCAGATTGATTAATGCTCAATCTAATTACTTGTGAATCAGACTGCGAACTGACCACTGGTCACTCAGACTGAACAAACACTAAGACAACCCATATTGACCACAGACCACTAGATTAACCTGATCACTTATTAGTCAGATTGTACCAGAAAACAGGTCATCTAGACCCAGTTGATCGTTGGCCACTCTGACCCACCAAACTGACCAATATTCTGTGAGAATGAACCCCTGTGTGAATAAAAAAAAATGTACGCTTCCTGTTACTGCCACGTCCTAATTGTCGCAGCTTCCCAAATTGTCGCTGCGACAATTTGGGATGAACCATACATCCCAAATTGTCGCTGCTGCCCAATCTGTCATCGTTGCGACAAATTGGACCTGAAGTGCACATATTTTGTTTAAGGCACCAGACAATGGATATGACTGCACGACTGAGAGACTGCGTACTTACGTCTCTCCAATGTACAGTAATAGAGATAGCCCTCTCTCTCTATATGTTCACACCCCTATAGATCCACGTCTCTATCTCATTGTGTTTACCTTTGTTTGTGTCCATGTCTCTGAGTCGACGTGTTTCTGTGTCCCGTGTCTGTGTGCTCACATTTAAGAAAGCAAACCATTCGTGTGTATTCCAAGTCGATTTCTTGGTCATTTGTGGTTATGGAGCCATTGAAGATAGATAGATAGATAAAGTACACAGACAGACAGACAGAGAAATAGACAGACAGACAGACAGATAGATAGATAGATTGATAGATAGAAACAGATACATACATACATAGATACATGCATAGATAGATAGATACATAGATAGATGGATTGATAGATAGATAGATAGATAGATAAATAGATAGATAGATAGATAGATAGATAAGATAGACAGACAGACAGACAGATAGATAGATAGATTGATAGATAGGGGACCCTTGTCTTCGAAGACCCTTGATTAGCGTTCAAATCTGGCCTGACAGTACTTCTGCAGCACAAAACGTAGCCTCAACTGTGTTGCCTTTGTTGGCCCGTACTTTGCATCAAATGTTTCAACTAATACAAAGTGCATCGAACATAAAACCGCACTTTGCATCAATGTAGCAATATGAGAACTTTGTGCTTTAACCGTAACTGTAATAATTATCATGGATTGACTTAAAACTTTGTAGTGCGGAGGCAGCCATTATGGTCCAAGCCAGTTATGGTCCAAGCCCGTTCTCTCGCCCAAAATTCCGATAGTATCGGGCACATCTACGCATTTTGCATCAGTATGATGCAAAGTGCGGGGCGCGCCCCAGGCTTTGCACTACATTGATGCAAAGTGCGGGGCGCCCCGCACTTTGCATTAGGTGATACATTTGATGCAAAGTGCGGGCCAACACCCTTGGAATGCTTATACTGACATAACGTTCTGTAGAGCACCAATTTTGTATTCTAATACATACCAAAGGTGTTTGAATATGAATACCAAACTGGTGCTCAACGAGGCCAAACGGGGGCGGGATGTAGGTCAGTGGAGAGCGCTGGCCTCTAGTGCAGACAGTCAGGGGGTTCAAGTCCGCTCAGGGCTCGAATTTTTCTCTTCTGTATGAGGCTGTGGAGTTCATCGCCCCCAAAACTGGTCGGCCCGGTGTCAGTATAATGTAACTGGGTGGGGTAGAAGCTAGAGCTGTGCAGCTGCTATCCCAGTGTGGCAGCACATTCACTTGTCTAATCAGCGTCCCCGATATGCACCAGGTTAACTGAGTTTGCACGTGAGACGTTAAACCCTCATGAATTTTCATGAATTTTCACGGGGCCAACCGAATTTGGTATTGAGCAACTCGAGTACCAAAATGGTTTTTCAATACCAAATTGGTGCTCTACGCGACAGACCAATTGGTATTAGAATACCAAATTACCACAACTTGGGATATATGATTCATCCCAAATTGTCGCTGCGACGATTTGGGAAGCCACGACAATTTGGGACGTAACATGTCACTGTGCGTTCTCCTCTCCGTTTGTGTGTGTGAGGGCCTGGAGTTTGGGGAATTGTGTCTGTCTGCGTAAGAGTGATGAATTGGAATGGGTCTTACCTGAGGATTGCTTGAGACATGATTGGGTGAGTGTGAGATGCGTGATTGGAACCAGGTAAGACCCGACATCTTTAATTTTGTTATGTCATTCAAATGTTCTTTCTTTTATCCACTGACTTGATTCCATGAAGGAAGATATCTGCGTGCTTCAGAAAAGGCGCGCGCACACACACACACACACACACACACACACACACACACACACACACACACACACACACACCACACACTGTAACTTTGATACGAGTACGCTTCGATGTATTTACAAAGAAATATCGGTTCACAATCATGGATCATCAAAATCTGTTCCATCTTAACTTGGATACGTAAGAGAGGTAATGAAATGTCTTACACAGTTAGTGTAGTGCCATCCTCATCAAATGTTTGTTTATTTTGCCTCTGCAAAATTGAAGAACTTAAAAAAAAAAGTAAATTACTTGCTCAACAAAGCAATAGTTACAGCGAAATGTCAACAATTTGGTAAAGAAACTGAACTTTGGTGAACACTGAATGGACATTTGCAGGAATGCTTGTCTATTTTGTGTTTTTCAAACTTAGAAATTGATAAGGCTTAATGACAGTAAGTAATAGCAAAAATATGAAGATCTCTTACTGCTTTTCATTCTTTGCTAACTGAAACATTAAACAGTTTTTTTTAATGGAAAACAAAAACTAAAACTTCTAGTCCTTTTTGCTTTTACATCTTTTGGCGACTGAAACAGGGAAAAAGTTTGAACGAAAACAATTAATAGCAGACATATAAAGATCCCTTCCTGCTTTTCATTCTTTGCTAACTGAAACATTGACAAGGTTTTACTGGAAATCAACAGCTAAAAGTTAAAGTCTTTTTTTCTTTTACATCTTTTGCTAACTGATACATTGAAAAGGCATTAATGAAAAGAATTACTGTGATGGCAGAAATGTAAGATTCCTTAAGAAAAATTAACAACAGTATGATGCTTCAGAAACATTGTCTTTTTCATATTTTTGAAATTCTGAGAAAATCTCAAGCAGACCTAATTGCCCGAGCGACAGCCTTCCAAAATGAATTCAAATCTCGCACTCCTTCTTGATACTGGGTCTTGAGGTGCTGGGTGCGATTCTCAAGAACACGCCACTTTCTTCGTCTTGGAGGTGGGGCATCTCCTCTCTCTGCTGCAGTGAGCAGATTTTCTGCTACAGACTGGCGATCTTTCAGTTGCCTCAAAAAGTTCCATAGTGAAGGATGACGAACTTGAATGGCCTCATTCAGAGTGCGATGGTAGCCTAGGACAAACAATAAATGTATTATTGGTAATTAAAGGATGTCATTTTTGTGACCTATTGTAAACTCTAGTCTGGGCAGTGGGCAGGTCTTTAGACCTGCATGGGTAGACAGGCGACCCCACCCTCCATGAGTCTCCCAACCAGGGGTAAATGGGTCCAGCTGCCTTGCAGGCTGCCTTTGAAAAGGCAAAGGCTACGGGAGTAAACCCTAACGAAAAATCCGGAGTGGAGCCCCTAAGACGGCTTGGTGGTGAACTCCATCATCACTCCGGCAGCTCCTGCAGTCCAGTCGTGGTCAAGATGTTATGCCCTGCATCCCTC
Organism: Conus canariensis; assembly: GCA_033310375.1. Classification (NCBI taxonomy): domain Eukaryota; kingdom Metazoa; phylum Mollusca; class Gastropoda; order Neogastropoda; family Conidae; genus Conus; species Conus canariensis. The sequence continues at coordinate 56,053,796 of CM065724.1, forward strand.
TTGGCAATAGCGGCTTGGACCGAGAGGGGGGTCGTGGTGTTTGGGCAACCCACGGCCTCCATATACTTCTTTGCCCAGGATTCATTGACTCCACCTCTCCTTTCTGCTTTCCCAAGTCCTGGGGCGACAGGCGAGTGGCGACGGTGGCAGGTGGGAGATAGCACTGGGAGCTGCTAGTCACGGACCTGCACTCAGGCGGTCAGGGCAGGATGGTCGTCACTCTACTCACCGGGGCAAGAGTAGGTTTCGGCAGCCACCTTGGCAACGGAGCAGCCCTATTCAGGGATAGCATTGCTCCCCCCTCATGGGGAGGGACCTAGAAAATGTGGCCTAAAGAAAGCTTGCCTCAACCCATCCTGTCAGCATACCGCAGCTGACCGGACATCTAAGAACGCGGTCGAACTCATTCAAAAAGATCTACCACAAAGAACAAGCGCAAGCACACTTTATGTGTTGGAGCCTGGAACATCCGGACTCTAATGGACAACAGGAGAAGCGACAGACCAGAGCGTCGAACAGCACTTGTGGGCCAAGAACTAAAACGTTACAAAATTGATATTGCGGCACTCAGCGAGACGCGCCTGGCAGACACTGGAGAAATCACAGAAGGAGGAGCTGGATACACCTTCTTCTGGACAGGAAGGCCCCTGGAGGATAAAAGAGAAGCAGGAGTGGGCTTTGCCATCCGCACCTCGCTGGTCAAGAATCTAGAGTCTCTCTCAAAGGGAATTGGTGATCGTCTGATGACTATGAGGCTGCCTTTCCAAGGAAAGCAGCACCTGACACCCATCAGTGTGTACGCCCCCACCATGACCTATACCCAAGCACAGAAGGAACTGTTCTACCAGAGCCTCACAAGCTTGCTACGCAGTATCCCAAAGGATAACAAGCTTTTACTTCTTGGGGACTTCAACGCTCGTGTGGGCAGGGACTCCCAGTCTTGGCCGAATATCATCGGACCGCATGGAGTGGGACAGGAAAACTCAAATAGTCAACTGCTTCTTACACTCTGCGCCGAGTTTGGTTTGACCATCACAAACACACTGTTCCAGCTGCCAGACATCCACAAGGCCACCTGGATGCACCCTCGCTCCAGATACTGGCACTTGATCGACTATGTGATCACTAGGCAGTGTGACATCCAGGATGTCCACATCACAAGAGCAATGAGGGGAGCGGATTGCTGGACTGACCACCTGCTGCTGAGGTGCTCTTCTTCTCCATCGCTAGCACCCACAGACGCCGGAAAGCTGATATCAAGAAGAAGCTGGATGTCCAGAAACTGAATGACCCAATGACAAGGGAAACCTTCGTGACCGACCTTGCAAACCAGCTCAATAGTTTACCAGATGATGTTGACTCAGAAAAGGCCTAGGTAAACTTCAGAAACGCAGTCTACAACTCTGCCAGGCTGTCTCTGGGGCACCCAAAGAGGAAACACCAGGACTGGTTTGACAGCAACAACACAGAGATCGGCAGACTGCTACAGCAGAAGCACGAAGCCCACACAACCTGGCTCAACGACAAGGGATCAACAGCCAAGCATGACCGTCTCAAGCATCTAAGAGACAAGGTCCAGGCTGAGCTGAGACATATGGAGGACAATTGGTGGAAAGATAAGGCTGCAGAGTTACAACAGTACGCTGATGAGCACAACTCCAAGAAGTTCTTTGCAGGCCTGAAGACTGTATGGCCCTTCCTCCAATGCCATGGCACCTGCACGGACAACTGATGGCACTCTGCTTACTGAGAAGAGTGACATTGTACAGCGGTGGTGTGACCACTTCAGCCAGCTTCTGAATAGACCATCTCAGATTGATAAGCAAGCGATCCGGGACATGCCCCAACGTCCAGTTTTGACATCACTTGACGACCCACCGAGGGAGGAAACCCAGAAGGCGATCAAGCAGCTCCAAATCGGAAAGGCACCGGGCCCTGATGGCATTCCCCCTGAGATCTTCAAGGTTGGTGGAGAGGCCACGGTCGACAAGCTAACTGAGCTGATGCAGCAGTTCTGGGGTGAGGGAGCAGTACCACAAGACTTAAAGGATGCCAGCATCATCCACCTGTACAAGAACAAGGGCGACAGAACATCGTGCGACAACCACAGAGGCATCTCACTATTGAGCATAGCAGGAAAGATTATTGCCCGTGTCATCCTGAATCGCATCATACACCACTTGCTGGACGATGTCTCCGAGAGCCAGTGTGGCTTCAGGGGCAACAAGGGGGCAATCGACATGATCTTTGCTGTTCACCAGCTGCAAGAGAAGTGCCGGGAACAGAATCAGAACCTCTACATCCTCTTTGTGGACCTGACAAAGGCTTTCGATACCGTCAGTCGTGAGGGCCTGTGGGCTATACTGTCCAAACTTGGTTGCCCACTGAAGTTTGTCAAGATTATACGATACTTCCATGACGGCATGATGGCTCGTGTAGTGGAAAACGGCACTGTGTCTAACCCCTTCCCCGTGTCCAAGGAAGTGAAGCAAGGATGTGTCCTGGCAGCAACCCTATTCAGCCTCATGTTCGCCACAATGCTGTTCTCTGCTCTCTCTCTCTCCAGTACCAATGCGGGGATCACTGTCCGCTACAGATGTGATGGCCGCTTCTTCGACTTAAGGCGCCTGAAGGACAGAACAAAAGTTCTTGAGGCCCTTATGAGAGACTTCCTGTTTGCTGATGACCGTGCACTCGCAGCACTCAACGAACCAGACCTGCAAGAGCTTGCCAGTTGCCTGTCTGTAGCAGCAAAGGCTTTTGGCTTGACGATCAGCCTGCGGAAGCCAGAAGTGATGCTCCAGCCAGCACCTGGCCTCTCTTCCCCAGAACCAAAGATCGTGATCGAGGACACGACCCTGAAGAATGTTGACAGCTTCACCTACTTGGGGAGCTGCTTGTCTTCATCGTGTGGCTTGGATAAAGAAGTGTCGAACAGACTGGCAAAAGCAGGAGCTTCCTTCGGCAGGCTTTGGAACAGAGTGTGGGGAGAGCGTGGCATCACTCTAAGTACCAAGCTGGCAGTCTACAGAGCAGTCGTTGTCACCTCGCTGCTCTACAGCTGTGAGACCTGGACACTGTACATGAAACAACTGAAGACTCTGGATCAGTTCCACCTCCGCTGCCTGCGTAAGATCATGGGCATCTCCTGGGAGGACATGATTTCCAACACAGAAGTGCTTCGCAGAGCAAAGATGCCTAGTATCGAGGCGCTGATCATGAAAGCGCAGTTGAAGTGGGTTGGGCATGTGGTACGAATGGACGACACGCGACTTCCATAAATGGTCTTCTTCTCTGAGCTGGCAGCCGGAACAAGAAACACTGGGCGGCCACTCAAACGTTTCAAGGACTGCCTGAAAGTATCACTGGCTTCTGTGGCATCCCGCTTCAGGACTGGGAAACACTTGCCACAAACCGCAGTGCCTGGCGACTTTCTGTCCACAAAGGAGTAAGTGGCTTCGAAAAGCGTTTGCAGGAATTGGACCAGAAGCGCCAAGCCCGCAAAGAGAGGAGACCTGACCCAATGGCAGCTGTCGCATGCCCAGAGTGCGGACGTATCTGTGTGTCCAGCTTTGGCTTGCGCTCACACATGCGGAGTCACTGACGTCTTCGTCGACCACGACGGACATCCATGATGTAAACTCTAATTAAAATAAAGCTTGCAGAAAATTTGGGAGAGTGCTAGATATAATGAATTTTGTAGAAATAAAATTTTTGGCTTTAAAGCATCGTGTTTCAACTTAAAGATACGATGTCCTTATCCCTATCCCATACGGTTACAAATAAGGTTACAGTGAATTCCGGCTATATTAAAGGCCGGTTATATTGAAATTTCGCCCATATTGAAAGTCTGCTGCGGTCCCGACCAAAGCCCTTCTTTTTCGTTGTTGGTAAAATTCGTTGATATTGAAATCGGCTATATTGAAACTTCGCCTATATTGAAATACATGGCCGGTCCCGGGGAGTGCTTGACTCCGCCTATGTTAAAATGTTTATATTGGACTCAGTCAGCTCTCTCTTAGACGTTGACACATATTTAAAGGGGGACAAATCAGGCTGCGTTTATCTTTAAAAGAATGGAAGAGACATTTTCAACATGGACAAATGTGCACTCTCTCGGAGAATGTAATATGGTACCCCCCCCCCCCCTTCCCCTAGGAAATCTACCCCCTCTCTCTTCCTTCTGCTTTCTGCCATTCTCGGATGATTATTGTTATTAACCCGTTAGATTTGTGTCCTAATTTGCCTCTCTGAGAGAGGGGACTGCGATTGTTGCTGTTTGTTTGTTTGTTTGTTTGTTTTTTGGTTGTTTTTGTTTGTTTGCTTTTTTGTTTGTTTGTTTGTTTTTTGTCTGGCTGTCCGCACCAACTTCAAACCACGATATCTCATGAATAGCTGCTCAGAAAGACTTCATTTTTTGATGGACGCTTGACAGCATCATATAAAGCTTCGTGATTTAGATTTCCCATTTTACCTATTCCCATTTAGTCTAAACAGAATATTTCATGAACGACAGCATAGAAAAAACATCTTGGTAGGTATGTTAAATGCACCAAAGAGGACATTCTGATTAAACTTTTCCTATTCCACCTATTCCCATTTTGTGAATTCCTATTTCAGCTTTCTCCATTTTGCATACTCCTTTGTGTGTTTCCATTTTGGCTGTACCTTTTTGCATAAACAGGGTATATTGTGAATGGCCATACAGAAATACTTCATTTTGGTAGAAAGCCGGACTATACTAAGACGTCCTGGTTGACTTTTTTCCCATTTCATCTAATCCCATTTATCCTAACTAGGATGTCTCATGAACGGCTGCATGGAAAGGCTTAATTTTTGGTTGGTAGATTGATTGCACCAAGGAAGGTATTCTGATTAACCTTTTCTCATTTCGCCTATTTCGAGGGTAATTTGCGAATGTATACCTTTGAAGAATATCAAAACGTAATGTTTGGTGGGCAGACTGATTGCCTCAAGAGAGACATCCAAACTTTGACTTTTTCCATTTTGCCTACTCCCATTCCATCTACTGCTATTTTTGCGTAAACAAAGTATCTTAGTGGTTGCTTGGGAGACAAAATTTACTTTTGGTAGACCGATTGCACAAAGAGGAATAAAGTTAGTCCCCCCCCCCCCCCCCCCCCCCTCCACCTCAATTTTTTCTCAATTTGCCTAAACAGGATATCTAGTTGCACAGCTTCCAAATATGATATTTTGTTAAGCTGTTGGCGTACTCTACAAACAAATTCATTTTGGTATACATGTTGATTGCAGCATGGGGAACGATCTCATTTGCTATGCTATTGTCGCTTTATGTTTGTTTGCTCTGTGTGTGTGTGTGTGTGTGTGTGTGTGTGTGTGTGTGTGTGTGTGTGTGTGTGTGTGCTCTTGTGTGTGTGTGTGTGTGTGTGTGTGTGTGTGTGTGTGTGTGTGTGTGTGTATTCGTTTGTTTTTTTAAGATTTAGGCGGGACGGACGCATAAACGGACGGACGGACGAAGGCACGTGCATGACTAAAATTAATACAAACTCAGGCTCACCTGAGGGGATAAAAAACGACGAGGACAGCAGAAGCAGATATTGCATCAGCAACAACAACAGACATGCACACTATAACAACATACATATACTAAATCAACCCCTCTTAAGGTTGTTACATAAAAAAGAGGGGGGGGGGGGGGGGGGGGGGGGTATTTTCGGATATATTGAATTTCCTAAAAAAAAATCCGAGGACAATTTCAATATGAGCGGATATTCTGATATATTGAAACTCCGGATATATTGAACCACAATTTTGGTCCCAGGGGGCTTCAATATAACCGAAATTCGCTGTAATAGGGACATCAGCTTTAGCCTTCACCGTTCATGAATAGTCCTTTGGCTGCCATGTCTTACTGCGTAATTCCCACGTTCCCTGTCTGAGATTTTAGTTTGATACGGTTTAAATATTCGCCAGAGGCATCTCTCTCTCTCTTCTCTCTCTCTCTCTCTCTCTCTCTCTCTCTCTCTCTCTCTCTCTCTCTCTCCAACATTCCCTGTCTGAGAATTTAGTTTGATTCGGTTTAAATATTTCCCAAAGGCCCCTGAACATCTCTCTCTCTCTCTCTCTCTCTCTCTCTAGCTGCGGGCGCGCGCGTCGCGCGCGCGGCGCGTGTGTGTGTGTGTGTGTGTGTGTGTGTGTGTGTGTTGTGTCTGTGTGTCTGTGTGTGTCTGTGTGTTTTAACAAATATGATTCCAGAGGGGAGATATGTGAAACGGAACAAACAGTCAAGCCGTAGGAACTTTTTTCCCCAATAGATCTATGCATATAAAGAAAAGACAAGGAAAATGACAGACAGACGAACAGACTAGCACGCGCACGCATGCACACACACACACACACACACACACACACACACACACACACACACACACACACACACACATTTCCAGTCTTTCCGATCTGGTGCAAGATTTCCCAAGAATTTTATTTCTTGATTTATCAGAGGAAAAAGAACGGACGCACACATACAAAGAGAGAGAGAGAGAGAGAGAGAGAGAGAGAGAGAGAGAGAGAGAGAGAGTATGTGTGTGTGTGAGTGCGTGCGTGCGTGCGTGCGTGTGTGTGTGCATGTGCCGCGTGTATGTGTGAATGCGCGCACTTGTACATATATTTCTCTCAGACTTTTCCTGTACTTGAAAAGAGGTCCAGATGTGCTAACAGGGGCGTTTAGACGCATCGGGCCGTGGACGCATTGGACCGTGGACACATCGGGCCATGGACGCATCGGGCTTGGACGTATAGGACCTTGGACGTATCGGGCTTGGACGTATCGGACCGTGGACGGATCGGACCGTGAACGGATCGGACCGTGGACGTATCGGGCCTTGGACGCATTGAGCCTTGGACGTATCGGGCCGTGGACGTATCGAGCTGACCCTTCCCAGCAGAAACCCTAATTATCCCAGCTCCAAAACCCGTAAAAATACTATCCAGTTGCGCTGACCACCTGCGCTTTTAATCTGACAGAACAAACCGTTTAACTCTCGATTCCCTTTGGTTGTCTTAGAGAATTTTATGATCTGGGTCTACGAGGCCTTCTTCCACGATTCGTCCAAAACTTCATGGCAGATCGAATGCTCTAAGCTCGTGAAGGAACAACGCCCTCTGACACCCAAGAAAAGGCTTCGATACTCCTGGGGGAAGCATCCTTTTCCCAATGCTCTTCCGCTTTAAAACTGATGACATAGTGAAAGCAGTAAACCAGGGTTCCGAGTCTTCGCCGTTCGTCAATTACTTTGCACTCTGCACTGTTGGAACAGCAAGCTGAGAAATCCGTTGTACGTTTTTCAGCTCCAGAAATCTACTGTAGCCACAGACTCAGTGAAGACCTTCTCTGAGATGTTCCACAAGATGTAATTTTTGAGTTTTTAAATGAGGCGTATGTTGCCTATTTAATGTTTCTTTTATTTATCTGATTCATTCAATTATTTATTTATTCATTTATTTATTTATTTGTCTGTGTTTTTGTTTGTTTGTTTATTTATGCACTGTGGTAAACAGATCTAGCTTTAAAGCGTTTTGAACATGTTTGAAGTTGTTTGAACGTTTCAAGAAAATAAATATGCATGAAACCGATTTTGACGATGTGACAGTTCTGGTATGGCACCTTGCAAGTCAGCTGAGCTATAAACAGCCTGAACTGAGTTGGATTTCTTCCAAAACTGTTATGCCGTAATGCCAGTGTCCTCTATCTTCTCAAACTGTACTGGCAGTATATATATATATATATATATATATATATATATATATATATATACATATATATATATGTGTGTGTGTGTGTGTGTGTGTGTGTGTGTGTGTGTGTGTGTGTGTGTGTGTGTGTGTATAAAGAAGAAGACGGAGAGAAGGGCAACAAGAAGAAAAAAAATCGAACTTTTTCTTCAGCATTTGTGCCATAAAATAAAGTTCGATGGTCGTGACTGTGACTACGGAGAAGAATGGTTCCGGATGGGAGGGTCTGAGTGAACGTAGTCGTGTTCATCTTATCCATCGATCCACACACAAAGAAACAGTGAAAAGGAGGGGGTAGGGGCGGGAGGACGGGAGTTGGGTAATTAAAAGAACAGAGAATGGGAAACGAAAAAAAAAAAATAAAAAGAATATGGAGTGGGGTGGGGTGGGAAGGCTGGGGGGGATGGCAGAGACGTACAGTAGAGTGAGAGGCGGGAATTGTCACTGACAGAGACACGGAGAAAGAACACAGACACTGTGAGAGACAGAGTATGAAACACAGGGAGGATCACTGTTCAATGTGATGTTCAGAGCGTACTGCGATTTATAAACAAATATAGAATAAATAAATAAACAAATGAATAAAGAAATAGATAGATAAATAGATAAATAAAGGGGAGGGGGGTAGGACCGAGTATTAAATTTTAGACAAAAGGGGTTTGCGCCTTAGGTTAAAAAAAAAAATGAAAAAAAAGTCTGAAAAGATACAAGAGCCGTGTATTTCAACTAATTAGACTACAATTAGAGTTATGTTTAGAGTTCTTTGATGAAATGGAGACCTCATCATCAATTTTTTTTTTTTATTGTTTTACATTTTTATCTTCCTCATCAATGTATCATTCAAGCCCCTAATCTAGTTTCAATCTCTTTTCAGACTTGTTTTCTGTTTTCTCTAACTGCTACTACTACTTCTTTTGTCTGCTCTCTCTCTCTCTCTCTCTCTCTCTCTCTCTCTCTCTCTCTCTCTCTCTCTCTGTGTTTCTGTAGTCTGATTTTCTCCCTCGTTGGTCAAAGGCATTGCGTGATGATCAGCGCCCGAGGCTCAGTTCCATCGATCACCTCTCTCTCTCTCTTTCTTTCTCTCGGTGTGTGTGTGTGTGTGTGTGTGTGGTGTGTGTGTGTGTGTGTGTGTGTGTGTGGGGTGTGTGTGTGTTGTTTCGTTCTTTAGTTTTACGTCTGTTCACCCTTAAGTGATATTAGACGGGAAGGAGGGGGGGGGGGGGGGGGGGGGGAATAGGAGAAATAAAGGTATGAAAGAAGAGATTGTTTATGCATGCGTTGATATTGTTTAGAGAGTGTGTGGTAGTAAAGATTATGTGTTTTTCCTACATACCTACACCTACAATTCTATATAATGAGCAAGCTTTATATGGGGTATGAATTGTTGAAAATGACAGAATTAGTAGAAAGGAAGTGAGGTTTACCATCTATATCAAACGCGACTTAACAATTAACAGAAGATTAGTATAACAACAATTGAATCGAACAATAAATTAACTATTCAAAGGAAAAGACCAATAGGACTAAGGTGTAAAACTTCTGAAAAACATTTAAGAAGATGGAAGTCATTTAACACTTCCTGAACAGTTAATGGTATTTGACGAGTCAGTAAATCCCCTGTAGTTTTCGTCATTAATTCTTTGATACTAGGACAGTGTAAAATCAGATGGCTAATGAAAATTTGATTTCCACATACACATTTAATATCTTTAGAAAATTTTGTTTTAAAGGCATTAAGTACAGATCCATCTGTGAATATTTTAATGTAATCACTATAGTAATTTTCCATGTGATCATTAACTAAATTTTTCAGAACGTTTGGAGATTGACTTTTGCTCAATTCTGTATGATCAATATCAAAAGTAGGTTTAATTTGTTCCCAAGATGGTACAGGTAAAAAAGATGGCTTAATTGCTATTTTTTTACTTTTTAATTCTGTAGAATTAATCATGTCGGAGACAAACGAATTAATTGGTTGCAAACAGTGTATTGTCTTAGCCCTGTTAACAAAGTCATGCTTAGAATTCATCTTTGTTTCTTCATTACAGAATGAGTTATGTGCAAAGGATTTTAATACAAACTTAGCTGCAGAGATTTTCCTATGTTCATCAAGAGGAAGAACTCCTGCTTCTTTATATGACCCAAGATTGTAAGCATGAGTCGGCACTCCTAGTGCCAGTTTAAAGGCTTTACAATCTATACTTTGTAGCTT
>CM065724.1:56068783-56083783 GCA_033310375.1 Conus canariensis
TCTTCTTCATGGAACATCCCAGAACGTACTTGGCCGATCTTTGTGAAAATTAGCAGGTTCACTATGGGTTACGGATGATGCCCGATGTTTTAGTTTACCATAATAGCCGTTACTAACGGCTATAACGGCTCATAACGGGTTTTCTTCTTTATGGAATATCTCAGAAAGCACTTTGTCGGTCTTTCTGAAAATTTGTAGGCATGTTCATTATGGACGACGGATGATGCCTGACGTTTTAGTGTACCGTTATAGCCGTTACTAACGGCTATAACGGTTTCTCTTTTTTATGAAATATCTCAGAAGGTACTCAGAAAGAAGAAAAACCGTTACAGCCGTTAGTAACGGCTATAACGGTAAACTAATACATCGGGCATCATCCATGACCCATAATGAACATACCTGCTAATTTTCACAAAGATCGGCCAAGTACTTTCTGAGATATTTCATGAAGAAGAAAAACCGTTACAGGCCGTTACAGCCGTTAGTAACGGCTATAGCGGTAACCTAAAACATCGTGCATTATTCGTGACCCATAATGAACATACCTGCTAATTTTCACAAAGATCGGCCAAGTACTTTCTTAGAAGAAATGAACATACCTACAAATTCTCAGAAAGATCGGCCAAGAATTTGTAGGTATGTTCATTATGGGTCACGGATGATGCCCGACGTTTTAGTTTACCGTTATAGCCGTTACTAACGGCTATAACGGCCCCTAACGGTTTTTCTTCTTCATGAAATATCTCAGAAAGTGTGTGGCCGAAATTTCTGAAAATCTGTAGGTATGTTCATTATGGGTCACGGATGATGTCCAATATTTAAGTTTACCGTTATAGCCGTTACAAACAGCCCATAATGGTTTTCTTCTTTATGGAAAATCTCAGAAAGTTCTTGGCCGATCTTTCTGAAAATTTGTAAGTATGTTCATTATAGGTCACAGATGATGGCTGATGTTTACCAGAATAGCCATTACTAACGGTTACACCAGCCCAAGACGGTTTTTCCTCTTTATGGAATATCTCACACGTATTCAGGATAAACTGGGAGTACGTTTATATGCTTTACATTTTGGGTTTTTTTTTTTTTTTTTTTTTTTTTTTTTTTTTTGTCGTAACAACTGATGAACGTCTTGCTTTTTCTTAGACTGTTAACCATTTAACGTCGAACCAATGAGGGTCGATTTCGTCATAGAATCACTGTACAAACTGAAGCACCAGAAAACTATACACAGTTTGATTAATGTCGATATCTGCCAGTACTAAAGCTCAGGAACCAATTTCTCTCATCTTAATGAATAAACTGTTGCTCTAAAGTTTCATCGTTTGTGTATCTATTTATTTTCTATCTCACTGTTAGCACCACCTAACTCGTCTTCAGTTACGTTCAGTTAGATACAAACAGGTAAGTGTGTACAGTCAATGGAAGACAAAAACAGGCAAGGCGTTGATTCGTTGTTTCGAGCAAAAGTCGCTCTATGTTATAAAATAATCAGTTGTGCTACCATCAACACTTGAAGCAAAGGTGGGCGAATCATTAAGCCCCTACTGAATGAGTATTAGCAATGATATACAATCGAACTTTATCACATGTTAAGAAGATTTTTTTCCCAAAGGTGGATTACTTCTTTTTCTTTGAAATCTCTGCTGAACATATCACTCTCTTGGTCCACTGTATGTAACGTTTCCCAAACACTGCTATCATTTAACATCGCATATCATTTAACATCGCATATCATTTAACATCGCATTTCATTTAACATCGCATTTCATTTAACATCGCATTCGCACATCCAGTCCTCGCATTCAGATCACCGCAAATGATAACATAGGAACAATTGAATCGTTGAGTCGGATAGGTCGTTTGACCTGGATCGAGTTAGAAAATATTTTTCAACGTTCGGGGTTGAAACGGAAAACTTTGTTTTCCGAGAGATCAGAGAGTGCCAGAGATGCAGTGCAGACAGAAGTCTGCTAAGAATTCTGTTTGATGTAATATTGATTTCCTATGGAAAACCTCAGCATCCAACCAGTGGAATGAACCTACCTCCTGCAACTGGATTTTAACAAAGAAAGAATTTTTATATCCAGCATTATCCAGTATAAAAAAAATAGATAAATAAAAAAAAAAAAAACACCAGAAGAAAGGGGTTGGGAATGGTTACGTAGTAGATGGAAAAATGATCGGAAATGTTTACATGATAAATGAACATGAAAATGGGACAAAAACTGCGTATTATATGTGATGTTGATGTTATTGCGGAATTCTTTGTTGTGTTTGGTGAAGGGAGCACAAAAAATGAATTCTTGTTTTCTCAGTCTCTCGTTTGAATCAATGGAGCAGATGCGTGCGTATGGAGTGAACATGATGTGTTTGTGTGACAGACCCCTTCTTGCACCACCGACGTTTGGGGGTCTACGACATGCGCCGAGAAGGATTCTCAGCGTCAGGGAGGAAGAAAGCGGAGCCTGCTGCTCCGCGGGCCTGCCTCTGTGTGGACGGTCCTCTCCTCTGCGACTGTCGTCGGGCTGGTCGCTGTCCGTCGCCTCGGCGTGTGTCCCCCACTCCGGGCGTGTCCTCTCTGTCCTCGGCTGGAGTCTCTGAAACAGAAAACACGCCCAGAGGATCCCCGCGTTTGTGGCCAGTCACGACAAACAACATCTTTGCCGCACATGATGCGTGACCAAAGTTAGATTTTTTTTTTTTTTTTTTTTTTTTTTTGAGCCAGCTTCCGTTCCTGATGAATTTTTTTGCCCAGAACAGACTGACTTTTAGAGACTCCTCCAGAGATACATTGGGGATGGTGATGAATACAAACCTCCGCCATGTCAAAAAACGGGTAACTTTACCACGCGCATCCCACCTTTGACGCATTATCAGATTTCAGGGTGACTTCAGCTTCAATTGTTTGATCTGTCATTGTATTCTGCTGTCATTTCAGTTGATCTTACAATGAAACAAACATATTTCGGCCAAATGTCAAATAACTTTGTTGCAGTTGCCATTGCAGCAATTTTTGAGATGAGGAGGAGGCATAATTACGTGGAATATTTTTGTGCGTGATCTTCAGATTCAAGATAAGACGTTTTGTTTTTGGATTAATTCCTACTTAAACAAATCTTAAATAAATGTTAGCGAACCGCCCAGAGAACGTGGACAAACGAGTCACAAGACGAAACACAACTAGTTTCGACCTCTTAGGTCTTCATCAGGTGAGACATTAACGAATAAAACAATGAAAATTCACTTAGCTTTGATCGCTTCAGATCACTTCGTAGGGTTCAGCGCAAGGAAGAAGGCGTTGAATGAGAACGAGGCTGTTGGAAGGGAAATAGTGAGCGAGTCAAAGTCGTAATGAAGATAATAATATTACTGATAGGAATACTAATAATGGTCAAAATACTGAAAAAAAAAAAAAAAAAAAAAAAGGGACAAGATTACTACCAATCTGTGTCAATAAGTATGGGTATGGGAGAAAGGAGAGTGGGTTAGAGGATTCTTAAACAGCAGGGTTGCCGTGGCAACAGTCCCAGAGGCGAAGGCGATCGTGATGTCAATGCCAGTGGTAGTATCAATACTAGCAATAGTATTACTGAATGATACTGCTAACAACGATAGTGAAGGTTAAGGTAATGAAAGCATGATACAGAAATATATTTAGAAAATACATTTTTATAATAATCAAATAAATAAATAAATGAAACATTAAAAATAATAATAAATTAAAAAATCAGTAAATAATAATAATAATAATTAAAAAAATAATAATAAAATAATAATAATAATAATATAATAATAATGATAATAAATGCATAAATAAGATAGCTGTAAGTTGTGTGAGGTGAATAGTGGGAGATAAGGTAGTACGTGTGTGTGTGGTGGGAGGATATTATGGGCTGAGATTGAAGTGGTGGGCTGGTACATGATACTTTAAGGTGTAGATGCTATGAGGGTGGAGGGAAGAAGGGGATGGGTTTACGTACTAACTGGGGGAGGGGGAGGGGCAACATATTCACACCTATACACAATCTCTCTCTCTCTCTCTCTCCTCCCCCCCCCCTCCCCCCTTCCACGACCAACGATAAAGGAGCCAGCATTCTATTTATTATGTGTGTGTGTATGTGTGAGTGTGAGTGTGTGTGTTGTGTGTGTGTGTGTGTGTGTATGTGTGTGTGTGTGTGTGTGTGTGTGTGTGTGTGTGTGTGTGTGTGTGTGTGTGTTCCATTTGTAATATCAGCCTTATTCATTGGTTACCCCCACCTCCACCCCCAGCAACCGCCATATCCACCAACACCCCTACACACATCATTACTAGGGCAGGGGGAGGGGGGAGTAAGTCGATTGATGTAGCAAATGGAGAGACTCAGAGAGTGTAGGAAAAGGGAAGATGATGATAGCTGCAACCTATGTCTGAGGTAAACAGAGGGAGGTAGGGTGGTATGGGTGTGCGTAGGTGGGGGATATTACAGGCTGGAGCTGCAGAGATGGAATGGTACATACTACTTTTGGACGTTGATGCCATGAGGGTGGATGGTGCCCAGTTTGGCAATGAGATGAGATTCCTGCATAAGGCGTTCCAAGCTGTCACTCTTAGATTGCCAAAGTGCCAAGACTTTGACATGGTTGATGTTGTGTTGGGCATGGTTGAAGTGTAGAGCGACTGGTTTGGGCCGATGGTGGCGGATGTCGGCCAGGTGTTCAGAGATGCGCGTCTCAAGTGTGCGAGATGTCTCACCTACATAGATCTTACCGCACAGCTGACAGTGGATGGCATACACAATGTTGTGGCTCTGGCAGGAGAAAGTGCGTTTAATAGTGAAAGAGCCTGTGGGGCCATGTAGGATGGTGTCTGGTTTGGTGAGAGAGCAGATTTTGCAGTTGGGTTTTGAGCAGGGGAAAGTACCTGGTGGCTTAGGTGTTGAGATTTTGTTCAGCTTAGAGCGCACCAGTAGGTCGTTGAGGTTTTTGTCACGTTTGAAAGTGATCATTGGTGTGGTCTCAAAGGCAGGTTTATGATTTTCTACTATGTGCCAGTTAGACTTCAGGATCCTGCAGATGGGCAGATTGTGAGGATGGAAGAGAAGGCAGGCAGTGGGTCTGTCTGTCTCTTTGGGAGGTTTAGTTTCCAGAGTAGATGTTCTGGATTTAGCTGCAGTGCGGCTGAGAGCATCACTGATGACGGCACTAGGGTATCCACGGTTGGTGAAAAAATCAGACATTTTGGCTGCTTGTATAGTGAAATCCTCTTCGCTAGAGCACAGTCTGCGTAGGCGAAGGAATTCAGAATATGGAATGCTATTTTTAGTGGACTGGTGGTGGGAAGATGTGTAGTCCAGGTATGAGTGCGCATCAGTAGGTTTGTAGAAGACTGAGGTTTGAAGCAGTCCATCTTTGAGGGAGATAGTGATGTCCAGGAAATTAACTGACTGTGAAATGGTGTAGGTCAGCTGGATGGATGGATGGAAGGTCTGTGCAAAGTTGAGGAAATTCTGGAGGTCATGTTCTGGCATGGATGTGGCTCCCAATCCATCATCTATGTATCTTTTGTAGAGCTCTGGTGTTGGGCCTGTGTAAGAGGTTAGTAGGCGGTGTTCTAGGTGTCCCATGAAGAGGCAGGCATAGGATGGTCCCATTTTGGTTCCCATAGCAACACCACTGATTTGTGAGAATGTGTGGTTGTTGAATTCAAAAGTATTGAGGGTGAGGACTAATTCTGCAAGTCTGACTAGTGTAGCTGTGGGAGGGTGTTGTTGGTTGGGGGGCCGTTTGTTAAGAAAGAATGCGAGGGCCTTCAGTCCATCAGCATGAGGGATGGAAGTGTAGAGAGAGACGACATCAAGGGTAAAGAGGAGGCTGGGTTTGAAAGTGGGATCTGTGTTGTATGAATTAATCATGTTGAGTGTGTGTGTAGTGTCTTTGAGGTATGTGGGGAGGCCTTGTACTATGGGTTGGAGGAGAGAGTCTAAGAGTACTGTGAAATGTGTTCTGTAGGGCAGCTGCATGCAGATACTATGGGTCTGCCGGGAGTATTGGTTTTGTGTATTTTAGGGAGCAGGTAGAATGTGGGTTGTTTGGTGTCTGTCATTATGAGGAGTTTGGCTGTCTTCGGTAAGTTGTTATGTTTGATTTCTTGTTTAACTGTGGTTGAGATGAGTTTCTGGTGTTGGGGGAGGGGTGATGCTGTGAGTGGTGTATAGAAATTTGTGTCTGACAGTTGTCTGTGTGCTTCTTTTATGTACAACTGTTTGTCCCAGACCACCACTGCACCACCCTTGTCTGCTGGTTTGATGACAATGTCTTGTCTTTGTCTCAGTGATTCAAGGGCTTTTTGTTCATCCCGTGAGAGGTTGGAATTGCGGACAGGTTTGGATTTAACTTGAGAGATTTCTTTTCTACACTTTTTGATGTAGAGTTCAACTTCAGTGGATTTGTCAAGAGGTGGCTGGCGAAGCACTGGAGTTCGAAAAAGGTGGGTAAAAATGTCTGAGCTGTCTGGTAGAGGGGCTTGGGCACACTGTCAAGTGCAGCCATCCATCTTAATTTTCTAAAGAATCTTTCAACATCAACGTGGTTTTGATATTTATTGGTGGCAGGATTAGTCCTCACCCTCAATACTTTTGAATTCAACAACCACACATTCTCACAAATCAGTGGTGTTGCTATGGGAACCAAAATGGGACCATCCTATGCCTGCCTCTTCATGGGACACCTAGAACACCGCCTACTAACCTCTTACACAGGCCCAACACCAGAGCTCTACAAAAGATACATAGATGATGGATTGGGAGCCACATCCATGCCAGAACATGACCTCCAGAATTTCCTCAACTTTGCACAGACCTTCCATCCATCCATCCAGCTGACCTACACCATTTCACAGTCAGTTAATTTCCTGGACATCACTATCTCCCTCAAAGATGGACTGCTTCAAACCTCAGTCTTCTACAAACCTACTGATGCGCACTCATACCTGGACTACACATCTTCCCACCACCAGTCCACTAAAAATAGCATTCCATATTCTGAATTCCTTCGCCTACGCAGACTGTGCTCTAGCGAAGAGGATTTCACTATACAAGCAGCCAAAATGTCTGATTTTTTCACCAACCGTGGATACCCTAGTGCCGTCATCAGTGATGCTCTCAGCCGCACTGCAGCTAAATCCAGAACATCTACTCTGGAAACTAAACCTCCCAAAGAGACAGACAGACCCACTGCCTGCCTTCTCTTCCATCCTCACAATCTGCCCATCTGCAGGATCCTGAAGTCTAACTGGCACATAGTAGAAAATCATAAACCTGCCTTTGAGACCACACCAATGATCACTTTCAAACGTGACAAAAACCTCAACGACCTACTGGTGCGCTCTAAGCTGAACAAAATCTCAACACCTAAGCCACCAGGTACTTTCCCCTGCTCAAAACCCAACTGCAAAATCTGCTCTCTCACCAAACCAGACACCATCCTACATGGCCCCACAGGCTCTTTCACTATTAAACGCACTTTCTCCTGCCAGAGCCACAACATTGTGTATGCCATCCACTGTCAGCTGTGCGGTAAGATCTATGTAGGTGAGACATCTCGCACACTTGAGACGCGCATCTCTGAACACCTGGCCGACATCCGCCACCATCGGCCCAAACCAGTCGCTCTACACTTCAACCATGCCCAACACAACATCAACCATGTCAAAGTCTTGGCACTTTGGCAATCTAAGAGTGACAGCTTGGAACGCCTTATGCAGGAATCTCATCTCATTGCCAAACTGGGCACCGTCCACCCTCATGGCATCAACGTCCAAAAGTAGTATGTACCATTCCATCTCTGCAGCTCCAGCCTGAAATATCCCCCACCTACGCACACCCATACCACCCTACCTCCCTCTGTTTACCTCAGACATAGGTTGCAGCTATCATCATCTTCCCTTTTCCTACACTCTCTGAGTCTCTCCATTTGCTACATCAATCGACTTACTCCCCCCTCCCCTGCCCTAGTAATGATGTGTGTAGGGGTGTTGGTGGATATGGCGGTTGCTGGGGGTGGAGGTGGGGTAACCAATGAATAAGGCTGATATTACAAATGGAACACACACACACACACACACACACACACACCACACACACACACACACACACACTACACTCACACATACACACACACATAATAAATAGAATGCTGGCTCCTTTATCGTTGGTCGTGGAAGGGGGGAGAGGGGGGGGGAGAGAGAGAGAGAGAGAGAGAGAGAGAGATTGTGTATAGGTGTGAATATGTTGCCCCTCCCCCTCCCCCAGTTAGTACGTAAACCCATCCCCTTCTTCCCTCCACCCTCATAGCATCTACACCTTAAAGTAACATGTACCAACCCACCACTTCAATCTCAGCCCATAATATCCTCCCACCACACACACACATACTACCTTATCTCCCACTATTCACCTCACACAACTTACAGCTATCTTATTTATGCATTTATTATCATTATTATTATTATTATTTTATTTATTATTTTTTTTTAATTATTATTATTATTATTTACTGATTTTTTAATTTATTATTATTTTTAATGTTTCATTTATTTATTTATTTGATTATTATAAAAAATGTATTTTCTAAATATATTTCTGTATCATGCTTTCATTACCTTAACCTTCACTATCGTTGTTAGCAGTATCATTCAGTAATACTATTGCTAGTATTGATACTACCACTGGCATTGACATCACGATCGCCTTCGCCTCTGGGACTGTTGCCACGGCAACCCTGCTGTTTAAGAATCTCTAACCCACTCTCCTTTCTCCCATACCCATACTTATTGACACAGATTGGTAGTAATCTTGTCCCTTTTTTTTTTTTTTTTTTTTCCTCAGTATTTTGACCATTATTAGTATTCCTATCAGTAATATTATTATCTTCATTACGACTTTGACTCGCTCACTATTTCCCTTCCAACAGCCTCGTTCTCATTCAACGCCTTCTTCCTTGCGCTGAACCCTACGAAGTGATCTGAAGCGATCAAAGCTAAGTGAATTTTCATTGTTTTATTCGTTAATGTCTCACCTGATGAAGACCTAAGAGGTCGAAACTAGTTGTGTTTCGTCTTGTGACTCGTTTGTCCACGTTCTCTGGGCGGTTCGCTAACATTTATTTAAGATTTGTTTAGATTTCCGCCTGCAGTCCTCTCGCTTTGCAACTAGATCTAATTCCTACTTGTCAAGTCTGCCCTGCTTTCCTCTTTCCTCCATAGTTCTCGCTACATGTCAGTGGGGAAGCGACCTGTTTTTCCGTATCTTTTGCAATTGTTTTTCTTGGTCTGAACTGCTCTCTCTCTCCTCTCTCTCTCTCTCTCTCTCTCTCTCTCTCTCTCTCTCCTTATTTGTTTTCTTCGAATCAAGAAGCGAAAGAGCGGTTTATTTGTTTGTGTGTCGCACACAAACAAATAAACCCCTCTTTCGCTTCTTCATTTCTTCTTTCCTGTCGGCTTTCCTCGTTTCTCATACTTGGCCTTTTCAGTCAGTTGGTATCTAATTGGAACATCAATATTTGCAAGATTACATACATCAGTGTGCCCTATGATGTATTTTTGCATCAGATCGTTTCATTGTATTTGCTACGTGCTGTGTATTAAACAAGCTTTGGCGGAAACTAAAACATTTTTTTTTAAACGGAGAACTCACTGTGCCGCCAAATGAAGTAACAAACAAATACAAAACAAACACTCTGTATTTTGACCTCTTTGATCTCCTTTAGGCAGACAAACAATGTTCAAGGCAATGAAAAGAAAGGACAGTCATTTATATCCTCAAACTGGGCGCAAAATGATAAGTGACTGATTGTTCGTCCTTCGTTTTCATTGTCTTTGATGTGGTCTGTCTATTTATATCCTCAAACTGGGCGCAAAATGTATGTGAGATAAGTGACTGATTGTTCGTCGTTCGTTTTCATTGTCTTTGATGTTGCCTGCCTTGCCTGAAGAAGACCAAAGAGGTCGAAGCGCGCAGTGTTTGTTTCATAATTTGTTTTATTCTTTCGTTGAAACGATTAACTAGCGGGATCTTACGGATATAAAAGAAACCACTAATTATATTATCTTCGAGAGCACATTCAGGGTGCTTGGCGGATCCCATCTCCTGTTGAATCTCTCTTGGTGCACGCCGGGTATCTTAATTCTTCCATGACACACCGAACTGACTCCCCCTTACAACACAAACCAGAACGAGTAACGACACATTCCCAAGAGTTGCGCATTAGTATGGCTGTCCTCGCCCACCACGACATTATGGGTCAAACAAACAGATCTAGAAAGTCCAATATTTGATCTGAAGCGCACGCCAGGATAACGATCGAGATATCGATCATCTGCATCATAGGCACACCATTTTATACCACTGTTCTGGCGCTTTCTGCGATTGACTGGACTGTTAAACTGATTGATCGAAAAACAAAAGGTTGCTTTGGGAATGTCCACCAGCGGCATTTGTTCAATGAAAACGGCAAAGTCACTCCCACCGAAATTCAGGTCCTACACCATATTACCTCCCTTGCAGATTTCCGAACGACGTCTACTTCTACGGCCTTGGGCCATACATCTGTGTTTGCTTCCAAGTCAGTATAAGTACCGTACCCTAATACCTTCCTGCGCATCTAAACATTTATGATCCGTCAAGGTCTCTTCATTGTTTCTGCTTACGTCAGAATCTCCCCCCTCCTCTCTCTCTCTCTCCAGCCCTGATATGGCCCTTTGCGGACGGCTGGGCTATAAGCAACATTACATTACCTTACCTCTCTCTCTCTCTGAGATATAGAGAGCGCGCGCGCGCGCGCGCGCGCGTGTGTGTGTGTCTGTGTGTGTGTGTGCGGGCGTGCATGCGTGCGTACGTACGTGCGTGCGTGCGTGCGTGTGTGGTGTAGACTTGCTCGTGGGTTTGAGAGTGTCTGAGTAGGAAGAAAGCGCGTGCGCGTGTTTGTATATGAAAAAAGAGATATTATATAGGCCCTACAGGTGTGCTTCCTTTAAATGTAAAGCGTTTGGAAATTTAGGAAAGAGATATAAAGATATCCTCTTACACTTATTACTATCATTATACAACCTTTCTACGACGCGTCATTAATATTGTTTAGAATTGTGTTAAGTTATCATGCTGATGGGTGTTGCTTCCGAGTTTTAAACCCTTTCAGTGCCAAAGGTCCTTACCTGGCATTGCATCGTCCTTGGGACACATCAGATCTTTCCCCCAAGCTTCGGTGATAATTGAATAGTTGTCTTGTTTGGCATTGTTCTATTTCATTGTACTCTTGCTGACGGACAGAGGAATCATCAGAAACTGGTGGATTCATGTCTACCACAGCAGCGGTAGTTACCCAGGGATCACAATAAGTAGACTGATTGAGCCACAATATGATGATATCAGCTAAGATGAAAACAAACTAACTTGTGCATCTTGAACTGGAAATTTAGTATTTGCAATACGGGTGATGAATGCATGCACAGTCGCTGTAATACTGAATTATCGGATAGCGCTGTACTCGGTCTGAGCATGCAGCACTTGGTTCGTACCAGACAGGAGTATTTATGAAGCATACATCACACTACACAGTGTTAAGGCAGTGCCAGGCCTTACCCCAGCCCCTTCAATGAAAACGAAAAGGCTCTCCCTGCGATCGAACATGACTAGGTAAATAGAGTTCCTTTTCGGTTGTGTCTTCTCAAACACGAGGAATGCCAGAATGAACATCGGCGTGTTTGTTTTCGCGAGGTGCTGAATGCAGTAGCTGGCACGAGGAAAGTGTGCGTCTGAGTGGATGCGTATGGAGATGGAAGGTTTGTGAATAGTTCCATCGAATGGAGAAGAGGTTTGTGAATAGTTCCATCGAATGGAGAAGAGGTTTGTGAACAGTTCCATCGAATGGAGAAGAGGTTTGTGAACAGTTTCATCAGAATGGAGAAGGAAAACGACAGTGAAGCGTGTGTACTCAGATTACCCATTCACGAATGGGTTAGCACAGTTGGGTATGTTTTCACCATCCCTAAACATGCGACTGTATATGCACAAAGAGAGAGAGAGAGAGAGAGAGAGAGAGAGAGAGAGAGAGAGAGAGAGAGCGAGGGAGCGAGTGAGAGAGAATGTACATATGCAACTGCAAGAGAGAGAGAGAGAGAGAGAGAAGAGAGAGAGAGAGAGAGAGAGAGAGACACGGACAGACAAACAGACAGACCAAAATAAGCAAATTGATTGAAACCCATGTCCGTCAATTTTTAATAGAAATTTCTTACCCGAGAGATTTGGAAAGCCTCTGTATGGTCGACCCGGCTCTAACAATAGAAGGGAAATAGATCAAAGCAACGTACGCCTTCAACTGATCCTAACATCCAAATACCACGAAAAAAAAACACACACACACAAAAAACAAGCATGTAAGACATGAAAACAGATGCAAACAACCACCCCAGTATTCAAACAGAAAGATCAAAACGGCAAATCCATTCAGCATAGACGTGACGCCTCTCGAGATTTCTAAAGGGACCATTGATTCCAGCTCATGTGAATGACGTTCATCTGACAAACGAATTCAAAACGAGGGCCATATATTCAGAAACAACTTTCTGTTTCTAACTCAGATAAGGTTTTTGTAATCGAAGATGACTGAAGTGCCTTCTTTCAGTTATGATTGATAAAGATTGGCATTAGCAACAAGACACTGATCTACCAGTCTATACAATGAAGGACTTATAATGAAGTAGAGGATCCTTGAAATGTTTCGTCTTATCTTTGTGTGTTTTGCTTTTTTCAGTTCCAGATTAAAACGTGCTATCAAGAAAAGAAAAGAAAGACAACGAAAAGATGAAACAGAAAAATGAGGGAAACTCTACGTCGCTTATATACGCTGTCTCTAATCACGTGCAGTTTAGGACAACTAGCACACACAGTGAATGTGAGAGCATCGTGTAGCGAAATTGGAATGATGTTTAAAATTGCAAATCATGACGATGGCAAAAAACAAGGTGCGGATCTTTACAAAGCGATTATTCTTTTCAGATTTCAGAATTTCAAAAATAGATCGTTAACCATGCACATTAGAACCTATTTTAGAACAATCTTTGAATTTCCGAGCGGTCCACATGTGTGTTTTAATTCTGGTTTCATTTCCAACGGTTAGTTTTGAATCATCGACATTGATAGCAGTCTTAAACTCATTTGAAAAGTATGTTTCTAATGAAGAGAATTTGCCCTCTGGCTTTGGCAGTTCTGTCTTAAGCTTACTTTCAGTCTTGGTGTGGCTTCTACAATTGACTGGGTTACAAATAATTTAACTGATGTTTGAGTCTGCCAAATCAACATTTTCCAGTTTTTGATCTTGTTGCAGCTGGTGTTATGATAGCGACTCGCACCTAAAAGGTCTGTGATCTGCATCTCATAATATGCATATTGCTGAAGACGTCCATAGCTGGGCACTACATGGTTATCTCAGCCCAAGGATAAATTCCTTTGAGCAAGTACCAAGGCTTTCCATGAATATCTCTGTACTGGCTTGTGAAGATAGATGTTCACAGTGTTTACATAGATTTTTTAACATGACTGTGATAGCCCTGATATAGACCCCCGTAGTCGGCTAGTAAGGTAAGGTAATGTTGCTTACAGCCCAGCTGACCGCAAAGGGCCATATCAGGGCTATCACCGCGTTGAAGTCAACTCACAAGTCGTTCATTCACACAACTCTTCAAAATACATCTTCTAAAAACACACCCGAAATTTTGTTAAAAGTCTTTCCACTGTAAAATCTCAGATCAGATGAAAAATGTTAATCTCTTAAAAAAATATTCAAAGATCACATCAGGTGGAACATCTCTGAACAAGGTTTTCGTAGATGCTCGGTCGCCTGGGCTATAAAGGCCTACAACATAAACTGAATTTTTAGATCCCTCCAAACCTGGGAGAATTCCTATTATGGGCCTCTCGTTCCCTCGAAGACAAGACAATCTTGCGCCGATTGTACGCTGGCCACTCGTGACACACACTCATATCCTTTAAAAGATGAAGTTCCATGGTACACACATTGTAATGAGCCATTCTCTTTGAAATCTGTGGTCATTAAGTATCTGGATTCGCTTGACATCCGGCATAAACATTTTCCAACGGACTCCATGAAGACGTTCGTTGTGGGATCTACGTGTAAATTTGGAATTTCTTTTTAAAGAAATGAATTTTTAATTTGATCTGAGATTTTGTTTAAGTAGAACTAATTCAGGGCATTCTGAATCTGTTCGAAATAAAATGATCTATTGGTGAATTTATTCCGTCATTCGTTCATATTCATCCATACATTAACAAACCTGCGTGGAATAGATTTACACGATGTGAGAGCGCCGATATGGCTCCCTGCGGTATGTGTATTGTGATCAGTGGGAAAAGGATGAAGATATAGATGTCCATTTTTTGTGGTAAAGTCTAAGACAGGGCTATGCTCTACGCTTCCTTCGCAACAAAGCCGGTGTAACGATCCATTTCAACTCCCCTCCACTTTTAACTCCCCGGGAGTTAGAATTAGCACGTGCCAATTTTAACTCCCCGGGAGTTAAAACAAACCACGCCAGAATGACTCCCCCCCCCCCCCCACCCCCCCACCCCTGCTTTAGATTAACTCCCCCACCCCAAAACATTCAGTTTTATGTGTTAGTCACGATATGAGAAATAAACATTTAATATACACCCCCCTCCCTCCCTTCCTCCCTCTCTGTCTGTCTGCCTGTCTGTCTCCCTCTCTCTCTCTCCCTCCCCCCCCCCCCAACTTTCTTTCAGTCTCTCGCTCACTCTCTCACTCTCCTTGCTTGTCTGTCTGCCTTTTTACTTGTGTGTCTGTTTGTCTCTCTTAATCTCTCTCCCTCTCTCTTTGCTTGTCTCTCTGTCTGCCTGTCTATTTGTTTATCTATCTCAGTGTCTCTGTCTCTAGTGTCTCCCCCCATTCCCCCTCTCTCTGTCTGTTTTTCTTTCTTTCTTTTACCCCCCC
>CM065724.1:56086283-56113783 GCA_033310375.1 Conus canariensis
AGGAGTAGGCCCGGTTGAAACGTTTGTTGCCAGCTTGCGCTTATTTGGCATTTGTACTTTCATCGAAAGTCACAGATTTTTTTTTTTCTTGTCAACTATGCTTTGTTTCAGACGCAGGTGACATTTGTGTGTAATATCTGAATCTTTTTCTGCAATCGCTAGGATGGTATGATCATAAGTGATGCTTTCCCTCCATGCATTACAAAATAAGCGAAACGGAGTGAAGAAGCAGCATGAATTAAATTCAAAGGAAAAAATAAACAGAGGAAAAAATAACAGAAGAAAACAGGTGACACCCTGACAACATCTTCTATTCCTTTTCTTCCTATTCTCTGTAAGAATGAATTTGTGCCAGAATGTACATCACCTCAGCTTCAAGTGTAACGATTCAGATGACTAAAAAAAGAAATAAAAGGTATAAATAAACACACATTGAGAAAAGCGAAAGCTGCACACAACGGAGATAAACCTGCACCCACTTTTTCTTAGCAAAAAGGCACAATCTAGTCCTTAAGGGATATTGCACAAGACGATGAAGCTGTTTGATATACCAGATTTAGTTTGTTTACGTTTTCAAAACTGGAATCCTATGTTACTCCGCATGTTCACTTTTGATTGCCAGACGCGCGCGCGCGCGGCGGCGTGCGTGCGTGCTGGTGTTGTGTGTGTGTGTGTGTGTGTGTGTGTGTGTGTGTCTGTGTGTGCGTGTGTGTGTTTCTTTGCTTTACTCTATTTTGCTTGTTTTTTCTTTGACTGTCCTTAAATCTTTCAATTTCCTTCCTTCTTTTCAACATACACCAAGTTCAATGGTTGATGATCGTGGAATGTCAATGTTGAATCGAGAACTCCACAAGTTTCCAATTGTGATTCATTGGATAGGTGTGTCTCTCGTTCAGCCTCATCTTTGTCCTAGTTGCAAAGCGAGAGGACTGCAGGCGGAAATCTAAACAAATCTTAAATAAATGTTAGCGAACCGCCCAGAGAACGTGGACAAACGAGTCACAAGACGAAACACAACTAGTTTCGACCTCTTAGGTCTTCATCAGGTGAGACATTAACGAATAAAACAATGAAAATTCACTTAGCTTTGATCGCTTCAGATCATTGGTAGGGTTCAGCGCAAGGAAGAAGGCGTTGAAGCAACGCCTTCTTCCTTGCGCTACCAAGTGATCTGAAGCGATCAAAGCTAAGTGAATTTTCATTTTTTTTATTCGTTAATGTCTCACCTGATGAAGACCTAAGAGGTCGAAACTAGTTGTGTTTCGTCTTGTGACTCGTTTGTCCACGTTCTCTGGGCGGTTCGCTAACATTCATCTTTGTCCGTTATGTTTTTTTCTCGCCATCTTTCGTTCTGTATTTGGTTTACTTATTTGTGCAATCGCCCCTTTTTTCTGCATGCCTTTTCTTTTTCTCTCTTTTCTTTATATATAGATTAATATAAAAGACACAAAAATGGCTTTTCAAAGTTTGCTCGTTTATAGAGGCTCATCAAATCATGTTCGAATATGAAATCGTCATTCCTGTCCTTCCTGTCAGTTTCCTTGGTTCTGATCGTCGCTCTGTCACAATACAGCGTGTTTTCCAGATTATCGTTTGCTCTCTCTCTCTCTCTCTCTCTCTCTCTCTCTCTCTCTCTCTCTCTCTCTTCTCTCTCTCTCTCTCTCTCAACAGCATTTGTTGCGTTCATTCCTCCACTTTCTCGGTCTCACGGATATGTATTCACTTTCAATCTGTTCCTGTCTGTCTGTCAGCCCCCCCCCCCCCCCTCTTTCTCTCACAAATGCAATCGCACATGTACGCACGCACACATGCATGCACCGACGCATATGTGCACACTCACACACACACACACACACACGCACGCACGCAGGCACGAACGCACGCACACACGCACGAACGCACGCACGCACTCATGCACACACACACACACACACACACACACACACACACACACACACACACACACACACACACACACACACACACACACACACACACACACACACACACACACACACACACTCACAAACATACGCATTCAGTCGTTCCCAAAGCCTCAGTGTAAACAGTAACGTGTAAGTGGTCTTGAAAAGTCGTCTTAACAAGAGGAAAGGAGAACAGCTTGCTCGGTCAAAGTCGCTGGCTTTTCTTGTGTAAGGTGGCAGGAGTATTCGTAGGATGGAGGGACGCTGTGGTACTGACTGTGGTGGTGGTTGGCGGTAGCGGTTGTAGGGTGCAGGGCGGTGGTGGTTAGGATGGTGGTGGTAGTGACGGAAGAGAGTTACGGAGTTAATATGGGGGAGGGGGGGGGGGGGGGGGTCGTGACCTGACAGTAGAGCGTGCAAGTTGCATGTCATGTCGCTCCGCTAATTCTTGCCGATAGAAGAAAGAAGTGGATCCAAGTCGCAATATTTCACCAGTAGCCTTCTCCTGGACCATGCCGTCGACCCCTCTCGCTTTCTGACCGACATGCGGCTCCTTCTTGCCAGTCTTCACATCTTTATGTCGAAGAGAGCCATGGAGAAGAAAGCCGCCGAAGTGACTCGACAGCAGTGCAGTGTCTCCTCCGGTGGGGTTGCCTCATGACGACTTGACATTGACTGCTCCCTGTGGATTGCCGGTGCCGGGGCTGCGGCGGGGCCGACCGGGCTGTGGCTGTGGAGGGGTGTCAGAATGGGCGGCGTGGGTGCACTGCCTCAGGTGGCGCAGAGGTTGGGACAGCCAAAAAAAAAAAAAAAAAAAAAAAAAAAAAAAATTACTCGGTGTCGTTACTAACAATTTCAATATAAAAATTTACATTGAATTTGACAGAGTGCACTGCTTGAATAGCAGACAGGATTCCACGATCATTGTGAGATGCTTCTTTTACAAAAACAAAGTGCAAATCCTTATTAAAGTAAAAAGATGCTACAAGGAACCAATGTTTCTGTCGGTGAGGATTCCTCTTTACGAGAGAGGGAAATTAGGTACAAATTGCACCCCATCTAGAAAAGCCAAAAATGATGGGAAGAGAGCCACGATGGTTTTTGACCACCTTCCTATAGATGGTAAGAGATACTTCCTTGGTGATGGGGACAGTTTGCGCGAATCTAGATAGGATATTGGCCGGCCACTTTATAGATGTATGTTTCCCTCTGAAAGCAGCAAGAGAAGGAACAAAATTACCTGAACACCGTTTGTGCGTTCACTGACTCCTCATGTCATTGACACACGTGAGCGCCGCGGTGTTGATCAGGATAGTAAGGTCGTGCCATCAGATGACAGAGTGAGCAAGCATGTGCAGCACTCACTGCCTGAAAAATGAAATCGTCTCTCTTCCTTGCTGTGGAACGTAAATGGATTGCTATCAAAATTATGTGATTCTAGTTTCATTTCTTTTGTTTGTAAGATGGATTTTGTTTTGTTTAGTTGAGACATTCGTTGAGGAGTGTCAGTTTGGCGTATTGACTGGACACAAATTGTTTTGTAAACCTGCTGTAAAATTCACTAAACATGGTAGACGATCTGGAGGACTTGTTTGTTTAATAAGAAATTATCTACTTCTTTAGTGTGTTAGTGGCGACGGCGATGGCGCTGTTAATGGTTGTGATGGTAATGGTACTGATAATAAAAGCATGATACAGAAATACATTAAAAACATATATAATAGTAATAATAATAATAATAATAATAATGAATTTTTTTTTGAAAAGGTAATAACAATAATAGTAATGTTAGCATTATCATCATTAATACGATTGTTAGTATTGATATTACCATATTCCTTCTAAGGCAACACAGAGTAACAGTTTGGAGCGCCTTTTGCATGAATCTCATTTTATAGCCAAACTCGGCACCTTCCATCCTCATGGCATCAACACCCCAAAGTAGTATTTACCATTCCACCTCTGCAGCACCAACCTGCAATATCCTCCACCTACACACACGCATACTAACTGTTTACCTCAGATATAAGTTACAGCTACCTTCCTTTTCCCTTTCCCTACACTCTCTAAGTCTCTCCACTTGCTACATCAATCTACTCACTCCCCCCCCCCCCCCGCCTCCCCGCCTCCTCCAGTAATAATATGTTTAGTGGTGTTGGTGGGGGTGGGGGTGGCTGGGGGTAGGGTGATCAATGAGTAGGAGGCTGACATTTATTCTATTATCATTACCATTTTTTCGTTAATTTATTATTATTATTATTATTATATGTATGCATTTTTTAAATATATTTCTGTATCATGCTTTTATTATCAGTACCATTATTACCATTACCTTCACTATAGTTGATAGCATTATCATCATTAACACGAGTGTTAGTGTTGATATTACCATCACTACCATTAACATCACCATCGCCTTCGCCACTAAGACTGTTGCCACGGCAACCATGCAGTTTAAACATCCTCTAACCCACTCTCCTTTCTCCCATACTACAACTGCTGTTGCCATATTATCACCAAAAGTGGTAATAATCCTGTCTTTATTATTTTTTCAATATTTTGATCATCATCATTACCATTATTAGTATTCCTATAAGTAATATAATTATCATCATTACTACCTTGACTCACACATTACCTCCCTTCTGATAGCCTCGTTTTCATTCAACGCCTATATTGCGCTGAAGTGATTGAAGATAAGTGATTGCTCGTTCATTTTCGTTGTCCTAATTGTTTTGTATCTTGCCAAAAGAAGACCTAAGAGGACGAAACGCGTCATTTTTTGTCATGTGATTCGTTTGTCCACGGGTTTTTTTTTTTGGCGGTTCGCTAACATTTATTTAAGATTTCTTCCTTACGTTAAAAGTATTAATACGGACCATGTCAATTGTTGCATCTTTTTTAATTGATAAAGAGTTATTTGGATTACGTAAAGATATTTTGTATGTTAATACGTATAAGCCTCCAGAAGGATCTCCTTTCTACACTCATTTTGACATTGACAATAGAATTAGCATGCTTGAAGAATGTGTAACTGATGTTCTGTTGCGGAATGACATGTATATTATTTTTAATGGTGATTTGAACAGTAGAACTTCGCATGTTTCCCATTATTATTCTGTGAAAAATAACTTTGATCCACAATTTCATAATTTGTCTCGTAATTTGACCCAACAATCAAAGGTCATACTCTGAGTAACTATGGGGAATTATTGTTTGACTAGTGTAAATTATCAGTTGTTGATCGTATTGATTCTGACCATTTGCCAGTGACAGTATGTGTTGTTTTTCCAAATGTGCAATTTCCTGATCTCTGTATGCAAGAAGAGGATTATGTCATGCACAAATATGTGTGCGATGAGAAGTTTTTGGACATAAATACCAGTATTTTGTGCAGTGGAGAAATACACACCAAAATTGGTCTTGCGGTTGATTTCATTGACGTTAACGTGAATGATGCTGTGAAGGTTTTTACTGATTGTATCAGAGAAAGTACTGAATCCATGAAAAAACAAACAAACGAATATCATTTAATAACAATGGAAGTTCAGGCAAATAGTTCGATTTAGAATGTAAACCTATTTAAAGAAACACTAGAAGATTGTTATGGGTATTTCGTCGTGCAATGAAATCTCAAGAGAAAGTAGATTCAATAACTGAAAAGAAAAAATGAATATATTATAGCTAGAAATGGGTACAAAAATTTATTGAAGCGGAAGAGAAAACAGTTCAATCAATCATTACTAGACAAATTTGTAATGGCAGTGAAGAGCCAACAAGAATTTTGGGACGTTTTTCAGATTGCATCTTTCAAGAGAAAACAGCCTAGAAATACCATATCTATTGATTCCTGATTTCAAAATTTTATAGCTTTGCTGGAGATGGATACCGACAATACAGTAAATGGGGATTCAATCGAGGATGAAACAGAAGCCTACATGAATCGTCCGATCTCTAAAAACGAAATTCTGCTTGCATTTAGAAAACTCGAAAACCGTAAAGCAGCTGGTCCCGACGGCATTATTGCAGAGCTTTGTAATATTTTAAACGATCAGGTGGTACATTTTTTTCCTCAAATTATTTAACAAATTATTTGATAACGGTGAATTCCATGATAACTGGCCTGAATCTGCTATTCAACGTATTTTTCAAGAAAGGTGATAATAATCCAAAGAATTATAGAAGGATTTCTGTAAGCAATGTTGGCGGTAAGATATCTAGCATAGCAATAAATAACAGACTGCAAGAATGGGTGAAAGAAAACAACATCACAGGTAATCAAGCTGGATTTAAGAAAGGATACTCAACAGTCGACCACGTGTCTTCTTTACTAGCTCTCATTTAGAAATCAGTTTGTTACAACCGGAAAGTTTGTGTTGCATTTATTCATTCCGAAAAAGCATTTGACACGATTAATCGAAATCTTCTCTGTCAGTTCTTTTGAGAAATGGTATTAAAAGTAGGTTTTTCAAATGCATTAAGAGCGTGTATAATGATGTTAAAGCTAGAGTTCGATGTGGTTCTATAGCAACAAGATTACATTGCCTGCACATCAAGTTTAAGACAAGGAGATGTGTGCAGTCCTGTTCTATTTTCTCTTTTCATTAATGTATTAGCGTAAGAAGTAATCAACAATGGAAGACATGGTGCTCGATTTTCGTTAGATGCATTTGAATTGTTTATTCTATTGTTGGCTGACAATGTTGTTTTGATGGCTGAAACAGTTACAGGTTTGCACACTCAATTGAATAGCTTACAGCGTGCTGCAACATCTCTTCAGCTTAAAGTTAATATGATTAAAGCAGTATTATAGTGTTTCGGAAGGGTCGCTATTAGATTGTGAGAGAAAGATGGTTATATGACGGTGTGACGTTGCCTGTAGTCAATGCGTATGAATACTTTGAAATATTTTTCTTTACGCGTTTGAGTTTTACCGCTGCATGCAAAGACCTTGCAAGCCGAGCTAAAAGTGTTTTGATTTGTCTTCTGAAATGGTTGTTTATGGCAAATAATAATTGTTTTAATTTGTTCATGAAATTATTTGATTTTCAAATACAGCCAATTTTCTAATATGGCTCTGAATTGTAGGGTCTAGATAATGCTGTTATTCACTGTGAATCAATTCATTTATTTGCTTTGCAGAAAATTCTCGGAGTAGACAGGCGATCACCGAATGACCTTATTTATGGTGGAACGAATCGATATCCAATCTATATAGATTCTGCTGTTAAGTGTATTTGCTACTGGCTTAAGTTGATCTAAATGGCGAATTACAGGATTCCACGTAAGCGTATTATATGTGTTTGACCTGGATGCAAGAGGTAAGAAAAACTGAGCCACTAATGTTCGCTTACGCTTGTTTAAAATATGGATTTGGTTTTGTTTGGGCCAGTTAAGGTGTCGGAAATGTTCATAGTTCCATGTTGCTTCCGACAAAGGCTTATTGACTTCCGGTGGCAAACCTGGTCCGATCATTTCCAAACTAATGATAGATTCAGCTTGTACAGAACGTTTTGCAGTGATCACATTTAAATCCTTTCTTACATTTTAATATTGATAAGCATCTGAAACACATTACCACCAGATTCAGGCTGGGGATTTCTGGGCCGGCAGTACATCCAAATCGATACAGAATGTTTATGTCCAATGACCTCGTTTGTCCATTATATACTGAGAACCAAGAAAATGAGGTGCATTTGTTCTCTGTTGCCCAGCACTCAGACATATAAGTGAAACGTTAATTAAGCCCAAATATCATAGACATCCTTCACTGATCAAATTGAGTCTGTTAATGTCATCGACTATACCTGAAAACGAACGTAGTCTTTCTTATGTTTTTGTATCAACGATTTAAACTAAGAGGTGTTGTGACTGATTGAAATGTACATGATTACATTTAATATCATCGTTAGTTCTAATCTGAATCTGCTACATTCCCATTCATGATGGGCTGAGGCCTGATATGAATAAAACATATCGACTCTCTCTCTCTCTCTCTCTCTCTCTCTCTCTCTCTCTCTCTCTCTTCATAAACAGATATCCAATCTATATAAAGTTATTGCGTTATCGGCTTAAGTTTTAAACAATGGAAAATGATTAAATCTCACGGAAAGCTTATGACATGTTATACAACTTAGTAGAAAGAAACTCGTGGAGAGCGTGGCAGCAGAGAGTCCTCAGAAGAGAAGCCCCCTTCAAGCAAGTGTTTCGGCCCTTATCTCCTGACACTCTAGGGGGGTTGGGCCACACCCGGTTCATGACTCCGGATGTCCCTCTGCTGCCCCTTTTTTTTCCCATCTTGGGACGAGCCATGGCTGGGATTCGAACCCATGACCTTCTGGACATGCTCATTTTCCACTTAATGACTCGCGCTTTAACCACTGAGCCACAGGGACACCTGATATTTGTAGGGAAATTAAGCCTTATGAAGTTCACTTTTGTTCCTCCTTGACCAGATCCAGCTTGAACACCTCTCTGCCGCTTCTGCCATTGCTTTCAGGGCTCTGGTTTTTTCCCTCCCTGCAACTGAGAGCTGTTTCATGAGGCTGTATGCAGACGTTCCTACAAACCCCCTAGCTCCAATTTCTGCAGTGAGGACTTTGACCTGATAGCCTTCTCTCCTCAGGCTGTTTGCCAGATCAGCATACTTTTCAGTCTTGTAGATTTGAGCTGCCTCCATTCTGTTCTCATATGGCACCGTGAGCTCGATCATGATCAGCTGCTTGGTTGACTTAGAGTGGACTACTATGTCTGGTCTCATGCCAGTCTTGCTGATGATCTCTGGGTGACTCTTCCATTCTGGGAGGTCTGCAGTGCACTCCCAGTCATCTGCCCCGTCCAGCAGATTCTGCCTGCATGTTTCGAGTGGCACAGTTGTTCTTGGCCATGATTTGCTGCCTCCTGCCGTGAAGAATGTTGCGGGTGCTTTTGGAGTCCTGATTTTCCCTTTTGTGGTGTTGGTACTAGCCCGGACTACTTGTACAATCTCTTTGAGCACTTGGTTGTGCCTCCATGTGTACCTTCCTTGAGCCAGGGCTACTTTACATGAGCTTAGGACATGCTCCACTGTTTGTTTTTCATGGCAGAGGGGGCATGCAGGATCGTCTGTTTTCCCCCACTTCACCAAGTTTGCATTTGAGGGCAGAAGGTCATATGCAGATCTGAGAATGAAGCTGATCCTGAGAGGGGCCATGTGCCAAATGTCATTCCAAGTGAGACTTCTTTGGAGTGCATTCTCCCACGTTGTCCATTGCCCTTGCTGGCTCTGCTGGACTGCTTTTTGGAGTCTTTTTTGGTCTTCTTCTTTTCTCATCTCCTGAATCATCATGTCTCTTTTGGCTTTTCCTTTGGCCTTTGACCACCATTCAGTTTTGGTCACCCCCAGTCCTTGTCTGTTGGTCTGTGTGTGTCCTGTTATTTCTCTGATCTTGAGACTTTCTTTTGCAGAATCCATCGCCTCTTGAACTTTCCATTTTCTGCCTGTCTTCAGCTGGGGCTTGATTGCTTCTACCACCTTGTCTCCTGAGTCCTCCAGCATGCTTTGAAGTCTGATCTTCCCTGCTTTGTATTCCTCCAGGATGGATTTCAGTGGTAGTTTCAGCTTTGCTTGGCGACAGTACAGCGCTATGTCAGTCAGACAGGGTGGAACACCAAGCCATTTCCTTGTGAACTTGTTGATTTTGGCTTCCATTGCCTCCACTATGCTGGTGCAGATGTCGTATATCATCAGAGGCCATAGGAGCTTTGGTATCAGCATGAACTGCAGACACCAGACCTTGTATTTGCCAGGGAGCCCACACTGGTCAATGGTCTCCAAGCCTTCCTCCGCCATCTGCTTGGTTTCTTTTGCTCTTTGTGTGTCTTTCAGCGTATCATCATACCATCTTCCAAGGCTCTTGACTGGTTCTTCTGTGACTGTTGGAATGGCCTGGTTGGCAACACTGAAGACCACAGATCCGGCCACTTTTCCTTTCCTCAGTGAGAGACTCCGTGATTTCTTTGGCTTGAACTTCATTCTGGATGAGGCAACTATGTCGTCCAGCCTCTCCAGCACATGACGTGTCTCGTCTTCTCTGGATGAAATCACTGTAGTGTCATCCATGAAGGCCTTGAGAGGAGGCATCTTGTATCCATCGCCAAGGTCTGTTTGTCTCGCGTTGTTTGTTGCTGCTTTCAAGATGAGTTCCATTGCCAGCACGAACAGTATTGGGGAAATTGCACAGCCCATTGCAATACCCACTTCCAAGTTGATCCAGTCTGTTGTGTACTCCTTGGTAGAGAACCGCATTGAGAAGCCATTGAAGTACTTCTTGAGCATGTCGCGGATGTTCTTTGGCACATGGTACATCTCAAGAGCCAACTGTATCATCTCATGGGGCACAGATCCATATGCGTTTGCCAGATCAAGCCACACTACGTCCAGGTCTCTCTTTTCTGTTTTTGCTTTTTGGATTGCGTCCCAGATCATTGTGGCGTGTTCTACACAGCCAGCCACGCCTGGGATGCCAGCTTTCTGGACTGACACATCCAAGTACTTGTTTTCCATCAGGTACTTGGTCAGCCTTGCTGCCATGACAGAGAAGAAGATTTTCCCTTCGACGTTCAGTAGTGATATTGGCCTGAACTGGCTGATGTCACTTGAGTTTTGCTCTTTGGGGATGTACACACCATCTGCCGTCATCCACTGGCCGCTGATCTTCTGGTTTCTCCAAGCCGATCGCAGCAGCCTGTGGAGCCACTCCAGCACCTTGGGACATTTCTTGTAAAGCTGGTAAGGTATTCCGTTTGGCCCTGGTGATGATTTGGCTCTGGCTTTGTCGACCACCTTCTTGATTTCCGCCAACGTTGGAGGCTTGCCATTGAACTGTTCCTCAGGGTTGGTTGGCCACACCAGACCTTGAATGTCGAGTGGTGCTTTGCTCTGTGGGTCAGAGTATGTTTTCCTCAGATGCTGCTCAAGAACTCCTTTGTCCACACTTAGGGTCCCAGATTTTGGCTGCTCAAACAGTGTTCTGGCAAACTGGAAGGGGTCTCTGAAGAAGCGCTCTTGTGTCTTCTTCTTTTTGCTCTTCCTCTTCCTCGCAGATTCCGCTTTGCTGAGGGCGCTGTGTTTTTCTTTCAGGTCTTTCCACAGTTTTTCCAAGCCTTGTTTTTCAGCTGGCAGTGCGGTCTTCATTTGCATCTTCAGGTTTTTCTTTTGGACCCTGATCTTGTCCATCTTTTCTTGGCGTCTGGATTTCTTTGGAGGAGTTTTCTCTTTGGGTAGTTTTGCTCCATAGGCGTCTCTACATGTGGCATACACAATGTCCCCATATGTGGCTAGTTTGTGTTCCAGGGTGCTTTTCCCTATCAGTGCATCGAGTCTTTGGACGATTTTTGCATCCAGTTTCTCCCAATCTTCAGTTTCGTTTGCTCGTGGCAGGTTGAGTTTCAGGCGCCTGGCATCGAGGGCCTGTGCAAATTCCTCATCCGAACCAACAGCGTGGATGTCCTTGGCACTGTGGTTTAAATCCTGGCCTTGGTCTTCCGACGTCTTATCTGCTGATGCAGTGCGCTGCTGCTCATTCAGATGAGTCTTCACACATCCCATCTTTGTTCTGTGGATCTTCATGCCACGGGTGGTAGCGAAACGCTTTCCACAGACACATGGATATTCCATTTGGTCCATGTTCATAGTCCGTTTGGGATTTGCAGTCATGATTGGTTGAGCACCGATGGATTCATCATTCTCTCCCCCTTTCGGTGAATCCTGGGAGCATCTTTTCCTTTTATTCTTAGTAGCCACATGTTTAAGGCAAAGTGGGGAGCCAGCCCACAGAGCCCTTGGTTCTGGTCTTTCCCAGTGTCCTCCGGTCTTTCCCGGACGTCCTCCGGCCTATTCCCGGAAGTCAGTGGTTTACCCATGCATCAGTAGAAAGAAACTCGTGGAGAGCGTGGCAGCAGAGAGTCCTCAGAAGAGAAGCCCCCTTCAAGCAAGTGTTTCGGCCCTTATCTCCTGACACTCTAGGGGGGTTGGGCCACACCCGGTTCATGACTCCGGATGTCCCTCTGCTGCCCCTTTTTTTTTCCCATCTTGGGACGAGCCATGGCTGGGATTCGAACCCATGACCTTCTGGACATGCTCATTTTCCACTTAATGACTCGCGCTTTAACCACTGAGCCACAGGGACACCTGATATTTGTAGGGAAATTAAGCCTTATGAAGTTCACTTTTGTTCCTCCTTGACCAGATCCAGCTTGAACACCTCTCTGCCGCTTCTGCCATTGCTTTCAGGGCTCTGGTTTTTTCCCTCCCTGCAACTGAGAGCTGTTTCATGAGGCTGTATGCAGACGTTCCTACAAACCCCCTAGCTCCAATTTCTGCAGTGAGGACTTTGACCTGATAGCCTTCTCTCCTCAGGCTGTTTGCCAGATCAGCATACTTTTCAGTCTTGTAGATTTGAGCTGCCTCCATTCTGTTCTCATATGGCACCGTGAGCTCGATCATGATCAGCTGCTTGGTTGACTTAGAGTGGACTACTATGTCTGGTCTCATGCCACTCTTGCTGATGATCTCTGGGTGACTCTTCCATTCTGGGAGGTCTGCAGTGCACTCCCAGTCATCTGCCCCGTCCAGCAGATTCTGCCTGCATGTTTCGAGTGGCACAGTTGTTCTTGGCCATGATTTGCTGCCTCCTGCCGTGAAGAATGTTGCGGGTGCTTTTGGAGTCCTGATTTTCCCTTTAGATTCTAGAGGTAAGGAAAACTGGGTGTCAGAAGTGCCTGGATGTTTCTTTGAATATGATTTTGAATTTGTGTAATTGAATCAAAGACCGGGAAATATTAAGTTTATCAAAACTTTCCCTTAGATTCTAGAGGTAAGGAAAACTGCGGTGTCAGAAGTGCCTGGATGTTTCTTTGAATATGATTTTGAATTTGTGTAATTGAATCAAAGACCGGGAAATATTAACAAGTTTATCAAAACTTTTCGTCAAAGGTTGGTTGACTGCACATGGCAACAATGGAATGGGTACATTGGGATTAGTGAGAGATTTGAAATATACCGGACTTTTGCAATACGGCTCGTCTAAACTTTATTTGGTTCTAGATATAGTTCAGCGCTTACAGTCTATTACAAGATTCAATTGGCAATTTTTGACTCTATGGTTGTCGTTTAAAACACAAAACCTTTAACAGTGTAGATTTAATCTGTCCATTATGTAGACAAGTTGAGAAAATGAAATTCATTTCGCCTTGTTCTGTCAAGCACTCGCAAATATCCGAGAAACTGTCATAGAGCGTTTTAGTATTATAGACAACT
Organism: Conus canariensis; assembly: GCA_033310375.1. Classification (NCBI taxonomy): domain Eukaryota; kingdom Metazoa; phylum Mollusca; class Gastropoda; order Neogastropoda; family Conidae; genus Conus; species Conus canariensis. The sequence continues at coordinate 56,099,508 of CM065724.1, forward strand.
TTTTTTTTTTTTTTTTTTTTTTTCAAATTTTGGTCTCTTCATGTCCTCATCTGTGACTGAAATGATGCAAATTTCTCGTTGGACTTACGTAAAGTTTTGAAATTTAGGAAAATGACAATCTCATAATATGTGTTTGGGCACAGAACTTATTTTTGTCCTAAATGATTTCTGTTCTTTTTTGATGTACATAGCATAATGCTCAACCTCCCTTCACACAGTGCCGAAGCCTGTACATCAGTATACTCTCTCTCTCTCTCTCTCTCTCTCTCTCTCTCTCTCTCTCTCTCTCTCTCTCTCTCTGTGGAATATTCTGCTGTCAGTCGTTATAAGATTTCATTCCCGGACTGTCTGCGAAAAGGATTCGTCGTGAGACGGCCAATTAGGATGTGGTGAATGAGGATAGACGGGTGCGTCTTGAGTGGGACAGTGGACGGGAGGTGGGTGTTTGAGAGACAGAGGAGGGGGAATGGGGTGTGGAGGGGTGGGTGTGGGTGGCGGTTGCAATACAAAATGGAAACGGGTCATCTTGGCGATTTTTGCCATTAACTGAAACAGATTTTATATGTGATGTTTTAATTGGATGGGAATATAAAAGATTTGAATGAAGAGTTCAGGTAAAATCATTAACAATGCTAATTGATTGTGATGACAAAAGCTCTTTTTTTCTCCAGAAGGAATGACTGTGCTGGAGATCAATAACATATGGCGTGGAATTGAAATGCGGTCGAATATTATCTGGTGAAGCCGTGACTGAACCTTTTTTTGCAGATTTTTTTTGTTTTTGTTTTTTTGTTTTAATGCAGTCTCAAGGAACATCACACACACACACACACACACACACACACACACACACACACACACACACACACACACACACACATGCTGGCGCCGCGCGCGCGTGTGTGTGTGTATGTGTGTGAGTCTGACTGTCTGTCTGTCTGTGTGAGGGGAGAAGGGCGCGGGGGGAGGGAGTACACGGGGTGCTCAATGCACGCCAGCTCTTGTTGCTGTGTGTGTATCTCTGAGGCCTAGCCGATAACTTTGCTTGTTAGATACTCTGCAACCAAACGAATTCAACAGTATTCACGAGTCTCACCGTCATCGGTCATCATAAAACTGTGACCGCAGTTTCTATTTTCCCTCCATAACGGCAGTGAATAGTCTTCTGGTGTCTGGTGGCCTGCTTCATAGCAACATAAAATTGGTAGACTTGGTTGAATTTCTGGCCCCAGAGTGGCAGAATCAGAAGACGAAGGTGAGAAACAGATAGAGATACAGATAGAGTGGCATTGTGGGAAGGATGGGTGCACAAAGAGCTGGTGAAAGAGAAGGGAAGTGTGTGTGTGTGTGTGTGTGTATGTGTGTGTGTGTGTGTGTGTGTGTGTGTGTGTGTGTGTGTGTGTGTGTGTGTAAAGCGGGAAAAAGCTAATAAAAAGCGCATAAAAATGTATACTGAATGGCATGTTGCGATCAATTGATAATAAATACAAATCAATAAATGGATAAGATGGCAAGAAGACCTAGTGCAAATCACGCGGTAGACAACTACAGCCATTATAAAGGGAAGACTGACAATGTGTAGAAATAAGATGTGTGTGCGTGTGTGTGTGTGTGTGTGTGTGTGTGTGTGTGTGTGTGTGTGTGTGTGTGCGTGCGTGCGTGTGTGCGTGCGTGCGTGTATGTGTGTGTGTGTGTGAGTGTGCGTGCGTGCGTGCGTGCGTACGTGTGTGTGTGTGTGTGTGTGTGTGTGTGTGTGTGTGTGTGTGTGTGAAGTCAAGTCACATCAAAATTATCTTTATTCAGGGTTGATGAATAAGCTGTCAACCCTTTTTTTACATCCTGCCCTCATAAAGAAAAAAGAAACAAATATAGCATGCAACGGGGAAAATTACAAATATAACATTTGAAAAACACATGACTTCAAACATACACATATGTACATTAATCATATTACAACATATGAAACAATAAGAAACAATTGTTGGAACATAATTTCAAGTAGTTAGAGAGAGAGAGAGAGAGAGAGAGAGAGAGAGGGGCATGACCTTTAATTGTTGCATAAGGTTTTCATCAGATTTTTTTTAGTGCTTTTTTAAATTCCTGTTTTGAGGGACATGATTTTAAAGAGGAAGACATATTATTCCATGCGATCCCTCCAGAGTATACAAAACTTGATTTTATAAAGATCATTTCGGAGTCTGGGTAAAGACAGTTTATGTGTATGTCTATTTCTATTTGTGACAAAGCTTTCAGTGGTTTTCTTCGAAGGTGTTTCGTTCATTATAAGCGTTTGTTGAAATGGAGTCTATCTTTAAAAGGAAGAATGTTTAAAGTTTTGTAATCACTTGTTGTCAAGGAAAAAATTTTTAATGAATTAACTTAATGACCCTTTTATGTAAACGACTTAAATGTTTCAGATTAGTTTCGCTGGTAATATCCCATAAAGTAGATGCATAATTGATAAGAGAAGGATATGCGCTTGAAAAAATATTTTCCTGGAATGAAGATTCTGGTTCATTTTTTTGCAAATTGATTTTTTTTTAAAAATACGTTTTCCAAGACCAGCAATGTGGTAAGACCAAGATAAGTCGTGGTCAATGAGAACTCCTAAGACTTTATGGGATGTAACCTCTTAAATCATTTGTCCTTGGGCATATAATGGTACGAATGAGAAACTCATTTTCTGCCGATTTTGTCGTGTTGTGATATACATGTTGTTTTATTAGCATTGAGGGACAATGATTCGTTTCTGTCCATGTAATTAACTTATTGATGTTTGTCTGCAGATTACTTACCAGTTCAGTGGGATTACTAGCCACATATGGGGACATTGTGTATACCACATGTAGAGACGCCTATGGAGCAAAACTACCCAAAGAAAAAACACCTCCAAAGAAATCCAGACGCCAAGAAAAGATGGACAAGATCAGGGTCCAAAAGAAAAACCTGAAGATGCAAATGAAGACCGCACTGCCAGCTGAAAAACAAGGCTTGGAAAAACTGTGGAAAGACCTGAAAGAAAAACACAGCGCCCTCAGCAAAGCGGAATCTGCGAGGAAGAGGAAGAGCAAAAAGAAGAAGACACAAGAGCGCTTCTTCAGAGACCCCTTCCAGTTTGCCAGAACACTGTTTGAGCAGCCAAAATCTGGGACCCTAAGTGTGGACAAAGGAGTTCTTGAGCAGCATCTGAGGAAAACATACTCTGACCCACAGAGCAAAGCACCACTCGACATTCAAGGTCTGGTGTGGCCAACCAACCCTGAGGAACAGTTCAATGGCAAGCCTCCAACGTTGGCGGAAATCAAGAAGGTGGTCGACAAAGCCAGAGCCAAATCATCACCAGGGCCAAACGGAATACCTTACCAGCTTTACAAGAAATGTCCCAAGGTGCTGGAGTGGCTCCACAGGCTGCTGCGATCGGCTTGGAGAAACCAGAAGATCAGCGGCCAGTGGATGACGGCAGATGGTGTGTACATCCCCAAAGAGCAAAACTCAAGTGACATCAGCCAGTTCAGGCCAATATCACTACTGAACGTCGAAGGGAAAATCTTCTTCTCTGTCATGGCAGCAAGGCTGACCAAGTACCTGATGGAAAACAAGTACTTGGATGTGTCAGTCCAGAAAGCTGGCATCCCGGCGTGGCTGGCTGTGTAGAACACGCCACAATGATCTGGGACGCAATCCAAAAAGCAAAAACAGAAAAGAGAGACCTGGACGTAGTGTGGCTTGATCTGGCAAACGCATATGGATCTGTGCCCCATGAGATGATACAGTTGGCTCTTGAGATGTACCATGTGCCAAAGAACATCCGCGACATGCTCAAGAAGTACTTCAATGGCTTCTCAATGCGGTTCTCTACCAAGGAGTACACAACAGACTGGATCAACTTGGAAGTGGGTATTGCAATGGGCTGTGCAATTTCCCCAATACTGTTCGTGCTGGCAATGGAACTCATCTTGAAAGCAGCAACAAACAACGCGAGACAAACAGACCTTGGCGATGGATACAAGATGCCTCCTCTCAAGGCCTTCATGGATGACACTACAGTGATTTCATCCAGAGAAGACGAGACACGTCATGTGCTGGAGAGGCTGGACGACATAGTTGCCTCATCCAGAATGAAGTTCAAGCCAAAGAAATCACGGAGTCTCTCACTGAGGAAAGGAAAAGTGGCCGGATCTGTGGTCTTCAGTGTTGCCAACCAGGCCATTCCAACAGTCACAGAAGAACCAGTCAAGAGCCTTGGAAGATGGTATGATGATACGCTGAAAGACACACAAAGAGCAAAAGAAACCAAGCAGATGGCGGAGGAAAGCTTGGAGACCATTGACCAGTGTGGGCTCCCTGGCAAATACAAGGTCTGGTGTCTGCAGTTCATGCTGATACCAAAGCTCCTATGGCCTCTGATGATATACGACATCTGCACCAGCATAGTGGAGGCAATGGAAGCCAAAATCAACAAGTTCACAAGGAAATGGCTTGGTGTCCCACCCTGTCTGACTGACATAGCGCTGTACTGTCGCCAAGCAAAGCTGAAACTACCACTGAAATCCATCCTGGAGGAATACAAAGCAGGGAAGATCAGACTTCAAAGCATGCTGGAGGACTCAGGAGACAAGGTGGTAGAAGCAATCAAGCCCCAGCTGAAGACAGGCAGAAAATGGAAAGTTCAAGAGGCGATGGATTCTGCAAAAGAAAGTCTCAAGATCAGAGAAATAACAGGACACACACAGACCAACAGACAAGGACTGGGGGTGACCAAAACTGAATGGTGGTCAAAGGCCAAAGGAAAAGCCAAAAGAGACATGATGATTCAGGAGATGAGAAAAGAAGAAGACCAAAAAAGACTCCAAAAAGCAGTCCAGCAGAGCCAGCAAGGGCAATGGACAACGTGGGAGAATGCACTCCAAAGAAGTCTCACTTGGAATGACATTTGGCACATGGCCCCTCTCAGGATCAGCTTCATTCTCAGATCTGCATATGACCTTCTGCCCTCAAATGCAAACCTGGTGAAGTGGGGGAAAACAGACGATCCTGCATGCCCCCTCTGCCATGAAAAACAAACAGTGGAGCATGTCCTAAGCTCATGTAAAGTAGCCCTGGCTCAAGGAAGGTACACATGGAGGCACAACCAAGTGCTCAAAGAGATTGTACAAGTAGTCTGGGCTAGTACCAACACCACAAAAGGGAAAATCAGGACTCCAAAAGCACCCGCAACATTCTTCACGGCAGGAGGCAGCAAATCATGGCCAAGAACAACAGTGCCACTCGAAACATGCAGGCAGAGTCTGCTGGACGGGGCAGATGACTGGGAGTGCACTGCAGACCTCCCAGAATGGAAGAGTCACCCAGAGATCATCAGCAAGACTGGCATGAGACCAGACATAGTAGTCCACTCTAAGTCAACCAAGCAGCTGATCATGATCGAGCTCACGGTGCCATATGAGAACAGAATGGAGGCAGCTCAAATCTACAAGACTGAAAAGTATGCTGATCTGGCAAACAGCCTGAGGAGAGAAGGCTATCAGGTCAAAGTCCTCACTGCAGAAATTGGAGCTAGGGGGTTTGTAGGAACGTCTGCATACAGCCTCATGAAACAGCTCTCAGTTGCAGGGAAGGAAAAAACCAGAGCCCTGAAAGCAATGGCAGAAGCGGCAGAGAGGTGTTCAAGCTGGATCTGGTCAAGGAGGAACAAAAGTGAACTTCATAAGGCTTAATTTCCCTACAAATATCAGGTGTCCCTGTGGCTCAGTGGTTAAAGCGCGAGTCATTAAGTGGAAAATGAGCATGTCCAGAGGGTCATGGGTTCGAATCCCAGCCATGGCTCGTCCCAAGATGGGAAAAAAAAAAAGGGGCAGCAGAGGGACATCCGGAGTCATGAACCGGGTGTGGCCCAACCCCCCTAGAGTGTCAGGAGATAAGGGCCGAAACACTTGCTTGAAGGGGGCTTCTCTTCTGAGGATTCTCTGCTGCCACACTCTCCACGAGTTTCTTTCTACTGATGCATGGGTAAACCATTGACTTCCGGGAATAGGCCGGAGGACGTCCGGGAAAGACCGGAGGACACTGGGAAAGACCAGAACCAAGGGCTCTGTGGGCTGGCTCCCCACTTTGCCTTAAACATGTGGCTACTAAGAATAAAAAGAAAAGATGCTCCCAGGATTCACCGAAAGGGGGAGAGAATGATGAATCCATCGGTGCTCAACCAATCATGACTGCAAATCCCAAACGGACTATGAACATGGACCAAATGGAATATCCATGTGTCTGTGGAAAGCGTTTCGCTACCACCCGTGGCATGAAGATCCACAGAACAAAGATGGGATGTGTGAAGACTCATCTGAATGAGCAGCAGCGCACTGCATCAGCAGATAAGACGTCGGAAGACCAAGGCCAGGATTTAAACCACAGTGCCAAGGACATCCACGCTGTTGGTTCGGATGAGGAATTTGCACAGGCCCTCGATGCCAGGCGCCTGAAACTCAACCTGCCACGAGCAAACGAAACTGAAGATTGGGAGAAACTGGATGCAAAAATCGTCCAAAGACTCGATGCACTGATAGGGAAAAGCACACTGGAACACAAACTAGCCACATATGGGGACATTGTGTATGCCACATGTAGAGACGCCTATGGAGCAAAACTACCCAAAGAAAAAACACCTCCAAAGAAATCCAGACGCCAAGAAAAGATGGACAAGGTCAGGGTCCAAAAGAAAAACCTGAAGATGCAAATGAAGACCGCACTGCCAGCTGAAAAACAAGGCTTGGAAAAACTGTGGAAAGACCTGAAAGAAAAACACAGCGCCCTCAGCAAAGCGGAATCTGCGAGGAAGAGGAAGAGCAAAAAGAAGAAGACACAAGAGCGCTTCTTCAGAGACCCCTTCCAGTTTGCCAGAACACTGTTTGAGCAGCCAAAATCTGGGACCCTAAGTGTGGACAAAGGAGTTCTTGAGCAGCATCTGAGGAAAACATACTCTGACCCACAGAGCAAAGCACCACTCGACATTCAAGGTCTGGTGTGGCCAACCAACCCTGAGGAACAGTTCAATGGCAAGCCTCCAACGTTGGCGGAAATCAAGAAGGTGGTCGACAAAGCCAGAGCCAAATCATCACCAGGGCCAAACGGAATACCTTACCAGCTTTACAAGAAATGTCCCAAGGTGCTGGAGTGGCTCCACAGGCTGCTGCGATCGGCTTGGAGAAACCAGAAGATCAGCGGCCAGTGGATGACGGCAGATGGTGTGTACATCCCCAAAGAGCAAAACTCAAGTGACATCAGCCAGTTCAGGCCAATATCACTACTGAACGTCGAAGGGAAAATCTTCTTCTCTGTCATGGCAGCAAGGCTGACCAAGTACCTGATGGAAAACAAGTACTTGGATGTGTCAGTCCAGAAAGCTGGCATCCCAGGCGTGGCTGGCTGTGTAGAACACGCCACAATGATCTGGGACGCAATCCAAAAAGCAAAAACAGAAAAGAGAGACCTGGACGTAGTGTGGCTTGATCTGGCAAACGCATATGGATCTGTGCCCCATGAGATGATACAGTTGGCTCTTGAGATGTACCATGTGCCAAAGAACATCCGCGACATGCTCAAGAAGTACTTCAATGGCTTCTCAATGCGGTTCTCTACCAAGGAGTACACAACAGACTGGATCAACTTGGAAGTGGGTATTGCAATGGGCTGTGCAATTTCCCCAATACTGTTCGTGCTGGCAATGGAACTCATCTTGAAAGCAGCAACAAACAACGCGAGACAAACAGACCTTGGCGATGGATACAAGATGCCTCCTCTCAAGGCCTTCATGGATGACACTACAGTGATTTCATCCAGAGAAGACGAGACACGTCATGTGCTGGAGAGGCTGGACGACATAGTTGCCTCATCCAGAATGAAGTTCAAGCCAAAGAAATCACGGAGTCTCTCACTGAGGAAAGGAAAAGTGGCCGGATCTGTGGTCTTCAGTGTTGCCAACCAGGCCATTCCAACAGTCACAGAAGAACCAGTCAAGAGCCTTGGAAGATGGTATGATGATACGCTGAAAGACACACAAAGAGCAAAAGAAACCAAGCAGATGGCGGAGGAAAGCTTGGAGACCATTGACCAGTGTGGGCTCCCTGGCAAATACAAGGTCTGGTGTCTGCAGTTCATGCTGATACCAAAGCTCCTATGGCCTCTGATGATATACGACATCTGCACCAGCATAGTGGAGGCAATGGAAGCCAAAATCAACAAGTTCACAAGGAAATGGCTTGGTGTCCCACCCTGTCTGACTGACATAGCGCTGTACTGTCGCCAAGCAAAGCTGAAACTACCACTGAAATCCATCCTGGAGGAATACAAAGCAGGGAAGATCAGACTTCAAAGCATGCTGGAGGACTCAGGAGACAAGGTGGTAGAAGCAATCAAGCCCCAGCTGAAGACAGGCAGAAAATGGAAAGTTCAAGAGGCGATGGATTCTGCAAAAGAAAGTCTCAAGATCAGAGAAATAACAGGACACACACAGACCAACAGACAAGGACTGGGGGTGACCAAAACTGAATGGTGGTCAAAGGCCAAAGGAAAAGCCAAAAGAGACATGATGATTCAGGAGATGAGAAAAGAAGAAGACCAAAAAAGACTCCAAAAGGCAGTCCAGCAGAGCCAGCAAGGGCAATGACAACGTGGGAGAATGCACTCCAAAGAAGTCTCACTTGGAATGACATTTGGCACATGGCCCCTCTCAGGATCAGCTTCATTCTCAGATCTGCATATGACCTTCTGCCCTCAAATGCAAACCTGGTGAAGTGGGGGAAAACAGACGATCCTGCATGCCCCCTCTGCCATGAAAAACAAACAGTGGAGCATGTCCTAAGCTCATGTAAAGTAGCCCTGGCTCAAGGAAGGTACACATGGAGGCACAACCAAGTGCTCAAAGAGATTGTACAAGTAGTCTGGGCTAGTACCAACACCACAAAAGGGAAAATCAGGACTCCAAAAGCACCCGCAACATTCTTCACGGCAGGAGGCAGCAAATCATGGCCAAGAACAACAGTGCCACTCGAAACATGCAGGCAGAGTCTGCTGGACGGGGCAGATGACTGGGAGTGCACTGCAGACCTCCCAGAATGGAAGAGTCACCCAGAGATCATCAGCAAGACTGGCATGAGACCAGACATAGTAGTCCACTCTAAGTCAACCAAGCAGCTGATCATGATCGAGCTCACGGTGCCATATGAGAACAGAATGGAGGCAGCTCAAATCTACAAGACTGAAAAGTATGCTGATCTGGCAAACAGCCTGAGGAGAGAAGGCTATCAGGTCAAAGTCCTCACTGCAGAAATTGGAGCTAGGGGGTTTGTAGGAACGTCTGCATACAGCCTCATGAAACAGCTCTCAGTTGCAGGGAAGGAAAAAAACCAGAGCCCTGAAAGCAATGGCAGAAGCGGCAGAGAGGTGTTCAAGCTGGATCTGGTCAAGGAGGAACAAAAGTGAACTTCATAAGGCTTAATTTCCCTACAAATATCAGGTGTCCCTGTGGCTCAGTGGTTAAAGCGCGAGTCATTAAGTGGAAAATGAGCATGTCCAGAGGGTCATGGGTTCGAATCCCAGCCATGGCTCGTCCCAAGATGGGAAAAAAAAAAAGGGGCAGCAGAGGGACATCCGGAGTCATGAACCGGGTGTGGCCCAACCCCCCTAGAGTGTCAGGAGATAAGGGCCGAAACACTTGCTTGAAGGGGGCTTCTCTTCTGAGGATTCTCTGCTGCCACGCTCTCCACGAGTTTCTTTCTACTATGTGATTGTAATGAAGTATCATCAGCAAACATTTCACGCAACACTGTACATAAAATGGCAAGTCATTCATATAAATAGAAAAGAGCGGGGACCCTAATACTGACCCTTGTGGGACACCACATTTTAAGGGGAGTTACTTTGATCTTTTTGAATTAATTTCAACGAGCTGTTGACGATCAGTGAGAAAAGAAGTAATTAATTTTAAGGCTCGATTCGATACTTTGTAACACATGAGCTTTTTTTTTTTTATCAGAAGTGTGTGGTTGATAACGTCAAATGCTTTTGCAAAATCTACAGGAAGAATTCCAGTAAGGTCATTATTGTTTATGTTTTAAGACATCTATCGATGAGTTCTATAAGAGAAGTGTGACAAGAGTGATTTTCTCGAAAACCTGATTGATTTTCATGAATGAGATCAAAATATTTCAGATGAGAATACAGGTATGTTTGAACATGTTTTGTGAGTGGTTTCGACAAAAGGGATAATACTGAGATAGATCTATAGCTAGAGAAATTGATGGGATCGCCTATTTGATATAATGATATAGCTTTTGCTTGCTTAAATTTTAAGGGAACATGGCTTTTATCAATACATGAATTATAAACATAAGCTAGTGTATCAGCAATGTTGTTGTCTCGTTCGTCATTTGTTAGATGGATTCCCCCGTCTCCTCGACTAAGGTGCAGTACGTTGTAGGTCCTCCAGTCCTCCGTGGAGCTCTGGGCCGATGGGATTGGGTCGGGCCAGGTTTTCTCTCGGAGCGCTTGATGGAGCGGGCAGGACTGCATCAGATGTTCTGTTGTCTGGCTGCCCGCTCCGCAGGGGCACTGCTCTGTGTTGCCGATACGGAGTTTAGTGTATAGGTGGTGTTTCAGGCGGTTGTGGCCTGTCCTGAGCCTGAAAATGGCTACTTGCTCTCGACGAGTCAGCAGGTAGTACGGGTCTGCTCTGTTGTGGCGTGGATGCTGCTGCTTCCACTTGTTATGCAGCTTGGCCTTAATGATGGTCCCGGATTCAGAGTAGCTGGTAGATCTGTCCATCTGCTCCTTCGTAGTGCCTTCCTTTGCCAGGGAGTCAGCAGTCTCATTGCCAAGCACGTTGCAGTGGGATGGAATCCACTGCAGGGTGACTGTGTGACTTGTGCATAGGGAGGCGAGAGAGGAGGACAGATCGTTGACTTCTGGGTCTCTGTTGGACCGAAGGGCCTACAAGATGGACAGCGCGTCGGTCAGGAAGACAATGTTGTGGCTGGCGTAGGGGCTGACCTCGATGTGGACTGCTGCTATATTCAAGGCTTCTGCTTCGGCTCTGTAGTTGGTGGAGTACAGGCCGGTAGCGAGGCAGATTTTTTCTTCTCTGCCTCCTGGATATTGAACATAGACTCCTGCCCCTCCGTTCCGAAAGACATCTGCCATCGGTGTAGACATGAGTCGAGAACTCTTTAGAGAATTGAGTGTGGAGGTGTTCGAGGGTGAGGGACTTTCTTTCAGGGCCGCTTTGGGAATCTTTGGGGCCAACACCAGGGATGCTGCACTGGATGAGGGGAGGGGTTCCTTCGCTCCAGGTAGGGACGGCAAGACACCAGGGTATCACATTGGGGTCATGGTCGCGGATATCTTGATGTTGCCGTTCTAGGATCCTGCTCTGGTGTATGAAGCTCCCTCTCTTCAGCCGTCATTTTGATGGCTGGGACAGTCTGTCTTTCATGGGGTGGCCTTGCAACCTCTTGAACTTGGCAGCCTGGGTCAGGAATTTGGCATCTCTGTGGTCCTCAAGGGGCTGGAGCTCTGTGATGGTTTCAAGCTCCTAAATTGGCGTAGAATTCATGGCCCCTATGATGATACCTTGCTGATCCATGCAGTCATGCCATACTCCAGCACTGGCCTGACTCTACCAGTGTACAGTCTCCTGAGGGTCGTGTTGTCTGCGCCCCATGTTGTTCCTGCCAGCTTCTTCATGAGGGCAAGTCGTACTTTTGCTCTTGATTCTGCTTTCTCTGCTTGCTTCTTCCATGTCAGGCGTTTGTCGAAGGTGGCTCCCAGGTACGTGGGGTTGTTTTCAGCAACCAGAGTTTGTCCATTGATGCGTAGGTTGGCCTTCTGCTCATGGGGTGAGAGGCTGAAAACAGTGTAAGTGGTCTTCTTGGCATTAATTGTCCCCAGCCACTGTTTTGTCCAGCTTTCGAGAACATTCAGCGCCTGCTTTAGCCTGTAGTTGGCAGTTGTGAGGTGTTCTTCCGAGCACCATAGGACAAGATCGTCTGCACAGATGGCTCCCTGGACTTTATGTGGCATATTTTTGACGATGTCGTTGATAAAGACGAGGAACAGGGTAGTGCTGAGGACACCTTCTTGAGGGACTCCTTCTCTCAGTGTCTTCTTCCGACTGTATGCACCGTTGACATGGACTCGGGCCTTCCGATTGTTCAGGTACTGCGAGATCAACTTGTACATACAGCCAGTCACACCACTCTTCTGGAGTTTCCTCCGGAGGCCATCCTTCCAGACTTTGTCGTACGCCTTTTCCATGTCTATCCACGCCGTCAGTGTATGCTGTTTGTCCTGGAAGCCATCCTCGATCTTCTTGGCTATGTAGGTCACTTGGTCCTCAGCGGAATGATATTGGCGGAAGCCTGCCTGCTCTGGAGTGATGATGTTGTTCTTCTACAGGTGCCAAACTAGACGTGAATTGATCATACGCTCTAGGAGCTTGCCTACGCAGCTGACGAGGCTGATGGGGCGACAACTGTCAGCCCTGGCTCTGTCTTTGCCCTTCTTGTTGATGGGCACCATGTCAGCTTCTCGCCAGCTTTGTGGAACATGCCCCGTCTTTCAGCTGTTGTTGAGGAGAGTAAGGAGTTTGGTCTTTGCTTTGGTGCCGAGGTGTTTAAGCATTCTGTTGGTGACTTTGTCAGGACCTGAAGAGTTTTTGTCCGGTAAAGATTTTACGGCTTCTAACTCTTTCAGTTTGAAAGGCCTGTCCATGTAATCAGGTTGGTCTTGGTCATCCTGATTCTTCATTTCATCATGGACTTGTTGTTTTCTATCCTCTGGCACAGAGATGTTGCTGATCTGCTCATAGCTGTCTATGAAGCAGTTTGCTGCCTCTCTCCCTGTCACCATCTCCTGGTCTTTTCGAAGCGTGACAGGCGCTGACCTTGTCTCTTCATTATTCATGGCTTTGATGAATTTCCAGTGTTTGTTACCATCTCTATCAAGGTTCAGCTTTTCTGTTTTCTCCATCCAGCTTGTTCTTGCAGCTTGGATGTAGACCTTTCTGTATTTGGCAGTGCAGGCTTTGAGAGTGATGCTGTTTTCTTGTGTTGGGTTGTTTTCCACCTCCTCTCTAATCCTTGTCACTTCATCTTCAAGCTCCTGCAGCTCTTCTGTCCAATATGGCCTGTAGTTCTTGCGAGCGCCACGTGGAATTGCCTCTGAGGCTGCTTTCAGGATGGCTTGGTTGAAGCATTTGGTGGCTCTGTTGATGTTATAATCGTCCACTTTGATGGTCTTGCAGTACTCGTCAGAGGCCCGCGAACATCTCCCAATCTGCCTTCTTGTATTCCATCTGGGAAAGGACTTGGCATTGCTTGGTGTGTACTGCAAATTGATGGCCAGTAGTACTGGTCTGTGGTCGCTGCCCGCCAACCTGCTGGTTTTTTGGGCAAGATCCTCAGTGGCAAAGGGAAGATCTGGGGTGGTCGTGGTGAGCCATCGGCGAGAGAAGAAGGTTGGTGGGTCTTCTGGATCATTCAGCAGAAGCAGATTGCTCTCTGTCTGCCAGTCCTCCACTTCGTCTCCTCTTCGGTCATTCTCACTGTAACCCCAACAGGTTGAGTGACTGTTAAAGTCACCAAGCAGTTCTCTGATGGTATGTCCATTTCCTTTAGAGAGAGCTGTTTGTCCTGTGGGCAGTGCACGTTGAGTGTATCAGCAATAACCAGTGAAGCGATTTTTAGTATCTTAGCATCGAGTCCATCTAAATATCTTTTTTCCATTCTGATTTAAGCGTATTAAACTATTAAATACTTCGTTTAATGACAATGGTGGTATGTCAAAACATGAAGAAATGTTTTTACCACGACAGTATTCCTCTAATGCATGTAGATCATTATCATTTGTTTTATCGTTTACAATTATGTCTTTAGTAGTATTTGTAAAAAATGCAAATTCAAATCTTCCGATGATTTATCTTTTTTTTGATTTTGTACTCTTAAAATACTGTTGGTCAAGTGGTTGATAGCCTTCTAAATTTGTCTGACTTTATTCAAGTTTAAAAGGCTGTGCCAGTCTTGAATAAAAGTTACTCTGTGTTATGTTTTCTTATGGGAGCAGAAGTTACCCCACTTGTTTACTGTTTATTGTTTGCTGTTCCCTGCCTCATTTCATTTTCAATTTCATTTCGATTAAATCGAGGTTATTTGTATTTGTTTCTGTCCGTCTTTGTGTTTGTCTTTTGATCTCCCTTGCATCTTTGGGTGGATCCTGAAGTGTAGGCT
>CM065724.1:56121283-56141283 GCA_033310375.1 Conus canariensis
TGGTCATTTTAACAATGTTGTCTGACGGACAGACAGACAGACAGACAGACAGACAGACAGACAGACACACACACACACACACACACACACACACACACACACACACACACACACACACACACACACACACACACAGAGCATTTCTTCGTTCCCATTCTAAAGTACTCCCTGTTCTATAAGAACTGGGAGTACAAAAAGTAACCTTTCCAGCAGGACTTGTAACCGTAAACATCTGCATTTACTGTTTCGTCCTGCGCGCTGTGTTTTTGTACTCCCAGTTCTTATAGAACAGGGAGTACTTTAGAATGGGAACGAAGAAATGCTGTCTGTGTGTCTGTGTGTGAGTCCATGGTCAAAATGTGTTCCACTCGCTCCAGACAAAACTACTGGGCCGATCTTTCTGAAAATTTGTAGGTATGTTCATTACAGGCCACGGATGATGCCCGCTGTTTAATTTACCGCTATAGCCGTTATTAACGGCTGTGATGGCCTGTAACGGTTTTTCTTCTTTATGGAATATCTCAGAAAGTACTTGGCCAATTTATAAGCGCTTTGGATGATCTTGTGACAAATCGGAGCCTCTGTCCATATGTAAGTGATGTAATGCTGAAAATGGATTAAACAACCGTTAAAAACCGTTATTCTGCCGTTATTTCTTATATATAGGTGGATTTTAATGAAATTTGGTATATAGAAAGGTTATCACACACAAATGGCACTTCTATATAGTGTTTCAAAATCTGACCGTTGAAAACCGTTATTCTTGACATATTGTCCGATTTGGATGAAATTTGATATGTACACAGGCTTTAACCCAGTGAGGACTAAAATACCGGTTTCAAAAGTGTATATCGGTTATATAACCGTTAAACGGTTATTTTGCCGTTATTATTTTATATATTGGTGGGTTTTAATGAAATTTTGTATATAGAAAGGTTGTCACACACAAATGTAGTGTTTCAAAATCTGACCGTTAAAAATCGTTATTCTTGACATATTGTCCGATTTGGATGAAATTTGGTATGTACACAGGCTTTAGCCCATTGAGGACTAAAATACCAGTTTCAAAAGTGTACATCGGTTTAAATAACCGTTACAACCGTTATTTTGCCTTTATGTCTTATCTCACAAAGCACTTGGCCGATTTATAAGCGGTTTGGAAAACTGGGAGTACGTTTATATGCTTCGCATCTTGTTCTCCATTCGAACGCGCACGTATGGTCGTGTGCTTGCGTGTCGCTTTTGATTTACCTCATGTAATCACAAATTTAGTCACAAGAAAGGATTAGTGGATATCCTGAAATGGGTATCTGTGTTTACACAAACCTTTGATTACATTATCCAGTTCACTTTTTTAAACATGGCATTAAGTGAAGAGCCATCAAGGAGGTTTTCTCGTTCTGAGATAGTCTTGGAAAAGAGTGGCTGAAAAAGCATTGTTAGAATGCTATAATTGTAAATTGACTCAGTAAATAAAAAAGTGATAATAGCTCTGACTTGATTTAGCAAAAAACTGTCGATTTCAAGTGCACTTGTTTATTATCACCAGACAGGTGTCTCTTGTCATCTGACGTGTCCCTTCATCTTAAGCTGTGTTCATCCTGTCTCCTTTCAATGATGCTTCTGTGTTTTCTCGCTTCTTCACCATGGACAAAGAGCTTAGGGCTTGACAAGTCTGATGGGTTCCTTCAAGTGGTTTACCTTGGTTCCCAACTTATGTTTTCTTTTTCATGTTGAGAGGCTCTCAGACTGTCTCTGTTTCAACGAACCTTCGAGATCAGCTGCTTAGTTAATAGGGAGGGAGGGAACATATCCAGCTGTTTGCTCCACAATTCCAGACACAGAATACTAGGTAAGAGTGGCGGTTTCTAACTGTGCTGGTGCTGGTGGATGGTGCTGCAGAGAATTCTCAGGTGGGTGATTCGGTCCTAGACAATGCAGCAGCTAACCTTAGCGTGAATAGTTCTTAGATTGATGGAGATAAGCTTCAGTATGTAGATGTGTCAGAAGTGTGGCGACGCAGAATGACATTTGAGTGTAAGTGGTTGCTGGCTTCTGTGCTGGTGATTGAATTTCTGTTTGCGTTGCCTAACTGCTTGTGTCAAATGAATGTACTGCTCTTCCTTAGCTTTATTTCTTTCCTTTCCCAGCGGGTTAAGGGGGAAGGAGAGGATGGGCAGCTGTGTTGTTGCCGTTTATGTTTCTGTCTCTGAAAGCTATGTCTTCGGGTATCTGCACTCAGTGTGTGAGAAAGGCGTTGCTAAATTAATCTACGCACTGGAATGAATGAGATGCACAGCCTCTGTGCAGCTGCTCTGAATGGATCGCTATAACTGAATGGTCAGTCCCATCACACTAACGGAAAGGTTGCTTGTTCATCTGAAAGGATTCCACACTCTGCAATTCCCTGTGGAAGCTTGCGTTGAGTGAGTCTCTTCGTAAGCTCTTCTCAAACAAAAATGTATTGGGTTTCTAGGAAACCAAATTGGATTTATCGGCCTTGACTTGATTTATTGTTATTATTATTAACATTATTATTACTGTTATTATTGTTGTTGTTGTTCTTGTTATTATTATTATCATCATCATCATTATTATTATTGTTGTTTTTGTTATTATCATAATCATCATCATCATTATTATTATCATTATTATGTTTACTACTACTACTACTACTACTACTACCACTATCATTATTGTTATTATTATTATTATAATTATATTATTATTAGTATCATTGTTGTTGTTGTTTTTGTTACTATTATCATTATTGTTGTTGGTGGTGGTGGTGGTGGCTTGATTGAGTTTGTGGCCCATGCAATATGCAGCATAATTGTAAATATTTTTTTTTTTAACTATAAAAACATTTTCATGTGTCGCAATTTTTCTTGGGTGCGACGGAGCTAAGTTCTATTGTATGCCCGTACACCTGGTGTGGTCAGACACGGCTTTATTGTACAAAACACCCATGCACTCTACACATGACAATCCCTCCGAAGGGAAACGTGTCGGTCTCCTGTCAGTATCTTTCGAGTGTACTGTCAAAAGAAAGAATGACATGACACTCAAATACATCCCCATCCCAGCTCTGATCATACACATCCTACCACTCTCCCCCCTCCCTCTAAAACACATTCATTAAAGGTGACCTTGTGTACAGGCTTGTGTTATAGGGAGGTAATCAATCTTACGTAAAATTGTCGCTTAGTTATCTAACATTACTAATTAGACACATATATACATACATAGATAATGGAAATTGTGACCAGGAGCCCGTATGATGCTCCCTTCATGATGGGTGATGCTGGTGCCAATGATCTGACCTAACATGCGGTAATGACAACAGCATATCCACCTGGTGTTAATACATCTAGTGTGTGTATCATAGCAACACGTTACCTGTCCTGTTTGATGGTCTACTCGCCGCCAGAACTGCTTTCATGTTAACTACACGTGAGTGATATTCTTTATATTGTTTTGTGTCTTAGTATTCAAAATACAAAAGCTTCGCTTGTCTTGGATTACTAGAATGAGAATTGGCGTGTTTGCTCTCACTGGACGCCGAATAGAGTTTGATGGCAGAAGAAAAGTGTGTATCTGGATATATGCATGAAAAAAGACAGCTTGAAAATAATTCAAGCAGAACAGAAAAGAAAAGACAGAAAAGCGTGTGTGCTAAGATGACTTCCCTTAGCAACCAGTATGCCTTTATCACAGGTGATCACATCAGTGTGAACTCACACACACACACACACACACACACACACACACACACACACACACACACACACACACAGAGAGAGAGAGAGAGAGAGAGAGAGAGAGAGAGAGAGCAGATTAATTAAACCCAGTGTTCTTTTTTTCCTCAAAAGAGGCATGTCTTCCTGAAGAGCCCTGAACAGACCCATTGTGGTCAGCTGGGCTCTAATGATAGAAGAGAACTAAATCATCGCAACGGACACCTTCAACTGATGCCTTCATTCAAACATTACCAGAGAACTTGCATGTTAGACATGATGAAATGCCAACATCCACCCGGACATAAACACAAACATACAATGGCAGATCTTTATTAGCACAGGAACGACGTCCCTCGAGATTCTTTGGGAATCTTTCAGTTCCAGTGCTCTTGGTGTAACTCGCGTTCGTTTGACAGGCGAACGATAAAACAAGGGGCTTTTCAGGCAAACACACTGTCCGTTTCAGATTCAATATGGTGAAATCATTGTTGACGACCATGACCTGTTCTGTTTTGATTGATGAAGATTACCAACTGCACCGAGACACTAGTATAAGAGTACTAAGAAGAAATGAGTTAAGAATAACAACATCATCCTTTGGGATTCACTATATCCTCCAGCACTTCCACTGAATAAATGAATTAGTAAATAAAAGAAAAATGAAGATAACTTTACTGCGAGCACACACAATGAATGCAGGGTCAGCGTAGAAAACGGTTAGCGATGATACATGTGCAAATTGGGATCGTCCGAAAAAAGGTCTCATGGTGCAGTGTAGTTCATAGAAATAATGTTATTTTTTAACATTATTCCAAAGCTTAGATCGTTGGACAAACACAGGCTAGCATCAGTTAACTAATAGCACGGTCTTTGAATTTTTGAACACAGTCCTCGTATTCTGTCCCAGTTTTGATTTAATTTCAAGGAAATCATTTTGATACAGGGAAACGGAAAGCTGTCCTCATATTCAAACCCGAACGAATTTCCACCATCGGGCTCTTAAGGTCAAGATCAACGCACAGTCTCGAGTAGATTATACACAGGACACTATTTTTTTTTTAAATTTCACAACACTCGCATCTTTTGAAAGATAAGAAAGCTGCATGGTGCATTCCATGTGATGAACCACTTTTCCTATGAAACCTGTACTCATAAGAACTGAGAGTTGCATAACATTCAACACAAACATTTTGCCGCAGATTCCACGAAGACCTTGTTCTAGGATGTTTTACCAGAAGCAAGTTTTGAGTCTTCAAAAATATACTATTTTTTATTTGATCTAAGATTTTGTGGAAAATACGACCGGTCTGAAGGTATTTTGAGTCAGTTACAAAGAAACTGGTGTAAATGATACATTTATTCATTTCTTCATTTATTTATTTATCTATTACAAACATTCATAAAGCTGGCTTTGACGATGAAACAGCCCTACAATTCCCACATTCCTCTGTGGTCGAATGTTGGCAGACGTATGGAATCGTGAACTGATAAGCTCTCCTGACCGTATTTACTTCACACATCCACACTCGATCATTCACACATTGTCACATGACACTGATTTTGCCGGCACAATAGCCCTGACCCCCCACCCCCTCCCGCCGTGGGCTTTGCTATAAACAATATGAATGGCTGCTCATTCACTCACGTAAGCGTTCGTGGCACCACAAATTCATTGTCTCATGAAATCAGTTATGCTTATGTTTCAAATAACTGTTTGATTTTAGAATTGAGGTAGAAAGCGGCTTTCATTTACTCGTTTTGAATGGCAATATTGTCTTAATTTCATTGTCTTTCTTTCTTCACAAAGAATGCGATATTGATCAATCCGATGAGCACTTCATTTCAAAACTGAATCTTAGAACACTTCGAGTTTTTTGTGTTGATTATCTGGACAGCTCCATGTCGTTTGTTTGTTTTTCCTGTCTTCCCTTTCTTTGTTTTACCATATTTCGTCTCTCGTTAGCTCATGTCTCTTTCTCTCAACATTCACCAAATTCAATATTTAAATGGAATGTAAATTCAATATTTAAATGGAATGTCATTCTCGAATCTTTAACTCCGAGATTTCGATTTCGGTTTATCGCATTGCTGCATCTCTCATTCAGTCTGTATTTCTTTCTCACTCTATTTCCATCTGTATTTCTTTCTCACTCTATTTCCATCTGTATTTCTTTCTCACTCTGTTTCCATCTGTATTTCTTTCTCACTCTATTTCCATCTGTATTTCTTTCTCACTCTGTTTCCATCTGTATTTCTTTCTCACTCTATTTCCATCTGTATTTCTTTCTCACTCTGTTTCCATCTGTATTTCTTTCTCACTCTATTTCCATCTGTATTTCTTTCTCACTCTATTTCCATCTGTATTTCTTTCTCACTCATTTCCATCTATTTCTTCTCATCTATTCCATCTGTATTTCTTTCTCACTCCCGTTTCCATCTGTATTTCTTTCTCACTCTATTTCCATCTGTATTTCTTTCTCACTCTATTTCCATCTGTATTTCTTTCTCACTCTATTTCCATCTGTATTTCTTTCTCACTCTATTTCCATCTGTATTTTTCTTTCTTTCTCACTCTATTTCCATCTGTATTTCTTTCTCACTCTATTTCCATCTGTATTTGCTTAATCAGTCTCGGTTTCTTTCTCACTCTATTCCATCTGTATTTGCTTATCATCTCGGTTTCTTCTCTTATTTCATCTGTATTTGCTTAATTGATCTGTTCTCACTCTTTCCACTGTCTTGTACTATCCTTTTCTCGTTGTTTCTTTTTTTTTTTTCGTGTAATTGGCAATATGACGCTTTCAGATGTGTTCTCTTATCAGTTTTTTTTTTTTTTTTTTTACATATATCGAGTTTTCACAGTGTGTACTGTTTTCCTTTTCTTCCTCTCGGATACATCTCCGCAGTTCCTGGAGTTCTGGTCATCCTTTGTCATCTGCTTCAAATTATCATTGCTCCTCCTCTATCTTCATCCTCTCTACCTTCTCTTTCCCCTAAATATCTTGCTCTCAATCGTTATAATTTCCTTCTCGGACTGCTAAAGGATATTTCGGAAGAGGACGGTTAGTATACAGTGAATGAGCAAAGAAAGATGCGATTTGAATGGGTGCGGTGAACTGGGAGAGGGGTCGAGAGAAGTCGCCCCCCCCCCCCCCCCCCCCTCCCCCCCCCCCCCCCCCCGTTTTGTGTGCTTCCAGCAAACGGAAAAAGCACCCACTCAAAAGAACACACACAGACGCATACACCCACACCCACACACACGCACGCACACACACACACAACACACACAACACACACACACACACACACACACAACACGTGCGCGCGCGCGGCACGCAAGCACGCATGCACACACACACAACATAGAGAGGAGAGGAAGAGAGAGAAGAGAGGAGAGAGCAGTCAACAATAAACCAAGAGGAAATGAGTGCAGGCAAAAGTGAATGAGAATCAGACTCTCTCTCTCTCTCTCTCTCTCTCTCTCTCTCTCTCTCTCTCTCTCTCTCTCTCTCTCTCTCTCTCTCTCAGATGTAGAACACCAAGGTACTTAACCTGTGTCTTGGGCACTCACTGTTCGATGGATCATGCCACATTACAAGCATATCTTTGCGAGGATTTCTTCCCACTGCAGCTTTTGGTGCTCTGTGTGCATCTCTCAGACCACCGATATATGTTATAGGAGGAACTGTACACTACGAGATTGTCATATAGCCTAAATCCAAAATGAACTCCATGACATTCCTGAGACGTATCATCATCAATCATCATAAAACTTGTCGTTTTTCTGTGGCTCTGCCTGACCTGCTGTGCCAGTGAATCAGTTGTCATTTCCCTCCCACAGCAGCTGTGAGTTCATAAAACTTGTCGTTTTTCTGTGGCTCTGCCTGACCTGCTGTGCCAGTGAATCAGTTGTCATTTCCCTCCCACAGCAGCTGTGAGTTGTCTTCTCCGGTGGGTGTCTTCATAGCGACATGATAATCAGCAGTCTGACGTGAGGGTTATTTTGGCACCAAGGTTGGCAAACAGACAGAGGAAAACGGTAAGAAAGAGACAGAGATACAGACAGAGAGACAGTGGCATGATGGAAATTATGGGTAGACAGAAAGAGACCGAGTAAAAGAAGGAAAGCGACTTAGTGAATGAAAACACCGCTTTTTTCAAGACTGAATAAACCCCGAAGCAGACAGACCACTTGACAAAATAGCACCACTATACCAGAAGACGTGAACGGAAAGAATCACTGGCAGATAAATCACAGTCTGCTCACTATAGGAATGCCAACCAGCTGTTCATTTCAGAGAGCGAAGGTGAAGGATGTAGACAGTTGTTGCTGTGCTGAAACATCACACAGTCGCTCAGCTGTGCAGCAGGTGTCGGCCATCCTTTCATTTGATGCCACTGAAGCTCCCAAAGAGGTCTGAAATATCTCAACACTGATTGCAGATTTCAACATGAGGAACGCAGCATCTGTTGCTGGTGGCGGTGAAGGTGGTGGTGGGGTAGTTGTTTCATCTGTATGATTTTCATGCTTTTACATTTTCCAGCCTCGTGTGCAGTGCCCTCAGACTACCCTTACTCTCGCTCCTTTTGACACCATTGCCTTGAACATAGCCACAACAGCTCTGTCATAGACATAGCTTTTAATCAAACCTTTTGCCCAGGGGGCGTGTGTGTGTGTGTGTGTGTGTGCGCACACGTGTGTGTCTGTGTGTATGTGTGTCTGTGTGGTGTATGTGTGTGCGTGTGTATATGTTTTTGTGTGTGAGGCTGTGAGCGCGCGCGTCTGTGTGTAAGTGTGTAAGTGGGCGCGCGCGCGCGCACGCGCGCGCACGCGCGTGTGTATATATGTGTGTGTGTGTGTGCGTGCGTGCGTGCGTGCGCGCGCGCGCGCGCGCGCGTGTCTGTGTGTGTGTGTGTGTGTGTGTGTGTGTGTGCGTGGGTGCATGTGCATGTGTGTGCATGCGCGCGTGCGTGTGTGTGTGTGTGTGTGTGTGTGCGTGTGTGTGTGTGTGTGTGTGTGTGTGTGTGTGTGTGTGTGTGTGTGTGTGCATTCTTCGCGCGCGCGCGCGCGCGTGCGCGTGTGTGTGTGTGTGTGTGTGTGTGTGCGAGAGAGAGAGAGAGAGAGAGAGAGAGAGTGTGTGTGTATGTGTGTGTGTGTGTGCGTGTGCGTGTGTGTGCATTCTTCGCGCGCGCGCGCGCGCGCGCGCGCGTGTGTGTGTGTGTGTGTGTGTGTGTGTGTGTGTGTGTGTGTGTGAGAGAGAGAGAGAGAGAGAGAGAGAGAGAGAGAGTGAGTGTGTGTGTGTGTGTAGAGAGAGAAGCTTTTTACCACCACCTAATGTATATGTGGAATGGCGTGCGGCACAAAATCATTTGGCGTCATATACTTTACCATGTCAGACCATAGCATTCAACGGCAGTTAGCCAGCTCTGTCAGGCCGAATTTTTTCCGTGGCCAATGCAGTCATAAGACAGTCACGTGATGTCACCCCACTTCCGGCCCGGAAGAAGCCAGTGTCAACTTCCTATAAGTCATTCATCTTCGGCCTGCCGTCAAAGCAAGATAAGTCTTGTGCTCTGTCTCGCCTATACTTGCCTTTGTGTTAACTTTGCTGTGTTTTGTTCTATACTTGATTCAGTTGTGGCTTGCAAATGTGAGGCTCTTGGTGGGAGCGTATTTATCAAAAGATTTGTCTCTTTTACCGGCACTCTCGGGAACGTATTTATTAAAAGATTTGTCTCTTTTACCGGCACTCCCGCGACTTTGTTACTCGCGATCGTCGGCACCGCTCGCCGGTCGTGTTCCCCCACCATATTGCCGAGCCTCGGGTTCAGCACGCATTTTGTGCTGGTTCCGGCTTGCACTAGACCCTGAGTATTTTTGCCGTGTGAGGCTCTTGGTGGGAGCGTATTTATTAAAAGATTTGTCTCTTTTACCGGCACTCTCGGGAGCGTATTTATTAAAGATTTGTCTCTTTTACCGGCACTCTCGCGACTTTGTTACTCGCGATCGTCGGCACCGCTCGCCGGTCGTGTTCCCCCACCATATTGCCGAGCCTCGGGTTCAGCACGCATTTTGTGCTGGTTCCGCTTATTAAGGGGATTTCCTTTGTGGCGGCCAATGCAGCCATATCGGTCAACCCCAAGAACCACTAGGGCGCTCGCCCTCCTCCGATTCCTTTAAATTCTGCTATGGTCTGACATGGTAAAGTATATGACGCCAAAATGGGGAGTTTGTGTTATACTCCCTGTTTGGCTAGTATACTTACCATGTCAGACTCTAATTCCCTCCCTACCTTCCCCTCTGGCGCCAAGGTTCTCGGGTCACCATACACCAGGCCTCGCTGAATGACTTATAGGAAGTTGACACTGGCTTCTTCCGGGGCCGGAAGTGGGGTGACATCACGTGACTGTCTTATGACTGCATTGGCCACGGAAAAAATTCGGCCTGACAGAGCTGGCTAACTGCCGTTGAATGCTATGGTCTGACATGGTAAGTATACTAGCCAAACAGGGAGTATAACACAAACTCCCCATATTCACATGAAAATATCAGTAGGTAAATCAACAAGACGACAAGGGTGATGGCGAAAATAAAGGGGTAATCAGCACTGGGGAAATTGAGTCATGATAACCAGGAAGCCGACAAAGCGTAGAAAAAGATGAGTGTATTAACCCCCATATGTCGTGTCATAATCCTACTGCCCCCATTCCCCACCCCCCGTCCTTCCCTCAATCCCCATATGTCGTTGTTAATCCCACTGCACTTCTCTCCTCCCTTCCCTAACCCATGACCTTTGTTTTACCCTCCGTAATATCAATCATTCCACTCCCCATTTCTAAACACACACTGCGTGCATATATGCAAACAGGAGATCGTGTGTACTCACAAACACACGTACGCACGTGCACATGCACATACATCTGCGACCACCACACACACACACACACACACACACACACACTGCAAGGAAAAACTCAGACACAGGCCGGCACTCGGTTCACAGATGGAAATGGAGACAGGAGAAAGAGTGAAGGAGTGAGAAGCGGACAGACAACTGCAAACAGAGAGCTGGAAAAAGACACTTTACACAAGGATAAAGATTCTAGGCACTGCCTATTCTTCTGTCCGACCTGTTCTTATCCATGCATACTAAATGCCTTTTACCTCCAAATTCTTGTGAAAAACATGCCAACCAGCGCTTTGTCTCTGTCTCTCTGTCTATATACAAATGCATCCATCTAAATGTAATCCTTTGTTCCCCAAAATATCAAAGCGAGGAACAAAGGAAGAACAAAGGAAGAACCGTCATGATCCTACCATGACATCATGATTTCATCCATCTATTCCTTACGTGGAAGAACCTCGAGAAGAAGAACAGAGAGGAGGAGAACAACAACAAAATGCTTCGTTAAGGAAAACACTGAAAAGGAAGACAACAAGCAGAAGAAGAGAGAGGAGGAGAACAAAGAGTAGGAGGAGAACAACAACAAAATGCTTCGTTAAGGAGAACACTGAAAAGGAAGACAACAAGCATGAGGAGGAGAAGAAAGAAAGCTCCAATTAACGAAAAGCAGGTAGGAAGGGGAGAAGGGGGGGGGGGGGGGGGAGGGGGGGGGGGGAAGCAGAGCCTAAAGGTTAAGGTAAGTAGTTGACACTTCTGCTGAGGCCAGACACGGCCAACACTCAAGCAAAGACTCTCTCTCTCTCTCTCTCTCTCTCTCTGTCTCTCTGCGAGCGCGCGCACATGCGTGCACACACACACACTCACACGCACACATGTGTACAGACGAGGACTCACTCAACCTGAAACTCACCGATGTGCCATCCCAAGCGAATGCTTTGACCTCAGAGCCGAACCCTCTTCTCACCCGTTTTGCCACTCCTCTCCCCTTCTTCCATTGTGTTCCACTCTTCCCCTCTCCATGGCCCCCTCATTTTCACACGGTTAAATCCTCCTGTGCATTTCCTCTCCTCGTTCCTCTGTGACAACCGCCCTTCCACTTCTAAAATATCCCAGGACAAAAAAAAACAAAAAAAACACGCGTTGAACAAAAGCTTAATCCGGCAGGAAAACAAAAACAGTAGCCGCACTAAGTCCCCATTCGGACACGTACCAGTAAATGACCGGGAGGTAAGGGAAATGAGGGAAGGAGGAGGACAGTGGGGAGGGAGGGGAGAAAGGGCAAGGACGTGAGGTGGTGGTGTGGAGAGTGACACCAAAGATGCTCGGTGAACACGAACAATAGGAACAGCCGAGCGGACGAGTGGTTACGTGTAGTCTTTCTTTACTTGGTCTTCCTCACCTTGTAACAACCTGTTCTCCCTCCACTCATCTCATACACTCTCCCCCTCCCCCACCTGTGACCTGTTCCTTTCCCACCCAGCACTTTACTCCAGTCTTCTGTAGGCATTTGTTCTTCTTGCCTGCTTGGGTAGTTCTTGCTACTAGCTACCATCTGAAGCAAAGATATACTGAAGAGCAGGTCACTATACACTGAAGACCAGGTCACTATCATGGTGACCTCCCCCTACAATGTCTGTTGGTGTATTTCCAGCTATGTCTGCTTTCTTACAACCAAAGATTAATCTTAAAATAATCTGGCTTCATGTCTTCCTGTCACTTAAATGTCTACTTAAAATACGTAAAATGCATACATGCGTTTTGAAATAAACATAAATATTAAAATGAAATAAAATTGGAAACACAATCGCAGCTAATTTACCACGGCAGGAAGACTAATACGTTCAGCTATGTGTGTTGTAAATTGCTTTGAATTATACTGAACACCTTCAACGTCATCATCAACGTCAAATCTGTTCTTTTTTTCTTAAGAAAACTGTTATTATAGTGCAGTCAAACGGTAGGCCTAATAGTCAAACGAAAATAGCATAGGAAGTCTGGAAGTACCGTGCATTCAAAGCATGTCTAAATAATCGAGAAAGAGCTGTTTGGACACAGGCGATTCCACCAATAGATCTACGGCCAGAAAAGCACTGTCGAATCTGACCACAAACCTTTGGAATCAATCTTAAAAAAAAGCGCTGGACAAAGCCCCACCATGCTTCCAGCGTTTGTTCCTGCAGCTGCAAAAGTGCAACCTGAACATTATTCATATCCATTGCAAACTCATCCCAGTGGCTGATTCGCTTTCACGCAAATGCCTGTCAGCTGAAACGAATGACAATCTGGAAGATCCAGAATTTCATGTACACAGTTCTATTAACAACGTGCCTGTCAGCGACAGCAAAATGCAGGAAATCCGTAAAACTACTGCAGAAGACCCTCAACTCCAAATTCTCCAATCAACCATCCAAAATGGCTGGCCAAAAATAGACAAGACTGCGACAGCAACATTCTCGAATTCTGGAACTTCAGAGATGATAATCTGTCGATGGCATTCTCCTGAAGGGACAGAAAATAATCATTCCGAAATCTTTCAAAACAGAAATGATTCAGTAACTACACACCTGCCACCTTGGAATCGAATAAACCAAACAGCGGACAAGAAACACCCTGTTCTGGCCTGGCCTGGCAACAGAAATTGAAAAACATTTTGCTATGTACCCCGTCTGTACGTCAAAGGCTAAATCAAACTAAAAAAATAAAAACCCTTCTACCCCAAGCAATTCCTTCACGCCCTTGGCAGAAAGTGAGAGTAGTTCTCTTCGCATGGAACACCAAAACCTATTGGTTAATGTAGACATCTACAGTCGATACTTTGAAGTGGTTGAATCACCCAACACTACATCTACCGCTGTCACCAGAAAACTGTCAGTCCACTGTGCCAGCCATGGCATACCTGAAACTGTCATGAGTAACAGTGGACCTCAGTTCACAACAGAAGATTTCAAGACTTTTGTTTCCGCCTGGGTCTTTCCACATATCACTTTCAGTCCAGGATCTCCACAATCAAATGGCCTTGCTGAAAAGACAGTCCACACAGTCAAAAACATCCTTGAAAAGGCCAAATCTGATGGTCGCAATCCTCTACACAGCATACTATAATACCGCAGCACTCTGTGTGTGTTGTGTGTGTGTGTGTGTGTGTGTGTGTGTGTGTGTGTGTGTGTTGATTTCTCTCTCTCTCTCTCTCTCTCTCTCTCTCTCTCTGTCTCTCTCTGCGTATGTGTGTGTGTGTGTGTGTGTGTGTGTGTGTGTGTGTGTGTGTGTGTGTGTGTGTGTGAATAGGTGTGTGCGCGTGCGCGGGCGTGCGATATCCTGTTATCCCATACATGCTTATTCTCTTTTCTCTCTCTCTCTCTCCTCTCTCCTCCTCTCTCTCTCTCTCTTTGAGTGCTCAAGTACATGCTCTCTTTGTCTCATCTCCTTATCATGATTTTTTTTTCATATATGATTTGATATGTATTTGGTTCATTATATTTCGTCAGTTTTTTCCTGGGTTGTATGACAAATATGATTAACATGTTTGTCTTTAACATGATTTTCTCCATTAGTGATTTCAGTTTTACTTGTTTAATGATTCTTTTCAGTTCTCTCTCTCTCTCTCTCTCTCTCTCTCTCTCTCTTCTCTCTCTCTCTCTCTCTCTCTTTATTTTTTTTTTTCCATTTTCTTATTTCTAATGCATGCCACTATGTTTTATCATACCCTCTACATGTGTTCACGCCGTGTCAAGAATTATTACATTTTGTGCTTTACTACTTCTGTCCATTTCTGATGTTCGCCCTCTCCCTTCTCTCTCTCTCTCTCTCTCTCTCTCTCTCTCTCTCTCTCTCTCTCTCTCTCTCTCTTTTTTTCAATTGCATGTCACTATGCTGTTTAAGAATTCCCTAACCCACTCCCCTTTCTCCCATAGTACAACTGCTATTGCCATATTATCACCAAAAGTGGTAGTAATCCTGTCTTTATTTATTATTTTCATATTTTGATCAGCATCATTACCATTATCATTATTCCTATCAGTAATATAACTATCATCATTACTACCTCCACTCACACATTGTCTCCTTCTTGACAGCCTTGTTTTCATCCAACGCCCATCTTGCGCTGAAGTGAATGAAGATACGTGATTGCTCGTTCATTTTCGTTGTCCTGAGTGTTTTGTATCTGAAGGATGAAGTGGCCGATCTTCGTCGGGAAAACGACGCGTTGAAGAAGCAGATGCAGGACAACGAACGGAAAGCAGACGACTTGGAAGGACGATCAAAAAGGAACCATCTGATTTTTTTATGGACTTCCACGTGCACCAAACCAGACACAGTCTGAATGTGAAGGACTCATCAGTGATGTGATTGTTGACAAACACGCACTGACAGGTGACTTCCAGTTTGATCGAGTGCATCGCCTGAATTCCAAGCCCAACTCACCGATCATCACCCGCTGCACTTTCTACTAAGTGAAAGAAAACATACTGAAGTCCATACATAAACTGGATTGAAAGGTAGTGAGGTGTTTGTTGGTGAGGACCTTTCTCTACGTGTCAGAAATGTGCGTAAGTCACTGTATCCTTTTCTGAAGAAAGCCAGAGGGGAAGGTAAACGGGCATCGATGATTTTCGACCATCTCCTTATCGAGGGAAAAAAGTTTTACCTTGATGAAGGGCAAAGTCTTAGGGGGTATGAATAGGGGGGGGGGGGGGGGGGGGGGGGGAGGGGGGGCAGCCCAGCTTAACACCGGCTGTGTACGACAGGAGGGGGCGTGAAAACCGTGTGATTCAGATGGATTATGAGGTCAAGCGTGTGCGTGCAGTGTGTACAGAGCTCGTTCACAAAGGGAACACTGGATTGGTTGATGTACGGGGGAGGGAAAGGCAGGAGATGATGCAGTATCAAGTTATGCTTTTTCCAGTTCCGATTTCATACCTATTAAATATAAAGACTGTTGTACAAACACTGTCATGTGGACCCGTTACGCTATAGAAAGGATTGCACGGGTGAAAAGGGAACAGCTGACGATCGTCACTGGGGACCGGAGCGTGTTTTACTGTCAGATGTAAATATCCGAGGTTTGAATGAGGGGGCATCTCAAAAGGAAAATGGTCATTTCGAGAGACGTAAAAGTTATGACGATATTACGTCGTACAACCAAGAAAAAAACATCAAACACTAAGATCTCAGAAAGGAAAAAAAGTGTGTAGATAATCGTTTATTACATAATTTCAATTATGGTTCTAAACAATACGAAATTTCTTTTTCATTTATACATTGGAATATAAATGGACTGCTGTCTAAGGTAAACAACAACAAGGATTTCATGTCTTACCTGTTCAAATTTGATCTCATATATCTAGTAGAAACGTTTGTAGATTATCTTCAGCATGTTTATTTTCCAGGTTATACTACTTTTTCCAAGCCAGCCATTAAATTTACTAAGAAAGGAAGAATGTCAGATGGCATACTATGTCTTATCCGAAATAAACTTATGTCTTATATTCAAGAAATTAAGATAAATTCTCCAAATGTCCTTTTGTTTTTGATTGACAAGAGTCTTTTTTATTTAACATCGGATGTTATACATGCATGTACCTATGTCCCACTAGAGGGTTCACCTTATTATACTCATTTTGATATCGATAATGATATAAGTACACTTGAAGAATGTCTTTTTGATTTTTGATTGTTTGACTGAGTTTGATGACATGTATGTGATTTTATCAGGAGAATTAAACGGCAGAATCTCCAACTTTTCTTCTGACGTGTCTGGTGACGATGTTTTTTTTTCGGAAATCATTTCAACAGCCGTTCTGTTTATAATTGTCATGTAAGAAAATCTGCTGATAGCATACTTAATTGTTATGGAAAATGTTTGTTAAACATGTGTACAGCGCTTGGTTTAGGCATATTCAATTCTATTTACAATGGTGATACTGATGACAGCTATACATATATATCAGAAACAGGAAACAGTGTTAATGATTATTTTCTAGTCTCCAAAGAATTGCTGACTATTTTGTTTTCTTCTTGTAAACTGATTGTATCAGAAAGATTGGAATCAGACCATTTACCCGTTGAATTTTATTTGAAATTGCCTGGGAGTATTTGCAAGGTAAGTGTTTCCACTGTAGTGCATGAACAACAGTGTACTGAAAAATGTGGAACTCGGATTTTGTGGATGTTTATGTTAGTGCGATGCAGTCTATTGAATCACAATCGTCCCTCGATCGTGCAGTTGATTTGGTTGATTATGATTGCAACGATGCTTTGAACATGTTTAATGAATGTATTAAAGAACAAGCAAGTTGTATGAAAAAGAATATCTGTTTGTCAAAGTGTGATACAAATGACTGGTATAATAAGGAATGCAAATTAGGCAAGATTAGAGCGAAAGGTTTGTTGTCAAAATTCAGGAAAACAAGGGATGAAAGTGATAATGATGCTTAATGTATTGCACGAAGGGAATATAAGAATATGTTGAAAAGGAAAGAAGAACAGTATAATGGTATGTTATTGGAAAAACTTGTTTCTACAGTAAACAACCAATGAGAGTTTTGGGAAACTGTTAAAAATATCCTTTAAACGTAAACAAGTTCATAATAATTTAAGTGTTGATGATTGGTATAAGCATTTTAAAGACCTACTTGAAATAGATGAATTTACAAGCATAGACATCACAGATAATGATGTAGAATATGTGTATGAGAACGAAGAAGAAATGAGAGCTATGAATCGACCCATATCAAGAGAAGAAGTAATCAAGAGAAGAAGTAATGCTTGCAATAAGAAAATTGAAAAATGGTAAAGCTGCAGGACCAGACGGGGTTACAGGGGAAATGCTAAAATATGCAGGGGCTCGATCAGTTGATTTTTTGTTTGTTTGTTTTTTGTAAAATTTCTTAATGCATTGTTTGACAAGGGTGTTACAGACTCTATCGTACTTCCTTTATTTAAAAAGGGTGATGTGAATAACCCTAGCAATTACAGAGGCATATCTTTGTGTGATATTAGCAGTAAAATGTATAGTGCAGTTATTAATAACAGACTTCAAGAATAGATTAAAAAAAAAAAGACAATTTGACGGGCGAACACCATTGGACACATTTTTTGTTGTCCTGAGTGTTTTGTATCTTGCCTGAGGATACCTAAGAGGTCGAAACGCGTCGTGTTTTGTCTTGTCATTTGCTTCTCTACGTTTTCTTGGCGGTTCGCTATCAGTTACATTTGAAATTTGATATGATAAAGATTTCGTCTCGTATATCTGTTTCTTTGATTTTGTCTGTTTAGTTGAGATTTTCAGTTTTCTATTTTTAAAGGGTACACGGTTTTTGCAGACCCGCTGTTAAACTGTCAGTACACGGAAGACGCTAGGGCGGAATTGTCTGTCTGATAAGCAATGAGCTGTGTTCTTCTGTCAAACTTATCTGTGTGGAGTCTCCTCTTTTCTAAGCCTTTCTTTTGGAATGATGTCTACTCGGTATGGATAGACACATTATGTATGCTTGTGCTTATTTACCACCTGAAAACTCACCCTATTATGCGCATTTTGATAGTGAAAATGGTGTCTCTTTATTGGAAGATTTTGTATGTGACTGTGTGCTGTGTAATGAAGAACATGATGCTTATATAGTAATTAATGGAGACCTAAATAGTAGAACCTCAAACATTTCCAGTGATTTTGTAACCGATGAGTGTGATTTTGAAAATCAGCATGTGCGTGGTCCTTTGAATTTGACCATAAATTATGAAGACGGTGTGCTTAAAAACTATGGCAAAATGTTAATCAGCATGTGCACTGTTTCAGACTTCTCTTCTGTATTTTGAATGGTATGTGTCAGGGTGACCTTCAAGGTCATTACAGGTACATATCTGATAATGGCAACAGTGTAGATGATTATTTTTCACTGTCGAATTATCTGTTTTCAAAAACTTCTGATAGTAGCAGAATGAACGTGTCTGACTGACTTGAATCTGATCATTTGACTTTGGAGTTATATATTCATTTCCCTGAGAATAATGATATGTATTAGCACAACAAAATCTGCGTGTGCTGGCGTGTGTGCTTTCTTTTTTTCTTGACATGCTGGATCAGCTCCTAGATTCTCCAGTCTACAATTAAGACAAGCTGACCTTGGGAACGGAGGATGGAAGTAAGAATAGGACTCAAAGGAGGACAATACTCAGAGGGCGAGAGAGATAGGGACGTGATGGGGCGCGATTCTTTTGCGACCAGTGGTGTGCACGAATATTGTCATGGAAGCTTATCAATTTGATTTTATTCTATTGTATTTTACACCGTATTTTATAATGTGATATTGCAATGTGTCACCACAGAATAATTCTTCTTCATGGACAAAATAAACAACTTGTGAACTTGTGAACTTGTATGAAAAATAATAGTAACGTTCAGGTTTTGGGAAACTTTATATGGGACGAAGCCAACAGCAGTATGTTTACAGACAACATCTGTTAAAATGAAATGCAAATCCAGTTTGAAATGGCTATCAGTTTGATAGATGAAAATATTAGAGGCACTTGAGCTTTTTAGTCATTGAATAAAAAGTGCAGCAGGTAGAAACAGGTACACATTGGTAAGGGCGTGAAAGATGACGACTAGTACCATGACAATGTCGTGTAGCCAAAAGAACTGTACGCAATTAGTTAAAAAAAAATTAAGCGTGCATTGCCTCCACCCGATCGCACTTCATTATATATAGCAGGACGTGCATATAAACATTTGTTAAAGAGAAAAGAGAAGCAGTTTAATGGCACTTCGTAAAATGACTTATTAACTTCTGTAAATAGCCAAAAGGCATTTTGGAAATCGGTGCATAAAATCTCCACGACAAGAAGGCAGCCTTTGGATGATATTAGTATAAACGATTGGTATGTACATTTTAACGAATTGTTAGAAAGAAAAGACAAGTTTCATAATGATCTGATTCAGGGAGAAGATAAAAGCAGCCAAAGTGCTTATGGAAATCGTTATAGTGCTGTAAACAATGACGATTGTTATAGTGACGATGGTGATGAAAATGACGACTGTGATAACGAAAATAATTTGAATCAATCTATCTCAGCAGGAGAAATGTTGAGCGCTTTAAAAACGCTGAAAAGTCGCAAGATGGCTGGTCCTGATGAGATATGTGGGGAATTTATCAAAAATGCTTGCAAATCAAACTTAGAAATGGAAGTTCTGGTTAACGTTTTTAACTCCTTCCTTGATAGAGGCATATACCATGAAAGCTGGTGTGAATCAATTGTTTTACCATTATATAACAAGGGAGATGTTATGAATCCAAACACCTACAGAAGAATTTCACTGTGTAATGTATCTAGTAAACTGTATAGAACGATTAGTGATAAA
>CM065724.1:56148783-56151283 GCA_033310375.1 Conus canariensis
ATATTCAAACGAACAAGCGCGCGCGTACACACACACACACACACACACACACACACACACACACACACACACACACACACACACACGCTCGCACACACACACACACACACACACACACACACACACACACACACACACACACACAGAGAATAAGGGAAGGTGACAGCAAAACGTTTGACTACGAGAACCACTCAGGGACTGAAAGAACGACCATGACGATGAAGATCAGGCCGGCCCACTCCCCAAGCAAGAAAAAGTTCCGAACGACCCCCTTCCTCTGTGGCCTTGACAGCAACAGGTGTTGAGAATCCAGTTGTTCATTCAATGCAATCGCACTCTCCGCATTTATTTTCTAGATTCCCTTAATTTTGGAACGTTCAAGGTCATTTTGGAAAACTGAAATGTACATCATTCAAATGTTTTTGTACTAAATTCAAAATGTTCGCACACTGTGAAATGTAGCCATACGAATGCCCCAAACAATACACTTTTTTTCCTCCTCACGCTAGAAACGAATGAAAGGAGGCTCAGTAGTTTGTGTTCAAAAGCACATTAATTTCTGTTATGTGGAAAGCTTGCTGGATAGGGCTGAAGACTCCATCATTCTGAAAGTCAGTCAGTCTCATTTGCACTTGTCCATTGGTATTCTTACATATTTTGCTTATACTGCACCTGAACGTTCAGTTATACACAATGATAACAAAATTGAAGGTTTTGACATTTTCGAAAACTACCTGACGCAAATAATGACCACGCATCCTAATTTACCATAGCTGTTATGGGGAGATTTTAATGCCCGCACTTCTGGCCTGTCAGATGTGGATATTGATAACAGTAACCGACATGAAAATTATTCCAATGTTCGATGATTTGAATGAATTGATAAATGATCAGTTTCTGACCAGTCGTAAGACTAAAGATACAGGAGTAAATAACTTTGGTAGAA
The DNA here is from genome assembly GCA_033310375.1 of Conus canariensis. NCBI lineage: Eukaryota > Metazoa > Mollusca > Gastropoda > Neogastropoda > Conidae > Conus > Conus canariensis. Next base: position 56,149,730 of record CM065724.1, read on the forward strand.
AATTGATAGAATTATGCAGAGAATTTTAACAGATCATTGTACATGGGAGATAAAACTGTGACAAAGGAGGTGAGATCTCATGTACAGCAAACAGAGGTAAAAGTATTGTGGACTATCTTAATGCTCGTTTTCCTTATTTGAAGTGACCACATATATGTATTTTGCTAACAGACCTGAATCTGACCATTTTGTAATTATTATCTCCATCCCTTTAATTTTTTTGAAAAGATTAGAGAAGAAGAAATCATTGTTAGAGGAAATGCCCAAATGTGTCTGGAAAGAAAAAAATAAGAGACTTTTTAAAATCTTAATTTACGTGACAGGGTAGAGTTTGAATTTGAAGAATTAATTCTAGCAATAGATCAAATCATTGATGTAGCATGTCAGATTTATGTCTCTTTTCTTCAAAATGCTGGAAAATACAATTGACAAAGAAGAAAAACCGGCCACCATGGTGAGATACTGGATGTGAAGTTAGTAAGCAAGCAAAATATAGCGTATTGAACACGCTTAGTCATACAAACTCGCAACCTGTTTTGGAAAACTATCTTACTCTCAAGAACATTTTCAAGAATTTATGCAAAAGGAAACAGGCTGAGTATAACGACAAAACTTTTGACTGAACTCAATGATTTTTTGTAGCAATAAAGGTTCAAAGGCATTCTGGCAAAAATTGAAAGCTCTTACTTCATCAAAAGAAAACAGGTCAAAGGAAATTCCACCACGCTCATGGTTTGATTACTTCAAATCATTGTTTTACTTAGAAATGTCTTCTTCTTGTTCAGAATTTAATGAGGCCGTCCAAGACGCAGTAAGTACACATCATCCAAACAGTTGTGGGAACTACACTGATTCTCAAATGAATGAAGAGGTAACTGATTGCGAGGTTAATGCCGTGAATAGTCTCAAAAGTGGCAAAGCATCAGGTCCGGATGGTCTACCTTCAGACTTTTTCCGACATACTACTGATATTCATGTCAAATTTTTGTTTCCTCTGTTTCACAACTGGAATCTATCCCGAATGTTGGTCTAAGGCGGTAATCTTTCTACTGCATAAGCAAGGTAGCAGTGAACAAGTCGATAATTACAGGGGCATGTCAATGTTAACCGAGAAGTTATTTTGGACAATATTCGATGAAAGATTAACAAAATTCTGCAGTCAAGCAGATTTGATACAAGCAAGTTTACGTAAATGTTATAGTACAATCGACATCATTTTTCTCTACAATCTTTCGTACAAAAATATCTCACAAGGAAGGGTGGCCGTTTCTATACTTTTTTTGTTGACTTTTCAAAAGCGTTCGACTGTGTTGATAGTATGAAGTTGTATTTACTGTTGCAAAGAGGTGTCCATGGTAAAGTATTCTAAGCATGTAAAAAAAGTATAAAAGCAGCTGTGAAAATTGGAATAAACAGAACTGAGCATTTTGACTGTATCTCTGGTGTTAGACAAGGATGCATTTTGAGTCCCATGTTATTTTCAATTTTCCTTTCAGACATGGAACAAGAACTTAATAATTTTGATACTAGTGGAACAGCCGTCTTTGCTCATCC
>CM065724.1:56166283-56181283 GCA_033310375.1 Conus canariensis
GAAGCGGGGGCTTCTTGGTGGTGCTGTGTGTGTGTGTGTGGTGTGTGTGTGTGTGTGTGTGTGGTGTGTGTGTGTGTGTGTGTGTGTGTGTGTGTGTGTGTGTAAATGAACAAAATAAAATGAAATAAATTAATTGAAGTAAAAAAAAACAAACAAAAAAACAACCTTGATAAATAAATTAGAAGTGGGGAAAAATGTAAGGGGAAAGATAAAGCAAAATTAAGATTAAATAGGTGGAGGTGGCTGTAACTACTGTATGAAGTGAGTGAAGGGGATATGGTGGTGGTGTGTGTATATGTGTGTGTGTATGTGTGTGTGTTGGTGGGGGATATTGCCAACCGATGTAGAAGTGGTGGGTATGTGTGTTAGGTTATTGTTGGATATTGATGCCTTGGGGGTGTAGTGTGCCCAGTTTGGCAATGAGATGGGATTCTTGAGTTGTGCGTTCAAAGCTGTCGCTCTGTGACTGCCAGAGTGCCCAAACTTTGACATGGTTGATGTTGTGTTGGGTGTGGTTGAAATGTAGGGCGACGGGTTTGGGTCGGTGGTGGCGGATATCAGCCAGGTGTTCAGAGACGCGTGTTTCAAGTGTGCGTGATGTTTCTCCTATGTAGATCTTGCCACACGGCTGGCAGTGGATGGCATATATAATGTTGCGGCTCTGACATGAGAATGTGCGTTTGACTGTGAAGGAGTCTTTGGGGCCCTGTACGATGGTGTCTGGTTTGGTGAGGGGGCAGATTTTGCAGTTGGGTTTAGAGCAGGGGTGAGTACCTGGTGGTGTAGCTGTGGTTCTGTTCAAATTGGACCGCACGAGGAGGTCTTTGAGGTTTTTGTCACGTTTGAATGTGATCATGGGTTTGGTATGGAAGGCGGGTTTGTGGTTATGTACAATGTGCCAATTGGATTTGAGGATCCTACAGATGGGGAGGGTGTGCGGGTGGTAGAGGAGGTAGGCTGTGGGTCTGTCTGTCTTGGTTGGATGCTGGGTTTCCAGAGCAGATGTTCTGGATACAGCGATGGTGCGGCGGAGTGCTGCATTGATGATGGAACTGGGGTATCCGCGGTTGGTGAAAAATTGTGACATTTTGGCTGCTTGTATAGTGAAGTCTTCCTCGCTGGAGCAGTCTGCGAAGACGGAGAAATTGTGAGTATGGGATGCTGTTTTTAGTGTATGGGTGGTGGGAGGATGAGTAGTCTAGGTATGCATGTGCGTCGGTGGGTTTGTAGAAAATGGAGGTTTTGAATAGGCCATCTTCAAGGGAGATGGTGATGTCTAGGAAGTTGACGGACTGCGAAATGGTGTAGGTTAGTTGGATGGATGGATGGAAGGTCTGGGCAAAGTTGAGGAAGTTGAGGAGATCTTCTTTTGGCATAGATGTGGCTACCAGTCCATCATCGATATACCTTTTGTACAGTTCAGGTGTGGGGCCTGTGTATGTGTTGAGTAGGCGGTGTTCCAAGTGCCCCATGAAGAGGCAGGCATAGGCTGGTCCCATTTTGGTACCCATGGCAACACCACTAATTTGTGAAAATGTGTGCTTGTTGAATTGAAATGTGTTCAGGGTGAGGACTAATTCAGCAAGTCTGACCAGTGTGGTGGTGGGAGGGTGTTGTTGGTTGGGGGGGCCGTTTGTCAAGGAAAAATGTGAGGGCCCTCAGTCCATCAGCGTGGGGGATGGAGGTGTACAGTGACACCACGTCAAGTGTGAAGAGGAGGCTGGGTTGAAAAGTGGGGTCTGTGTTGTATGAGTTAATCATGTTGAGTGTGTGGGTTGTGTCTTTGAGGTATGTGGGGAGGCTTTGTACTATGGTTGAAGGAGGAAGTCTAGGTATTGCGAAATGTGTTCAGTGGGGCAGCTGCAGACAGAAACAATGGGTCTGCCGGGTGTGTTCATTTTGTGTATTTTTATTATTATTATTATGAACATTTATGACGCCTAATCAATTGAATGCCCTAGGCGTTTACAATATCACAACAGACATCAAATCACACAATATATAACAATCATACATGAGAAAAATTTTGGGGAGTAGGTAGAAGGTGGGCTGTTTGGTGTCTGTCATAATGAGGAGTTTGGCTGTAGTGGGTAAATTGTTGAGTCTGATTTCTTCTTTGATTGAGTTAGCAATGAGTTTCTGGTGTTGAGGGAGGGGTGATGTTGTGAGTGGTGTGTAGAAATTTGTGTTGGACAGTTGTTTTTGTGCTTCTGCTATGAATAGTTGTTTGTCCCAAACTACAACTGCACCACCCTTGTCTGCTGGTTTGATGACAATGTCCTGTCGTTCTCTTAGTGATTTGAGGGCTTTTTGTTGATTTTGTGAAAGGTTGCAGTGTCGGACAGGTTTGGATTTGATCCGGCTGATGTCTATTTTGCATGTTTTTATGTAGAGTTCAACTTCACTGGATTTGTTTGAGGGTGCTTGGCGGAGCATTGGGGTTTGAAATAGTTGAGTGAAGGTGTCAGAGTTTTGGGGTGGTGGGGGCCTGGGTATGTTTTCAAGTGCTGCCATCCAACGAAGTTTCCTAAAAAAAAAAAAACCCTTTCCACATCAATGTGGTTCTGGTAATTGTTGGTGGTGGGTTGAGTTGGGATGAATTTAAGTCCTTTTGTTAAGACTGATCTTTCATCGTCAGAGAGGGGGAGGTTGTCAGGGATGCAGTAGACAAGATGGTGGTAAAATTATTACCATTTATCAGTCACTGAAAATACTCCCATCCAGTGAACACCTTCACACTGCACTATATGGAAATGAAGAAGCTGACCAACTGACAAAGGAAGGAGGACAGCAGCCCCAACTGTAAAAGGTAGTCTCCTTGGAATAAATCTAAAATATTTCCAAGGAGACAAATAGGAAGATGACTTGAGCAGCACCCAGACTTCAACAAGAGGGATGCATACTACCAGATGCCCAGATCAGACCAAGTGAACATTGGTGGACTGAGGATAAGGCTCCCCTGACCTCAACATCACAGGTCCACTATACTCCACACCTGTGAGTCTTTCAAACTATCAATGCAGTGCAGCCCCAGAGACAGCGGAGCATTCCCAGCTAGGCCCAAAGTGGAAACCTGGCCTGCCAACTCACCATTGAGTGCAAAACCTTACTGACCACTGGAGGGTCTTCACCATACAGCAGCCTCCGTCAGTACCTCCAGGATTCCGACCTAAGTAAACGAAGAAGAAGACTATCATTGTGATACTGAGAACCGGGCACTCCAGACTGTGACATCACATCTCTGCAATACTCCACCCTGGCGGGTCTTCAATTTATCCATGCAGCCCCAATGACGGTGGAACAGTCCCAACAACACCAAAAGAACAATCCTGGCCTGTCAACACACTGATGAATGCAAAACTTTATTGACCACTGGAGGGCCTTCACCATACAGAAGCCCTTGCCAGTACCTCCACCATTCCTGCCTAAGGGAACGGAGAAGAATCTCTTCCTACACTACCGTTGATCTCATATGATCATCACCCATCAGTGACGGATTGATGATAATAATTTTTACCCTTTTTTGTGAATGAGTGTATGTGTGTGTGAATATGGGTGTGAAAACTTTCCACAGTTAGTCTCATTATGATAACATGATCTTAACTCACCCAGAACATTGTTTACACGTGGTCCCCCACCCACCCACCAACACTCCCCCCCCCTTTTTTTTGTGTGTGTGACTGTGTGTGTGGTGTGTGTGTGTGTGTGTGTGTGTGTGTGTGTGTGTGTGTGTGTGTGTGTGTGTGTGTGTGTGCAACACATGCTACCCTGTTTTTCATTGATCACTGCTATCTTCTCTCAACAAACAGCAGCATATTGATGACAACACATTATTTCACCTGTTATAATGAACATCATCCCACAGCATTGTTTACTTTTTTAAACAACACTATTTATATGAACCTCCCAACATCCCACCCCCACCCCCACCCCCCACCCCATAGTGGATGAAGAGATATGAGCTCTCCTTCTCTTGCCCCCCTTCCTTCCCCCCACCCCCCACCCCATAGTGGATGAAGAGATATGAGCTCTCCTTCTCTTGCCTCCCTTCCTTCGCCCCACCCCCCACCCCATAGTGGATGAAGAGATATGAGCTCTCCTTCTCTTGCCTCCCTTCCTTCCCCCCACCCCCCACCCCATAGTGGATGAAGAGATATGAGCTCTCCTTCTCTTGCCTCCCTTCCTTCCCCCCACCCCCCACCCCATAGTGGATGAAGAGATATGAGCTCTCCTTCTCTTGCCTCCCTTCCTTCCCCCCACCCCCCACCCCATAGTGGATGAAGAGATATGAGCTCTCCTTCTCTTGCCTCCCTTCCTTCCCCCCACCCCCCACCCCATAGTGGATGAAGAGATATGAGCTCTCCTTCTCTTGCCTCCCTTCCTTCCCCCCACCCCCCACCCCATAGTGGATGAAGAGATATGAGCTCTCCTTCTCTTGCCTCCCTTCCTTCCCCCCACCCCCCACCCCATAGTGGATGAAGAGATATGAGCTCTCCTTCTCTTGCCTCCCTTCCTTCCCCCCACCCCCCACCCCATAGTGGATGAAGAGATATGAGCTCTCCTTCTCTTGCCTCCCTTCCTTCCCCCCACCCCCCACCCCATAGTGGATGAAGAGATATGAGCTCTCCTTCTCTTGCCTCCCTTCCTTCCCCCACCCCCCACCCCATAGTGGATGAAGAGATATGAGCTCTCCTTCTCTTGCCTCCCTTCCTTCCCCCCACCCCCCACCCCATAGTGGATGAAGAGATATGAGCTCTCCTTCTCTTGCCTCCCTTCCTTCCCCCCACCCCCCACCCCATAGTGGATGAAGAGATATGAGCTCTCCTTCTCTTGCCTCCCTTCCTTCCCCCCACCCCCCACCCCATAGTGGATGAAGAGATATGAGCTCTCCTTCTCTTGCCTCCCTTCCTTCCCCCCACCCCCCACCCCATAGTGGATGAAGAGATATGAGCTCTCCTTCTCTTGCCTCCCTTCCTTCCCCCCACCCCCCACCCCATAGTGGATGAAGAGATATGAGCTCTCCTTCTCTTGCCTCCCTTCCTTCCCCCCACCCCCCACCCCATAGTGGATGAAGAGATATGAGCTCTCCTTCTCTTGCCTCCCTTCCTTCCCCCCACCCCCCACCCCATAGTGGATGAAGAGATATGAGCTCTCCTTCTCTTGCCTCCCTTCCTTCCCCCCACCCCCCACCCCATAGTGGATGAAGAGATATGAGCTCTCCTTCTCTTGCCTCCCTTCCTTCCCCCCACCCCCCACCCCATAGTGGATGAAGAGATATGAGCTCTCCTTCTCTTGCCTCCCTTCCTTCCCCCACCCCCCACCCCATAGTGGATGAAGAGATATGAGCTCTCCTTCTCTTGCCTCCCTTCCTTCCCCCCACCCCCCACCCCATAGTGGATGAAGAGATATGAGCTCTCCTTCTCTTGCCTCCCTTCCTTCCCCCCACCCCCCACCCCATAGTGGATGAAGAGATATGAGCTCTCCTTCTCTTGCCTCCCTTCCTTCCCCCCACCCCCCACCCCATAGTGGATGAAGAGATATGAGCTCTCCTTCTCTTGCCTCCCTTCCTTCCCCCCACCCCCCACCCCATATGGATGAAGAGATATGAGCTCTCCTTCTCTTGCCTCCCTTCCTTCCCCCCACCCCCCACCCCATAGTGGATGAAGAGATATGAGCTCTCCTTCTCTTGCCTCCCTTCCTTCCCCCCCACCCCCCACCCCATAGTGGATGAAGAGATATGAGCTCTCCTTCTCTTGCCTCCCTTCCTTCCCCCCCCCCCCACCCCATAGTGGATGAAGAGATATGAGCTCTCCTTCTCTTGCCTCCCTTCCTTCCCCCCACCCCCCACCCCATAGTGGATGAAGAGATATGAGCTCTCCTTCTCTTGCCTCCCTTCCTTCCCCCCACCCCCCCACCCATAGTGGATGAAGAGATATGAGCTCTCCTTCTCTTGCCTCCCTTCCTTCCCCCCACCCCCCACCCCATAGTGGATGAAGAGATATGAGCTCTCCTTCTCTTGCCTCCCTTCCTTCCCCCCACCCCCCACCCCATAGTGGATGAAGAGATATGAGCTCTCCTTCTCTTGCTCCCTTCCTTCCCCCCACCCCCCACCCCATAGTGGATGAAGAGATATGAGCTCTCCTTCTCTTGTCTCCCTTCCTTCCCCCCACCCCCCACCCCCCATAGTGGATGAAGAGATATGAGCTCTCCTTCTCTTGCCTCCCTTCCTTCCCCCCACCCCCCACCCCATAGTGGATAAGAGATATGAGCTCTCCTTCTCTTGCCTCCCTTCCTTCCCCCCACCCCCCACCCCATAGTGGATGAAGAGATATGAGCTCTCCTTCTCTTGCCTCCCTTCCTTCCCCCCACCCCCCACCCCATAGTGGATGAAGAGATATGAGCTCTCCTTCTCTTGCCTCCCTTCCTTCCCCCCACCCCCCACCCCATAGTGGATGAAGAGATATGAGCTCTCCTTCTCTTGCTCTCCCTTCCTTCCCCCCACCACCCCACCCCATAGTGGATGAAGAGATATGAGCTCTCCTTCTCTTGCCTCCCTTCCTTCCCCCCACCCCCACCACCCCATAGTGGATGAAGAGATATGAGCTCTCCTTCTCTTGCCTCCCTTCCTTCCCCCCACCCCCCACCCCATAGTGGATGAAGAGATATGAGCTCTCCTTCTCTTTGCCTCCCTTCCTTCCCCCCACCCCCCACCCCATAGTGGATGAAGAGATATGAGCTCTCCTTCTCTTGCCTCCCTTCCTTCCCCCCCACCCCCCCACCCCATAGTGGATGAAGAGATATGAGCTCTCCTTCTCTTGCCTCCCTTCCTTCCCCCCACCCCCCACCACCCATAGTGGATGAAGAGATATGATTTGAGATGGCTCTCCTTCCTGCCCCCTCCCCCCCCCCCACCAGTGGAAAGAATATGCTCTTCTTGCTCTCTTCCCCCCCCCACCAAGTGATAAGGAGACTCCCTTCTCTTCCCCTCCTTCCCCCCCCCAAGTGATGAAAGAAGCTCCTTCTTGCCTCCCTTCCCCCACCCCCCCATAGGAGAGAGATTAGCTCCCTTCTTTGCTCCTCCTTCCCCCCACCCACCAGATGAAGATGACCTCTCTCTGCTCCCTTCTTCCCCACCCCCCCAAGAGATATAGCTCTTCTCTGCTCCTCTTCCCCACCCCACCCCATGGAGAAGAGAAGTCTCTTCTTGCTCCTTCTTCCCCACCCCCCACCCATAGGATAGAGAATGAGCTCTCCTCTTTGCTCTTCCTTCCCCCCCCCCCCCTTGTGGATTGCCTCCTTTCCCTCCCCCCCACCCTATGGAGAATATGAGCTCTCCTCTCTTGCCTCCTTCTTCCCCCACCCCCATGTGGAGAGAGATTGAGCTTCTTCCTTCCTCCCTTCCCCCCCCCCCACCCAAGGGATAAGTGACTCCTTCTCTCTCCCTCCTTCCCCCACCCCCCACCATAGTGGATGAAGAGTATGAGCTCTCCTTTCTGCCTCCTCCTTCCCCCACCCCCCCATGTGGATGAAGAATTGAGCTTCCTTCTCTGCCTCCTTCCTTCCCCCCCCCCACCCATAGTGGATGAGAATTAGTCTCTTCTTTGCCTCCTTCCTTCCCCCACCCACCCAAGTGGATAAGAGATATGACTCCCTCTGCCCTTCCTCCCCCACCCCACCATAGTGATGAGAATGGCTTCCTTCTGCCTCCTTCCTCCCCACCCACCCATAGTGGATGAAGAGATATGAGTCTCCTTCTCTTGCCCCTTCCTTCCCCACCCACCATAGTGGTGAAGAGATATGAGTCTCTCTCTTGCTCCTTCCTTCCCCACCCCCCCCCATATGGGAGAGTATAGCTCTCCTTCTCTTGCTCCTTCCTTCCCCCCACCCCCACCCCAGTGATGAAGGTATACTCTCCTTCTCTTCTCCCTTCCTTCCCCCACCCCCCACCCCATAGTGATGAAGAGATATGGCTCTCCTTCTCTGCTCCCTCCTCCCCCCCCCCCCACCCCTAGTGGTGAAGAGATATGAGCTCTCCTTCTCTTGTCTCCCTTCCTTCCCCCACCCCCCCCCCATATGGATGAAGAGATATGAGCTCTCCTTCTCTGCTCCTTCCTTCCCACCCCCACCCATAGTGGATGAAGAGATATGAGCTTCCTTCTCTTGCTCCCTTCCTTCCCCCCCCACCCCATAGTGGATGAAGAGATATGAGCTCTCCTTCTCTTGCCTCCCTTCCTTCCCCACCCCCACCCCATAGTGGATGAAGAGTATGAGCTCTCCTTCTCTGTCCTTCCTTCCCCCACCCCCACCTAGGGATGAGAGATATGAGCTCTCCTTCTCTTGCCTCCTTCTTCCCCACCCCACCATAGTGGATGAAGAGATATGAGCTCTCCTTCTCTTGCTCCCTTCCTTCCCACCCCCACCCCTAGTGGTGAAGGATATGCTCTCCTTCTCTTGCCCCTTCTCCCCACCCCACCCTAGTGGATGAGAGAGGTCTCCTTCTCTTGCTCCCTTCCTCCCCCACCCCCACCCCATAGTGGATGAAGAGATATGAGCTCTCTTCTCTGTCCTTCTTCCCCCACACCCATGTGGAGAAGAGTATACTCTCCTTCTCTTGCTCCCTCCTTCCCCACCCCCACCCATAGATGAGTAGAGCTCCCTCCTTGCTCCTTCCTCCCCCACCCCCCCCCTGAGATACCCTTCTCTTCCTCCTTCCCCCCCCACCCCACCCATAGTGATGAGAGATTGGCTCTCCTTCTCTTGCTCCCTTCCTTCCCCCACACCCCCCCCATAGTGGATGAAGAGTATGAGCTCTCCTTCTCTTGCCTCCTCTCCTTCCCCCCCCCCCCCCAATGGATAGATAGAGCCTCCTTCTCTTGCTCCTTCCTTCCCCCCCCCCCCACCCCATAGTGGATGAAGAGTATGAGCTCTCCTTCTCTTGCCTCCCTTCCTTCCCCCACCCCCCACCCCATAGTGGATGAAGGATATGAGCTCTCTTTGCCTTCCTCCCCCCCCCTCCCCCACCCCCCACCCCATGGGGAAGAGAATGCTCTCCTTCTCTTGCCCCTTCCTTCCCCCACCCCTCACCCCTTGTGGTGCCGATGCCTCCTCTTTGCCTCTTCCTTTCCCCCCCCCCCCCACCCATAGTGGATGAAGAGATATGAGCTCTCCTTCTCTTGTCTCCCTTCCTTCCCCCCACCCCCCACCCCATAGTGGATGAAGAGATATGAGCTCTCCTTCTCTTGCTCCCTTCCTTCCCCCCACCCCCCACCCCATAGTGGATGAAGAGATATGAGCTCTCCTTCTCTTGCCTCCCTTCCTTCCCCCCACCCCCCACCCCATAGTGGATGAAGAGATATGAGCTCTCCTTCTCTTGTCTCCCTTCCTTCCCCCCACCCCCCACCCCATAGTGGATGAAGAGATATGAGCTCTCCTTCTCTTGCCTCCCTTCCTTCCCCCCCCCCCCCCCCCCATAGTGGATGAAGAGATATGAGCTCTCCTTCTCTTATCTCCCTTCCTTCCCCCCACCCCCCACCCCATAGTGGATGAAGAGATATGAGCTCTCCTTCTCTTGCCTCCCTTCCTTCCCCCCACCCCCCACCCCATAGTGGATGAAGAGATATGAGCTCTCCTTCTCTTGCCTCCCTTCCTTCCCCCCCCCCCCCCCCCCCCATAGTGGATGAAGAGATATGAGCTCTCCTTCTCTTGCCTCCCTTCCTTCCCCCCACCCCCCACCCCATAGTGGATGAAGAGATATGAGCTCTCCTTCTCTTGCCTCCCTTCCTTCCCCCCACCCCCCACCCCATAGTGGATGAAGAGATATGAGCTGTCCTTCTCTTGTCTCCCTTCCTTCCCCCCACCCCCCACCCCATAGTGGATGAAGAGATATGAGCTCTCCTTCTCTTGCCTCCCTTCCTTCCCCCCACCCCCCCCCCCCCCCACACACAAACACATTACCCTCCTCCTTTCTTTTTTTTTTCTTTTCTTTTTTCCTCAACCCCCCCCCCCCCCAATCATACCTTATCACCCATTTATCTTCCATCCCCTTCCCTCCCTTATTAACATTACCCACACACCTTTCACAACTACCCACGCATAACTACCACCACCTCTTTCATCACCCAGCGAAATCATTTATTTCATTCACCTAAACTTTTTTTTTTTAAATTTTTTTAAACAGTTTCTTCTGTTCATGTACTTATTTACCCCTTCTATATATAATTTTTTTTCCAGTTTCCCTCCCCCCCCCTTACCATTATTATCAATCCACCATTACCACAACCGTCACAAAGATATCACACCACCCCACTAACTAGACACACAACCCTATCGTATCACACAACCCCCCTCCCCCCACGCAACCCCCCCCCCCTCCTTTTCCTCTCCCATAATCCCCCTTGTCATTTCCGCCTAGCGGCTATTCTCCCACCACATGGACAACAACAGATGAGTCATTTTTCGTTCTTTGTTTGTACTGTCTTAAATGTTAAATGTGATTTATTTTTTCGCCTGAAGAAGACCCAAGAGGTTGAAATGCATCGTGTCTTGTCATGTGCTTTGTTTGTCAATGTCATTGGCGGTAACTAACACCCTCTCTTTCTAAATTTTGAAAAAAAAATTCCCCCAACGGGAAGTAAGTTTCCAGGAGGAAAGAACTTGCCACCAGAGGTTGGACGCTGAGGTTTTCCCAAAAGAAACCCCAAGTCCCAACGTTAGTTCTAGTACATGCAAATTTGAATCAGTTATTTATTTTATTTTTTTATTTTTTAAGACATTCTACACAAAACACGTTACATAACCATGCTTACGCATTCGTAACGTTTTGCTTCCAACACGTCCTACCTACAGTTGGGGATACAAAGTGAAATCTTTACAAAAACATTAATCTCAAAAAACGATTTGTATTATTTCCTTTGAAACCAATTACGCATTTTCACAAAATGCTTCTCATTTCACAATGTCGTTGTATCTATTTGTTTGTTTAGTTATTTGTTTTTATTAATCATATCAACACTTCTTTCCTACTCTCTTTATGTATTTATTCTTCCCCAACTGGCAACTTACCCATATTTATTTTCTAACCAAGAAATCCCTAGCAAACTTGTGTCTGCGCTACATCAAAAATCGACCACTCCCTGGCCGCACGGAGAACTAGGTTTTCCTTTTACAACCCCAAGGTTCAAAATAAGCGATTAGTTCGGCCCAAGCCAAGCGTTCTTTCCTCCTCTCTGTCAACTCCTTGTTTGCCGTACGTATCGGGAACTCATCCGTCCTACAAAACAGTGAGCATCTCCCACCAATCATGCGCCTCTGCGTCCAACCAACGACAAGAAAAAGTTAGGGATTCAAACACAGTTTACTATGGTGTTGTCTTCGCGTCAACAGTCCAAAACATCACCGCGCTCATCCATGACACTCTCCTGTACTCAGGGGTGTTCCCTAATCTGTTACTCAAAGGAAAGCAGTGAAGGATGGAAGTGTGCCGTTTTACAAAATCAAAACTGGACGTTTACCTGATTCGGTCTCCCCTACATCCCTCTCTCCGAATACATTCCACCCCCATCCTCACACTCTGTCTGTCTGTCTGTCTGTCTGTCTGTCTGTCTGTCTGTCTGTCTGTCTGTCTGTCTCTCTCTCTTAAATATATGTGTTTGTGTCAGTTTATGTGGTATGTGTGTGTCGCACGTGCGCACGCGCTTGTGTGTGGTGTGTGTGTGTGTGTGTGTGTGTGTGTGTGTGTGTGTGCGCGCGCGCGCGCGGGCGTGCGTGCGTGCGTGTGTGTGTGTGTGTGTGTGTGTGTGTGTGTGTGTGGTCAGACCCATCCCCCCCTCTCTCTCTCTCTCTCTCTCTGTGATTGGAAAGCAAAGTATTCAGGAAGATTTCCCACATGTCTCTTTTCCGTTCCAAGGTTGTCTAGGCACCTTTCTTTTGCTCCAGTTATTAGCATGGCAAGTTTGTCCTAATAAATCTGCTTTTCGTTTTTTTTTTCTTTATATTCTTCATGCAGTTGCTATCGTTCTTGTTTCTGTTCTTGTTCGTGCTCTGCTGTTGATGTTGTTGTGGTTGCTGTTGTTGTTGTTGTTACTGTTGTTGTTGTTGTTGTTGTTCTACTTCTTCTTCTTCTTCTTCTTCTTCTTCTTCTTCTTCTTCTTCTTCTTCTTCGTTCTTGATATGTTTTGACTCACGTGTGTATACAACTGAGTCTATGCAATCTTGCAGTTTCGGTTGTTTAGGTAGGCATGCTTTAAAGCGTGCATGCAAACAGGAATGTGTGAGTGAGTGAGTGAGTGAATGAGTGGGTGAGTTAATGAGTGAGTGAGTGAGTGTGTGTGTGTGTGTGTATGTGTGTGTGTGTGTGTGTGTGTGTGTGTGTGTGTGTGTGTGTGTGTGTGTGTGTGTGTGTGTGTTTGCAACTTTGACGCTGGTATTTTCAAAGCAAGTACAATCTTGAGTTAGCGTTATTTGATTTGGCAGGATTATGAATGTTGTTAAGACCTCTCCAGCCTTTCGCTGCTGAAGACGTCCCCGAATTGCGATGGCAGCAAATATGAGATAAATATCTTCAAGTCACACTTTCAATATAACAAAACTGTTAAACAGTAGCTTTACTCTCAGATCAAAGACATATGTACTAAATATAGCGACGAATGTTCAGCTACAAGTTGTGAAGGCTGGAACATTTAACGCGATTTCTACCATGCAGAGACGCAGATATAAGAACATATGACTAAACACAGGACCAACTGAGGCCACTTACAGACATATCTTGCCACATATGTCTAAGTTAAAAAGATACATTTTTATTGTTAAGCGATCGAGCGAGGCCACATCAAACTGATGATTTGAACAGCCTTGTTAATTTGAACAATAAAAAACTCCTTACAGAAACTGTTTAAACCAGCCACCATGGTGTAGTTATCATCGCGGATTCCCGGCCGAGAGGTCGTGGGTTCGATCCCAATTAGAACCATTTGTTTATGGGATTTTCTGCCCCGATTGGCTCCTGGTCAGTGTTGAACTTGATATTGGCTCAACTAGGAAGACTGGGACCACGCAGTCGAGTTTCATCCATTTAATGGATGCATCTCTGAAACATTCCGGTCCACCACAGCAGGCGTCTTTATCTTTCGCGCCCGGTTGACTGTGGGATGAATGATGCAAGTAAGGACGGACTCAGCCCGCATCATGCAGTCTGAGACCGGAACGGAACTCCATAGCATCATCTTCTGATCCCCGCCATCATCAACATACATACAAGTCTCAAGTTATGTTTCCCTTCACGCCCCGCTCTCATTGTGACCACAGGTTCTTGTCCTCTCCGTGTCTGTATCCTTGCTAAGTTCGTGTGGAGATGGCCGGTATTACAAGTCCATGGAAACTGCCTGTGGACGAATGTGGTGGCGCCCTCTGGAGGTGAACACTCACTCACGCTGGTTCTGCGACTACGCAATTATTGTCGTCAGTAGGTGGTGTCCTGCGTCTGTTGGATTAGAACAGGCGCCACAGAACACCAATGAAGTGACTCGGCAATAGAGCAATGGCACCCGGTAGATTGCCTCATAGCGACTTGACGTTGACCGCTCCTTGTGGATTGCCGGTTTCGGGGCTGAGTTATGGGACAAGCTGGGGTGTAGCTGTTGACGAATCCGGAATTAGCAATTGAGGTGGCACACAGGATGAAACGTCAAACAAAGTGAGCCTTCAACAATACCAAAGCCAGGACCTCGAGGAGTGCAGACGGACGGAAGGGTGGTGGGTACGGGAAGGGGGAAGAAAGAGGAAAAGGGAGAGTATGAGGGTGAAATTTGAGTGCAAGAAGAGTGGGGGTTGGTAGGATGGGTGGGTGGAACATGTCGATGGGGTGCTGCACTCATAGGTAGACTGACTATTGCTCTGAACTTTAAAACACACAGAGCACAGGAGACGCAGACACAGTAACAGCATAAGATTCATTAGAGAGGAAGACTTCCCAATACCCCGAGTTGTCATAGCTGCAGTGAAATCGCTGAAACGTGGAAGGCTGCAAGCATCAACAACCTCTTTCAGAAATCTTGAAACCGAGCGAAGACGCTGAAATAAATGAAATCATAACTGCCATTTGCACAAAATCTGGGACACTGGGACATCACTCCGAAAATTCAGACACTAACCCCCCCCCTCCCCCCCCCCCCCCCCCCCGCTCCCCTACCGACGAAGGCAAATCTTAAACACTGCCAGAACTACTGCAGTATAAACTTAAAAAGCCATGCCATCAAAAATGACATACAAAAAATGACAATGACTAGATTGCAAGCGCAGTCAGATACCATTATTGCTGAAGAACAGACTGGATTTTTTGATTTTTTTTTTTTTTTTTTTTTATGGATGGCTTGATGTAAAAAAGCAGATTTATTGCTTATTCAATGTTCCATCTGAAAATAAAATTTTGACTTTGACTTTGACTTTGAAAGGCAGAAGTATATCGAACAGATCTTTAACCTACGAACCCATTGCAAAAAACATCTCCAGCGTCAAAGGAAGTTCTACCACGTCTTCTTAGACTTCGCGAAGGCTTTCGACAGAATCTGGCAAGAGGCACTAGTGGCCACAATGAAGGAATTTCACATCGGGCAGCAGTTCATCAACATCATCCAGCAACTATACTCCAAACCGATTGTCGTGGTGCGCACATAAGGTGCTATTAGACAGTGTTTCTACACTTCAGTTAGAATTCGCCAGGGCTGCCATCTATCTTCCTCACTTTTCACCATATTCCTGGAACGCATCATGACTGTTGCACTTGAAGATCATGTCATCACACTCAGCATTGGAGAAAGAAACATCACAAAAACTTCGATTTCCGGATGACATCAATGGCCTGACAGGCAGCCTACGAGAACTCGCTAAGCGTGGTGAATAACTGGACGAAACATCAACAATATGTAACATGAAAATCAGCGTCGAGAAGACCAAGCCAGTGACAAGCACAACACCACAATCAGAACTGGTTTAACTGTCCATGGC
>CM065724.1:56188783-56216283 GCA_033310375.1 Conus canariensis
ATATATATATATAATATAATATATTAGTTCAAAATCTTTGCCAAGTCATTACTATAATGACTGAAGAATTGTTAGCCTGCACTTGTTTTCCCCCACTACTTAATTGTTCAGCATTATATTGTTTGGTCAATCAGTGGGAGATTGCATCTCTTAGGAGATCCAAGTAAAGGTTGTTCTGTACAATTCTTAGCCACTTACAATGCTTGGGTTATTGAACAGCAGAGCTGACCACTCAGACTGTTCCACATCTTTTGATCTCCCGTGTATCCTTGAATGGATCCTCAAGCATAGGCTCAAAGATTGTCCCCTACATCTTATACTGTGTGCATAATGCTTTTAGTCTTTCAGCAACTTTTTTCCTCTCCACATTTTTGTTTTGTTCCATTTTGCTACCCTTCGCTGGCCGCTTCGGGGGTGCTGTTGCATTCTCTTTTGAACCCTTGGTGGTGAGAACACCACAGAATTATGGACTGTGGTGTGTCTCTATTTGACACCAAGAGCACAGACACAATCAGCCGTGTCTCCCTGATGAGTCCGATCCAGCGGACGAAAGGCCTAGGAGCAGGCAATACAAATAGATGTGCCTTCGAGAGGGATTGCGGTGGTTCCCTCAGGCGGCTAGTGAAGGGTTTCTCATATTTATAATATATTCCCCCCATTTTCTTCATCCATTTTTTTTTCTTTCCTAAAAGTTCAAATCTTTGCCAAGTCATTACTATAATGACTGAAGAATTGTTAGCCTGCACTTGTTTTTCCCCACTACTTAATTGTTCAGCATTATATATATATTATAATAAAATATTAACACGGTTTATCCGCTCCCTGGTATTTTGCCTCACACATATTTGTGTTCTTCTAAACCCCCCCCCCCCCCCTTCCACTTGGAACATTTCGAAAGGGGGGGGGGGGGGGGGATGATACGCAGCCTTATCTGACTGCGGCAGTAGTTTCGGACCATTTGCCAGAGCTGCAATTGAATAAGACTGCGCTTGTGTTTGTTTTTTTTCGAAGTGTTCGACAACTGCACTCATGCTGGGTGTTCTTGTAGTGGCACTTCGTGCTTCAGGTCAACCTCATCAAATGCATCTTTAAAGTCTTTGAAGACACTGTGAAGTTCTCGCTTGTGTTGCGGAGTTTCTTATACGTGATTCTCAGATTGAAGACCTGTGTGGAGATGTCACTTTCTGTGATTATCGTCTCCATCTTTGGTTTCAATGGACTAAGTAGCTTCAGCATGAATTTTATCGGGTAATTCATCGGGCTGGCTGATTTTGCGAGGGTCTTTTAGTGAGGGGATTCTGGACAGAGACTGTGCATGTGTTGCTTGGTAGGGCCGCTTAGGGCGAAAGATGTCTACATGAACTTCTCTGGCAGCTTGTTCGTGCCCAAGGTCAGCTATGTGGTTGGATGAAGTCGACTGTGGTCACGCTTGGAGACAAGGGACTCCACCAAGCAGATCGCCCTAGATGCACTATATTATAATGATAACAATCACCCATTCTGTGCCAAGTCGGGTGCTGGTTAGCTCGGCAAGTCCGTAGCTTTCATTGCTCACCTTGGCAGAGGCGATGGATATATTATGTTCTACCTGAAACAAGGTCAGAGGAAGAAATCATATTAATGTCAAGGCAAAATACAAGTGAATACACAAAACGAGGTTAAAATGACGCAGATCTGATGTTAAACAGACAAGTAAATTGTTGACAAATGTGTCTTCCTCAGATGTTGAAAACAACAGACAAAAAATAGAACATACAATACTGCCTTTGAGGCAGTCAGCGTGAGAATGCCAGGCCGTGCAAAGAAAAGGGACGGTGCAAGATACTTCTGGTACATGTCTGAATTGGGGAAAGACGGTGGAAAAGAGACGCTCAGAAAATCTCAGGTTATAATGGGCATGATCTCTACTTTAGTGGCGAAGGAAACCGGCACAACCACAGCATGAAATTTCTTGTTAACATAAAAAAACAAATTTTATAAACTGTGTTATGGTTTGTTGTCCTGTCTCCCAGTCGAATCATAATTACATGACAGGACGCCTACTCCATCCAGCATCTTCATGGTAGAGGTGTGTGCCCCAACATATGAGTACTGCCGCGTTAACATGGAGGCACACTATGGTGGCGCTAACAGGAATCATTGTCACTAAACGTCGAACTGCAAAAATATGACGAAAAAATTCAGAACTGAGTAGTGTGACTTTTTCCATATCCACACCGTCGTGAGCGCGGCAAAACAGAGCAAAAATACAGAAATGAATTAAATGAAAGATTAATGATACATTTCTCCTTATGCTGTTTTGCTTTGTCGCTTTTACATAGATTTTGAAAGGAGAAAAGACGTAACGATCAGGCCTAATTCAAATCCTAATCAACTTGCTGTCAGAATTGTGCAGTTAGCCGTTTGTACATTAGTGATGGTTGTTCACTTGCTCTTTCTCTATGTGCGTTTCCTTTTGCTTTCCGTTTGCGTCGGAACAGATTAGCGACAACACACACGGTATGAGCAGCTGACGGCTCCACAACAAGAACTAGAGATACACAGAAAGTAATCTGTGACAAATAGGCGCTAGAATGTCAGTGGATGATTGATAGCTGGAGCAAAATGACGGCAGGGTGGGAAATGAGGGGGGGGGGGGGGGGATATGGTTGATGAGGGGGGTGGAAAGGGAGAAGAATGTCACATATCAGCACGAAAGATGGTGAGAGGGGTCATAGAGTGAAAGGAAAAGATCGAGGAAAACATTTTTAGGGGGGAGGGTGGAGAGGTGGCGTGAGAAAGGGGTGTGAGGTGTGGGTGGAGGGAGCACAGAGAGCGGCTGTGGTATGGCACCTGCCATAATCAGTTTTCTCTTGTTTACTTTCCAGACGACGGGTAAAGAAAGTTTGCTTTTGATCTCCAAAGTTGTTGATTTCCCAAATAAGACTGCTGCCATCGCCGGTGAAAATTGGACTGGATTTCTTCCAGCTTTCGAGGTTACAGTTTTGAGTGTCGTTTTTGGTTTGTAGGGGTTTAGGACTATACCCGATGTGAATCAATATTAGTGAACTAGCTGAGTAACAGAAAAAGTTAAAAAAAAAACTGGGCTGTGGATATATCATCACTTGTGTCATGCCATGAGAACAAGTATCAAATGAACCTGATCTGACATCCTGTTTCCCTTCCTGTTAGTTAATGCTTGTCTGGCTTGTAGTGTGGACTGGTTAGTTATACAGCCTTAGTTGATTAAATAACTAGTCATCACGCGCAGCAATGCCTTCTGTTTTTTTCAGCAATAGTTTACCAATTTCTCCTTCCCTCGCTCACATCACACGCTACCCACCCACTCCTCATTTGTACCTTGCAACTTCCTCCCTACAGTTATTCCTTCATTTTCCTTAGCTCCCTTTCCCATTACCTGGCTTTACGTATTAACAAACTGCATCAGCAGAAAATCCCAAAGACAAACTCTGTCATTGAAATATCTGAGCCAGTCAGCTTCAGGCAAAGGCATGAGATTTTTACATTCTCAGAATAAGTTGGGTTTTTTTTTTTTTAATGAAATCGATGACGTGCAAAGAAGCTGGTGTGCGACCGGTGAGTGTAAGAGACACAGACTGAGATATAGGCAGGGGTCTGAAACTGCCATGATGAGTTTTTCCTGCTGTGAATTCTGAGGTCAAGAGGGACACTGAATCACCAGACTGGTGACTTCTTTTTCCACTGTGTTGTCATTGTTGATAAGAATCTGGAATTTCTCTTCGTGGGACAGTCTTGTATTATATCTCTTTGTAATCGTTTCTCAGTGTGGTAGATCATTCCATCCCGAATGAAAGCAGATAGGACTCGGCTATTCGATCAGTCACAGTCGTGAGAACAGATTCCTTGAATGGATTGATAATGTGTGCCGTCGTCTCCTTAGCTAAAAAAAAAAATCAATAAACAGTAAACAAGTGGGGTATTTTTTGCTCCCGTTTCCGATTAAAAAAATCAGTCTTTTGGTTCGTAGGTTGATAAAGGAGATGGGTATTTAGCTGGTTAGTTAGTCACTTTATCCGCTATTTAGTCACTTACGTATGTAGTTAGTGCGGTCGATCAGTCAGCCGGTAAGCCAGTCAGTAATTAGTTACTGGAGGTGACTCTTCATCACCCGTCTCTCACCTAGTCTTCCTCCCCCTCTGCCTTCATCTGGCTACCTCTCCCTCTGCCTTCATCTGGCTACCTCTCCCTCTGCCTTCATCTGGCTACCTCTCCCTCTGCCTTCATCTGGTTACCTCTCCCTCTGCCTTCATCTGGCTACCTCTCCCTCTGCCTTCATCGGGCTACCTCTCCCTCTGCCTTCATCTGGCTACCTCTCCCTCTGCCTTCATCTGGCTACCTCTCCCTCTGCCTTCATCTGGTTACCTCTCCCTCTGCCTTCATCTGGCTACCTCTCCCTCTGCCTTCATCGGGCTACCTCTCCCTCTGCCTTCATCTGGCTACCTCTCCCTCTGCCTTCATCTGGCTACCTCTCCCTCTTGCCTTCATCTGGCTACCTCTCCCTCTGCCTTCGTCTGGCTACCTCTCCCTCTGCCTTCATTGGGCTACCTCTCCCTCTGCCTTCATCTGGCTACCTCTCCCTCTGCCTTCATCGGGCTACCTCTCCCTCTGCCTTCATCTGGCTACCTCTCCCTCTGCCTTCATCTGGCTACCTCTCCCTCTGCCTTCGTCTGGCTACCTCTCCCTCTGCCTTCATTGGGCTAGCAACATCCTCCGCAGCAACAGTCAAAGATGACCCACTGGAAATCCTTGCATTCAGTCATCCACTGATAGCAAAATACACCATCAGCGCCAACACGATATGTTTTGTATCAGCACAAGCACTTATGGGAACCCAACGGCACAGGATGGGATTTTTAAAAAGTCTTGGAGATAGAGTTTGGAAGAGTGATGTAGCTAGAACGGCAGTTGGTGTATTGGGCACCAGGCTAGGGATGATAACTAATTTGAATCCTATCCGACACATATGGTTCTTGGAGTTTTCCTTTGCAGAGCTGTAGAGTGTGGCATGCGCTCCATTTTGAAGATTGTTATCAGACAGATGTATTATACACTGAGTGAATGCATCTCTTGCCTATTATTTCCTAACTGACAATGCAATTGTTTGCATCTTTTGATTCACGGCGGTTGATGTCAGAATACAATAAGAAAGGAAGTGAACAGTGCAGCCAAAATAACACTGCATTGTCTCTATCATGCGCGTGCTTACACACACAAACACATGTGTGTGTGTGTGTGTGTGTGTGTGTGTGTGTGTGTGTGTGTGTGTGTGTGTGTATGTGTGTGTGTGTGTGTGTGTGTGTGTGTGTGTGTGTGTATGTGTGTGTGTGTGTGTGTGTGTGTGTGTGTGTGTGTGTGTGTGTGTGTGTGTGTGTGTACATATCATATGCATATATATATATATATATATATATATATATATATGTAGAGAGAGAGAGAGAGAGAGAGAGAGAGAGAGAGAGAGAGAGAGAGAGAGAGAGATTCAACCGACGTTTTACAGTGTTACATGTACATCACATTTTTCGGTATAAATTCTAAAATAGCAGAGAAAGCAAAGAGGACCAGAACTCTCAAGGTAATGACAGAGGCAGCTGAAGAGAATTTCAACTGGATCTGGTCAAAGAGGAACAGAAGTGAACTTCACAAGTTTTTTTTTAATTTCCCAGCCTAGAACAGGTATCCCATAACGATGTGTGTAAGCCATTCGTTTAAACAGACACGCTTTGAGGTACCCATTCATCCAAAAGTTGCGGGTTCGAATCCAGACAGCGTCACGAACAGGGGGAAAATGGCAGCAGAATGGTAACCATGAAATCATTAGGCAGGAGAATATACAGTCATACACACACACATAATTTTTCATGAGGTTAAAGAGGTAGGATTGGGTGGGTGAAGAAATGATGTTGGCGGGATGGAAATGAAAGTGAGTAAAGGTGGAGGACAGGATGAAATTAGAAAAAGAAGAGAGTTGGCAGGCAATGTTGGAGCCAGTCAGGGATTCGTGCAGAGATGATGCACCTGCCGTGAGCATCGTTCTTGAAGGTCCATGTCACGTCTCTGAATAGACGGCTTCCTTATCAAAGCTAGCCGGGTTATGTTGCAAACCTTCATTTTCCAACAGCTTTTGAGAGAGAGAGAGAGGAGAGAGAGAGAGAGAGAGAGAGAGAGAGAGAGAGAGACAGAGACAGAGACAGAGACAGAGACAGAGACAGAGAGACAGAGAGTTTATACAGGAAGCACATAGCAGAGGAAATAAATGAACCATAACCAAGCTTCCTTTCCGTATATTGCATAATTTAAATTGATATGTCAGTATTGTCAAGGGAGAGAGACAGAGACATAGATACGGATACGCATACGGAAAGTTTAATCATGTTTAAGCCATTGCCCCGCATGAAGGCGTGCATACATACAGACATTTGTCCAGTCTGGCATTTAGAATCAATGACATCCTTCATAAAACACTGCAATGATTTCAAGAAATAAGAACAGGACGCAATTTAAAAGCCTCTGACCTTTTTTTTTCATGTGTACATGCCATAAGCAACACTTATTTAAACTGACTTGGTACCTTACGGTATGTATTGTGCTCTTAAGTCGCGTGGAACAGGACAACATAAAACAAAATGTACCTCATTTTCTTTCTCTCTTTGACAAAGTGGACATAGTAAGTCACCTTCACTGTGTTGTCTATGACGATTATGATGTACCACGACTTCAGAAATGACAAGCCTGAATCTGATCAAAATATATACCTTAAATGTCTGTTGAGTAACAGATGTGGATGAAATGGAATCATCATAAAGAGAACAATATAGATAAGGAATACGCATTAAGAAATTCAAATTAAACTGAGAGAGAGAGAGAGAGAGAGAGAGAGAGAGAGAGAGAGAGAGAGAGAGAGAGAAACAGACAGAAAGACAGGCAGGCAGGCAGACAAACAGACAGACAGACAGACAGATGGACAGACGGGCAGACGGACAGAGACCGAGAAAAACAGAGAGAAAAGACATAGACATAGATATTTTCGATAGCTGTTTGTACAAACTTTTCAGATGTATAGAAGATACATTTCCTCTGTCTTGGTAAAGGAGCGCGCGCACGCACGCGTATGTATATATATATATATATATGTGTGTGTGTGTGTGTGTGTGTGTGTGTGTGTGTGTGTGTGTGTGTGTGTGTGTGTGTGCGCGCGTGTGTGTGTGTGCGTGTGTGCATGTGTGTGAGCACGTGTGCGTGCGCGCCTGTGCGTCTGTGTGTATGCGCGCGCGCGTGTGTGTGTGTGTGTGTGTGTGAGTGCGTGCGTTTGTGCGTGCGCACGTGCATGTGTGTGTATGTGAGTGTGTGCGTGCGTGCGTGCGTGCGTGCGTGCGTGCGTGCGTGTGTGTGTGTGTAAATTGAAAGGTTCTGATTTATGTCGACTGATCTTTTTTTTTTCTTCACGTAGAATTTTTGTTTAATCAGAATGGAAAGAAGGGAGATGTGGATCGTTAGTGACCTAGGAATTAAGCTTTTGGGCGATATTTGTGGAATCTTGTGACATTTGGGTAATCTTGGGATACACTTGTGTGATATGATTTTACTTCTGGAATTGCAGACTGAGGGTACATCCATGGAAAACAAGCTGGCTTTGGTGTATAATGATGCTTGTTGTCTGAAAGTAGCTGGCTTAAACATGTGAAATGATTACAAACTAACATGTGAAATGTTTACAATGTTAGAATCGCTCGTATTTTTTGCTCCATTATAACACGTAATAAGTTTGGTTAGTTTTCCTTTCTTTCTGTTCTTTGTTAGTTGTTTTTTTGTGTGGATAGAATTGCTCTTTTTATGTTTGTTTTGCATCCTGGCACATTTGGGCACAATATTTCTTATCTAAATTTAGACCGGACAGAAAAATTGTGCCAGATGTAAATGTGATCCAAAGAGGCTGTGGGGAAGGGTCTATCTTGCATTACACAATACCACCAGAATGACAACATATTAATTTGGATAGTCGTGGCTCAGTGGTTAGCGTCGCTGACTGCGGGTGGGTAGGCCGTGGGTTGATTCCCATTAGAGACTGTGGGATATTTCAGTCCCGATCGGCTCCTTTCCAGTCACGACTCGTATGTGGCTAGACTAGACCCACACATTTGAGCATCATCCACTCAACGGATGCTTTACCTACAGAGTTGCACCAATCTTCTGACAATGCTGAAGGTGCCTGTACCTCTAGGGTCGAAATGACAACGGGAAGTATTACAAACTTAAGTGTGAATGTAGCCCTCTAGTGTAGTCTCTGACCAGAATGGAAGTCCTATTATCATATTCATTATCCGCATCTTCATCGACCAACAAGAAAGACCACAGTTTCGATTCGTTGAACGGACGTGGTGGAACGCTCTGGAAAGAGACACTCACGCCGGTTCGGCGACTAAACAGTTAATGTCGTTAGTAGAGAGCTCTGCAAGTGTTATCCTGCATGCGTTAGATAAGAATAGACACTACTGAACACCACTCCGCCAACTGACTCGGCAGCATTGCAGGGTTTCTTTCGGTGCGCGGAATAATGACATCTTTCTACACAGCGCTTCCTTTGGATTGTTGGTGCATATTGACACCTTTCTACTTACCGCTTCCTGTGGATTGTTGGTGCATAATGACACCTGTCTACATACCGCTTCCTGTGGATTGTTGGTGCATAATGACACATGTCTACATACCGCTTCCTGTGGATTGTTGGTGCATAATGACACATGTCCACATACCGCTTCCTGTGGATTGTTGTTGCATAATGACACATGTCCACATACGGCTTCCTGTGGATTGTTGGTGCATAATGACACCTGTCTACATACCGCTTCCTGTGGATTGTTGTTGCATAATGACACATGTCCACATACCGCTTCCTGTGGATTGTTGTTGCATAATGACACATGTCCACATACCGCTTCCTGTGGATTGTTGGTGCATAATGACACATGTCCACATACCGCTTCCTGTGGATTGTTGGTGCATAATGACACATGTCCACATACCGCTTCCTGTGGATTGTTGTTGCATAATGACACATGTCCACATACCGCTTCCTGTGGATTGTTGTTGCATAATGACACATGTCCACATACCGCTTCCTGTGGATTGTTGTTGCATAATGACACATGTCCACATACCGCTTCCTGTGGATTGTTGGTGCATAATGACACCTGTCTACATACCGCTTCCTGTGGATTGTTGGTGCATAATGACACATGTCCACATACCGCTTCCTGTGTATTGTTGGTGCATAATGACACATGTCCACATACCGCTTCCTGTGGATTGTTGGTGCATAATGACACCTGTCTACTTACCGCTTCCTGTGGATTGTTGGTGCATAATGACACATGTCCACATACCGCTTCCTGTGGATTGTTGGTGCATAATGACACCTGTCTACATACCGCTTCCTGTGGATTGTTGGTGCATAATGACACATGTCCACATACCGCTTCCTGTGGATTGTTGGTGCATAATGACACCTGTCTACATACCGCTTCCTGTGGATTGTTGGTGTATAATGACACCTTTCTACATACCGCTTCCTGTGGATTGTTGGTGCATAATGACACATGTCCACATACCGCTTCCTGTGGATTGTTGGTGTATAATGACACATGTCTACATACCGCTTCCTGTGGATTGTTGGTGCATAATGACACATTCTACATACCGCTTCCTGTGGATTGTTGGTGCATAATGACACCTTTCTACATACCACTTCCTGTGGATTGTTGGTGTATAATGACACATGTCTACATACCGCTTCCTGTGGATTGTTGGTGCATAATGACACATGTCCACATACCGCTTCCTGTGGATTGTTGGTGCATAATGACACCTTTCCACACACCGCTTCCTGTGTATTGTTGGTGCATAATGACACCTTTCCACATACCGCTTCCTGTGGATTGTTGGTGCATAATGACACATGTCCACATACGGCTTCCTGTGGATTGTTGGTGTATAATGACCCCTTTCCACATACCGCTTCCTGTGGATTGTTGGTGCATAATGGAAATGCACCTTTCCACAACGGCTTCCTGTGGATTGTTGGTGATAATGACACCTGTTCACATACCGCTTCCTGTGGATTGTTGGTGCATAATGACACCTGTCTACATACCGCTTCCTGTGGATTGTTGGTGCATAATGACACCTTTCCACATACGGCTTCCTGTGGATTGTTGGTGCATAATGACACTTTCACATACGGCTTCCTGTGGATTGTTGGTGCATAATGACACATGTCCACATACCGCTTCCTGTGGATTGTTGGTGCATAATGACACATGTCCACATACCGCTTCCTGTGGATTGTTGGTGTATAATGACACCTGTCCACATACCGCTTCCTGTGGATTGTTGGTGCATAATGACACATGTCCACATACCGCTTCCTGTGGATTGTTGGTGCATAATGACACATGTCCACATACCGCTTCCTGTGGATTGTTGGTGCATAATGACACATGTCCACATACCGCTTCCTGTGGATTGTTGGTGCATAATGACACATGTCCACATACCGCTTCCTGTGGATTGTTGGTGCATAATGACACATGTCCACATACCGCTTCCTGTGGATTGTTGGTGTAAATGACACCTTTCTACATACCGCTTCCTGTGGATTGTTGGTGCATAATGACACCTTTCCACATACCGCTTCCTGTGTATTGTTGGTGCATAATGACACCTTTCCACATACCGCTTCCTGTGGATTGTTGGTGCATAATGACACCTTTCACATACCGCTTCCTGTGGATTGTTGGTGCATAATGACACCTTTCCACACACCGCTTCCTGTGTATTGTTGGTGCATAATGACACCTTTCCACATACCGCTTCCTGTGTATTGTTGGTGCATAATGACACCTTTCCACATACCGCTTCCTGTGGATTGTTGGTGCATAATGACACCTTTTCCACAACCGCTTCCTGTGGATTGTTGGTGCATAATGACACCTTTCACATACCACTTCCTGTGATTGTTGGTGCATAATGACACTTTCCACAACCGCTTCCTGTGGATTGTTGGTGCATAATGACACCTTTCAATACACTTCCTGTGGATTGTTGGTGCATAAGGGACACTTTCCACCACGCTTCCTGTGGATTGTTGGTGCAGGGAGGGGTGGGGACGAGTCATGGCGTTGGAAGTTGTGTGGGCGTGTTGGTGCAGGGGCTTCCTGTGGATTGTTGGTGCAGGGGGAGGGGGGGGGGGGATGAAAGGCGTGAAGTTGGTGGGCGTGTTGGTGCAGGGGCTTCCTGTGGATTGTTGGTGCAGGGGGAGGGGGGGGGGATGAAAGGCGTGAAGTTGGTGGCGTGTTGGTGCAGGGGCTTCCTGTGGATTGTTGGTGCAGGGGGAGGGGGGGGGATGAAAGGCGTGAAGTTGGTGGGCGTGTTGGTGCAGGGGGGGGGGGGTGAAAGGCGTGAAGTTGGTGGCGTGTTGGAGTTCCTGTGGATGTGGGATGAAAGCGTGAAGTTGGTGGGCGTGTTGGTGCGGGGGCTTCTGTGGATTGTTGGTGCGAGGGGGGGGGGGGGGATGAAAGGCGTGAAGTTGGTGGGCGTGTTGGTGCAGGGGGGGGGGGGGTGAAAAGGCGTGAAGTTGGTGGGCGTGTTGGTGCAGGGGCTTCCTGTGGATTGTTGGTGCAGAAGGAGGGGGGGGGGGGGTGAAAGGCGTGAAGTTGGTGGTCGTGTTGGTGCAGGGGGGGGGGGGGGGGTGAAAGGCGTGAAGTTGGGGGTGTGGGCGCGTGTTGTTGGTGCAGGGGGGGGGGGGGTGAAAGGCGTGAAGTTGGTGGTCGTGTTGGTGCAGGGGGGGGGGGGGGGTGAAAGGCGTGAAGTTGGTGGGCGTGTTGGTGCAGGGGGGGGGGGGGTGAAAGGCGTGAAGTTGGTGGGCGTGTTGGTGCAGGGGGGGGGGGGGTGAAAGGCGTGAAGTTGGTGGGCGTGTTGGTGCAGGGGGGGGGGGGGGATGAAAGGCGTGAAGTTGGTGGGCGTGTTGGTGCAGGGGGGGGGGGGGTGAAAGGCGTGAAGTTGGTGGGCGTGTTGGTGCAGGGGGGGGGGGGGGGTGAAAGGCGTGAAGTTGGTGGGCGTGTTGGTGCAGGGGGAGGGGGGGGGGATGAAAGGCGTGAAGTTGGTGGGCGTGTTGGTGCAGGGGGGGGGAGAAGGCGTGAGAGTTGGTGGGCGTGTTGGTGCAGGGGGGGGGGGGGGGATGAAAGGCGTGAAGTTGGTGGGCGTGTTGGTGCAGGGGGGGGGGGGGGGATGAAAGGCGTGAAGTTGGTGGGCGTGTTGGTGCAGGGGGGGGGGGGGGGTGAAAGGCGTGAAGTTGGTGGGCGTGTTGGTGCAGGGGGGGGGGGGGGTGAAAGGCGTGAAGTTGGTGGGCGTGTTGGTGCAGGGGGGGGGGGGGGGGGTGAAAGGCGTGAAGTTGGTGGGCGTGTTGGTGCAGGGGGGGGGGGGGGGGGTGGAAAGGCGTGAAGTTGGTGGGCGTGTTGGTGCAGGGACTGCAATAACCAGCCAGTGTGTGGCTGTGGAAGGAGAGCCGGAATGAACTGCATGGGAGTAAGTGGCACATAAGACAAGAGAGAGAGCGAGCGAGTGACGAGAGAGAGGAGAGAGAGAGAGAGAGAGAGAGAGAGAGAGAGAGAGAGAGAGAGAGAGAGGGAGGGAGGGAGGGAGGGACAGAGAGAGAACAATAACGATATCGATATTGATATTTCATTCAGAAAAGGCCAAATGTCCATTTGAAAGGGAAACATGCAAAACTAAAGGAAAACGTTTCATACACTTTGGTGTACAAAATCAATACAAACATATACTTGGTGTTTATATGTTCTATAATCGCATCATGTTATGCTGCTCCGTCGTTAAACGACACATACAGATGCACACCAAAAAATATTCAAAATACCTCATTTCTTAATGACCAAAGTAAGACAAAACTAATGATGACGGCCTGCCTTGAAGGAACATATTTTGCTCTGAAATCATGAAATATTGGACAACATAAAACAAAATGAACTTCGTCGTCTTCACAGATACACATACACATACAAGGCACAAAAATTGCTGTTATATTTCTTATATCTTTGGCTATGCACTGTTATGTTCGAGACATCTAATTCAAACTTTTTAAAGCACATTTTATAGATCTGTTCATATTTACTCCTGTGTATAGTTCTGCTAAATAACTCATTTTACATTGTCTGTGCATAGAGAATCTGTCACTACTTTGGATATGACAGTCCCAATCTTGCCGTCTACAGTCTATCATGCGTTGCTTAAAACAAGCCGATAAACTTGGGACACAACCCACACCTTGGTTTTTTCATACAAACGAAAAACTATAGGTACATAAACATTTTCGAATATTCGTTTCCCAGTAACTTTACCTCTGGCACCTAAGTCATGCAATGTTTCTTATGCTTGTGTAGGTTGTCTGTTACCATGCATTTGAATGAATTTGAGCTAATATTTAATATATTTGAAGTATGAATTAATGTAAATGGGAAATCTTCCAAGTTCGTTATACGCAAATTCATTCAAAAATGAATTCATTCAATTGTGTCCTTACACAAAAATGGTTTTATCGCAAAACAGTGATTTTTTTCAATTTCATGACCTCTTTCAAAGGACCAAATTTCTGCACTATACTGGACTATCGGCTGAACTTGTGCATCAAACAACTTGGACAATAAACCAGCTGAACTATGTACAAACTTGTACAAACTTTCAAGACACTCATAACAGCGCATTTGCTTCTGTTCACATGGAAAAGTAAAGCTGAGTTTCGTTGAAAAATATACACCCAAATACTTATACGTGTTTACAACTGATATTTTTTTTTTATTGTACTATAACATGCAGCTAAATTACCACCTTTACGGAAAACTAAAACACTTTTTTCATCCACATTTAGCTTAAGCTCAAGTTTTTGTGCAGCAGTGTATAAGCTGTTCAGCTGAGTTTGTAAACAAAATAACAGTTATAACAACACAATATCGTCAGCAAACAGTAAAATAAACAAGTCAATCAAACTAAATGTAACAACATGTCTCCCCTTTTCAATAATCTCAAGACCTAATTGATTCACAATTAAAGGAAAATAAAACAAGACTTCAAACACCCCCTTATCTAACCCGCTGTGTGCATATAATATAATCACTGAACATAGCCCCACTCTTCCTTTTGACTTTAACTTTTTTAAATACATACTTCTTACACAACTACAACGTTTACCATTTATACCATTTTTAAATAAGCACTGGCCATAACAGTTTTCTTGAAATCAAATCAAACGCTTTCTCAAAATCGACAAAAAACAACATATAGTTTTGAACAGCAGCCAGCAGAGTAAATATATAATCTATTGTGCTATATTTTCTAAAGCCAGCTTGATATTCATCTGTAATAATGGATAATTAGATCCATTCTGCCACTCGTTGATTATTTATGGAACAGTACAGTTTACTTGCTATATTACATA
Organism: Conus canariensis; assembly: GCA_033310375.1. Classification (NCBI taxonomy): domain Eukaryota; kingdom Metazoa; phylum Mollusca; class Gastropoda; order Neogastropoda; family Conidae; genus Conus; species Conus canariensis. The sequence continues at coordinate 56,203,308 of CM065724.1, forward strand.
ATGAGATTCCCCTTATGGTTGTTTCGATCGTTTACATTCCCCTTTTTATATAAAGGAAGAATGATGGACTCTGTCCTGTTTTTTATAATAGATCCTCTAATCAAATAAAACATTAAATAATCTTCCAAAAAATACGTATGGCATTGTCGCCTAAATGATGTCTCCTTCTGAACACTGACTGGCATAAGTGACAGAATCAATGGTAATATCTTTTTCCAAAATATTCTTAAGGTGGTCATGCCATTCATGCACTGTGATTTTATTTTGATTCTGCGCCTGCCATTTTTTTTTTTTTTTGTCCAAAGTTAACATTTTCCCAAAAGTTGTGCTGTCTATTGATAGAGTTAATTATTGTTTGAAACAATGAATCGTCATATACCTTTTTCTTTCTATGTAATGATTTTTCATATTCTCTTCTGCTGATACAGTATATATGAAGGTCCGTAACGTCCAACGTTCTGTTATATTTTCTCAATAACGTTCTTACATTTGTATCGTAGTTTTACATTCTGTATCAAACCAGTTTTTATGTCTTCTAAAACTGACACAAGTTCTGTTTCAGATAGTCTGCAGCACACACTTTATGGCATCACTGAGTATTTCAAGCATGACATTCACATTCACATCTAACATGCGTGATGCAAAGACATGTGATCAGATTCGATCCATTCACTTACACAAAGTGTATAGGAAGAATTCATAATATCAAAAAGATTGCATGATGCAACAAAACCATTGGCATTGGCGGTTCTTTGTTAAAATGGTCTAGATCATTCCTCGTTGGGAGAACGCAGAAAGTTATTGTGGAAGGGTCGTCATCCCATTGTAAACCAGTCTTGTCGGGTGTACCACAGGGAACTGTTCTGGGGCCCTTGTTTTTTTTAAATTTATATAAATGACATAAGTAGAAATCTCTCTCCTGGAACTACTATAAGGCTTTTTGCAGATGACAGCTTAGTATATAGAACAATCAGAAGCAAGAATGATACACGCATTCTACAACAAGATCTAAACGCTTTACAAGAGTGGGAAAGAACTTGGAAGATGGAATTTCATCCTCAGAAGTGCCAAGTGTTGCATATATGTAATAAACGCTCACCAACCAGATCTATTCACAATACTATTCTTAAGGAAACCAATGCTGCAAATTATTCAGGCGTGATTATAGACAGTCGTCTCAAATGGAAAGAACATTACAATTTAGTATGTAAGAAAGCAAACAACATCTTAGCTTTCTTATACAGGAACATCAACGACTGCTCCCAAAAGGTTAAGGACGACTGCTATAAAACACTGGTTAGACCAGTACTGGAATATGGTTGCTCAGTCTGGGATCCTTACCATCTAAAGGACATTGATAACCTCGAAAAGATTCAGAAGAGAGCAGCACGGTTCGTAACAGGGAACCATATCAGAGAGAAAGGGAATACTAGGAAGAACATGAGGAAATTAGAATGGAAACCCTTAGAAGAGAGAAGAGCCTTTATTAAACTTAATACCTTCTTCAAAGGCAGAGCTAAACTAATTGATATCCCAATGGAACAACTAGAATTTAATAAAAGTAGCACCAGGAGTGGCGGTCAATCTTATACCATACCTGCATCAAATATTGACAGCCATTTACATTCATTTTATCCTAGTTCTGTAAGGCTGTGGAACTCACTGCCGGGTGCCATCAAGATTGCCACAAATGCAGTCTCTTTTAAAAATCAAATTGATAAGACAATCCTGAGATCTGCATGTTGATTGACTTTTCTATTTTAACTTCCCCATATATTTTATAGTTACCTAGGCCTTAACTAGCCATTGCTTTTAACCTTTTAAATTTCATGTGCGACCCCTTGTTGCCAAATTGTGCTCCAGGGGCGAACAGGCTGAGTCGCATTTTCTTTTTTTTTAACATGCGCGCTGGTGATCTACTCAATTTTGAGTGAACCAGTATTTTAGAAAGAAGAAGAAAATAATCGTCCACGCTCCTACCAGAGTCACATATGTATGTGCAAAATCCCTACTCCATACACCAAAGCCACACACATATCTAACCAAAATTTTCCATACATATTCATAACCCTATCTTTTGAGCATCGTTTGATTTTAACTTGATGACATTCACCCAACCATGAAAACTGTGCAAATTCATCAGTAATATGTTTGGAAACACCAGCTGTCCTTCCACTGAAAACACCGCACATTAAAATTGAGATATCATCGTGCGAACCAAGAGTCTTCAATCTGACTGATTCCGTTATCAATATCAGAAACTGCATAGCATAGTGATCCCTCCAGAGGAACATAGTAACACACATACAGGACATCGTTTGGCAAATGGAACAACTTTTTAAACAACATCAAAACATTATCAAAGTTTCAATCGAATTTGTTCACGTACGTTAAAAGTTTGTTTCTAATCACACCACCTTATCGTCTTCCGTGCTCTGGAAATTTGCGACCAGGTTTGACAAAGACGTTCAGGAAAAAATGTGGACTGAGATTCTTCAAAACAAGTCTCTACTAAGCAAACAAAATTAGAAGACGACATATAGTTGATAAAATGATGATTTGAAATCTTAGACAGTAAACTGTGAATATTCCAGAGCAAGAACGAATATTTCTTATCGTTGATTGACATGTTAGAAAACCATTACCCTGACTGCAGGTACTTGGAATCCCAGGTGAACTCACATATTATTTCAAAACAATGTTAGCATGCAAAAATGTCATTCAAGGGTGCGCTTGCACTTACAAGGCAACGCAGTCAGATGACAACCTGCTTGACATACGGGAAGGTGAATACTCAGTGTCAGCTTTCCAAACTGCACTTTGACGTACTGAACCGAGTTCAATCAATTCTGTCCCCACAGCCGGTGTTTGCCTCGCACTGTCTGCCCTCGAATATTTTACCTGGTTTACTGGATTGGCACAATAAATTGTATTTTAATCTAATGTGAGGCCGGCCGTGTCTCTACGGCACTTCAGCTATTTCATACTTATCACCTAGAACAAACGTTTTACCGCCAATGAGCAGATGATAGAATATCATTGTGGCTCTTTTCTTTGCTGCTTTTGGGATTCCATCAGATGTGGGGTGAAGTTTCCTTCTAATTGCCCGGACCTGGTGTGAAAAAATCTTCGCCAGTAACTAACTCGGTCACTTTTAATTTTCATTTTGCCTTCAATAACTTTCCTTTGTCTTTGTAAAAATTACAACTTGTTATAATTGGGGAATTTTGCTTTGAATTTACACAGTGGACCCCATCAAAAGAGAAACCATCAGTAAGCTCTAGCGCATCTGTAATTTTCCATTTACAATTTTTCAGTTTCCTGCTGTCTCGTTTCTGTGTCTTATTCTGCCATAAACAATGATGTTGGTATGTTTGGGCCAATCTTCTAAATCATCAGCTTTCATTTCTAATCTGTCTAATCTTTCTTTCAATTCTTTATTCAATTGGGTCAGTTAATTATCAAATTGTCTAAGGTCTCTAACTTCTTCCCTGAGAGTCTGAACTTCGTCTTGTAAAGCAGAGGACGTGTCCTTGATTTCTCGCACGTCTTGTTTCATTTCATTGAGACTGTCTCTCAGTGAAGTCAGCATTGCCATCAGGTCAGTCGATGTCAGTTCCTGTTCATAAACACTTCGCCACCTGTCTGTCTGAGTTCTGTCCCCATGGTCAGTAGAACCTGTGTCCAGACTCATTCTGCTGGATCCACCGGAACTCGTCAGACGGGTCTCTTTGCCGGAGATGTGCTTCGGAGGTCCTGGGTTCGGTTCCATGTCACCACATTGCATCAGGAAATTGCTGCAGAAAGTCACTGTGAGGGTCAGCCCAATTACAACACCGTCTGTCCGGCTCCTTGGCGCCAATGTTGGATGTACCAATTCAGTCTTCTTCTAGCACAACTAAACGTAAATGGGATGAAAGGAGCAACAAAGCTACCACATCTTACTCTAAACATTAGTGGTTCACCCGGTATGGTAACTGGAACCTACACTGGCATACTTACAGTACTGGCGGTAAGCACTAGCAGACAAAACTGGCATGAAACTTGTGACGATAAGTAAACACGACTTACTCCGTTCAGTGCGTAGAAAGAATCCCCTACGCCCCCCCCCCCCCCCCACCTCCCTCCCTCCACGGCAAACACTTTTCTTTTTCCCTACAAGGCATCTGTGCCAGGTGAAGCCGTCAATCATTTGAGTTTCGTGAGCACTGGCTGTCACACCAGATTAGAACTGGATCGGGCCGTGCAGTGTCTCCATCTCATGTGCTGCACGTGTTTGGGCTCAGCGTGTTGTGTACTGTCGACATGTTTTCCTCTACGACGACTGACAAGCTTTACACGCTCTTACGCCAGCATATTATGTGTCCTCTTGCTTTACATATTATGTGTCCTCTTGCTTTACATATTATGCGTCCTCTTGCTTTACAGATCAATGCAAACATTTGCTGTCACGAGAGATAGATTTACCGGAAAAGTGTACGGCAAGATTGTCTGCTTTACACATCTGCACACTAATATCGGTAGATCGATCGATTTTCACTTTTCTAAAGGATTTAATTTTTCCATCGTCCGTCAAGCGTCTTTGCACAGACTTACTGTGACAGTAGCAACATAGTCTACACACTAGAACGGAGGCCACCAACAAAGCTGTCCGCTACTAGCTCAATATCCCTTTCAGATTATCGTAGAATGTCACAGTCAGCCAGCCTTCAATGTTCACTGCTCTCCTGCACGTGTAACACAGAAGACAGTATTTTGTCCTCGTCTTGTCCGTTACCATGTAGTTTTGGTTGTGTTGTCAAAACGTACTTAACGTGTGCTTGACGTTTCAGTGTGTATGTCAGATAAGAGCGGCGTGTCGAGTGCATCTGCTGTGATCATGCTTCTTACTTGCCTGTTTCCACGATTGCTGTCTGACCCTCTCCTAGTCTCGTCGGATCTGACTGAGTGGCTTTCTGTTGCAATGCTGCACCCGTGTGTTGCGATTCAGGATGGGATACGCCATATTTGTTGATACTGGCGAGCTGGCAGGCTGAAGGCCTAAGACAACTGCAGTGTCTCCTTCTCCTGCTACTTTTCAACCGACCACAGGACGCTCATGGTCTTCTTCACAGTCGCTGGAAGTCCATTAACTGACATGTTGACAATGAATTTCGGAAATTTACTGACGGTCATTGGTTGCTCGCCCTGTTGCTTCGCTTCATGTCACGTGAGAGAGAGAGAGAGAGAGAGAGAGAGAGAGAGAGAGAGAGAGGAGAGAGAGAGAGAGAGAGATTTTGATGTTGTGGGCCATTGTAATACATACTCGTTACATTTGACTACACACTCAGTGCTCTGTTCAACTGAGCCAACCAGTCATCCCAATTCTGTAATGTCCATTTATGTCTTAATCAGGAATACTGGTACTCTCTACAAGTAATAGTCTACTGACAATGAATGACTGTTTTGTGTGTAAACCTCCAGAGCTGGTGGAAATCTTTTACAGTTACAAAACATTCCAAGATCACACTTTTTTCCTAAAAGAAAAAAAAAGTATTTCATTTCCATAAAGCCATTGTAGGTACGTCCAGTTCAAAAGACGTATTCATCTATAAACCAAAAGTAACGGAACTGATATATTCAAGGATAGATCTTCGGAATTCCCTGACCTCCATCATGTGTAAAAACCTATCACTGTTAAAAGAAATCGATGTTAATGTGTCAATGTGTTGTCACTACTGTTGTTTTTCACGTTCTCCGTCCAAGAATTATTTGGCCTGCCTTCAGGATGTTCACCTGTAGCCTGTAGAATGGTCTTGAACGACAGACAGAGCCAAATACAGCCCCAACCAGGCGGTTTTACAACGTCGACTAACTGCTAGGAGAGTTCTTGTCTTTCGCTTAATGTGTTAACGTGTTTCTTGATAGCATTTGTTTCATGATCCTTGTATGGCGAGCCGAGAATCCGTCAGAGACATCTAGCTTCTGACGCTGGGATTTGGAACTTCAGACGTATAGTACTGTAAGCTTTGACATTCACAGGGAAAGACGGATATTACCAGTGAATATGTTCTCTGATAGGCTGGCAATGGTGCCAAGCAAAAGAGCAGTTATTGCTTTTAGACACTAGTATACACCCACACTATGAGAACATATTAGCTGCGTAAACCGATAATAAACTTTTTTTTTCAGGAAAATATGTATTATCCTTTAGGGAAATGGCGTTAAACTGTTTTTCCCCGAAGAGTAAATTGCTTTTGCTATTATTATAGCTGTTTTCTCTGCTTCCCCTTAGGATCACAAGTGATTTCCCTGTTGTCCCAAGGATAGCAGTTGTTATAGGTATAATCCCAAAGGATAACGCATTTTCCCGCTATTTTCTTTGGTAAAACAGTTGTTATCCTTTAGGAAAACACCGAAAATAGGAAAACAGTTGGGATCCTTGATATCACAACTATTTTCTCTATTTTACTGACCTGAGCTGACCACACACAACACCACACACACACACACACACACACACCACACACCACACACACACACACACACATTTCAAAACACCGCCAGCATCAGACTTCATTTGCATCCCTAATCCATAACTGTCACCACGACTTCCCCTTACCTCACCTATTTCTACCCATTCAGGGCTCCCAACTCCTCTCTCTCTCTCTCTCTCTCTCTCTCTCTCTCTCTCTCTCTCTCTCTCTCTCTCCTCCGTGTGTGTGTGTGTGTGTGTGTGTGTGTGTGTGTGTTGGTGTGCGCGCAGCGCGCGGCGTGAGTGACTATGTGTGTGTGTGTGTGTGTGTGTGTGTGTGTGTGTGTGTGTTCTCTGTGCTTGTTCCCCCCCCTCTCTCTCTCTCTCTCTCTCTCTCTCTCTCTCGCAAGCACACACGCACGCGCGCACGCACGCACACACAGACAAACACAGAAGCACACGCACACGCACACGCACGCACGCACGCACGCACGCACACACACACACACACAACACAACACACACACACACACACACACGTGTATATGAACACACAGACACGTACACACGCACACGCACGGACGTACGCACACGCACCCCCCCCCCCCCCCACACACACACACACACACACGCACACGCACTCATACTCTCTCTCTCTCTCTCTCTCTCACACACACACACACACACACACACACACACACACACACACACACACACACACACACACACACACACACACGAGCGCGCGCGCAAGTCAGCAGGTGCAACTAATTCTCTTCCAAATCCTGAGTGAAAACATGGAGAAGTAAATTGTTTTAAAAGCCTCTCTGTCAACAGCGGAGGAAAATAGCTTTGAGGGTCAAAGTCATTAGCCTTTCTTCCCATGGTTCCTCCGGAACTGTTTGACAAGAAAGGGGAGAGAGAGAGAGAGAGAGAGAGAGAGAGAGAGAGAGAGGAGAGAGAGAGAGAGAGAGAGGAGAAGGGGGGGGGGCGGATAGAAGGTAGAGTTGGAGGGCTTGAAGGACAAGGGTGGACAACCTGTGTGACGACAGTGAGGAAATAAAGGAGAGTTTAGGTCATTTCTTGTTAGGTGAAGTCTATGGAAGATTAATTTTGAAAACACAGCAGTTTCACAACATAATAAACAACTTGGAATATACACATACTTAACGATTGTTTTGTTCGTTGAATTGTACCGTAGTAGAATCGAATACACATCGCGTTGCCACAGACTATTGTGACTCGTGTGCTCATTATTTAGATATGTAGTCAGTTCGTTAGTTAGTAAGTTGGTTAGTTGGTTAGTTAATTAGCTTGTTAGTTAGTTAGTCAGTCGGTCAGTCAGTCAGTTTGTTAGGTAATTAGTTAGATTAACAGTAAGTATATTAGTTAGGTAGTTAATTAGCTGGTTGGTTGGTTGGTTGGCAGGGTAGTTAGGTTAGTTACTTAGTTAGCTAGTTGGTTAGCTAGTTTGCTAGCTACTTAGTTAGTTAGTCGGTCAGTCAGTCAGTTCGTCAGTGAGTTACTTAGTTAATTAATTAGTTAGATAGACAGTAAGTGTATTAGTTAGTTAGTTAATTAGTTAATTGGTTGGTCGGTTGGTAGGTTGGCTGGTTAGCTAGTTGGTTAGCTAGTTAGTTAGCTAGTTTGTTTAGTTTAGTTTAGGTAGTTAGTTGATTAGTTAGTTAGTTAGATAGTTAGTTGATTAGTTAGTTAGTTAGATAGATAAACAGCAAGTATATTAGTTATTTAGTTAATTAGTTGGTTGGTTGGTTGGTAGGTTGGCTGGCTAGTTAGTTAGCTAGCTAGTTGTTATCTAGTTAGTTAGCTAGTTAGGTTTGTTTTGTTTTGTTTAAGCTAGTTAGTTAGTTAGTCGGTTAGTTAGTTAGTTTGTTAGTTACTTAGTTAGTTTGTTAGGTCGTTTGTTAGTCTTGTTAGCTAATTAGTTAGTTGATTGTCTCAGCTTAACACTGTCGGACTAACTCTTGCTGGACATGTGCAATATTCCCGCTCTTTGGCACTCACCCCCAGCCGATCGCTGTGGAACTCACTCCAGTTGATCACTTTGGAACCTGCCCCGGATGACCACTATGGAATTCACCGCAGACAAACATTGTGAAATTCGCCCAAGATGAATATTGTTAGACTCACCCCAGCTCACCCCAGCTAAACACCGTGAATTTCAACCCACCTGTGTACTGTTGGAATCCTCACCTCTCCTCCCTCAACTGAACAGCAAAGGACTCATCCCATCTGTGCAACTTGGATTAACGGAGCTGAACACTTACGGTTCACTCCCAAATGAACGTTCTGGGACTCACTCCAATTGAACACATTACCCCTGCTGAACAGTGCTATATTTACCCAAGCCGTACACTATGGAATTCAACCCAAATCAACATTGCGGGTTTTGCCCCCAGCTGTGCACTGTGAAATTTACTCAAACTTAACAAAGGGGGGGGGGGGGGGTTATTTTTTATTCATGAGCACACCGTTGAACTCTCCACAGGTGGACACTTTCAAATTCACCTCAGTCCGGCACTGATAACTCGCCTCTGCTGAACACCGTAGGATTCACCTCATCTAAACGCTTAAGGACTCATCTCAGCTGTTGGGACTAACCCATCTGAGCACTGCGGAATATACCCCCAGCTGACACTGTGAGACTCACCCTAGCCGAATCTGTGGACTACTCACCTGAACACTGTGGGACACGTCCCAGTTAAACGAGTAGGACTCACACCGGTTGGGCATCGTTTAACTCCCTGCGTTGAACACTGTACAACTGATCCTGACCAATCTTGAATACTGTGGGAATCAGCTCATCTGATCATTTGAGTTCATCATGTAAAGTGGAATTTACCTCAACCCCGTTATGGACTCACCCTAGCAATACACTGTGAAACTTGCCCCAGTAAAAAGACTTGGGGACTCGCCCTGTCTGATCACTGTTGGATTCGCCCCGGATGAATACTGTGGACCGCCCACTCGCCCTGTTTACACAGTGGAGCTCACCTTAAGGTAACATGTCGGACTCACCCCCCTCAAACCTGTGGAACTCGGACCAGGTGAACACTGTCTAGCCGGCCCCATCTGAACACTGCCGAATTCACCCCACCTGCGTTGTGGTCTCATCCACGCTAAACACTGTAGGATTCATCCCAACCCAATGCCGTGGAATTCATACACTCTGTAAACTGTGGGACTCACCCAAGCTGAACACTCTGGTGCTCACTCCGCACAAACATTCAAGATGAACACACTGGAACTAACCCCACTTGAACACTCTGGGGGTGGAAGTAGGAGAGGGGAGAAGGAGGGGTGGGTGTCATCCGGTATAGACATCCCCATCAGAAACGTTTCGTATGGCGGTAGAATTGTCTGGATAGTTGTGTGTGAGTTCATCTCTATGTTGGCCCCATACTCCATATTCAGAGGCCAGCGTCCCTTTTTCAGAATGCCGAATGAAGACTATTATGTAAAGGGGGAAACAACACTATTTAATACACACTATGAAACAAACTAATGGATTTTCGCGCGCGCGCGCGCGCGCGCGCGCGCGTGTGTGTGTGTGTGTGTTCTTTAGACGTTACAAACAACAGAGACAACCACACTACACAAAATAATACTGCACAGATCGCATTAGCATGAGAACCACGTTATCTTTTATGGTATAGACTTACAGCAGCTGAATATGAACTCCCTGCCAAACGTTGTATCACAACAGGTAAAGCTGAACCTCTGCTTTGTAAGTCTAGTTATTGTAGCCATGTAAAGTCGGATCGGCTAAAACAGACCTAAAATCCAAAGACGAAAGGAAATCTTAAATGAGGTAGGGAACAGTAAACAGTCAATAACAAAAACAGGTAGGGTAACTCTTGCTCCCATCATGAAATAGATACACGCCCATAACTCCAAACGAATGCCACTTACGACACTGAATCGCCTAGCAGAAATGACAACGCAGAGCACACAAAACAAACAATTACACATTCTATTAAGAAGGGTTTTTTTGCTGATATATGCTGCATCAAGACGTGCTGTGTCAGTGTGCTCTGTACACGTCAGTACGATTCCAGAATATAGTGTGTTGTGTTGTGTTCTAGCAAGTCCAGCATTGATGCAGTATGTGCCTGTTTGTCGTTTCCTAATCTGCCACTTCCAGCCTGAGTTGGTGGGCTCTGCAGCTGTGTGCTGTGTTCTGTTTTGGCATGCCCGGCCTGTGTTGATGACTTGTGAAGTTGTGTACTCCGTTCTCTTTTAACAGACCCTGCCTTTAAAGTGTTCTGAACGGCATAACATCTGTTGGTGAGTCTCAAAGCTGTGTGCTGTGTTGTGTTTCAGTATGCTCTGTGTATGCGGTGAGATGTTCTGACATGCCCTGGGTATGTTGCCATCTGCCCTGGGGTGCTCTGTGTTTGCAGTGATCTGTTTGGACATGCTCAGCATGTGTTAGGTATGTTCTGAAGCTCTATGTTGTGATCATTTTGGGGTGTTTCAATGTTTCCCCAGCAGTACGTACTGTGTGTCTATGTTTAATCTAACCTTATGCTCCCCTGTGCCTATGTTTCCCTGTCTCTAGTTTCCCTTGTGTCTGTATTCCCCCGGTTCTATGTTCCGCTGCATCAAGGTTCCCCGACTCTGTTTCCCTGTGTCTGTTTCCCCGGCTCTATGTTCCCCTGTCTCTGTGGCCCCTAGTACTTGTGTAGGTGTGTGTGTGTGTGTGTGTGTGTGTGTGTGTGTGTGTGTGTGTGTGTGCGCGCGCGCGCGCGCGCGAGTGCGCGTGCGTGCGCGTGCGTGCGTGCGTGCATACGTGCGTGCGTGTGTGTGTGTGTGTGTGTGTGCGTGCGTGTGTGCGTGCGTGAATGCGTGCACACTCGCGCGCGTGTATGTGTGTGTACGTGTGTGTGTGTGTGTGTGTGTGTGTGTGTGTGTGTGTGTGTGGTGTGTGTGTGTGTGTGTGTGTGTGTGTGTGTGTGTGTGTGTGTGTGGGGGCGTGTGTGTGTCAGTGTGTGAGTGACTACTGTATTGTTTTACTGAAGTACTCATTTTTATAAGTAAATCGATGCCCATTTCCTTTCTTTCTCTTTGTTTACATTTGAATTTGGGTAATGTGTGTGTGTGTGTGTGTGTGTGTGTGTGTGTGTGTGTGTGTGTGTGTGTGTGTGTGTGTGTGTGTTTCAATTTGACATGAACCAAATGGGTCTGAAATAATGTATTTTGTTTTCTTCATGAAGGGTGCAGTGTCTTCTGGTGCAAGGCTTAACAACCTCAGATCCCTTGCCAATATTACTTTCTGCCAGAAGATTTTTCTTTCTGGTAGAGTTCTTGATTTTTGGATCGGTGAAGGCTTACTGCAACAGAGCTCGGATAACATACTGCTGGTGGAGTATACACTGTGGGGAATATAGAGCTGTGGAAACAAAGAGTTGGGGAACATGGAAAGGGGGAAACGTAGAGTAAGGGGAACATGGAGCCAGAAGAACGTAGGGCTCAGAGAGCACAGATGCCGGGGAAATAAAAAATGCTCCCGTTCTTTTTACGCACTCCTGCTTTATGTTTGTGAGTTCCGACGCTGCTGTATTCTGTCCCTGTGTTGATGAGTACTGAAGCTGTATGTGTTGCTGTGCTCTGGCCTGCTCTGTGTTGATGATTTCTGAAGCTGTGTGTGGTGTTTTGTGAAAGTGAGTCATGCTGATGTATGTGGTGCTCCGTTCTGGCATGTCATGTGAAGGCGAATTCTGCACCTGTGTGGAATGATCTGTTCGGGCATGGTCTGTTGTGTGTGTTCTGAAGCTGAATTATCTGTTGTGTATTGGCATTTCCTATGTCTGTGAATTCTGAAGCTCTAAGTGGAGCTCTCTTTTAGCTTTCCATATGTTGGTGAATTTGAAGCTGTATGTGGCGGTCCGTCCTGATATTCCCTATGTTGGTGAGTTCTGAAGCTGTATGTGGTGCTTTGTTCTGGCATGCCCTATATGCCGCGCTCCGCTCCGGCATCTGCTGTTTGGGCGAGTTCAGAAGTGTATGTAGGGCTCTGCCCCGGCATCCCCTGTTTAGCTGAGTTCTCTGCCTGCATGCTTTGTTTTGTTCTGACATGTTGTGTGCTGGTGCTGCTAAGCAATGTATCTGTATGGTCTGTTCTATTGGAGCATGCCCATCTTGGTAAGTTCCGCGTCTTTTTTATGGCAAGTAATGTATCTGTGTGCATTGCTCTGTTTAGAGCATTCATTGTAATGTATCTGTGTGCATTGCTCTGTTTAGAGCATTCATTGTAATGTATGTGTGTGCATTGCTCTGTTTAGAGCATTCATTGTAATGTATCTGTGTGCATTGCTCTGTTTAGAGCATTCATTGTGATATTCCGTTCTGTGTCTGTAGGCTTCGTTCTGTTCTGCATGCCCTATGTTGGTACCTTCTGTGACTGTATGCTCTATTGCGTTCTGGCATGCCCTACGCTGGTTCTGATAATTAATGTACCTCTGTGCGTAGTTTCTTTCTGCTCTTGTGCGCCTTGTGTTG
>CM065724.1:56221283-56223783 GCA_033310375.1 Conus canariensis
GGGGGGGGAGTGAAGGGGGAGGGTACAAGGGGAGGGGGAGAGTGTGAAGGGGGAGATACAAGGGGAGGGGGGAGGAAGTGAAGGGGGATACAGGGGGGGGGAGTGAAGGGGGAGGGTACAAGGGGAGGGGGGAGGAAGTGAAGGGGGATACAGGGGGGGGAGTGAAGGGGGAGGGTACAAGGGGAGGAGGAGAGTGTGAAGGGGGAGATACAAGGGGAGGGGGGAGGAAGTGAAGGGGGATACAGGGGGGGGTGGGTGAGTGAAGGGGGAGGGTACAAGGGGAGGGGGGGAGGAAGTGAAGGGGGATACAGGGGGGGGGGGGAGTGAAGGGGGAGATACAAGGGGAGGGGGGAGGAAGTGAAGGGGGATACAGGGGGGGGGGGAGTGAAGGGGGAGGGTACAAGGGGAGGGGGAGGAGTGTGGAAGGGGGGAGATACAAGGGGAGGGGGGAGGAAGTGAAGGGGGATACAGGGGGGGGGGGGAGTGAAGGGGGAGGGTACAAGGGGAGGGGGAGAGTGTGAAGGGGGAGATACAAGGGGAGGGGGGAGGAAGTGAAGGGGGATACAGGGGGGGGGGGAGTGAAGGGGGAGGGTACAAGGGGAGGGGGAGAGTGTGAAGGGGGAGATACAAGGGGAGGGGGGAGGAAGTGAAGGGGGATACAGGGGGGGGGGGAGTGAAGGGGGAGGGTACAAGGGGAGGGGGAGAGTGTGAAGGGGGAGATACAAGGGGAGGGGGGAGGAAGTGAAGGGGGATACAGGGGGGGGGGGAGTGAAGGGGGAGGGTACAAGGGGAGGGGGGAGGAAGTGAAGGGGGATACAGGGGGGGGGGGGAGTGAACAGGAGGATACAAGGGGAGGGGGGAGGAAGTGAAGGGGGATACAGGGGGGGGGGGAGTGAAGGGGAGGATACAAGGGGAGGGGGACGGAGTGAAGGAGGAGATACAAGGGGAGGGGGGAGGAAGTGAAGGGGGATACAGGGGGAGGGAGTGAAGGGGAGGATACAAGGGGAGGGGGGAGGAAGTGAAGGGGGATACAGGGGGAGGGAGTGAAGGGGAGGATACAAGGGGAGGGGGGAGGAAGTGAAGGGGGATACAGGGGGGGGGGGGAGGAAGTGAAGGGGGATACAGGGGGAGGGAGTGAAGGAGGAGATACAAGGGGAGGGGGGAGGAAGTGAAGGGGGATACAGGGGGAGGGAGTGAAGGAGGAGATACAAGCGGAGGGGGGAGGAAGTGAAGGGAGATACAGGGGGGGGGGGGAGGAAGTGAAGGGGGATACAGGGGGAGGGAGTGAAGGAGGAGATACAAGGGGAGGGGGGAGGAAGTGAAGGGGGATACAGGGGGAGGGAGTGAAGGAGGAGATACAAGGGGAGGGGGGAGGAAGTGAAGGGGGATACAGGGGGGGGGAGGAAGTGAAGGGGGATACAGGGGGGGGGAGTGAAGGGGGAGATACAAGGGGAGGGGGGAGGAAGTGAAGGGGGATACAAGGGTGAGGAAGTGAAGGGGGATACAGGGGGGGGGGGGGGAGTGAAGGGGGAGGGTACAAGGGGAGGGGGGAGGAAGTGAAGGGGGATACAGGGGGAGGGAGTGAAGGAGGAGATACAAGGGGAGGGGGGAGGAAGTGAAGGGGGATACAAGGGGAGGGGGACGGAGTGAAGGAGGAGATACAAGGGGAGGGGGAGGGAGTTGAGGGGGGAGATACAAGGGGGGGGGGGAGTGGGATGGGTTCTCGGTTCTTCAAGCATTCCAGCAGTGACTCCAATATTCGCATTTCAGGTCGCTTATACATTTGCCAAAGAAGCGGCAGTGAACAGATCGTTTGCAAAAGTCTGTGGGAATCCGGCTTGAAATACGTGATAGAAAAAAGTTCTCACAAGACTCAAGTTGCTAGCTCAGACAGGATTTCCCCATTCCCTGAAAATGATTTAGTACACAGTCTGAGGCACTTCAGAAGTTAGAACCGCAATCTGCAATTCCCGATCTTCGGGTTTAAAAGAGAATTTACAGAAATGATGTCAACTTCAACCAGTGCTGGTGCTTTTAGCAACAGACACGTTTTGCTTCTACTGAAAGCTTCTTCGGTTCATGAGGAATGGGACAGGAGGAGACGTGTAAAAGAAATGTGATCAAACAGCCAGTTGCAGTATCTCCACCGTTGATCAGTTGTTGATGTTACTCTGACACTGGTTCTTTTCAAAACAGTCCTATTTGATTCAGCATCAGTAAACAGTGTCACACCATGAATCATCATCAGACCCATCAAGTATTTCGAACATCTTAAGACACATAGTCGATGAAATAAGGTTCTGGTGTATCTGTACGGGTTTCTTTTCGAGCACTCACTGGAATGTCGTCATGTCAGATGTCCCCCTTCAGAGCCAGTGTAGCTGTTTACACATGTATGTAACAGTCCTCATGTCAGATGTCCCCCTTCAGAGCCAGTCTGGCTGTTTACACATGTCTGTAACAGTCCTCATGTCAGATGTCCCATTCAGAGCCAGTCTGG
>CM065724.1:56228783-56253783 GCA_033310375.1 Conus canariensis
CTCCTGAAAGATACAAATGCCATAAAGCAGATAGTTTTACGGAAGAGAGAGAGAGAGAGAGAGAGAGAGGAGGAGAGAGAGAGGAGAGAGAGAGAGAGAGAGAGAGCGATATGTACTGAGGTAAGCTTGCAAAGCCCATTCTCATGGAGGGTTTACAGTGGGGGTGGGGCTGTTCGAAAACGAATGTCAAAGAATACACACAAACAAGTAATGTCAGAAAACAACATCGCGATGAGAAAACCAAATCACGGAAACAGTTAACAAACATCAAACACCGATGTGATTGTCATTGTGATTCCAAAGAGGTTATCCACAGTCAACAAGATTTCTGTTCTCCACAGCTGAATTGCCGCTGGAAGTCAGCTGCACATTTTCTCTGACAATAGAATGAAGGCTGTCCGTGTTTCTTATCATTCCCTGTAGGTACGACATAATGTCATGGACAGTCATGTTCTCTGGAGGGTTGTTCATTGCCGAAGGCCTGTCCTGATCACAAACCACATCACAACATTTATTAACACAGTTCTGATCAGCACTTGGCTTCACTGATCCAAAATCCACAATCGACACTTCATCGTGTGCAACTGTCACAGATTGTTTGTCATACTGATGCAAGTCGATCTCTGTTTGTTGTCACTGTGCCGTGTTTCTCCTGCAGACAGAGGGAGATGGTTGCCGCACTTACAAATGTCATCACATGCAACACGACTGTCGCTGGTTCTGTCACTCACTCACTCACTCACTCAGGCCCATAACTACAGAAGTAGTCGTTGGGGAAACCTGAGGACCGCAGACGCAACCTCCCCTCTCCATCTGTCTCTGTCAGCAGCCGCCGGCAGCAGCTCACGTGTATGGAATCCGGTCCATTCTTTGATGTTCTCATGCCAGTTCTTCCGCTGTCTTCCTCTTCTTCTCCCACCCTCGATGGTGCCTTGCATGATTGTTTTGGACAGACTGGTGTGTCGAGTGTTGTGTCCAAACCATATCAGCTTGCGTCTCTTCACAATTGAAAGGAGAGGTTCTTGAGGTCCAGCAAGGTTCTCAATTCTGCTCCGTACATATTTATTGGTCCTGTGCTGTACCCAGGAGATTTGAAGGAGCTTCCTTAGGCATTTACTCTCGAAAGCCTGGATCTTCCTTTCAGTTTCAGCTGTCAGTGTCCATGCCTCGCAACCATACAGTACAATGGAGACCACCAAGGCCTTGTAGAGTTTGAATTTTGTGGAGAATCGGATGTTACTTGTCCACACTCTGTTCAGTTCGGTCATGGCTGCGGTGGCTGTGCCAATACGAATTCTTTTTTCTGCTTTGCAGCTTCCATCCTTTGTCAGGGTTGCTCCTAGATATTTTAAGTCTCCGACATCTTCCAGTTGTTCTCTGTTCATGAAAATAGTGGCATGGTCCATGTTCTCACTGTTTACCATGGGTTTGGATTTCTCTGTGCTGGCCTCCATTCCGTAAGCACCCGCTCTATCAACAAGTCTGTTGGTAAGTTCCTGCAGTTCTTCGTTCGTTCCCCCCATCATATTTATATCATCAGCAAGCCGGAGGTTGCATATTTGTCTGCCACCAATGGAGATAGAAGTCTCATGGTTTTCCAGTGCCACCTGCGTTATCTTTTCCAAGAATAAATTGAACAACACAGGAGAGAGGATACAGCCTTGTCTGACACGGACGGTCGTTCTGAAAAACTCCCCTAGTTGATTGTTGTGGAGCACTGCACTGTTGGAGTTCTTGTATAGGGCCTCTGTCACGCTCACGATGCTTTCGTCGATTCCATATCCTCTCAGCACATGCCATAGTCCCTCATGCCAAACCCTGTCAAACGCTTTCTTGAAGTCAATAAAATTGTGGAACAAGTCGCGTTGGTGCTGAAGGTGCTTATCAATGAGTATTCTGCAATTGAATATTTGCTCAATGGTTGCTTCTCCCCTTTCTGAAACCAGCTTGTTCTTCAGCGAGTAGTTCTTCGGCCCTTGACTTCAGTCTGTTGAGGAGAATTCGTAGCATGATCTTGCTTGGGTGACTAATAAGACTAATGGTCCTATAGTTCTGGCATTGTCTCAAGTTGCCGTTCTTTGGCAACACAGTTCTGGTACTGTCAACGTGGTAAAATAAACTAGGTGATGTCGGCAAAATTAAACCGGACGGAGAACATACATTTTCATTCGCCTTCTTTTTTTGATTGTCTCTGTAGGTCTCTGCTCTGTGCCTATCCCTGTTCAGCTGTGACTAGCACTTACGATAATACGCAATGCCATGGCCTTGGGTATGCGTGGCAGGGGGCTGTTCGGTAGTTGAAGAGAATCACAGAACGACGAGTTTGTTTTCCTCTGCCATCTATTTTGTTCGACGACAATGTCATTTCTTTCAGCGCAGCATTGTGTGTGGCTTCTACAGTGGATGGGAGACCTTGAACAGGTATGCTGTACGACTTACAGTTGATACAAGTAGAAATTTACCGGAGCGGCCGATATACGTCTTGCCGAGAGCTGGACAAGGGAGGCCACTGAGAGAGAGAGAGAGAGAGAGAGAGAGAGAGAGGGGGGGGGGGGAAGAGAGACAGAGACAGAGAGAGGGAGAGGGAGAGCCCAAGCGCACGCGTACGCACGCGCACATACACACATACACACACACACACACACACACACACACACACACACACACACACACACACACACACACACACACACTTCTCTTGGCTATTTGGTGATTGACTTTGCACACATTCACTGATGCTCCACAGAACCAAAGCAGCATTTCATTACCTGTTCCTTTTTCACTTCGTTTTATTCCTTTCCTGACGGGAACGTAGATGCCTCGTCGAAATGTTTTGTAGACCGCACACTAATGAAGTTATGATCAAGCTAGGAGTTTGGATGGTTTCCAAATGTTTGGGAGGAGGGAGCATGAGGATGGGGAAGATGGATCTGAAAAGGTTGGGGGTGATAAATCGTGTTTCTCGTTTGAGATAAGCCGTACCACGCAAGACACACTTTTAATGATATGGCATGACTGGAATAGAACACCCTTGTGTTGTAAACTCCACAGATTTATCATTTACCCTCCCGATGTTTACACAGCTTCGTCCCTCTCTCTCTCTCTCTCTTCTCTCTCTCTCTCTCTCTCTCTCTCTCTCTCTCTCAGCGATCGTCCTACCTGTTCATGTACCATAGATCTTCCCTACATTCTGCAGTTTCCCGAAATGCATGGCTTGAATATTTATGTTGATGTGTTACGTTGATGCTGATTGTTGATGTTTTCACTGCTACATTTCTAATTTTGCATTTTAAATTCTTCTGGCGGTCTTAGCTCGTACCTTCGTGTATGCCTCTGTCTACAATCACAGAATGCTCAGTACTTCACGATAGGTATTGTATGCCTCTGTCTACAGTCACAGAATATGCTCAGTACTTTCACGATAGGTATTGTATGCCTCTGTCTACAGTCACAGAATATGCTCAGTACTTTCACAATAGGTATTGTATGCCTCTGTCTACAATCACAGAATATGCTCAGTACTTTCACGATAGGTATTGTATGCCTAAGTCTGTGTGTACATGCCACTGTTTGCACGTTGGTATCTATATTTGTCTCTGTATCAGTACCTGATTTCATGAACGCTTATGTATGAATCTACACGCCATGATCCACCTGTATGTATTTACATGTCATGCTCTGTCAAAAGGGATCTATATGCCATAGTTTATATCATAACCTGAAGTCCTGCGCCCTTCTGTCAACATGCCATACTCTGAATGACACCAGAATTTCTCTTCGCCTACGTCTGCATCGTCAGGATATACTGTGTATCACCACCGGAAATCCAGCATGCCTGTATTTATATCTAAGGGATATGCTTTGTATCAATACCAAAAGTCCTGCGTGCCTATGTCTGTATTTACAGGATCTGTTGTCTTAACATCACTGTACGTCTTTGTATTGGCAGGATATGCTCTGTATCAACATCAGAACTCCTGTGCAATTATATCTCTAGCTATAGGTGTATTCTGCATCAAAATCGGGTCTTGTAGGCTGTCTGTAAGTTCAGAAAATGCTCTGTGTCAAAACCAGAATTCCTGTGCGTTTGTATCCGTGTCAACAGGATACACTCTGCATCTACACCAGGAGTCCTGTACGTCTATGTCTACAAGAACAGGATACACTCTGTATTAACACGAGCAGAATCGTGAGCCCCTACCTGCATCCACGGGAAATGTTCTACATCAACATCAGAAATGTTTTCAAGCCTTTGTCTGTTTTCACTTAATACATTTTGGATCTACACCAGAAATACCGTCAGCCTTTGGCTCCTTTTACTGGTTGTGTTCTGTTATCAACATCAGAAGTGCTGCAAGACTATGTCTGCTTCCTTGGATAACGTTTGCATGAACACAAGTACCGTGTGTACCGTGTATGCATCCTCCGGATATGTTCTGTATCGACACTAATACTTGATACTTCTGTTCGGTAAAGGAAGGAAGTTTGCGTGATAATATCCAGCATCTGTCAGCTCCCATAATAACATCGGTATGTCTAGACAGTGTTGACATTCTACATCAATAAACCCATTTCTGCTGGTTACCAAACCATCCAATAAACACCACACGGATCTTTAGTCTCACATCCTTAGTGCCAGATTTTACTGTCGCCGTGGAGGATGTTTTCTGGGAATTCGCAGTGGTACGTAAGAAAAATAAGCCTGGAACCCAACAATGTGTAGAAGTAAACTTAAATTTACAGAATGGGAAAAACTAGCATGGCAGATGGAAACATCCTGTCCTGAATCTCAATTCACACACATTCTCAGCCCTCCAGCTGCATCCTTTTTTCTGTCATCCCCTGGTGTCTGGTACCGTCTTTCATTCTGCTGATATCTGACCCAGCCTGCAGATGTAGGAACGGCATGAATCTTATCTGCAGGGATATAGAGGCTCGGGGATTTCTCGGGGAGCCATCTTCTTCCGATATTGCAGAGGATGCTGATAGCTAATGCACGGTAAAGGTGTTGGGGCAAAGAAAAGAGGGTGGACGTAGTGTGTGTGTGTGTGTGTGTGTGTGTGTGTGTGTGTGTGTGTGTGTGTGTGTGTGTGTGTGTGACTGTGTGTATGTGAGTGTGTGTGTGTGTGTGTGTGTGTGTGTGTGTGTGCGTGTGTGTATGTGTGTGTGTGCGTGCGTGCGTGCGTGCGTGCGCGCGCGTCTGTGTGTGTGCGTGTGCGTATGTGTGTGTGTGTGTGTGTGTGTGTGTGTGGTGTGTGTGTGCGCGCGCGCGCGCGTCTGTGTATGTGTGCATGCGTGCGTGTGTTTAGAAGGGAGGAGGAGGGTGGAAGGGGGAAGGGGATGAGAAAAAGATAGGAAAGTATTTAATTGGTATTATCGACAAGAAATCTGAAAGCCAGGCGTTTCTGATTTACTAGGAGTAGACCACAAAAAGTATGTTTTTAATGTATGTTTGTAATAAATGAATGAATAAATGAATAAACGAACGAAGAACGAATGAATAAAATAAACAAACGAACAAATAAACTCATAAATACATAAGTAAATAAATACATGTACGCACTTTGCTTCAAAACATATGTTCACGCTAAAGAAAAAAAAAAAAAAAAGGGGGGGGGGGGGGGGGGAGGCGAACATATGAACTGTGCTTTTTTTTTTTATAATGTACAGTTGTTGAAAATGAAATTCAAATGAAACGCTTTGACTGCTTTGTCGAACAAATGTATGTCTTCAGCTAAAATGCCACCTCCAAGAACAAAAATATGGAAAGAAAATGTCAAGTGTAAAATGTTTAAGAACGTTTCTGCTGTTTACACAGTTACGCTGTTTAGATGACAGATAGCGAAAAAAAAAATCAAACTGTGTTTCGTTTCCAAACTATCATCAGCTTAGACGCATGCATCCAAATCAGTGATGGCGGGAATATACAGCCCACATTTAAACCACTGAGGCACTAGCTTTCCCTCCCAGCCCCTTACCTCACCCCCACTTCACCCCCACACACCCCTCCCCCTTCCCTTCGCACACACATATATTTCATGCCAACAACGTGAATCGGACTTTATCAACACTCAGGAGGGCACTTCCTAAATGGACAGTAACAATTTGGACTCTGAAATCAGCCCTCTTCACCTGTTGCATTGCATATGCTGAACAGAACCCAGTCACAGTAAGCGCCACAAATCCTCACCATAACCCAGCATTCCAATCGTTCCGCCCTGGACCTTCTCCCGCAACCTTTGATCTTTCTTAAAGCCCCTCCCTTTAACCTTTCTCACCGCCCCTCGTATTGATGCGTGACCTCCCCTGTATGATTCTAAGAGTGCGGATGTTTCTCCGTTATACACTAGCACCAGCATGTTAGTGAGCGGTTTCTTTTTTGTGGCTTGTGACAGATGATGCCAGGACGGCGGGGAAGGGGGGGGGGGGGGGGAGAGGGCAGGTAACGGGAGGAAGAAGAGGCAATGGAGAAATGCTGTTGGTTTCCTTTTCGGATTTGGAAAGGTGGAGATTAAGGGATTAGCTTCAGTAAGTAAATGTTGTAGCCGGCCGTTTTGTCCGACCCGGCCGTTTTGTCCAACCTCGGACAAAACGACTAAAACCCGGCTGTTTTGTCCGACTTTCAATCTTTTGTCGGACAAAACGGCCTGGTTGGACAAAACGGCCTGCTCTAAATAAGCGGCCGTTTTGTCCGATATTTCACTGGCAAAGAAGTATAAATTCGTCGCGTTCTGGTTTTTTTGTTTGTTTGTTTGTTTGTTGTTGTTTTTTCTGTCTGTCTACCCCCAAGTAAAGAAATCACGTGGAAAAAAACCCATTCGGCCGTCATGCCCCCAGGTGGCCAATTTGGCGTCTTAAGCTGACCATTGGCCGTCAGGGACCATGACTATCGAGTGGATCTTATTCTCGTGATTTCTTTACTTGGCTGCAGGGGAGAGAGAGAGAGAGAGAGAGAGAGAGAGAGAGAGGAGAGAGAGAGAGAGAGAGAGAGAGAAGAAGACAGACAGACAGACAGACAGACAGACAGACAGACAGACAGACAGAGACAGGTGACACATCACGATACAAAATTTGAGGTGACTATGTCAAACCGTTGGGATCTTGGGACAAACAATTGACGCACCCCAATTTTGAGAGTCTGGCGTTGTCTGAATAGGTTTTCAATTTTCAAAGTCATACGCCAAGGTCATGACCTTGACCTTGAAATATTTTTTTTTTAAAAATATCTTCCAATCAAGTTGGCACAACATCACATAAAATTTGAATTGCTTCTGTCTACCTGTTCAGAATATATGATTGCAACAAAAATTTCCCCACCCTAAAATTTTTAGGGTCCAGCTATCTCCTCGACCTTGACCTTTACCCTGATTGGCCTACAAAGTCGTACGCCAATGTCATGACCTTCTTGTTCGGATCTCTTGCCATTCTTGTGCCACACCACCACACAAAGTTTGACGCGACTCCGACTTTCCGTTCGGAAGATATCTTTGAGACAGACAGAAAAAAACAAACAAACAAACAAAAACAAACAAAAAAAAGAAAAAAAAAAGAGAAAAAACAGAACGCGACGAATTTATACTTCTTTGCCAGTGAAACTGGGCAAAGAACAATTAAAAAATATATCGGACAAAACGGCCGCTTATTTAGAGCCGGCCGTTTTGTCCAACCAGGCCGTTTTGTCCGACAAAAGATTGAAAGTCGGACAAAACAGCCGGGTTTTAGCCGTTTTGTCCGAGGTTGGACAAAACGGCCGGGTCGGACAAAACGGCGGCTACAGGCTACAGTATGTTTAAAAAATGAGTGTGTCAGACAAAGAAGAAAAAAGCAACGAAAAAAGCGAGACTCAGTAAATTAAACTGAGTTATTTTCCAGAATCTTTACCGAGTCTGATTTGTGTTGGAAACCTGGTAAGCTCGTTGGCTGGAATCACAGGAGACAGGAACGGTTAAATACGCCTTCAAATGCCAAGGTAATAGATGTTAGAAGACCTATAATCCTACTTTGAGCAGTTAAACACAGCCGACCAGATATGCTCTTTTCAGGGCTGGGAAAAATGTCCTGTTGTGTTAAAAAAAAAATCACAAACCCAGAAATAAAGCATAGCTTCTTGCCAAGAGCATCATGCATTACATTTTGACTGTAGTTTAAAAACAAAAAAGCAAAACATAAAAAGGAATGCATACGAACGTCATGTAGGGGAGGTGACACTGTAAAACATGTAGGGGAGGTGACACTGTAAAACATGTAGGGGAGGTGACACTGTAAAACGAACTGGCGGCACTCTGAACAGTGTGTTCAATCTCAACGACCTCGACGCCAGAGTCGGAACGGGGGCAGGCATGTTATCAACGAAAAATGGAAGAATCAGTCATAGCCGTTGCCACACACATTCAGCTCAGCTACATCATTTCTACGTTTCTTTTTATTGTTGTCGTCATCATCGTTGTTATCGTCGTTGTTGTCGTTGTTGTTGTCATCGTCGTCGTCTTCGCTGCTGTTTGTATTGTTGTTGTTGTTGTTGTTGTTGATTTTCTTCTTCTTTTTCTTCTTCTTCTTCTTCTTGCTGTTGTTGTTCTTGCTGTTGTTGTTGTTGTTGCTGATGTTGTTGTTGTTCTTCTTCTTCTTCTTCTTCTTTTTCTTCTTCTTCTTTTTCTTCTTCTTCTTCTTCTCTTGCCTACCCTCCAACTTCTCCTCCTTCTCCTTCTTCTTATCTCCTTCTCGTCCTTCTTGTTCTTGCTCCTGCTCTTGTTCTTGTTGTTCTTCTTGTTGGTCTTCTTCTTCTTCTTCTTCTGCTCCTCATCCTCATCCTCCACCTCCACATCCTTCTTCTTCTTCTCCTTCCTCTTCTTCTTCTCCTTGTCTTCCTCCTTCTCCTTCTCCATCTTCTTCTTCCACTTCTCCAGATTTTAAGCGGATAGATGAATGTAATATAACAATGTATGTGATCGAATTCTGAAAAAAAGAAGAAAAGAAAGTTGGAGAGAGTCATTCGCTAGAAAATGACCATGCCTCCCAATAGGAACCTCTCTCTCTCTCTCTCTCTCTCTGTGTGTGTGTGTGTGTGTGTGTGTGTGTGTGTGTGTGTGTGTGTGTGTGTGTGTGTGCGTGTGTGCGTGCGTACGTGCATGTGTGCGTGCGTGCGAGCCAGCGTGTGTGTGTGTGTGCGTGTGCGTGTGTGTGTGTGTGTGTGTGTTGTGCATTGCACTTTTCGCGTCAAACTTTGTATTTGTCTTGCAGTCTGAAGCTTAAAAACCTCAAACTTTTGTCTCTAGGGACACTAATGTAACAATCTAAAATGTTATGATAAATCGGCCTACAGTCTGTACGTTATCAAGGGAACAGACGGACATGTGAAAGATATACACGCTCGCGCGTGCGCGCTCACGTGCACACACACACACACACACACACACACACACACACACACGCGCGCGCGCGAGCACTGTCATATGTGCACAGTTATGTGACATGTGATTCAACCTTCGTGAAAGGAATCTTTAAGTTGACTGAGCCAAGTCGATGCCTGCTCTCCGAGTATGATGAAGGCTATAGGCCTATCCCGTCAAAAATGGATTATTACGTCATATATAAGGTGTCACTTACACAGTAGAACTATTGTGACGTACAAAATTAATTCCTACACTGAGAGTGCAACTGACGGCTAACATTGTTCAATGTTATCCGGGATAGGCCTACCATTTATCAACAGATCTGGATAAATTTTCAGTTTTGGTGGTGAGGTGCTTCGTTTGAGATTGACACCGTGTGGTGGGCGGATTCAGGCACAGACGAAAGGCATTTAGTAGTGGCCTGACCCAGGTAGTAGGGTTAGGACAATCAATCCCTTTGACTGTATGTGAGCCTATGTGACTGAAGAAACGGCCTTGGGGGCCTGTGATGAGTGTTATATTTTCATGAGAAAGGGATACTGATTACTATTGCTAATTTTTAAAACTTTATCTTGAATAATAAGTTGAAGCCTCTTATTGGAGGGAACCTTATTCAGAGTTGGTAATTGAGACTAGAACGCGAGTGTACGTGTTTGTTTATTTGTGATTGTAGATGGATGGTCTCTGAACGGAGTGAGTAAACTTCTGTCCTATGTTTGATTTTGGCACACTCAATCCCCATCACACACACACACACACACACACACACACACACACACACACACACGCAGGCACGCACGCAGACACGCACGCACGCACGAAACACACACACACACACACACACACACACACACACACACACACACACACACACACACACATGCTTTTTAATGAATCGCACATATTCATGGACGTTTACCAGGACCCAAACAGCAATTTTTTCACCAGATTGCTTTTGCTTATTAATATTTTGTTCACTTCCTGGCGGCAACGTCAGTATTTGATTCCATTAAAAATCAGATACCAATGAAAAATCGTAGACCGCACCCAGCTGTTTATTAAATGATGCTAGAAGATCGGGTGACTTGCGAAGGAAGGGAGGGATGGGATGTGGGAGCGGTGAAGGGTTGGTGGGTGGGGGGGAGTGATAAATCGCACTACTCCACTGAGACAAGCAGTTCCATGTGAGGCACTTCCTGTTCTAGATTAGTGATGCCCGCTACGCTGTAACTGAAATAAAGTGTGTGTCGTGAACAAGCCAGAATTGTTTACCTTTCTGATGTTTCCATGACTTTTTGTCGTAAATCTCTCTCTCTCTCTCTCTCTCTCTCTCTCTCTCTCTCTCTCTCTCTTCTCTCTCTCTCTCTCTCTCTCTTTTGGCACCTTATTTTAATGCAGCAATAATTACACTTGCTGTTCATGTGTTGTGAATCTTGACTGTCTTCTTTGCTATTCCCACACGTTCATCTTAAGTATTTATCTATGGTACTGGTCGCTGTTGTATTCCCTGCCACACGCTGCATTTTTTCTACTTCTGCAGGCTCTCTTAGTCCATGCCTTTGTGAAGATATGAGATGATGTCTTTAACCTATACTGATCGATACACAACTTTTTTCTGTTTGCCTCTACAGGATATTCACTACATGAACACCGGAAGTGCTGCATGCCTATGTCTGTATCTACAGGATATACTCTGTATCAACACCAGAAGTACTGCATGCCTATCTCTGTATCTACAGGATATAGTCTGTATCAACTATACCAAGAGTACTGCATGCCTGTGTCTGTATCTACAGGATATGCTCTGTATCAACACGAGAAGTAGCCTATTGCATGCCTATCTCTGTATGAACACCAGAAGTATTGCATGCCTATGTCTATATGTAGTTATGTACAGCATAATTATACTCTGTATCAGCAAGTATTGTATGCTTATGTCTGTATCTACAGGATTTACTCAGTATTAACAACAGGAAGTAATGCATGCCTATGTCTGCATCTGCAGGATATAGTCTGTACCGACAACAGGAAGTACTGTATGCCGATGTCATATCTACAGGGTATACTCTGTACTAACAACAGGAAGTACTGCATGCCTGTTCTGTATCCATAGGATATTCTCTATATCAACGAGAAGCATTGCATGCCGATGTCTGTACATACAGGATGTGCTCTGTTTCAAAAGCCCGTACGCCAGATGTCCCATCTGCCGGGCTTGTTCTATATCAACGCGATAAGTATTGTACACCTCTTTTCGCATTAACGGCTATGTTCAGTGTTAACCCCTGAAAAGTCATTATGCCTCTGTCTGCAGTCAGTCTCTGTTGCCATGCTCCGAACGAATACAGACATAGTTTACATAAATGCTTGCACCGGGGGGACAGCTTCTGTGTAAACATCAATAGTACTGCACACATCTCTGCATCCGCAGGAAATGTTCTGTATCAACACTAGAAATATTTTAGACCTCTGCTTGGTAAAGAAGTGAAAAAAAGGGAGGGAATAATTTTCACAATATAACATGTCCATTCAGTATCGGCATCTTTATTCATTTCAGTCTTTCTGAACAGTTTCGACAAGAACTAGTGTAATAACTCCGACGGTTCCAGTAACCAAAGCAACCACATAAACACTACAATGACGTTAGCCATGACAGCTGGAAAGATCTCATTCTGATCGGCTATGATAGCTCTCTTCCACATAGCCGAAAACCAAGACTTTTAAGACCTAATCCCCTCACTCAACCATTCTCTTCACCAATGTGGAATTGAAAATGAAGAACATTTAGAACAAAGCCAGCACGCAGTATCCTCACGTTAAGCCGCCCTCTCTGCGACATCTTCTGCCCTCCTATTATTTCTTCTTTCAGCCCGCCTCTTATGGCATCGCATGACTTCCCCTGTTAGTACAGACTGTATCCTGTTGGTATAGACAGTGACTTCACATGTTAGTACAGACTGTATCCTGTTGGTACAGACTGTATCCTGTTGGTACACACTGTATCTTGTTGGTGTAGACAGTGACTTCCCGTGTTAGTACAGACTGTATCCTGTTGGTGTAGACAGTGACTTCCTCTGTTAGTACAGACTGTATCCTGTTGGTGTAGACAGTGACTGACAGGCTTAAGAAATGTCAAGCGTGCCTAATTTTCCTCGTCGCTGTGGAGAATGTTTTTTGAGGTTAAAGGCACAGGGATGGAGTGATTGAGAAGGGGGAAGACAAAGAGATTATGGAGCATTGCAGTGCAGAGTTCCGTGCAACAAATAAATGCATAAAAGTAAAAACTAATTAATAAATGAAAAGAACGTGCACACACCCGTCAATCAAATTAAACAAACAAAATCAAGAAGAACAGTGTAATAGATTACACCAACAGAACTAAGACAGACCCGACAGTTGTGTCCCATCCTCCGGAAGTAGGAATATTGGTGTCATGCACACCACTACACTCCCCGCTGAGAACAAACCGGCTCGCAAATTTCAAACAATACACAAAGAAATGCCATATTCTCAACATTTTAGACTCTAGGAAATGCCAGATTCTCAATACCTTAGACTCAAGTAAATACCAAATGACTCAAGGAAATGCCAAATTCTCAATACTTTAGACTCAAGGAAATGGCATATTCTCGTCAATGACCATGGCACCACCAAAGTGGAAGCCAAGAATCTTGAGACGTAATCTGTAACCTTCTCCCGACAGTTTCGCGGAATTTATCGAATGGAAAAGCATTCATGGCAGGTGCCTGACCTCAACCCACTCACACTCACCACTCCAATATCTCTTGATTCCTCTCTTTGGTCTCTGGTACCGTAGCTTACTCTGCGGATGGCTGATACAGTCTGCAGATGTAGAAAGAACATGTCTTGTCTCTGCTGGGGACCACCTGCTACAGGGATTTCTGGGGTGGCCATCTTCTTCCATTGCTGCAGAGGGTCTTGAATTTTGATGCCCGGTAAAGGTGTGGGGCGAGGGGAAGAGGACTGTGGTTGGGCGGCGTGGTGGAGCAAAATGAGGGGAAGAGGACTGTGGTTGGGTGGCGTGGTGGAGCAAAATGAGGGGAAGAGGACTGTGGTTGGGCGGCGGGGTGGAGCAAAAAGAGAGGAAGAGAGATGAGGAATGAGTTACTTTCGTTGCCAAGAAATTTGGAACTCAGGTGATTCTGATTGACTTGGAGTATACAGAAGAAGCAATGCAGGTTCGAAATAGGCAAACGAGGAAACAAAACTAATAAACAGCTAAATAAATAAATAGTAAAATTAATATTTAGCTAGCTAGCTAGCTAGCTAGATGAATAGCTAGATGTAGATAGATAGATAGGTAGGAAGATAGATATGTAGATAGACAGATAGATAATGATTATGATAATTAAATGAATAAATAAACAAATAAATGCATACATAAATAAATACATCAATCAATAAATGAATGAACACATGAATTTCTCAAATAGCACAGAACAGCTCGCACTGACGAAAAAAAGCGTAAACATGTAGCATAAACTTTCTTTCCCATGAGATGTATCTATTGAAAATTATATTGAAAGGAAAGTAATTTGGCTATTTCATCAAGCAGACGTGTATCCCTAGCTGGTGTCTCTTAAAAAAAATTACTTCGCATTCAACTATGCACGATTCTGCCAGGCTATTGTCAAAGTAAACAAAATATCATTAAACACTTTTGACTTCAAAATAAGGAAGAACATCCTCACAGTTTACCAGCAGCAGCAGCAGCAGCAGCAGCGACAGAAGCAGCAGCAGCAGCAGCAGCAGCAGCAGCAGAAGTAGTAGTAGTAGTAGTAGTAGAAATAGAACGTTATCATCATCATCATCATCATCATCATCATCTTTATTTTTAGTAGTAGTAGTAGTAGTAGTAGTAGTAGTAGTAGTAGTAGTAGTTGTTGTTGTTGTAGTGGTGATGGTAGTATTTGTAGTAGTAGTAGTAGTAGTAGTAGCAGTGGTAGTAGACGTAGTGGCAGACGTAGTACTTACATAGCGCGTTTCACGGTTAGAGACCGAGCTCCAAGCGCTTTACTATCCACGCACTCGTTTACACCTGGGGCTGAAGGACTGCCTGCTGGCGCCAGTCATATCTTCCCGTGCCATCCAGTGGAACATGAGTCACTAACCTTTTTACTCATTCCCTTGAGTTTTCCACTGAGGATGTATGCTATGTGTCATCCAAACCAAAGAACGAACTGGCCTTCACTTCCGAAAGTTGTTGACGCGATTTCATGTGTGTGCAAGATGTTATGTGCGCATTAACACGAAGAAGCTCGGTTTAAAGTCTCATTCGAAGAATGTTTCGGGAAATGGGATCAGTACTCGAGGAAAACAAAGACACTGTAGGAAGGGCACTAATCTCACTCTGTGTGTGTGTGTGTGTGTGTGTGTGTGTGTGTGTGTGTGTATGTGTGTGTGTGTGTGTGTGTGTGTGTGTGTGTGTGTGTGTGTGTGCGTGCGTGCGTGTGTGTGTGTGCGTGTGTAGGTAGGTAGGAGAAGGTGGAGGGAGGCACAGAGAATTCTGGGAAAGCCATATTTCTTCGTTGTTACGGTGAAATTAAATTGTTGATGCTAAGCTTGAATTCCAGAGAGTGAAAAGGGAATGAATGTAACTTTAAGAACGAACAGTCAATGCTACTTTTTCAGAGTTGGATGTGTCTTCGTAGGTATAATGTTAACACTGGTGTGGCTGAGTTTACCAGCAAGAAGAGCAGTGTATAGTGTAAGAGTAACAGATTTATAGAAGACTCTGCGTTTGAGTTTGTTAAGTTTGGAGTGAAAACCATTGTCTGTGACGAGTCTAAATCAGTAAGTCATGTTATATTTGAACGGACTGATGGAAGCTGAATGTAATTTGAAACCGTGAAAGAAGGGTTGAGTGGTCTATAGTAGTAACGGCAGGTGACAAAACAAGTGGAGTAAGAAGAGGGAGTTCAGAGTGTAGAGCAGAATGGTTTCAGAGCTGGTGTGAGAACCACAGGCAGACAGGAGCGGCTGGAGGAGATTGTTGTAAGAATGAATGAAAGAAAGAATGAACAAAAGAACTCCTGTCGGGGTATTATGTCAGGCTGATGACTAGAAGGAGGTGAACCTTTCTACTCTTACTTTACAACAAAAAGTAGGCAGCGAGAAACCGCCTTTGTTGATCATTCAGACAGCGAGACAGAAGGGAAAGAGAGGGGCGGTAGGGGTCACGAGGAAAGGGAGAGGGGGTGGGGAAGAAAAATGAACAGAAGGAAAGAAGGAATGGATGAACTGTGGTGCAGACATAAAATGTGCTTCCAATACAACGCCACGTTGGCAGGTGAAAAATGTTCTTGACTACTTTGTCAGTCACTAAGTGAGATAGACAGAAAAGTGAGCGAATACAGTTGGGAGAAAGGGGAGATGCAAAGTGATGGCAAGAAATGAGGCTGAGGAAGAAGAAAATGGGTGTGGAAGAGGGGTTGTCTGCTTCGATCTCTCCGTGCAGATTCCAAATGACCTAAGGAACCACGGACGCTGATAAAGGTGCAACATTGATAGCGACACTCTCCTGTCAAAAGACGTCTTCCACAAATCTTAAAGCACCATATTGGTTTTTTGTTGTTTTTTTTTCAGGACGGACAGAAAAGGTTGGTTCGCTTGAACGTGTTTGGGGCCTCCCTGGGTGATCAATTTTTCGCATAAAGGGCAAGAAATTGGGGACTGGGAACCGCTGTTGACAGATCTGATTAGGCTGCTGATAGAAAGAGGTAGACTCTCAGAGGTTTCTGCATGGATTTCTATAGTTCATGCGTTCAAACGCTCTTGTGTGTGTGTGTGTGTGTGTGTGTGTGTGTGTGTGTGTGTGTGTGTGTGTGTGTGTGTGTGTGAGTGCGCGCGCGCGCGTGCATGCGTGCGTGGATTCACGCGTGCGTTGGTCCATGCGTGCGTGCGTGTGAGTTGTGTGTGTGTGTGCGCGCGCGCGCGCGCGCGCGCGCGTGTGTGTGTGTGTGTGTGCGTGTGTGATTATGTGTGTGTGTGTCTAGTCAAGTCAAAATTATCTTTACAATAACCTTCACAGCTTATTTTTTATCCTGCCCTCAGGACCTGGCCTCTGCCACACATGCACATACACACACATGCACATGCGTGCATACGCACATGCACATACACGAGTGCGCACATACACGCGCACACACGAACACGCACGCGCGTACCCACACGCGTATGCGTATACGCTCACATACAAAAGCACATACACACATATATGTAAACACATATGCAGAAACGTGCGTATACTCACACAAGCCCACAAATCACACATACACACACATGCGCATGCACCTCACACACACACACACACGCACACACACACACACACACACACACACACACACACACACACACACACACACACACTAACTCACTCACTCACTCACTCACACGCACACACACACACGCGCGCGCGCGCGCATACATATGCCACGTGCACACACACACACACACACACACACACACACACACACACACACACAAGCGCGCACACATGCATGCGCGTACGCACACACACACACATGCATACGCATACACGCACATGCATACGCACACACACACACACGGGCCCGTGCCCACACACCCATGCACACACATCGTGTACACTCACCACATACACATACAATGATAATAATGGAACAACCAATGTTAGGTAAGGTACTCAACGTCTGACCAGCGCGCTGGACGAACGCGTAGGTCAGACATCTGCAAAGTCGTAGCCACATGACATTCTTCATAAATTCTCTCATCTTAGTCGTTAATTCATTTATCCATCAGCTTTAAATCATGCGCATTGTGGTGTCAAAACTTAGCGGATGTGGTGTACAATATAGTGGACTAATCCGCACGAAATGACGCCTTTTTGATGAAACTGAAACTGAACTTGCTGTCGAGCTCTCCCAACAGTTTCTCCATAGCAGTGTTATAAACCGTTATGAAAAAGTTACCAGTTTTAATTGAATGTCAATGGGAGCAGACAATGTCAGCTTCCGCTCTTATCCACAGCTGATATCAGGAACAGGTAATCTTAGTGATGCTGTCGTAAGACAGTGACGTGCAGGAGATATCAGGAACAGGTAATCTTAGTGATGCTGTCGTAAGACAGTGACGTGCAGGAGATATCAGGAACAGGTAATCTTAGTGATGCTGTCGTAAGACAGTGACGTGCAGGAGATATCAGGAACAGGTAATCTTAGTGATGCTGTCGTAAGACAGTGACGTGCAGGAGATATCAGGAACAGGTAATCTTAGTGATGCTGTCGTAAGACAGTGACGTGCAGGAGATATCAGGAACAGGTAATCTTAGTGATGCTGTCGTAAGACAGTGACGTGCAGGAGAAAATGAAATCAAACGTCTGTCTTCCTAGGGAGAAGAGGAAGAAGTGGGGAGGGTTGGGACGGAGGGTGAGGGTCCTAGTTCTTTTGACATTCGAGCAATGACTCAAATGTTATTTTTTTTTCGGTGGCCAGTGCCTTTGTCAAAGAAGCGGCAGCAAAGAGATCGATTACAAAAGTCTGTGCCAGTCCGGTTTGATGTACGAGATAAAAAGAGTACTTACAAGACCGAACTGAAGAGCTCAGACGGGATTTGTCGGCTCCTGAAAACGATGTACAAAACAGACACATTCTTTGGAGCCTAGTGCCATTTCGGCAATTTGCACACGCCTCTGTTTCTAGGAACAGCAACCTTTCTTATAACCTTTCTAATAACAGCTTTCATATAACCTTTCTTATAACAGCTTTCATATAACCTTTCTTATAACAGCTTTCATATAACCTTTCATATAACAGCTTTCATATAACCTTTCTTATAACAGCTTTCATATAACCTTACTTATAACAGCTTTCATATAACCTTTCCTATATCAGCTTTCATATAACCTTTCTTATAACAGCTTTCATATAACCTTTCTTATAACAGCTTGTGTCTTGCCTTGAACTTCTTCAGCTCACATTTTGTCTGACAGTCGGTCGCACTGTCTTCATTGCTGGAACGATGGTTGTTAAAATGGTGATGTTTTTACAGTACGTTTTTTTTCTTTATTTCAAACTACGATATCAAATAATAATTAGCAGTACGTACTTGTCTATTTGTTTTTCACCAGAACTGCCCTATTAGATTCATAATCAGTTAATCATATTACAGCATAAATCACCGTCACTGTCATCAACATTTAGAAAATCTTCAAATACATAGTCGATGACGTGAATTTTGACATACCACAGCTGTGATCTTTTAATGTTTTAACACTTTGTCGAATATTCTCGCGTCAGATGTCCGACTTCAGTGCCAATGTGAGTGATTGGACAAGGCTGTAGCCGTTCTGTTCCTATTCTGTAGCCTTCAGTATCAAGGCGGTTTGAAATAAGAGGTTAAACGAGTGCACACATGTCTCAAATTACAAGCCCAGCTAGGATTTCACCGCACCAGGAAAACGTTAAGTTAGTCGTCCACGATCCATTCCTGTCCCAAATACATTCGTAGGATGCGGGTTTAAGTAATGTTGAGCGGATTGTCTTCCCCTGTAAATGACGATCCTCCGAATCTGGGCATGTTTTATACGCCTGTCGACTTTTCCGATGCATATGTTTTAATCACTTCCTGGTCAACGATGTTGCACAATGTACGTCCTGCTCTTTGTTGTGTCTTTCATTGACGTACGGAAAATAGGAATGGCATGACCAGTGTACCTAATCACACACACACACGCGCGCGCGCGCGCGCACGCACGCACGCACGCACACGCACGCACGCACGCACGCACGCATGCAAATACGTACACATTCACATCCCCTGCCCACTGCATCCCTTTCCATCAACGCCAGGAACGGTGTTATAGGATGCATCATTGATGACCAAAATGCAATATCCACGGAGTGTTGGGTTAACAATTTAACTACGAAAGTCATTGCTAAATTCAGCGCTTTAGTTCTTTTCTTTCCTCTGGTACGAAGGCCTCACATCTTTGGAGCGCCTGAGACTAGATTCCTCTGCGCAGCACAGATACATTCCTTCTTTTCTTCTAGCTGGTGTTTTGTTGTTTAATATCAAAACAACATGGACACACATCCGCATGTGTCGCATGTACGTATCTAAAACAGTGTCAAAGACTGTTTTGAAATCATAACAATGGTCTATAACACTCATTCTTTTAATTGCTTTGCGAACTATTTCTGTTCTTCCATTCGAAACATGCAAACAATGTTTAGCTAAAAGCTCGATGAGTTTAACACTAAAGTTATTTGCAACATTATGTTATGTGTGTGTGTGTGTGTGTGTGTGTGTGTGTGTGTGTGTGTGTGTGTGTGTGTGTGTGTGTGTGTGCACGTATGCATGCAAGTGTGTGTGCTCACGTGTGCACGTGAGTGCGTGCGTGCGTGCGTGCGTGCGTGAGTGCGTGCGTGCGTGCGTGCGTGTGTGTGTGTGTGTGTGTGTGTGTGTGTGTGTGTGTGTGTGTGTGTGTGTGTGTGTGTGCGCGTGTTGTTGTTCTCTTCCTGAAAATAATGTGTGGAACATGGTGCCAGAGAGAGAGAGAGAGAGAGAGAGAGAGAGAGAGAGAGAGAACGAAAGTGGTGAAAGGTCGTGCACCTTATCCAGCTGTTCATCTAACCAAGTTATGGACAAGGCTGGTTGGGAGCTGTAAGACGTGATTGGGAGAAGAGGAGAAAGGCCGGATGACCTTCGATTGGGTTGATTGGAGGGCAGGCGGAAGGGGAGGGGGGGGGGGGGGGGTGTTGGAGGTGTGGGGGCAGAGGAGGACCTCAGGGAGCTACTGGTGAGATAAGCAGTACCATGTGAGACACTTTTTTTTAACGGTATACCCTGTGCCACGATTGTAATAGAACTTCCTTGTGTCGTAAACACGCCAGATTTATCGTTTACACTCCTGATGTTTGCACAATTCTTCCTGGTAAATCTGTTTTTGTATTTGTCCCTGTCTGTCTGTCTGCCTGTCTGTCTGTCTGTGTAGCTGGCTGGCTGGCTGGCTGTCTGTCTGTCTCTCCCTCTCTCCCTCCCACTCTCTCTCTCTCTCTCTCTCTCTCTCTCTCTCTCTCTCTCTCTCTCTCTCTCTCTCTGATGGTCACTATACAAATATATAAGATTCTGGATGCAGTGTCACTGATTGTTTCATGCTGCCGAACGAGATATTAGCACTGGTTCATGACTCATGTGAACTACACGTTGGTGAAAGGATCGGGTCTGATCACATGCCTGTTGCAGTTCGAGTAATTTTCCATATGATAACCAAGTCATTGCTAGTGAAAAAGGTAAGTCATAAGGAAATGATAGAGAAAATCGTTAGAAATAGTGAGAATACGGATGCTTTTCATGACTCGCTTTGTAAAAGCGACATAATATAGCAGGTTGAACAGTGCTATGGATTTAATAGACTCAGATGTTTATGAAGCATTAAATGTGTTTAATGAATGTGTTAAAGACTTTGTGAATTGTATGAAGAAGTATATACGTATTAATAAAGAAAAGGCACCATGTGACTGGTGCGATCAGGAGCGCGAAATCACCAAGAGAAAAGTGAGAAGGCTTCTTAGAGATAGTTGTTAGTTCTGGGTAAGTAAGACCAACAAATGTGTACCATCGCTCGACATGAATATAAGCATTTACTGAAAAGGAAGAGGAAAGACTTTCACAATAGATTGATGTACAGACTTGGTACATCAGTAGAGAACCAGAGAGAATTCAGGGACACTGTCCGCAAAGTTTCCTTTAATAGAAAGCAACCAAGAAACACGATCACAGTTGACAAATAGTTCCCCGTGCTTTAAGTCCTTATTAGAAATATATGAAATTGTTTCTACTGATCATGAAATTGTGGCTGATAATGACTGCAAAAGTTGCATTGATCGTCCTACTTCTAAAGAAGAAGTATTGTGGCCTTAAGAAAATTG
The DNA here is from genome assembly GCA_033310375.1 of Conus canariensis. NCBI lineage: Eukaryota > Metazoa > Mollusca > Gastropoda > Neogastropoda > Conidae > Conus > Conus canariensis. The sequence continues at coordinate 56,250,104 of CM065724.1, forward strand.
AAAATTCGGAAAGCAGCAGGTCCGCATGGCATTGTTAGCGAGTTACTGAGGTACTCAAAAGACCAAGTTGTAGACTATTTCGCAAAATTATTCAATACATTTTTTGACGAGAGGATGTTTCCGAAAAATTGAACAAAAATTATTTCGCAATTGTTTAGAAAAGAATACATTAATAATAATCCCAATAATCACATAGGTATTTCTCTTACTGATAAAAATAACAAACTTTACAGTTTCGTTGTCTATAACAGGTAACAAGAATAGATAGATGAGAACAATGGTACCGGTGAGTATCAAGCAGGCTTTGAAAAAGGATATTCGATGGTGGATCACATATCCACACTGTTAGCACTCATACAAACAAGCAAAAAATAAAGAAAAAAAAAGACAGTTGTCATTTAACCGAAAACTTTATGTAGCTTTCATAGACTTTGAAAAAGCGTTTGATTTCATTAATAGAAATCTGCTATGGCTTGTTTTATGTAAAAAGATGCATCAATGGTATGTTGCTCAAGTGTATTCAAGGTATGTATGAAAATGTAACGTATAGAGAAATATGTGAATCGAAACTTTCTGATTACATAAGGTGCACAGCTGGAGTGAAACAGGGAGACGCATACAGCCCTGTACTATTCTTTTTTGTATTAATGAGTTAGCACGGAAGATATGGTGCTGTCTTCTCGCATATTGCATTCGAGTTTGTTCATTTTTCTTTAGCTGATGATGTCATTTTATTGTTAGAGACTGTTGTGGGGCTGCAGACACAGCTGAACAATATGCATCGTACTGCTTCTTCACTTCAATGGAAGGTTAATATGAATAAAAGTAAGATAATTGTGTTTCGAAAGTGACTTTTATAAGAGTCAGAGAACGATGGCTTTTTGATGGCCTGATAATGCCAGTATTTAATGTTTATAAGTGTCTACGCCTGGGAATATTTATCTCACTCGTTTGAGTTTCCCTGCGGCCAGCAAGGCTCTTGCTGGTCGATTGAAATATGCGTCGTTATGAATGGTACAGGAGCTGTATGCTCTAAATAATTATTCCTTTAAACTGTTCATAAAACGTTTTGATACGCGTGTTCAGCCAGTATTACCATACAGACCACCAGCCAAGTCTTCGCCTAGGCCAAATGGAATACCATGCCTGCTGTATAAGAAATGTCCCAACGTCCTCGAGTGGCTCTATAAAATGATAAAATCAGCATGGAGGAACTTGAAGATCAGTGACCGATGGATGATAGCTGATGGAGTGTACATTCTCAAAGAGCAAAACTCGAGTGACATCAACCAGTTTTGACCAGTATCACTTCTGAACGTCGAGGGGAACATCGTCTTCTCTGTCATGGAAGCCAGACTGACTAAATACCTGACAGAAAATGAGTATTTGGATTTGTCAGTCCAGATGAGAAATATCCCATGCGTCTCTGGCTGTGTAGAACATGCCACTATGATTTGGGAAGCAATCCAAAGAGCTATGGCAGAAAACGGGACGTCGACATGGTGTGGCTCGATCTGGCAAACGCATGTGGATCAGGTCCACACAAGATGATTCAACGGGGTCCTCAAGATGCATTATGTCCCAAAGATCATCAGAGATATGCTGAGGAAGTACTTCCATGGCTTCTCAGTGAGGTTCTCCACAAAAGAATACACAACAGTCTGGATCAATCTGGAAATTGATATAGCAAGGTGCTGTGCAATTTCTCCAATACTGTTTGTGTTGGCAATGGTGGTCATCTTGAAAGCTGCCATGGGTTGTACAGGTCCAGCAGATCTCAAGAATGGATACCAAATGCCCCCTCTAAAGGCCTTCATGGATGATACAACATGCTTTCCACCACGGAAGACAAAACACGCAAAATGCTGAAGCAGCTAGACAAATTAGTTGCTTCATCCAGGATGAATTTCAAGCCAAAGAAATCACAAAGCCTGTCCTTGCGGAAAAGAAAAATAGCAAAAACAGTCAAGTTCACTATAGTCAACCAAGCCATCCCAACTGTAACAGAACCAGTCAAGAGCCTTGGAGTGTGGTATGATGACTCCTTGAAAGACACAAAGAATGGAGAGAAAATCAAGCAAATAGCAGAAGAAAGGCTGCAGATAATAGACCAGTGTGGGCTTCCTGGCAAGTACAAGGTCTGGTGTTTACAGTTCATGCTGATCCCGAAGCTTCTGTGGCCTCTTCTGATATATGGTATCAGCACGAACACTGTGGAATCAGTGGAGGCCAGAATCAACATGTACACAAGGAAATGGCCAGGTGTCCCACCAGGTCTCACTGACGTTAGACTCTATTGCCGCCAAGCAAAGCTGAAGCTTCCTCTAAAATCCATCCTCGAGGAATACAAAGTGGGTAAAGCAAGGTTACTAAACATGTTTGAGGACTCCAAAGACAGCGTTGTGAGATCAGCCCGGCCAAAGCTAAAGACTGGCAGAAAATGTCAGGTTCGGGAGGCAGTAGACGTGACAGAGGAAAACCTCAAGATCAAAGAAATAACAAGCCACACACAGACCAACAGACAGGGGTTGCAATCAACAGAATTGAAATGGTGGTCAAAAGCAAAAGGAAAAGCAAAGAGAAACATGGTAACAGAGGAGCTGAAGAAAGAAGAGGACGCCAAGAGAATCCAGAAAGCAGTCCAGCAAGGCCAGCAAGGACTACGTAGGAAAACGCACTGCAAAGAAGTCTCACCTGGAATGATATGTGACACATGGCATCTCTTACTGTCAGCTTCATCCTCAGATCTGTGTATGACCTCCTGCCCTCGAATTCGAACCTAGTCAAATGGGGGAAATCAGATGACCCCACGTGTCCACTCTGTCACGGCAAACAAACAGTGGAACATGTCCTGAGTTCGTTCATGCAAAGCAGCTCTAATCCAGGGAAGGTACACATGGAGTCACAACCAAATGCTAATGGAGATCGCACATGCAGTTAGTACTGCTGGAGGAAGATTTACGCCACCAGTAGCTCTAGCAACAAAGTTCTGCAAAGCAGGAGGCCACATATCATGGTCTGAAACAGCAGTGATATCAAGAGCATGGAACCAGAGATTACTGGATGGCGCAGATGACTGGGGATGCACAGCAGACCTCCCAGAATGGGAGAACCATCCGGCGATCACCAGGAAGAGTGGCATGAGACCAGCTATTGTTCTCCACTCAGGTTCATCGAAACAAATGATTCTGATCGAGCTGACTGTGCCATTCGAAAGCAGAATGGAGCAAGTGGACGTCTATAAGACTGAGAAGTATGCCAGTCTAGCGAGCAGCTTGAGGGAATCCGGTTTCCAGGCCCGGATCCTCGCCACAGAAATTGGAGCTAGGAGATTTGCAGGCTCATGAGCCTAACAACACCTCATGAAACAGCTCGGGATTTCAGGTAAGAAGAGGACCAGAACCCTGAAGGCAATGGCAGAGGCAGCCGAAAAGAGTGCCAGCTGGATCTGGTGGAGTAGGAACAAAAGTGAACTTCATGAGGCTTCAATCTCCCAACTTAGAACAGGTGTTAGCAGTGGGGTAAGACATCCGTCTCAAACGAGAAAATGAAAATAACTTTATAGCAATGTTTCATCAACGTTTGTCTGACTGCAAATGGCAAACCTGGAATAATCACATGTATACCGGTGAAAGATTTAATTTGCAGAGAACGTTTCGTAATACCTATGATGTTAAGCA
>CM065724.1:56256283-56291283 GCA_033310375.1 Conus canariensis
CGCGGACGCTCGCATGCACCCCCCCCCCCCCAACACACACACACACACACAGAGAGAGAGAGAGAGAGAGAGAGAGAGAGAGAGAGAGAGAGAGAGAGAGGAGAGAGAGAGAGAGAGAGAGAAGCTAGCAATCTGGAGAGAGAATCTTACGCTTTCACCTGCCAGTTCCATGAAATTTGCAGACTGAAAAACTGATCACAGCAGGCTCGACCCCGCCTCTGTGAACCCACTGCAGTCTCACCAGTCCACCTCTGTGAACCCACTGCCAGTCTCACCAGTCCACCTCTGTGAACCCACTGCCAGTCTCACCAGTCCACCTCTGTGAACCCACTGCCAGTCTCACCAGTCCACCTCTGTGAACCCACTGCCAGTCTCACCAGTCCACCTGAATCTTTTCTTCCCTCAGCCCAAAGCTCCTGGTATCATTTTTTTTTATTTCTGATGCCTGACACATCCTGCAGATATAGAACGGGGTCTGGCTGGCACAGAGATTTTCAGGGAGAGCCCTATTTTCTGATGTTGCAGAGGATGTTGATAGCTGAGGCCAGGGAAAGGTGTGGGGGCAGGGGAAAGAGGACGGAAGTGATGGGGGTTGGGGATGAGGGGAAAGGTGTGGGGGCAGGGGAAAGAGGACGGAAGTGATGGGGGTTGGGGATGAGGGGAAAGGTGTGGGGGCAAGGGAAAGAGGACGGAAGTGATGGGGGTTGGGGATGAGGGGAAAGGTGTGGGGGCAAGGGAAAGAGGACGGAAGTGATGGGGGTTGGGGATGAGGGGAAAGGTGTGGGGGCAAGGGAAAGAGGATGGAAGTGATGGGGGTTGGGGATGAGGGGAAAGGTGTGGGGGCAGGGGAAAGAGGATGGAAGTGATGGGGGTTGGGGATGAGGGGAAAGGTGTGGGGGCAGGGGAAAGAGGATGGAAGTGATGGGGGTTGGGGATGAGGGGAAAGGTGTGGGGGCAAGGGAAAGAGGATGGAAGTGATGGGGGTTGGGGATGAGGGGAAAGGTGTGGGGCAAGGGAAAGAGGATGGAAGTGATGGGGGTTGGGGATGAGGGGAAAGGTGTGGGGGCAAGGGAAAGAGGATGGAAGTGATGGGGGTTGGGGATGAGGGGAAAGGTGTGGGGGCAGGGGAAAGAGGATGGAAGTGATGGGGGTTGGGGATGAGGGGAAAGGTGTGGGGGCAGGGGAAAGAGGATGGAAGTGATGGGGGTTGGGGATGAGGGGAAAGGTGTGGGGGCAGGGGAAAGAGGATGGAAGTGATGGGGGTTGGGGATGAGGGGAAAGGTGTGGGGGCAGGGGAAAGAGGACGGAAGTGATGGGGGTTGGGGATGAGGGGAAAGGTGCGGGGGCAGGGGAAAGAGGATGGAAGTGATGGGGGTTGGGGATGAGGGGAAAGGTGTGGGGGCAGGGGAAAGAGGACGGAAGTGATGGGGGTTGGGGATGAGGGGAAAGGTGTGGGGGCAAGGGAAAGAGGACGGAAGTGATGGGGGTTGGGGATGAGGGGAAAGGTGTGGGGCAGGGGAAAGAGGACGGAAGTGATGGGGGTTGGGGATGAGGGGAAAGGTGTGGGGGCAAGGGAAAGAGGATGGAAGTGATGGGGGTTGGGGATGTGAAGGGTGATAAGAGGAAGATATGAACGGACAGCTTTAATTTTATTGACAAGAAATGTGGAAGGCAGATGATTTTGATAATTACCTGGAGTAGACAAAAAGTATTGCAGATTTGTAATAAACAAACAAACAAGAAATAAAGAAACAATGAAATAAAGAAATATATAAATGAATAAATTTATAAATGAATAAATAAATAAATGTATGAATAATAACTGCTGATTTTATAAGCAGTACAGGTTTGCCGATACTGAAGAACGAAAATGAAATGCTGAACATTTATACTTTCTTTTTCTCTTTGGAAATAGGTACATTCAACGTAATATTGAAATAAAAACACGTGAACGGCTTTGTCTTACAGAAGTACATCTTTAGCTTACACAGTAACCACGGTTTCTAATGTGTGTAATTCTGCCATTCCATCCCAAGAAAAGCAGGATATTGCACAAGCGATACTGTTCTAAGATATAAAGAAAGCAACCACGCAGCTTAAAATCCATGACAGCTGAAGAAAAAGAAACCGTTAGCTTTATGTGCCAAAGTTGGGGCTTTCGTTTTCAGTACCACCATAATGGACGCGGTCATTGGCATTAAGGATGACTGATTGTTCAAACCCAATTTGAAACTCTCCACCTCCACCCCTCCGCACTCACCCCATCCCCTCACCACCCCACCCCCCACCTCCCGGTTCCATTTCCCACTCCTCTCGCCCGCCAAGTAAAACAGCACAGACAGAACTTTCACTTCAAATGGATCGGGCTTTATCACAACCCTATCGGTCAAGAGGGCACTTCCAGAATGGAAAGTAACAATTCAGACATTGAAATCAGCACTCTTCACCTGTTGTTCAGGATAGACAGATCAAGAACGTAATCATGATAACTGCCAAACACCTCCACCATAACTCAACATCCTCCCTCATTCCACCATAACTCAACATCCTCCCTCATTCCTATCATTCCATATTGTGCCTTCTCCTGTAGCCTTTGACCTTTCTCACCGCCGCCTGTGTTGATGCGCAACCCCTCTTGTATGATTGCGGGAGTGTGCATGTTTATCTGCTACACATCAGCACCAGCATTTCAGTGAGCTGCTTCTTCTCCTGTGTCTGCAGAGGATGTTGATAGATGGTGCCAGATAAGGGCAGAGGGGAGAGGAGAGGTAAAGGGAGGAAGATGGACGCCAAGGAGAAGCAGGGAAGAGTGCTCCCTTTTTAATATCAGAAGATAAGACACTAAGACATTAGCTGCAATGGGTAAACAGGAAGACGTGGATGTGTTACAAAAAAAGGAGAAAAGCGATGCGGAAAGGTTAAAGCTGATGGCCATGGGGGCCGTGAACCAACAGAGGTTTACCGTGGCTGGAATACGATGGAAGTCGGAGCCCATTACTCGTCTTCCATCCTCTTAATCGTCTCTCATTTGAATCAGTAGCCATTTACTGCCATATGGACGGTGACGATCTATAAGTAGTAACAATACTACCCCCCCCCCCCCCCCCCCACCAAGAGGTTTGAAATCATAGCCATTAGATCTGCAAGAAAATGCTCCAACTATTTGACGTTAGGCCGCTCTAAGATGCCGCATTAAGAAAAACAGAATAAGTGCGTTATTCTGAGATTTTACATGAATCCTTACAGACTCACTACAGATGTTTATCAACGTGACTTCCAGGAATCAGAAGAGATGAGAAGAGCTTGTTATGCCCTACTCCAAGGTAACATGTTTTAGGCATTTCTAGCCTCCATTATTGAAACTCAGCCCACCAGACAGTCTTTTCGGGCAGTCACACATAGGAAGCATGTCATGTACAGCAAATTACATGGCAACAAAAGCGCATTTGTGAATTCAGAAAAAAGCTACACACCTATTTAGGAATAATCTACATCAAGTTGAAAATGATGAGTGATCTATCGATATCCTCAAGCCAGTTACAACCAGGCTGTGCTGAGGACACCAGGCATTCTCATGAATGTTTGAGCGCCTTTTGCTTTCATGCTTAGACATTGACCCGATCTCCAGATGATGAACAGTTCCAAATTGACCTAAGCATTTACTCAGGTCTTTCTTTGTATTCTTGTTACACTCTGATCGTACGAACATCTGCTGCCATATGTACCAGCCAAGTGTAGAAGTTGCTAAATCCATTTCTGCGGAAGAGAGATCATTCTGTTAATAACGTTTAGGTAGGCCATCCGTTACGTTTTGTGATCGGGCACACTCGATCCTTGTTCTTTTAATGGCCGTGATTTTTATTTTTCCCTCAAGGGTTGATGTTGCTCTGCATGCGATGTGTGATACATGAATTACGTAACTGCGCTAAGAGGATCCTCAAAACGACGAGAAGCAACGCGCATTTGCACACACACTTGTCTGTCTAATCACATCTGCTATTATCATAGGGTATTGTAATGCATAGTTACCTGAAACAGAAACACATATAAGAAAGACTAAATAAGTAATCTGAAAGAGAAACGTGTGCATCGAAGCAGTTATTACACAACCAACACTTTAGTGATCCTCAAGGAAAAAGCCGTTTTCCATCAGCGATTATGGCGCCTGCCAAACGGAAGCCAACAATCTGGAGATGTAATCTTAAACCCTCCCCCAACAATTTCAGGATATTTACAAAATGAAACACCGTTTATGACATGTGCAGCACCCTCTACCTGAATCTCAGTCCACTCCCACTCTCACCACTCAAACTGAATCTTTCGTTCCAGTTTCCCATGGTCTCTGGTACCGTGTCTTACTCTGCTGATGCCTGGCGCAGCCTACAGATTAGAAATTAATCGTATTTGCAGGGGATCACCTGGTACAGAGATTTCTGGGGACTCAACTTCTTCCGTTTAGCAGAAAGTGTTGACTGTCGATGAGCGGCAAAGGTGCTTGGGTGGAAGGAAGAAGACAGCAGTGCGGCGGAGGAGTGGAAGTAGCGGTGGAGGAGAGGAGGACAGGAAAGGCCGAGTCAGTACTGTGGTCAAGACATTTGGAAATTTCATGTGATCCTGATCAACCTGGAGGGTACTGAAAAAAACAGTGTTGTGACGAATAAATAGATAAATAAATAGATTGAAATTGATTGCTTTTCCACAAATCGCACAGATTTGCCACACAAAGAACAAAAATGTTAAACATACAAAATGAGCTTTTCCCTTCTAACATGCACATATTGAAAAAGACAATGAAAGGGAAGACCTCTGACTACTTCATCAAACAGATGTTCATCTTCAGTGCCACCTGTACACAGTTATCTCATCTTCAGTGCCAGCTGTACACAGTTATCTTCAGTGCCAGCTGTACACAGTTATCTTCAGTGCCAGCTGTACACAGTTATCTTCAGTGCCACCTGTACACAGTTATCTTCAGTGCCAGCTGTACACAGTTATCTTCAGCGCCACCTGTACACAGTTATCTCGCACTGTTGTGCACTCTCCTGCAATGTCATGTCGTAAGGACATAAAAAGGCATAAACATTTTCTTCTTCAAGACATAAAAGAACAATTTTACAATTTAGTAGTAGTAGTAGTAGCAGCAGCAGCAGCAGCAGCAGCAGCAGCAGCAGCAGCAGCAGCAGCACAACAACAACAACAACACAACAACAACAACAACAAACAACAGCAGTAGTAGTAGTAGTTAGTAGTAGTAGCAGCAGCAGCAACAGTAATAATAGTGGTAGTAATGTTAGTAGTAGTAGTGGATAGTGATGGTAGTAGTATAGTAGCAGTAGTAGTAGTGTTACCATTATTATCATTGTTATCATCATTATTATTGTTATCATTATTATCATTATCATTCATTATTATGGTTATCCTCGGATAGGCAAGATCAAAATGCTTTACAATCCACTCTCTCGTCATACCCACGAGCTGCCTACCTTGCTAGAGCCGATCCAACGGCTGCCTACTGGCGCAAATCATGCCTCCCTTCGTGTCAGCCAGCTGAAGATCGGTCTCTAACTATTTCACTTATTGAAATACACATGCTGTGTGTATACGTATCATCCATACCAACGACCAAAGTGGCCTTCACTTCCGGAAGTTGGTGATGGGATTTTACATGTATGCAAGATGTCATGCCTGCGTTGACACGAGGCACCTCGATTTACACTCTCTTTCGAAGAACTGTCCGTGAAATGGGGATGAAATCTCCCTGTAGGAAGGGCATTCATCTCACCTGCGGGAGTGAAAGCTTTGTGTGGGGATGCGGTGAGGGTTTGCACAGATATTCTTGGGGAGCCATGATTTTTCGTTGTTGCTGTGGATGTCGATTATTGATGCCAGGTATACGTGGCTCTTAAATTCCAGAGAGTAAAAAGGAAATGAAGGTAACTGTAAGTTAGACACAATTGAGGTCTTTCGTGTTCTGAGTACCACGGTCATGGACGCACTTATCAACATTTACGATGACTGACTTTACAACACATATCAAACCCTCTCCGTATTAAAACTAGTGTAATTTCTTAAGAGTCATTCAGGTTTTAATTAAGTTACCAAATTAATTACTTTAATGCCGGGGAAGCTATGAGAGGTCTCTGTCACACACCGCATTTGCATACACTCAATCACAAACACAGCTTGTTCACTCCATACACACGCATCTACTCCATTCATTCAATTGAGAGACTGAGGAAACAAAAATCCACTTTTTTGTGCTCACTTTAGCAAAACGAAAACCAAGGACTTTCACAATGACAATCAACACTAAGCAAAATAACAAAGTTCTCCGAACAATTTTCTTTCCAATATTCGACAAAATACTACGAATTATTTGCCAGTAATTTTCCCTTTGTTCTTTTTTGATGTACAGCAAATAAGGCAGTGTATTTCTCGTTCTTTCTGTTTGAACAATAAATAGTTACAAAGGAATTTATTTTCTTGAGTAAAAGTTCCACCGCGGGAATCAAGCTTTTAGGGGGTAGGTTCGGTGTACTGGCTGGATCATGAGGTGTTCCATAGGGAATTAATATTAAAACAAAACAAAATCCCTAGTAGACTTCTGTCTGCGCTACATCACCGACCACTCTCTGGTCGCTCGGGAAACAATGTTTTCCGTTGCATCCCCCAAGGTTAAAAATCATTTAGCTACCTTGACCCAAGTCAAGAGACCCATCCTCCTGTCTGGCAACTCCAGATCTGCATACAGATCGGGAACACACCCGTCCTACAAACAGGGAGCTTCTCTCACCCATCACGTGCCTCAGTATCCAATCAACAACAACGAAAGGTTAGGGATTCAAGCACTTGTTCACATATGGTCTAACATTCTGGTCCAAATCCAAAAATCTCTGTCAAAAACTCCACCTGCACAACTCAAGATGAAAATTCATTTACGTTCACGCATATTATCTCTTGTCATGACAGTCTCTTACACAAGAGAGGACAGATTTTCAGGAATGTCATTCTTCTCTAGTTGGGGGGCACCTGCGTAGGAATGATGATTGACATTGTTATGGCTGATGATACCCAGAAGAGGAGCAGTTTATAGTGTTAACAGAACAGAGGCTCTGAGTTTGATCAGATTGGAGTGATAATCATTGTCTGTAACGTATTAATCGGTAAGTTATGCTACATTCAAAACAGCTAAAAAAATTTGAAGATGGGGAAGAATTAAGCGGTCTATGTAGTTCAAACGGCAGCTGGCAAGACAAGAAGAGTAACGGGTGAACTTTATCAAGGCTTGGACACTGGAAGTTTGTTTAGACTGCGGAGGACAGTAGTGTCAGTACTGTTGCCAGAATCATAGGCACACTTGAACGGCTGGAGAAGGTTGTTGTTAAATTGAATGAAAGAAAGAATGAATGAAGGAAAGAACTGTTGTCAGGGCATTGTGTCAGGCTGTTGACAAGAAAGAAGGTGAACTTTGATATGGTTACTTTACGACGAAAAGTAGGTATGCTAACATTATCGCATGTTGTTGTTAATCATTCAGATAGCGAGCCAGGCGGGAGGGACGGGGACGGAAGGGGGGCTACGGGAAGGAGAACTGCAAAGGTAGGGAGGCGGGGGGGGGGGGGGGGGGGGGGGAGTAGAAAGGAAGAATAAATGAAAGAACTGTTGTCAGGGTATTCGTCTATGTCTGATGACAAACGTCACTGAGCATGCTAACCTTCCTATACAACAAAACGTTGGCAGGTTCCAAATGTTCTTCAATACTTGTCGATCACTCATAAAGATAACAGAAGGAGCAAAGAGGGTTCGAGGAACAGGGGGAGATGAAAATTGGTAACGGGAAAAGGAGCTGAGGAGGAGGAAAATGGGTGTGGAGAGGTGTGTGTGTGTGTGTGTGTGGGGGGGGGGGGGGGGTCTCCTTCAATCTCTCAATGCAGATTCCAATGGCCTAAGAAACCACGCACACTGATACAGGTCCATCGTTTTGTGCAAAATTGATGGCGACACTCTCCTGTCAAAAGACGTCTTCCAGAAATCTTAAAGCAATACATTTTTTTCAGGACGGACTGAACAAGTTTGTTCGCTGGAGTGCGTTTGGGGCCTCCCTGGGTGATCAATTTTCCGCATAAAAGGCAAGAAATTGGGCACTGGGAGCCGCTGTTGTCAGATCTGATTAGGCTGCTGGTAGCAAGAGGTAGAATCTCAGAGGATTTCTGCATCGATTTCTATAGTGCGTGCGTTCAAACGTTCGTGTGTGTGTGCGTGTGTGCGTGTGTGTGTGTGTGTGTGTGTGTGTGTGTGTGTGTGTGTGTGTGTGTGTGTGTGTGTGTGTGTGCGTGCGTGCGTGAGTGAGTGTGCGTGCGTGCGTGCGTGTGTGGTGCGTGCGTGCGTGTCGTGTGTGTGTGTGTGTGTGTGTGTGTGTGTGTGTGTGTGTGTGTGTTGTGTGTTTGGTGCATGTGTATGTGCATGTATTGGCGCGTTCATATGTACGTATGTGCATGTGTGTGTGTGTGTGTGTGTGTGTGTGTGTGTTGTGTGTGTGTGTGTGTGTGGTGTGTGCGTGTGTCTGCGTGTGTGTGTGTGTGTCTGTTTGTCTGTGTGCATGTGCTTGAGAAAGAGAGACAGACAGACAGACAGAAAGAAAGAATAAGTGTGGGAGCTAGAGAGCACACGCGAGCGCGCACGCACACACAGACAGAAATACAGATACACATATAAACACACGCGCGCGCGCACGCACACACACACACACACACACACACACACACACACACACACACACACACACACACACACACACACACACACACACACACGCACCACACACACACACACACACACACACACACACACACACCTGCGCGCAAAACGATCAGCGCCATAATGCTTTCGTTGAATTGTGAGACCAAAATATCTACAGTAAGTTTACGTAAAACCACTACAGAAAATCACCCATCTCGTACTAGGTTGTAGCGTCAACTTTCCAACCACAGGCACTGTTACACGAAGTCGTATTCATAGTCACACTGTACCCATTGTTTTCCCCCCGCAGTCCTGCTGACCACACAAATTCATGTCTAAACGCCCATCTTGCGCCGAACTGGATAAGGAAAAGTGATTGCTCGTTCATTTTCGTTGTTATGAGTGTTGAGTACCTTGCCTTCAGAAGACTTAAGAGGTCGAAATGCGTCGTGTTTTGCCTTGTGATTCGTTTGTCTACGTTTTTCGGCGGAGCCTCCTAGATAACCTTTTAAAATGTGTGCAGCTTTCCGCCTGCAGTCGCCTCACTTTGCTACTAAAGCATTATCACGTTTCAAAAGGGATCATTTTGAGGCTGCCCAGGGCGCTCCATTCTGGTTTATTTTTCATAATTTTCAAGCATAAAGGAGGCAAAGATATCAGTTTAAAAAATAACAAAATGCTAATAACAAAAAAGCAACAAAGAGGTACAAAGGCAGACGGAAGAATGCAGTCTTCAACAAGGGTAGAACAATCCTCTGAAAGAATTCTAGTTTAATTTGGATCAGCACCAAATCCACTGGATTCGTCGTTGAACCAAATTCTATTATCCTACCAAGTTTCCCTCTAATCGGGTCTTTAGTTTTTGTGTAATCTTGCTGACAGAAAGGCGGACAGACAAACAAACAAACGCGAGTAAAATCATAACCTTCTCGGCGAGGGCAACAATGGGCGTGGAAATGACAGTTATTGACGCTTGCCTATATGGCCAGTGTACCAAGCAATATGGTGTTCCAATGATCATTTCATCTTCAGATAAACAAAATATACACTCCATATTTCAGTGCAAAGGTACGTCTACCCAGAGAATTCGCGACGAAGGACCGCAGTGGTTATAACACTTCTATACTGTTGCACATGACGACTGAAACTCCAAAACATACATTTAAGAGTTTAAACAATGAATGATGTAAGGAGAATTCGACTGGAAAAATCCACAAACAAGTCAGAGGAATATCATCTTCATTTGGTTATGTAAACCAATATTCAACGATCCCTTATTCATGAAAAACTACTCACTCTTTATTTTACAATAAGCGAATGATATCAACACACACACACACACCACACACACACACACACACACACACACACACACACACACACACACACACACTCACACACACACACACACAAACAAACACACATACACACACGCACACGCGCACACACACACACACACACACACACACACACACACACACACACACACACACACACACACACACACACACACACCTGGCTTTGGGGATTTTTTTCAAAGAAGCACACGTTCATCAATGTTCAACAGGACCAACATGCCGATGTATTATGTGGTTAATTTTCGGAGCTCTGTGCACGCAAACGTGCGTGCGTGCACGCGCGCGCGCGCGCGAGTGTGTGTGTGTATGCGTGCGTGCGCGCGCGCGCGCGCGCGCGTGTGTGCGTATGTGTGTGTTGTTGTTCTCTTCCTGACAATAGTGTATCTACTTTAAACCAGAAAATGAAAAGACAGATAAAAAAACACAAATAATGAAAGAAAGTGATGAAAGTTCGTGGACCTTACCCAGCTGTTCATCAAATGAAATTATGGCTCAGTTCGGTTGATAGGCGGGAGGAGGGGGGGGGGGGATGTTGTGTGGTGTAGGGGGGGGGGGTGGGGGCGGAGGACGACCTCCAGGAGCTAAGGGTGATAAATGGTTCTTATCCTTTGAGATAAGCAATACCACGTGAGGCACTTTTTTTTTTTTAAAGGTATTCCCTGTGCCACGACAGTAATATAACTTCCTTGTGTGGTAAACACGCCAGATTTATCGTTTACACTCTTACTCGTAAATCTCTCTCTCTCTCTCTCTCTCTCTCTCTCTCTCTCTCTTCTCTCTCTCTCTCTCTCTCTCTCTCTCTCTCTCAAAGAGGCGCGCGTGCACGCGTGTGTATGTGAGTGTACGTGTGTGTTTGAGCAAGCGTGCTTACGCGCACGCGTACGCGCCCGTAGTGGTGTGTGTGTGTGTGTGTGTGTGTGTGTGTGGTGTGTGTGTTGTGTGTGTGTGTGTGTGTGTACGCGCGCATGTGTGGGTTCCTTTCTTTCTTTCAATGATCACCCTTCATTCTGCTTTTGTGCTTTGAGTTTTTTTGTTTTTTTTTTATATATATTTCGCGCTCAAAACATATGGCCTGTATATTTTTGTCAAGGTGTTAATTTCCATGCATCAAATTGCATTTTAAGTCTTTATTTTCATTTATTATGCTGGCAGTCTTTGATGTACATTTGTCCAGACATGAGATCATACTTTTTTTCCAATGGACATGGGAGCACCGGGTATGTTCTGTATGAATGCAAAAGAGTTGTACACCTCTGTGAGTCTCCACCAACATCTTCTGTTTCCACACCAAACATTTTTATGCTTGTGTCTGATTCCATTGGAGTTTTCCTCGTCCGTCCTAGCCGACAAAGATCGAGAACATCACACTGAAGATTATTGGGAGCTGTGTGCCCGGGGATGACTGATTAATCCGATGCGGGCATTGAGACAAGTAATCCGTGGAGCCTTACATATTCTGGATGTGGTGGCCCTGGACTTGCGGACCTCATTTTCCTTGTTCTTCTCTATTCCGACTGGTCATAAAAGGCAACGCCTCTGCTGATGCAACGTCACCAGGCGGTGTGGTCCACTCCACTGTCTCCCAGCAGTCCACGTCAGTGTGAGAGTGCGTCCTTCAAGCACTTTGCCCCATCACTCTGAGGACGCCAATGCGTCCTGGAACGGCTTCTTAGGGGATCAGGCGTTCGCTCAACGTGGTCAGCCCGTGTGACTTAAGCTCTGCCTAGCAAGGTGTGGATGCTTGGCGAATCAGCTTCGGAGACGATTTCTGGATATCCATTACATAATGGTGTTTTAACACCAGAGGCGCTGTAAGCATCTGTTAGGTAATGAACAAAAACACATAGGAAAGGCTTCCAATTTTATTATCTATCTATAACCAGTATCCTAATAGAAAGCAATCGGTCTAAATTGCATTGATTAATACTATAAAGTTAGCCCCGTTTCTCTTACCCACTTAACCACCAGTTACCACAGGATCTCTGGTTTCGAAGCTGCAAAGGCGTCTTCTTCTTATCGGTGATGATAGCTCTTCCACACGGACGGGGAACCAGCTATTTCGAGAGTGTAACCCCTCACCTACCCATCTCTCCTAGCAACCTGGATTTAGAAACAGAAAAACTGTAGACGAAGACAGGTCAGTGTACGGAACATCCTAGCGCCACGTCACCCTCTCTCCTCATCCTGCTATTGTTTCTTCTTCCACCCAGCGCCTCTTGGCCTCTCACCAGTTTCCATACCAATGCAGAAGACATCTGTTCGGTGCAGACAGTGTTAGTCATTATCTGTGACTGACAGACGCAAGTTTTCAAACAGTGCCGGCTTATCCCGATATTGCAGAGGGTACTTCTTGTGGATAACTGAGGGAACTGGAAGAGGGGAAGAGAAAGAAACTTTTTAGCAGTATGATTATGACGCAGAGCTGCCTGAAATAAACAAACAGACGGGAGAGAGAATCAATAAATAAACAAGCAACCAAATAAAGAAATATGTACACAAATCATAAATGAACAGATAGACAAATGACAAATGGTAAATACAAACTAAAAATAAGTAAGTCAGTAAAACAAGATGAAAAGAAAGGTTCAAGATAAGATCATTAAAACCGCGATTGAACCTACAGCTGTGTTTCATCCTTCGAATGCTGGAATAACAATGTACAACATCAAACCACCAAATAAAACCATCATACAAAGCTGTAACACTGAAGGAAAAGTCAGATTGTCATTATGACTATGGCACCACACACACACGCGCGCGCGCGCGCGCGCACACACACACACACACACACACACACACACACAGGTTGGAAGCCACCAACCTGAAGAGGTAATCTTAAGCTTTCACCTGCCAGTTCCATGGAATTTACGGACTGAAAAACCGATCATGGCAGGTGCGACATTCCGCCAGAATTTTAACCCGTTCCCACATTCATCAAGCCAACTGAATCTTTTTTTTTTCTACTTTCATCCCAATGCTTCTGGTACGTCTTTTTTTTCTGATGCCTAACAATCCTGCAGATGTAGAAAGGGCATCAGTCTTATCTGCGGGGACTGACTGGCACAGGGGAACCGTATTCTTCCGATGCTGGGAGGACCCTGACAGGTGTGTGAACAAGGGAAAGAAGATGGAAGTGATGGATATTGGGACTGTGAGGAGAAGGGGAGATTGGAAGACGATACGAAAGGATAGGGTTAATTCTGTTGACACGAAATTTGGATAGATGTGTAATAAACATACTCACAAATAGATAAATTAATACATAGATGATGAGTAATAGTTTTTTTTTTTCCAAATAGCACAGATTTGCTGGTACTGAAGAAAGAAAATGAAATGCATGAATAAACAAAATGCACTTTTTTTTAACTCTTTGAAACGCATATGTTAAACATAATGTTGAAATGAAAACACGTTAACTGCTTTGTCATGCAGAAAAAGTATCTGTAGCGGGGCAAAACCTAAACAACTAAATATGTTCCACTTTTCTTGCATATAGAAGTCTGTCCATTATAAGCAAAGCCAGAACACCTCACAAATAAACTTTTTTGACAGAAACAAATATCATGAGGCGATCCGTATATTTTGGGGGTGCCCCCAATCCTACTATGTAAAAAAAACTGTTTTGATACCCAATTTTACATGACAACTTTGGCATCGACAGCTGGAATGACATATTGCCTTACTCTTATCGGTGATGATGGCTCTTCCACACTACCTGTAAAATGATCAGTGTCACACCTAAGATGTTAACGAAGGCATTCTCTTCCACTAGTCTGGATTCATGATAAAGGGACTTATGGATGAAATTGAGTACGACGCATCTTTACGTCAAGCCACCCTCTCTCCATTTTCCAACCTGCATCCCTTTGTCTCTTATGATGTTTCATTTAAGTATCCTGTAACCTATCCTGTTGGTGCGGACAATGTGTGTAGTCGTAACTGTGAATGATTTTTTTTTATAAAGACATAGATACAGACAAAATGATTTGGGGTATGAAATTACATTTACTTGGAACAGATAAAAATGTAGGAAGAATGTAAACTGAAAAAGAAGCCCGAAAGGAAAGACGGTTTCCCATCAGCGATTATGGGATAAAAATATAAATATATATAATGCTGAACAATTAAGTAATGGGGGAAAACAAGTGCAAGCTAACAATTCTTCTGTCGTTATAGTTATGGCTTGGCAAAGATTTGAACTTAAAAAAAAAAAAAATTGAAGATGAAGGAAATGGTGGGAATATATTATAAATATGAGAAGCCCTTCACTAGCTGCCTGAGGGAACCCTCGTAATCTCTCTCGAAGGCACATTTATTTGTATTGCCTGCTCCTAGACCTTTCGTCCACTGGATCGGACTCGTCAGGGAGACACGGCTGATTGTGTCTGTGCTCTTGGTGTCAAATAGAGACACACCACAGTCCATAATTCTGTGGTGTTCTCACCACCAAGGGTTCAAAGAAGAATCCAACAGTACCCCCAAAGCAGCCAGCGAAGGGTAGTAAATGGAACAAAACAAAAGTGTGGAGAGGAAAAAAGTTGCTGAAAAACTAAAAGCATTATTCAAACAGTATAAAATGTAGAGGACAATCTTTGAGCCTATGCTTGAGGATCCATTCAAGGATGCAAGGGAGATCAAAAGATATGGAACAGACTGAGTGGTCAGCTCTGCTGTTCAATAACCCAAGCATTGTGAGTGGCTAAGAATTGCACAAAACAACCTTTACTTGGATCTCCTAAGAGATGCAATCTCCCACTGATTGACCAAACAATATAATGCTGAACAATTAAGTAGTGGGGGAAAACAAGTGCAGGCTAACAATTCTTCAGTCGTTATAGTAATGACTTGGCAAAGATTTGAACTTAAACAAACAACAACAAAAAAAATGAAGATGAAGAAAATGGTGGGAATGTATTATAAATATGAGAAGCCCTTCACTAGCTGCCTGAGGGAACCCTCGTAATCCTTCTCGAAGGCACATTTATTTGTATTGCCTGCTCCTAGGCCTTTCGTCCGCTGGATCGGACTCATCCGGGAGACACGGCTGATTGTGTCTGTGCTCTTGTTATATATATATATATATATATATATATTATATATATATATATATATATATATATATAATATATATATATATATATATATATATATATATATATAAAAACGGAAGCCAACAATCTGGAGGTGTAATCTTCAGTCTTCCCCGAAAAATGTCATTGGATTTCTAAAATGGAATACCGTCTATGACATATTCAACAGCCCAGAATGTTTTTTGTTGTTGTTGTTGTCTTCTTCTGGTCTCTGGTATGGTCAGATTAGACATGAATCCTATCTGTAGGGAACCACAGGGTACAGGGATTTCTGGGGGAGCCATCTTCTTCCGTTGTTACCGAACCTGTTGATTCTTAATGAGCAGTAAAGAAGGGAAGAGGATGATAGTGGGCCAGGGGAGTCGAAGTGAGGATGGATGAGACGAGTTGAGGAAAGCGCTGAGTCAGTACTGTGGACAAACAATTTGGAAGTCATGCGATCCAGATTCCTCGGGAGTTCACATAAAATATAATGCTATAATAAATAAATTAATCAATATTTAGATAAATAAATAAGTACATATATAGATAAATAAATAAATAAATAAATAAATGATAGATAAATAATTAGACAGATAACTGATTCATAGCTTCTTTCCTCAAATCGCATAGATTTGCCCACAGAGAAGAACAAAAATCTTGAACATACAAAGTAAATATGACATTGATACCAACCGCCGTGGCGAAGTGGTTAGCGCCATGGACTCCCCGATGGGAAGTCGTGGGTTCGACTCCCATAAGAGCCATTTGTTTGTGGGATTTTTATACCCCGACCGGCTCCTGTCCAGAGTTGAGTTTGTTACGGGCTCAGCTGGGAGGACTGGGGCCACACAGTCGAGTTTCACCCACTCAATGGCTGCGTCTCTGAGAATGTTGCTCAAATTTCCAGACCAACACTGCACACTCTCAAGCCTGGTCGAAGCGTAGAGTACAGCCCTGTCACGCAGTCTCAGACCTGAATGGAAATTAGTAGCATCATCTTCATTATCCCCATCCCCATCGATAAGCTTAAAAGAAAGTCTCAGATTTTGCGGCACTTCATGCCCTGCTCTCATGGTGACCTCAGTTTTGATTGTCTGTGCATCTATGGCCTTGGTTAGATTCTGTCGGGGTCACCGGGACTGTCGTAGGACGAGCGTGGTGGCGCCCTCCAGAGGGAGAGCTCTCTCATGCCAGCTCCGCAACTAATCGATAATCGTCGTCAGTAAGGGGCTGAGTAGGTGGTGTCCTGTGTATACTGAATCAGAACAGACGCCACTGAACACCACCGAAATGACTCGGCAGCAGTGCATTGGCTCCTCTGGTGGGTTGCTTCATGATGACTTGACACTGGCTGCTCGCTTTGGATTGCCCATGCCGGGGCTCTGGCGGGTGGGGTCGGGCTGTGGATGTGGACGAGGGATCGGACTGAGCGACGTGGGTGCTGTGCCACTGATGTGGTACAGAAGACGGGGCAAATAAAAAGAACAAACAAACGAACAAAAAACATTGAATGGAAAGCCCTTTGACTATTTCATCAAGCATAAACCTTCATTTGTCAGCTGAAGACGCTTACCTTGCATTCTACCATGCTGGATCCTACCATGCCATTTCCCAGAAATGTAAAATGACACATACATTTTTATCTTCAAAATCTACACAGAACCACAGGCAGACAGGAGCGGCTGGAGGATATTGTTGTAAGAATGAATGAAAGAAAGAATGAATAAATGAAAGAACTATTGTCAGGGCGTTGTGTCAGGCTGATGACCAGGAGGTG
This sequence comes from Conus canariensis, assembly GCA_033310375.1. NCBI lineage: Eukaryota > Metazoa > Mollusca > Gastropoda > Neogastropoda > Conidae > Conus > Conus canariensis. Next base: position 56,273,230 of record CM065724.1, read on the forward strand.
AAAGCTACTACGCTTACTTTACATCGAAATGTAGGCATGCCGGAAATCTTGCATACTTTGTTAATCACTCTGATATCAGGACAGAAGAGAGAGAGGGGGGCGGAGGGGGCACGAGGGGAGGGAGAGATGCGAAGGTGGGAGAAGACTGAGCAGAAAGAAAGAATGAATGATAATGAATAAGCGTGGGGGTCAGGGTGATACTGTAAGTCTGTGCAATGTACTTGAAAGAATGATGTATGAAAGCTGTGGTCAGGGTGATACTGTAAGTCTGTGACAAATGTTACTTAGAAAGAATGAATGATAATGAAAACAGCTGTGGTCAGGGTGATACTGTAAGTCTGTGACAAATGTTACTTAGAAGACATGATGATAATGAAACAGCTTGGCTTCAGAGGTGATACTGTAAGTTCGTTGACAATTTACTTAGCTTACACGCTCCTTATGAGGGTGAAGAGAACGTCTTAAAGTATTGTAGTCACTCACTCAGAGAGAAGTGAAAGAGAGAGCGACGAGGGATGAAGGAACACGAGTTGGGAAGGATAAAATGGGAGGGGGGAAAGAGGCTGAGGAGGAGGAAAATGGGTGTGGCGGGGGGGGGGGGGGGGGGGGGGGGGGTTGTCTCCTTCAATCTCCCAGTGCAGATTCCAAATGACCTAAGAAATAATGGACGTCGATAAAGGTCCATCGTTTTGTGGACCATTGATGGCGACACTCTCCTGTCAAAAGATGATTTCCACAAGTCTTAAAGGACCACAGGGTGTTTTCCCGCAGGACAGACTTTATATATTTTGTTTTACCTGAACGCTTTCGAGGCCTCCCCGGGTGATCAATTTTCCGCATAAAGGGCAACAAATTGGGCACTGGGAACCGCTGTTGTCAGATCTAATTAGGCTGCTGATAGAAAGAGGTAGAATCTCAGAGGATTTTGCATGGATTTCCATGGAGTGTGCGTGCGAATACTCGTGTGTGTGCGTGTGTGTGTGTGTGTGTGTGTGTGTGTGTGTGTGTGTGTGTGTGTGTGTGTGTGTTGTTGTTGTTGTTGTTGTTGTTGTTGTTGTTGTTGTTGTTGTTGTTGTTGTTGTTCCTGTTGTTGTTCTCTTCCTGATGGTAATGTGGATACCTGGTTCCATAAAAAAAAGAAAGAAAGAAAAGAAAAAAGAACGAAACTGGTGGAAGTTCACGGACCTTACCCAGCTGTTCATCTAACGAAGTTATGGGCAAGTGTGGATGGAAGCTGAAGGGGAGAAGAGGAGAAAGGTGGGCAGACCTGTTGGATGGAGTGCAGGGACGGCAGGACGGGGGTGCTGAAGGTGGGGGAGGGAGGGGGGCAGATGGGGACCTCAGGGAGCTAATGGTGATAGATCGTGCTTCTCCTTTGAGATAAGCAATACCATGTGAGGCACTTTTTTTTTAAACGGTTTACCCTGTGCCACGCCAGTAATAGAACTTCCTTGTGTCGTAAACACGCCAGATTTATCGTTTACACTCCTGATGTTTATACAACACTTCCTCGTAAATCTGGTTTTGTATCTGTCTGTCTGTCTGCCTGTCTGTCTGTATGTCTGTCTGTCTCTGTCTGTCTGTCTGTCTGTCTCTGTCTCTTCTCCTCTCTCTCTCTCTCTCTCTCTCTCTCTCTCTCTCTCTCTCTCTCCGCTTCTCCTCTCCTACTCGTCTGACAGTCTCAGTATGTGTATCTGCGATTACCTCTCTGAAAGTCTCTCCCTCTGTGTCTCTCTGTGGCTGTCTGTTGTCTGTGTCTGTCTGTCTGTCTGTCGTCTGTCTGTCTCTCTCTCTGTCTCTCTCTCTCTCTGTCTGTCTGTCTCTCTCTCTCACTTCCCCTCACGTACTTGTCTGACTTTCTCAGTATGTGTATCTGTGAGTCCCTTTCTGAAAGTGCCTCTGTCTGTCTGTCTGTCTGTCTGTCTGTGTGTATTATGTGTGTGTGTGTGTGTGTGTGTGTGTGTGTGTGTGTGTGTGTGTGTGTGTGTGTGTGTGTGTGTGTGGAACGAAGTCTGTCTGTCTGCCTGCTTGTTTCATTTTAGTCTGTGTATCTCTCTCTTCTCTCTCTCTCTCTCTCTCTCTCTCTCTCTCTCTCTCTCTCTCTCTCTCTCTCTCTCTCTTTGCGAATCGTTTTTTGTGTGTTTATTTGCTTGTTTGTTTCAGTGATTAGCCTTGATTCCGTTGATGTGCTTTTGATCTTCCTTTCTTGTTCACTTGCAAAACACCCCACACGTGGCTGAGATGTTTTTAGTTAACATGGCCGAGATATTTTTAGTTAACATGGCTGAGATGTTTTTAGTGAAGTAGTGGTTGCTTCCCATGCCTCATATCGCACTTCCGTGTTTTTTCGCCAGTTTTCTGCTGGCAGTCTTTGCTGCCACCTTTATGAAGACATGAGCTAATTATTTGTCCTATAGAGATGGGAACACATCCATAGGATGTATACATCCATAGGGTATGTTCTGTATCAATACAGAGAAGTTGCACACTTCTGTGAATATATATTTTGTTTTATCAGCAAACTTGTGTTATTCCTGTGTCTGATCCCACAGGACTTTTGTTCGTCTGGGAAATCGATAATGATGGGAAATATTACACTGACGATTATTAGGTGCAGTGTGTCTATGGCTGATCAGTGCGATGTGGGCACGGGGGATCCGTAGCACTTCGTTCTGTGGAGCGTTAAATATTGGATGTGGTGGTCCCGGACTTGCAAAGCCCGTTTCGTTTGTACATATGGTAGTCTGTATTGGTCATAAAGCGCAAAGAAGTTGCTGATCCAACTTCACTCCGGCTCCACTGTCATCCAAATGTCCAGGTCAATGTGAAGAGTCAGGTCCTTGACCTACTTTTCCCGACCTCATTGTGAACGCCACTGCTACGTGGAACAGCATCTTAGGAAGAGACAAGATCAGGCATTCGCTCAACGTGGCCAGCCTGAATGACTTGTGCTCATCTCAACAGCGTGTGGATGCTTGGCGAAGCAGCCGGCGAGATGCCCCCTGGATATTCACTGGTTACACGCTGTATCAACACCAGAAGTGATTTACGCCTCTGTTATGTAATGAACAACAACAGTAAAATATGGAAATGCTTCCACGTTAAATCTAACATCGGCATCCTGATGGAAAGCAGTCGGTATAATTAATATTGACTGACACAACACAGTGACTCCCATTTCTCCTATCCACCCATCCACCAGTTACCACCGATAAGGAACTCCGTAGTTTCGACAGCTGCCGAGGCGAGCCGTCTTCTCATCGGTGACGATAACTTCACTACACGGTCTGGTTACCAGCTATTCCGAGATATCAATTCTTCGCCCACCTATTTCTCCTAGCATCCTGGATTTAGAAACAGAGACTGTAGACGGCGACAGGTCAGTGTACGGAACATCCTGACGTAATGTCCCCCTCTCTCCCTCCCTCCTCACCTGCACATTGTTTCTTTTTCCACCCAATTCCTTTTGGCCTCTTACGACTTTCTGTATTGGTACAAAACATGTCTTTGGTGCAGACAGTGTAAGTCATTCTCTGTCATCGAAAAAAACACAGATATTTTCCGAACCAGAGTAAGTGTTATCCGGATAGGTAGCTGCAGAGGATATTAACTGTGGATAAACGCTGAAGGATGAGGTAGCTGCAGAGGATATTAACTGTGGATAAACGCTGAAGGATGAGGTAGCTGCAGAGGATATTAACTGTGGATAAACGCTGAAAGATGAGGTAGCTGCAGAGGATATTAACTGTGGATAAACGCTGAAAGATGAGGTAGCTGCAGAGGATATTAACTGTGGATAAACGCTAAAAGGGATGAGTAGCTGCAGAGGATATTAACTGTGGATAAACGCTGAAAGATGAGGTAGCTGCAGAGGATATTAACTGTGGAAAATGCTGAAGGATGAGGTAGCTGCAGAGGATGTTAACTGTGGAAAAACTGCTGAAGGTGAGGTAGCTGCAGAGGATGTTAACTGTGGATAAACGCTGAAAGGTGAGGTAGCTGCAGAGGACATTAACTGTGGATAAACGCTGAAAGGTGAGGTAGCTGCAGAGGACGTTAACTGTGGATAAACGCTGAAAGGTGAGGTAGCTGCAGAGGACGTTAACTGTGGATAAACGCTGAAAGATGAGGTAGCTGCAGAGGACGTTAACTGTGGATAAACGCTGAAAGATGAGATAGCTGCAGAGGATGTTAACTGTGGATAAACGCTGAAGGATGAGGTAGCTAAAACGAGGGAAACAGAAAAAGAAAACTTTGATGCACAGTCGCCTGAAATAAACAAATAGAAGGGAACATCAATAAATAAGGAACCAAGTAAAGAAACAAATAGAAGGGAAAATCAATAAATAAGGAACCAAGTAAATAAACAAAAATACTTAAAAAAATAGTTTATAAATGGTAAATAAAACTAAACAAGAAGAAGTTAATATAACAAGCCAAACAATTATTTAAGATTTGTCATTAAAAATGCCATTGAACGAAGTGCTGTGTCGCATATTCCACGTGATTGAATAATCATATCATGCACAACACTACACCAATGAACAAAATTAGAATTAAAAATTAGAAGCTGTAACGCTGAAGAAAATGTCAGATTCTCATTTATGAGTAAGGCAGAAAAAAAAAAAAACCCGTAAGCCTAAGCCAGCAGCTTGAAGAAGTTAACTTAAGCCTTCACCTGCCAGTTCCATGGAACGTACAGTCTCAAAAACTAATCACGGCAGGTGCCACATTCCCACCTGAATCTCAACTCAATCCCGTTCTCACCACTCCAACTGACTTTTTTTTCTGTCACCCCAAAGCTTCTGGTACCGTCTTTTATTCTGATGCCAACACATCCTGTAGATATGTAAGGGGCGTGCATCTTATCTGTGGGAACTGACAGGATCAGGAACTTTTTGGGAAGCCATATTCTTCGGATTTTCTAGTCGATGTTGTTAGATAATGCCAGGCAAAGATGTGGGTGCAAAGCAAAGAGGATGGAAGTGATGTGGGTTGGAGATGTGAGGAGTGGACGGAGCAAAGCAAAGAGGATGGAAGTGATGTGGGTTGGAGATGTGCGGAGTGGACGGAGCAAAGCAAAGAGGATGGAAGTGATGTGGGCTGGAGATGTGAGGAGTGGACGGAGCAAAGCAAAGAGGATGGAAGTATGTGGGGTTGGAGATGTGGAGTGGACGGAGCAAAGCAAAGGATGGAAGTGATGTGTGGAGATGTGGGAGTGACGGAGCAAAGCAAAGAGGATGGAAGTGATGTGGGTTGGAGATGTGCGGAGTGGACGGAGCAAAGCAAAGAGGATGGAAGTGATGTGGGTTGGAGATGTGCGGAGTGGACGGAGCAAAGCAAAGAGGATGGAAGTGATGTGGGTTGGAGATGTGGGAGTGGACGGAGCAAAGCAAAGAGGATGGAAGTGATGTGGGTTGGAGATGTGAGGAGTGGACGGAGCAAAGCAAAGAGGATGGAAGTGATGTGGGTTGGAGATGTGCGGAGTGGACGGAGCAAAGCAAAGAGGATGGAAGTGATGTGGGTTGGAGATGTGAGGAGTGGACGGAGCAAAGCAAAGAGGATGGAAGTGATGTGGGTTGGAGATGTGCGGAGTGGACGGAGCAAAGCAAAGAGGATGGAAGTGATGTGGGTTGGAGATGTGCAGGAGTGGACGGAGCAAAGCAAAGAGGATGGAAGTGATGTGGGTTGGAGATGTGGGAGTGGACGGAGCAAAGCAAAGAGGATGGAAGTGATGTGGGTTGGAGATGTGGGAGTGGACGGAGCAAAGCAAAGAGGATGGAAGTGATGTGGGTTGGAGATGTGAGGAGTGGACGGAGCAAAGCAAAGAGGATGGAAGTGATGTGGGTTGGAGATGTGCGGAGTGGACGGAGCAAAGCAAAGAGGATGGAAGTGATGTGGGTGGAGATGTGCGGAGTGGACGGAGCAAAGCAAAGAGGATGGAAGTAATGTGGGTTGGAGATGTGAGGAGTGGACGGAGCAAAGCAAAGAGGATGGAAGTGATGTGGGTTGGAGATGTGCGGAGTGGACGGAGCAAAGCAAAGAGGATGGAAGTGATGTGGGTTGGAGATGTGCGGAGTGGACGGAGCAAAGCAAAGAGGATGGAAGTGATGTGGGTTGGAGATGTGCGGAGTGGACGGAGCAAAGCAAAGAGGATGGAAGTGATGTGGGTTGGAGATGTGCGGAGTGGACGGAGCAAAGCAAAGAGGATGGAAGTGATGTGGGTTGGAGATGTGCGGAGTGGACGGAGCAAAGCAAAGAGGATGGAAGTGATGTGGGTTGGAGATGTGCGGAGTGGACGGAGCAAAGCAAAGAGGATGGAAGTGATGTGGGTTGGAGATGTGCGGAGTGGACGGAGCAAAGCAAAGAGGATGGAAGTGATGTGGGCTGGAGATGTGAGGAGTGGACGGAGCAAAGCAAAGAGGATGGAAGTGATGTGGGCTGGAGATGTGAGGAGTGGACGGAGTGATTGGAGGAAGATAGAAAGGAACTGAGCTAGTTTTGCTGACAAAAAAAAAAGTGATTCTGAGGAGTACTTGGAGGAGACAAAAAGCAATGTGAGTTTATAAGAAACAAACAAACAAATAAATAAATGTTTCAAAAGCACAGAGTTACCGACATTGAAGAGAGAAAATGAAATTCATGAACATGTTAACTTTTTTCTCTTTGAAATATATACTTTGTTCATAATCCTGAAATGAAAACACGTTAACTATTTTGTCTTACAGATGTGTATCTTTAGCTTACACAGTAACTGCACTTTCTATTGTGTGCAATCCCGCCGTCCCATCCCCAAGGAAAATAGAATGTTACACAAAGCATTAGTTTTCTAAATGTAAAGAAAGCAGTTTAAAGTCCAGACAGCTTATAAAATTGTATTTTATATGTCCAACTTAAAGCTGTCGGTTTCAAAATATCATCATTAGAGATGTAGTCATCGAAATTAAGGATGACTGACTATTTAACCCAAATCTGTCTACTCTCTACCTCCGCACTCACCCTCTTCCCTCAACCCTAATTGCCTGGCTCCATTCTCCAGCCCTCTTTCTTACCAAGTAAATTAACACAAACAGAATTCAGTCCAAATGAATCAGACTTTGCCAGAACCTTATCGGTCAAGAGGGCACTTCCAGAATGGAAAGTAACAATTCAGGCACTGAGATCAGCACTCTTCACCTGTTGTTCAGGATATACAGAACAAGAAACTGATGAGTGCCACACATCCCCACGAAAACCCAGCATCCTCCCTCATGCCAGTCATTGAACCTTCTCCTGCCGTTGACTTTTCCCGCTGCCACTCGTGTTGATGCACAACCTGTCCTGTATGGTTCCGGGAGTGTGTGTGTGTGTTTATCTGCTACACATCAGCACCAGCATTTCAGTGAGCGGCTTCCTTTCCTGTGCTGACTGAGATGTTGATAGATTATGGGAGATAAAGGCAGAGCGGAGAGGAAATGTAAGGAGAGGAAGTGCGGACGCAAAGCAGGAGCAAGGAAGATGCTTTTTATATTGGAAAACAGCAATAAGAACGTAGCTGCAATGAGTAAACATGAAGATGTGGATGTGTGAAATAAGGAGAAAAGCGGTGGGGACATATTAAAGATGAAGTCCTGTAGGCTGATGACGTAGGGGCACTGAACTAATAACGGGCGGTCCACTGCGACTGGACAACGATGGAAGGCGGAGTCATACTCTTTTTCCGTCGCCGTAACCTTCTGAGTTGAGTCAGGTGCCCATGTACTGTTGGACAGACATAGAAGATTCACCGACCCCGCGAGAGATTTGAACCCATAATGAAGGTAAAGAATAAAAAACAGTAGGGCCAGCAAAAGAAAGAGGACGTTTGCCATATGTCTCCAGCCGAACACGGGGGATGGTTAAATGACCGGCGTCCGAGGGACGGAAAATCATGAAAACCTACGGCATCCCAGAAGAAGTTGTGTCGGCCATAGAGCAGATTTACATAAATTCCAAGTGCAGAGTCAGGACGGAAGATGGCCACAGTGACTGGTTTGAAGTTGTCACCGGAGTAAGGCAAGGTTGTATCCTCTCCCCGCTCCTCTTTGCACTTGCTATTGACTGGGTTTGAAACACGCAACCCAAGGAAAGGGAATCAAGTGGACAGAAGGAAACAGCCTCTCAGATCTGGATTTTGCCGACGACATTGCCGCTCTTGCAAGCACCACTCAAGATCTGCGGGTGCATGTAGACAATATCAGCAAGTTTGCAAGCAACATTGGCCTCAATATCAGTGCCAAAAAGACTGAAAACATGCTTACCGGTAAACGCCAAGGGCCAACAGACATTATCATCGACCAAAAGCAAGTGGAAGTAGTAGAGAACTTCACATACCTAGGCAGCTCTATCAACAATGCCAATGACCTCGACAGTGAACTGAAGTGTTGTATTCGAAAGGCAACATCAGCATACAATCAGCTGAACAAAATATGGAACAGCAAGAAATTCTCCCTTAGAATCAAATTGAAATTTTATAACTCCAGTGTGATTTCAACGCTGTTATATGGTTGCGAAGCCTGGTAACTGAAGACCACCCAGAAGAAGAAACTCGACGCCTTTGATACTAAGTGCCTACGTAAGATCTTGGGCATCAAATGGTCAGATTTTATACCAAATAAAGACGTCAGGGAGAGGTCCAAACAGCTTCCCGTGTCAACCATCGTCTGCAGACGGCGCCTCCACTGGCTGGGTTATGTCTTAAGAGTACCCTCTTCAAGACCTGCAAACCAAGCCATTAAATGGACCCCAGCAGGCCAGGGAAAAAGAGGACGACCCAGGATGAGCTGGCGACAGACAGTGGAGAGAGACCTCAGACTCACTGACAGAGGATGGAGTGACACTACCAAACTGGCTGAGGACCGTGCACAGTGGAGCGCCTTGACTGCCTCATACGTCGCAAGACGCGGGAGCATCTGAGTCTAAGTAAGTCTAAGTAAGTCCGAGGGACGTAGCGATCGTTTATTGTGTGTGTGGTTTAACTGGCTTTGAAAGGTAGGAGGGGCAAGATTGTGTAGAGTCATCCATTTTTTGACAGATTATATTGTCTGCTGAAAAGTGGCAAGGAGCTGGGGAAACTGACAGGGTTGTGCTGACGGATGCAACTGTGCATCGTCAGCAAACATGTGATGCATTACATCACACTGCCTGATCTGCTGACTGAGAGGTTGAATGTACATTGTAAACAGCACAAGCCCTAACACGGAAGCCTGCGGTACTCCATACTTCAGAGGAACAGGGTTTAAAGAATGATTGAGTGCAACAACAGACTGGAATCGGTCACTCAAGTAAGATGCAAACCATTGACACAAGAAATTCTCCTTAATGTCTTAAGCTCCTGTTGTTCTCGTTTTTCAGCCCTGGTTTGAAAAAAGTCAAAAGTAAATGAAAAACGTTAAAAATAGCAAAAGGTACAAGAACTAAAGACACTGTAAAAATGGACAGCATGTTTCCACTCAGGACAGTGTATAGTGTCAACACCTGCTTGCCAGATAACACGCAAGCTTGCATTATTTAGATGAATAGTTGTGTGTGTGTGTGTGTGTGTGTGTGTGTGTGTGTGTGTGTGTGTGTGTGTGTGTGTGTGTGTGAGGGGGGAGGGGGGGGGATCACGTATACACGTCTCCAACCACACACGCAACATAGTTGTATCATAACTACAAAATGGCTGACCATAGTTGTTGTTATTGTTGCTGTTATTGTTGTTGTTGTTGTTCTTGTTCTTCTTGTTCTCCTCCTCCTCCTCCTCTTCCTCCTCCTCCTCTTCCTCCTCCTCCTCCTCTTCCTCCTCCTCCTCTTCCTCCATTTTCCTTTTCTGGCTTCAAGCGGACAAATAATTCTGATGTTAAATTATATTATGTGCTCCAGTTTAAAAAAAATGAACACAATTGTTTTCAAGAAGGTGAACAATTTTTACATGTAAAGGTCATTATTCCAGAAAATGAAATGCTGTCATTTGGATACCATGAGCGCGCAAGTGCGTGCGTGCGTTCGTGCGTGTGTGCGTGCGTACCTGTGTGTGTGTGTGTGTGTGTGTGTGTGTGTGTGTGTGTGTGTGTGTGTGTGTGTGTGTGTGTGTACTGCAATCTGCAAGAGCGCTCAACTTTGTTTTCCTCTAGCATTTCTTCATTCTGAAACTTGGAGATACCAAACCTTAGTCACTACAGACACTTCTTAGGCAGTATCTGAATTTCATGATAAGTTATCCTGCAGTCTATGTATTATAAAATGAAGAAAAAGACATTTTCGCGCCCACACGCGCACACACCACACACACACACACACACACACACACACACACACACACACACACACACACACACACACACACATGACAGAGAGAGCGCATGGGTGTCTTTCCCTTTGTAATGAACTTTGTTGTTTGTTAAAAAAAAATGATGACGATTCCCGATTCTTATATTGACCCATTCCCCAGGAGATATGACTCTGATTTGACACCAGTCTTTCTTCCAGTCTCTCTTTGCATCTGTGGTCCACGCACTTCACACACATAGAACACGACTACCGTGTCCCTCAGAAGGCTGCACGCTATCCTAAATCCACTGCTGTGGAGGAGAGATCCTCTCAGCCAGCTGCACGCTATCCTAAATCCACTGCTGTGGAGGAGAGATCCTCTCAGCCAGCTGCACGCTATCCTAAATCCACTGCTGTGGAGGAGGGTTCCTCTCAGCCAGCTGCACGCTAAATCCACTGCTGTGGAGGAGGGATCCTCTCAGCCAGCTGCACGCTATCCTAAATCCCCTGCTGTGGAGGAGGGATCCTCTCAGCCAGCTGCACGCTATCCTAAATCCCCTGCTGTGGAGGAGAGATCCTCTCAGCCAGCTGCACGCTTTACTAAATTCCCTGTTGTGGAGGAGAGATCCTCTCAGCCAGCTGCACGCTATCCTAGATTCCCCTGCTGTGGAGGAGAGATCCTCTCAGCCAGCTGCACGCTAAATCCACTGCTGTGGAGGAGGAATCCTCTCAGCCAGCTGCACGCTATCCTAAATCCACTGCTGTGGAGGAGAGATCCTCTCAGCCAGCTGCACGCTAAATCCACTGCTGTGGAGGAGGGATCCTCTCAGCCAGCTGCACGCTATCCTAAATCCACTGCTGTGGAGGAGAGATCCTCTCAGCCAGCTGCACCTATCCTAAATCCCCTGCTGTGGAGGAGAGATCCTCTCAGCCAACTGCACGCTATCCTAAATCCACTGCTGTGGAGGAGGGTTCCTCTCAGCCAGCTGCACGCTAAATCCACTGCTGTGGAGGAGGGATCCTCTCAGCCAGCTGCACGCTATCCTAAATCCCCTGCTGTGGAGGAGGGATCCTCTCAGCCAGCTGCACGCTATCCTAAATCCCCTGCTGTGGAGGAGAGATCCTCTCAGCCAGCTGCACGCTTTACTAAATTCCCTGTTGTGGAGGAGAGATCCTCTCACCCAGCTGCACGCTATCCTAGATTCCCCTGCTGTGGAGGAGAGATCCTCTCAGCCAGCTGCACGCTAAATCCACTGCTGTGGAGGAGGAATCCTCTCAGCCAGCTGCACGCTATCCTAAATCCACTGCTGTGGAGGAGAGATCCTCTCAGCCAGCTGCACGCTAAATCCACTGCTGTGGAGGAGGGATCCTCTCAGCCAGCTGCACGCTATCCTAAATCCACTGCTGTGGAGGAGAGATCCTCTCAGCCAGCTGCACGCTATCCTAAATCCCCTGCTGTGGGAGGAGAGATCCTCTCAGCCAACTGCACGCTATCCTAAATCCACTGCTGTGGAGGAGAGATCCTCTCAGCCAGCTGCACGCTATCCTAAATCCACTGCTGTGGAGGAGGGTTCCTCTCAGCCAGCTGCACGCTGTCCTAAATCCACTGCTGTGGAGGAGAGATCCTCTGAGCCAGCTGCACGCTGTCCTAAATCCACTGCTGTGGAGGAGAGATCCTCTCAGCCAGCTGCACGCTACCCTAAATCCACTTCTATGGAGGAGAGATCCTCTCAGCCAGCTGCATGCTATACTAAATCCACTGCTGTGGAGGAGGGATCCTCTCAGCAACGGTCGGACAGGTCTTCCGTTACGTGTCGTGGTCAAGAATACTCTGCCCTTCTTCTTTTCATAGTGGTGGTTTTTATTTTTCCCTGAATGGTAGATGTTGCTCACCATGCATCGTTTAATGCATGAATCTTAGAGCTGTGCTGAAAGTAACCTCTTATGTTGACAATGCCATTACAATGCTTAGAAATAACGTACATTTCTACACAAGCTTGTCTGTCCCATGACAATAGATGTGAAAGTGGTGCATTAAGGTCAGGCTGTACATTAATGTTGTTCTCTATACATTACCAATGGGCGGGACAGACAAAAACAAGCAAACAAAACGAAAACGACGAGCAGCCTCCCTCCCCCTTACACACACACGCACACACACACGCGGGCGCGCACGCGCGCGCGCGCAGGCCCTATTTCTCCAACTCCCCCAAATTGTTTGTTCAGCATGAAGAGTATGACACCTTCTTGTTCTTGCTGACGCACTGAACTGACCCCGGCCCTAACTCCAATCTCTCTGAGTATCTGTTCCAGTCACGTCACACACTTGAATTACGATTACCATGTGTAGCAGCCAGCTCTACGGTTTTTTAAATGCGCTATTGCGGAAGAGATAAATTATTATTCTCTCAGCAACATTCAGACAGATCATCGTTACGTTTCTTGGTCAAGAAAACCCGTCCCTTGTTCTTTTCTCCATGTGGAGTTTAGTTTTCCCTTAAGGGTTGATGTTGTTCACCATGCGCCATTTGATAGATGGGTTGCAGAGCTATGCCAAAAGGATCCTCATATGTTGATATTATCATTGGAATGTTCAGGAATAATGCACATTAGTACATACATTTGTCTATCCCATGACAATAGATGTGAAAATAATGTAATATGTTCAGGCAGTAAATTCGTTTTGTTTCTTCTTTGTTTTTCTTTTCTTTGTCTTTCTCTTCTTTCTCTCCTTTTTGTGGGCATGTGTGTGTGTGTGTGTGTGTGTGTGTGTGTGTGTGTGTGTGTGTGTGTGTGTGTGTGTGTGTGTGTGTGTGAGTACAACCTTGAGTTAATCTGACAATAAATTGGTTTCAGTCAGTCAGTCAGTCAGTGTGTGTGTGTGTGTGTGTGTGTGTGTGTGTGTGTGTGTGTGTGTGTGCGCGCGCGCGCGCGCGCATGTGTGTGTGTGTGTGTGTGTGTGTCTGTCTGTCTGTCTGTCTGTGTACAGCAAACAGTAAAAGCGTCAAACTTTTTTCTCTGGCATTCTGTTATTCTGAAACTGGGAGACTTCAAACTTTAATCTCACTTTCTGAAACGTTTCCTTTTTTGTTTTGAATACCCTGCTGTCTGTATACCCTGCTGTCTGTATACCCTGCTGTCTGTATACCCTGCTGTCTGAATACCCCGCTGTCTGTATACCCTGCTGTCTGTATACCCTGCTGTCTGAATACCCTGCTGTCTGTATACCCTGCTGTCTGTATACCCTGCTGTCTGAATACCTGCTGTCTGTATACCCTGCTGTCTGAATACCCTGCTGTCTGAATACCCTGCTGTCTGTATACCCTGCTGTCTGTAGTTACAAGGAAGGGACAGACAAGAAAAAGCAAAAAAACAAAAACGAGATCCCGCTTGCGCGTACGAACCCCCCCCCCCTCACACACACACACACACACACACACGCGCGCGCGCGCGCGCGCACGCGCGCGCGCATTTCCCCTGCTCCCAAACATAGCTCAGAATAAAGATCACGACACATCCTTGTTCGTGTTGCCCCACTCTCCAGAGGACGAGACTCTTCGAACTGGCCCAGTCCCAGCTCAGGCCTCTTGTTGTATCTGTGGTGCACTCTGACCACACGCATGGATGACGAGTACCGTGTGTACCAGCCGGCTGAACGCTTCCTTAAATCCACTACTGCTGCAGAGAAGTCATCCTGTCAACAACGTCTGAACAAGTCATTCGTTACGTTTTGTGGTCAAAAACTCGCTGCTCTTATTCTTTTCTCAGTTGTCGTTCTTATTTTTCCGTCGAGGATTGATGTGGACTACCCTGGGCCGTTTTATACATGAATCGTAGGGCTACACGTAAACAACCTCATACGTTGACAACACTAGAAAGCTTGGGAATAATGCACATGTGTACGTACACCTGTTATCCAGTTCATCATACGAGATGTGAAAATCATGTGATATGTTAAAGCTTTAAGTTCGTTTTGTTTATTCTCGTTTCCTTTCTTCTTTCTTTCGTGTGTTGTGTGTGTGTGTGTGTGTGTGTGTGTGTGTGTGTGTGTGTGTGTGTGTGTGTGTGTGTGTAGGTGTGTGTGTGTGTGTGTGTGATTGTGATCGGTCGTATCTTTGAACATGTCATTTTGTCGTCCATTGGAAGAAGATATCGCTGGCTATGTTCAGCTGCATTACCATATCTCCATCGTGACTTTTTTTCTGGAGTAACATCAATAACTATGTGCAACGTAAATTTCTTGTGTGTGTGTGTGTGTGTGTGTGTGTGTGTGTGTGTGTGTGTGTGTGTGTGTGTTGTGTAGGTGTGTGTGTGTGTGATTGTGATCGGTCGTATCTTTGAACATGTCATTTTGTCGTCCATTGGAAGAAGATATCGCTGGCTATGTTCAGCTGCATTACCATATCTCCATCGTGACTTTTTTTTCTGGAGTAAACATCAAATAACTATGTGCAACGTAAATTTCTTGTATTTTTCTCACGTTTACCAACAGTCATTTGTTGTTTGTTGTACCTCGGCCATTCTGCCTTACTTTCAATATTTGTAGTACACTGATACTACTGACAGTCTCAACGTTAACATGTTTGGAATATTTGCATTACATGATAGAACCAGTCGTTCCAGTGACATTGCTAATGGGCAGGGAATAAAAAGCGGCGTTCACACAGTCGCACCATTTCAAATTCATGAGATGAAATGTAAAGCCATTGTACAATGCAGTTCACAATACTCGCGTTCTTACAAACACAGTTACCAATTCCCGAGTCACTATTTCCTCCCAGGCTATGAACATAACATATGTTTGTTGTCTCACACTTTCAGTTTCAGTTTTATAAAGGAGGCGTCACTGCGTGCGGGCTAGTCCATATACGCTACACCACATCTGCTAAGTTTCAAGATCACAATGAGCACGATTTATAGTTGATGGATAAATACATTAATGACTAAGATGAGAGAATTAAAGAAGAGTGTCTCATTGCTACGACTTAGCATTAGCCCTGGTCAGATCTTAGGTACCTACCTAACACTGTCTGTGTCATTATTATAATTGTATGTGTGTGATGGGTGTACATGTGTGTGTGTACATGTGTGTGCATGGGTGGGTGGGCACAAGCCCATGTGTGTGTGTGTGTGTGTGTGTGTGTGTGTGTGTGTGTGTGTGGCGCGCGCGCGCGCGCGCGTGTATGTGAACAGTGGGCTTGTGTGAACATGTTCCTTCACGCACGCGCATGTGTGTACATATATGTGCATATGCAGCGCAGAGATGCCCGCGCGTGTGTGTGTATGTGTGCGCCTTTGTGCATGTGTACTTCTGTGTGTATGCGCACGTGTGTGCGTGCGGGCGTGTGTACATATGTGGTGTGTGTGTGTGTGTGTGTGCGCGTTGTGTGTGAGTGGTGTGTGTGGTGTGTGTGTGTGTGTGTGTGTGTGTGTGTGTGTGAGTATGTGTGTGTGTGTGTGTGTGTGTGTGTGTGTGTGTGTGTGTGTGTGTTGTGTGCGCGCGCGTGTGTGTGTAGTGTATGTGCTTAGCGCGCGTGCGTGTGTGTGTGTGTGTGTGTGTGTGTGGTGTGGTGTGTGTGTGTGTTGTGGTGTGTGTGTGCGTGTGTGTTTGTGTGCGTGTGTGGTAGTATTTAGTATTGGTTTTACGCTGTTCACTTATGATATTGACGGTGTGTGTGTCGTGTGTGTTTGTGTGTGTGTGTGTGTTGTGTTGTTGTTGTGGTGTTTGTGTGTCGTCGTTGCGTGCGTGATGTGTGTGTGCGTGCGTGGTTGTGTGGTGTGGTGTGTGTGTGCGTCGTGGTGCTGTGTGTGTTGTGTGTGTGTGTGTGTGTGTGTGTGTGTTTTCAAAAGATGACGTCGGTGGTATATGTCAGTAAAACAACAACAACATAACAACAACGTTAACAACAACAACGACACACACAGGCACACGCGCCAACGCATATACGCTCACATCTATGGACTTTCCATAATTGCATCGCTTCACTGATGCACGCGTTCCAGCGCACACATGTTTGCCGTAAAAAGAAAACAGGAAGTCCTGAGACATTGAAAGTCTTATCTCAGTTGACGTGTGTTTGATCCTTAGTGTCTGCCATTGGAAAGGCCCAGTGTGAGTCTGTCCCATTCTATAGGTGTCTTCACAGCGCTGGCCTTGAGATTACTCTGTTTGTTTCGTTGGTGATGTTATTTGTTCTTCCTTGCTTAACAACAATCTTCAAGCCGGTGTCCACAGTTATTTGTTGATCTGTCTTGCGCTACTCCATTCGGAAATGTGATAAGGTTAACGCTTTCAGAGGCAGTATTATCAAAAAGGTCAACACTACAATGTCGTCACTTGTACCCTCGTTAAAGGAACTAGTTTTGTCGTTGAAAGATCACAAAAGACCTCTCGTGTGCGGTAGACAATACGGCTTCTTCCAGTGTTCATGCTGTCGAACGACTGTCTTCCCTTTGTAAAACTGTTACAAGAAAATGTACATTCTGTAACACAAACCCGTGCGTGACTAATGAAAAAGAAAGGGATGGGGGGTGGGGGTGAGGCAGAACACTTGTACGCAAGTTTAATCCATAACAGAATAACGTGTATGGATATGTACATCATATTTGTCTTAAAACAAATCAAGATTCAGGATCCACACACTTGTATCGTGTCACATAAGAACGTCTGAGTAGTTTCTGTCTTTTCTCTTGCATTCCATCATATTCATCGTCCAAGATTACTACTGCTGTTCTAAATTAAGCGGACTGTATGTTGTGAATCCGCTGGCTCCTCAGGTCTGTCGCACAGGACCAAATGATGGACCTGTCGACAGTGTATGCGCTGTTGTCTAGAAAATGCGTCTCAGGTTTGAATTCATAAGTAAAAGGATTTTTGTTCCTGTGGAAAATTTTTGTGTGATACATATAACAGAAGTCGACAGCTGCACCTTCAAGGCCAAAGTTGAAGATGGAGGTTTGATGCCATCTGTGATATCTGGGGAACGGGAGCGTAGTGGAAGGGGTAGGCGGTATCTGGGGAAGGAGCGAGTGGGCTTGGAGCGTAGTGGAAGGGGTAGGCGATATCTGGGGAACGGGAGCGTAGTGGAAGGGGTAGCGATATCTGGGGAACGGGAGCGTAGTGGAAGGGGTAGGCGATTCTGGGGAACGGGAGCGTAGTGGAAGGGGTAGGACGATATCTGGGGAACGGGAGCGTAGTGGAAGGGGTAAGGGGGGGGTTAAGGGTAGGTGATTGTAGATGTCACGGAAAGGGATGGAGGGGTTGGGATAAGGGGTGGGAAGCGTTGCTGTCCTCCAAAAGATTCTACTCGTTCCTCGTGCTTCTAGTCCCTTACAAAAGGGTTGGGCTCCTCGTGCTTCTAGTCCCTTACAAAAGGGTTGGGCTCCTCGTGCTTCTAGTCCCTTACAAAAGGTGGTTGTGAGTCCTACAGGGTGGCTTTAATAAGATTCAGAGAGAAGGAAGAAAGAACAACTCTCACACTTCATAGACTCCTTCAAATGCGTTATCACACTTCATGAAGCATCCTTCACAATGCGTTCATCAAACTTCATTGAAGCACTCCCTTCACAATGCGGTTTACATCAACACTTCATTGAAGCACTCCCTTCACAATGCGGTTTACATCAACACTTCATAGCCTCTTCAAAATCGTTTACATCAACCTTCATAGCCTCTTCACAATGCGGTTTACATCAACACTCATGAAGCACTCTTCACAATGCGGTTCATCAACACTTATTGAAGCACTCCCTTCACAATACGGTTTACATCAACACTTCATTGAA
>CM065724.1:56296283-56321283 GCA_033310375.1 Conus canariensis
TCTATGCAAAACAAGCCTAGCTTACTCGGGACCATATGTCTGGAACTCACTTCCACCGAATCTACAAAATACGAATACTTTAAAACTTTTCAAGAAACACTTGCATGAACATTTTATGTGTCAGTAATTTAATTATTCGATTAAAATGATTAGCGCCCATTCGTAAAGTTTTCTGTGAACCATACTTTGAATACATCGTCTAAACATATAGCCTACTCCGTTAAAATCGCTGACCCCCACTCCCACTCTGTCTACCATCCCTTTTTCTCCTCCCCCTACCTACCATTCTCTCTTCCCCACCCTCCTCTGACCTCTCTCTCTGTAGTCTTGTTTGTTTGTTTGTAAGTTTCCTTCTGTTTCACCATCCCCCATCTCATTAGTACTTTTATGAATAGTTTGCTTTCATTGTAGAATTAGATTACAGTGTTGCTATGTTGAATCGTCAGTATGAATGATATGTGTTGAAATAATGTATGCATGACAAGGACAGATTGTAAGACTAGGCTTTGCCTAAAATCTTCATCCTTGCGTATTAAAGATCAATCAGTCAATCAATCTATTTACCTACTCATACACATACATATGTGTGTGTGTATGTGTGCGCACTTGCGTGCGTGCGTGCGTGCGTGTGAGTCTCTCTCTCTCTCTCTCTCTCTCTCTCTCTCTTCTCTGTGTGTGTGTGTGTGTGTGTGTGTGTGTGTGGTGTGTGTGTGTGTGTGTGTGTTGTGTGTGTGTAGATATGTATTTGTCTTGCTAAATTTTGATAGTTTTGGCGTATTTTCACACACACAAACAGTTGTTTTTACAAGTATCTTTCAACTGTTTCACAATATGGGTCTGTGGAGAATAAATAGTAACATTTCAGCTATTTCTACTGCCTATATTTTCCACAAACGCAGTAATGTTGAAAGCGACAACATCTACGACACAACAAGCTCTTAAAAGAAATGAATCATGCGAGTACTGTTTCCTAACGGAACATTAAAACAAAACTTGATGCGTTAGCGTGCTCTCTTGACATGGACACCTACATTGCATGTATCACTGCAGAAATGATTCAAATATTGCTAAATATCCTTGACACCTAGAGTGCATGTATCACTGCAGAAATGATTCAAATATTGCTAAATATCCTTGACACCTAGAGTGCATGTATCACTGCAGAAATGATTCAAATATTGCTAAATATCCTTGACACCTAGAGTGCATGTATCACTGCAGAAATGATTCAAATATTGCTAAATATCCTTGACACCTAGATTGCATGTATCACTGCAAAAATGATTCAAATATTGCTAACTATCCTTGTGCATTATTTAGAAGAGATTCTCTTGTTACATATCCTACATCGTTGCAAGCTATGAATATCATGTTAGTATCTCTGTATCTCTGTTAGGAATTCATCATTTATTGTTAGAAATCCTAGGTCTTTAAATTAATATCTCGCAACGACGTAAGATGACTATGATTATATTGTATCAGATCTAAATATTTTATTATAGATAAATATCCATTTCTCGTTGTGTTAGACAGCTTCGTTTCCTGATTTAGTGATTCACTGTTGCGTGGACTTCTGTCTTTATCACGTATTGCTGTCTCACCATTACATATTCTTGTCCCTCAGTACCAGATGAAAGTACACTGTTATAGATAAATACCTAACCAAATTTTGGGAGCAGAAAACCAAACTAAGAAATAAAGATATGTGATTTCTGTCATGGAAAACAAAGAGACCATACAACTGTTATAGATATATACCTAACCAAATTTTGGGAGCAGAAAACCAAACAAGAAATAAAGATATGTGATTTCTGTCATGGAAAACAAAGAGACCATACAACTGTTATAGATATATACCTAACCAAATTTTGGGAGCAGAAAACCAAACTAAGAAATAAAGACATGTGATTTCTGTCACGGAAAACAAAGAGACCATACAACATAATTTGCGATACTGTCCGTTTTCAAACCGTTGTTATAGAGATTCACTTTGAAATACAAGTGCGGTCACTCCCTAAGTTTCAGTTTCACTATCATTGCCTTAGATCAAATCTAAGTGTGGGACTGTCCTTTTGTTTGCAACTGAATCACACAGACAATATGTTGGATTAATTTCTCCTGTTCACTACATACTTACTGACTATAGCATTCAGTTGGATATTAATGTCAGAGTGACGCTGCTCGGAATCTAAGATAAATAGATAGATGGATGGACGGATGGACGGATGGACGGATGGACGGACAGACGGACGGACAGACAGACAGACAGACAGACAGACAGACAGACAGGCAGACAGACAGACAGACAGATAGATAGATAGATGAATAAATAATGAGAAATGTGCTATGACAACAAAAACTTGCCATCCTCAAATGTAAATGTAGAAAATGTAAACAATAACACAGACAGACAGACAGACAGACAGACAGACAGAGAGACAGACAGACAGACAGACAGACAGACAGACAGACAGACAGAGAGAAAGAGCAGCTAAAGGGAAAAATGGGAGAAAAGAACGAAAAAAACACACCCACACACACGCAAGCACACACACACACACACACACACACACACACACACACACACACACACACACACCACACACACCACGCCGCGCGCGCGCGCACGCACGTACGCACGTACACGCACACGCACACGCACACTCACAACACACACACACACACACACACACACACACACACACACACACACACATACACACACACATACCAATGGTGTATCTCCACTGCTAAGGCTGTAAAGGAAAGCGTCGCCTGATATAAAAAAAATGAATAGAAAGGAAAAAGAAGGAAAGAAAGGAAAAAGAAAACGACCTCCATGTCTCACTGTCACACATCAATTTCCTGCTGCTGGGTGTCTGTCTCCCACTGTTCAGTATGATTGTCCTCTGTCAGATATAAAGGGTGACCACTCATTCCAAAACTGTTAGTATTTTTCTTTAAAAGACGATGCCCCAATTGCCAAAACGGAAAATCACCCTGCGTTATCATCAGAAAGTGAGTATTTTCCAAAGGATTAAATGCAGTCGGTTCGACACTTCCTTTATTTATTATCACGTGATCTTTATTTGATGTTCAGTAACAGAAACAAACAAACAAATGGTAAAAATGTGTTGATTTGGTGGAAAAAGTGTTTGGAGACCGTGGAGGCAAGAGGGGTGGGGGGAATCTGTGAATGTGCCATACACGCTTTACCCAGTCTGATTTACAACACAGCTGATCTACAGATTTGCGATAGAAACTTGGAGCTATTATCCCCAGTCTAAATAAAGTGACAGTCGTTCCAGTCTAAATAAAGTGACAGTCGTTCTCCTTCTGATCTCCAGAGAACAGACATGATCCCAGGGAAAACCAGGTTGATCAACCGGTGGACTGTTGCCCGGCTGTATATCCAGCAAGGTCAGCGTTCTTTGCAGGGAGGAAATGATACAACAAGTACACCTTTTTGATAAACTGTGCCACATGTGCACATTTACTTTTTTGTATCTCTCTGTGTCTGTCTGTCTGTCTGTCTGTCTGTCTGTCTGTCTCTCTCTCTCTCTCTCTCTTTCTCTCTCTCTCTCTCTTTATGTGCGTGCGTGCGCGCGCGCGCGCGCGCGTGTGTGTGTGTGAATGTGCGTGTGTACATGTATGTGATTAACTCAGAAATTGGATGTGGGCTTTAAAAATATTTGAGGCTTCAAATGAATCAAATTCTATGATGTATTCTTGTAAACATGGGATAAAAGAAAACTTTTAAACTGTATACAAAATAGTTATATTTATGTTAGAATTAGGGTAAGGATGGGACTGAAAGAAAGACAGACTCAATAGATGCACATGGCAGTGTACACCCTGTCGATATGTGTTGTCCGCTTCCGTTTTCTTTCCTTTTAAAATATGAAATTATTATATAGTCCATTTTTTCCTCTCACTAATAATAACCATTTATCGTGAACAGATTTATATTGCTTATTTCAAAATGTACACTAACTCAAGACAACATAGAGGTAGTTGCAAAGTCTATTTTACTGAGCTTGAACTACTGTATTTGCATTTAAGAGTAAATCATGAGCAAATAGAAGACAAACTAACTGAAAATGATGGAACATGAATAAAGACCCGTGCATACTGTTTTCAATACCTTTCATAGCTGGTTTGTTCACAAATGGAATTATTGTCAATACGCACCATTGCTCAAATGATTTCACACGTCTCAGTAGCGTACCTATGGTGGTGAATGTTTCCCAAGGTTTGAGTTGGCATGGGTTTTTTTAACGAAGAACAAGAAGAAGAAAAACATCAAGCTGGTGCAGAACGTTCAAAGAAATCATGATGGTGATTTCTTTTTATCATTGTGGCAATTTATAACCGCCATGCAAAACATGGGAGGCGTGGTTGTGACATGATATCATTGTTTTCTGTGAAACCAGAACAGCTAACTTTACATGTCACTTGATGACGTTTGCCAGTCATAGAATCTGATTTCCTCTATATTGTTTTTGGATTAATGGGCGTGATCCCAAATGGTTTTGGTTTGGTTTGGTTTGGTTTGGTTTGGTTTGGTTTGGTTTGGTTTGGTTTGGTTTGGTTTGGTTTGGTTTGGTTTGGTTTGGTTTGGTGGTTTGGTTTGATTTTGTCTCATGTTCCGTTACTTCCTTGCCTTTCTTTCTGCCTCCTCCATACAGAGATGAGCTGTATCACAACGTGTCTTTATCGCAGCCCCAGCACCACATATCACAAGGAGCGATCAATATCATGTCTCCATATCCCAGCACCACGCACAACAAGGAGCGATCAATATGTCTCCACATCCCAGCACCACATATCACAAGGAGCGATCAATATCATGTCTCCACATCCCAGCACCACATATCACAAGGAGCGATCAATATCATGTCTCCACATCCCAGCACCACATATCACAAGGAGTGATCAATATCATGTCTCCATATCCCAGCACCACATATCACAAGGAGCGATCAATATCATGTCTCCATATCCCAGCACCACGCACAACAAGAAGCGATCAATATCATGTCTCCATATCCCAGCACCACGCACAACAAGAAGCGATCAATATCATGTCTCCACATCCCAGCACCACGCACAACAAGAAACGATCAATATCATGTCTCCACATCCCAGCACCACATATCACAAGGAGCGATCAATATCAAGTCTCCATATCCCAGCACCACGCACAACAAGGAGTGATCAAGTCTCAGTATCAAGTTGTCTTTGGTGTTGAGTCGTGCATGTTCTGATCCAGCACACGTAGGACACCACCCACTAAGCCCCCTTCTGACAATCATAATTACTCAGTCATTAAGATAGCGTGAGTGTCTGCGGCGGACGCCGCTGAGTCTATTCAACAGCAGTCCCCATCACCTTGTCCATACCGCCCAGTGTGACACCAATTCACCATGGACGTCGACGTAGAGAGAAAACCAAACCTGAGGTGGTTACGAGAACAGGACACAGAAGGTTACAGAATTTGAGATTTTTGATTATGATGATCGATGAGAATGATTCTTTGGAGACCAACCTTAGTCTAAGAGTCCATGCGCGAGGGGACTGTGTGCGCTTCCTTTTATTATGATATCTGGGTGTCAGCGATGCCTGAAGAATCTGAAGGACCTGCAGTGTTCATAGGGAAATTAGGGAACACTCCTTGACACATTCATTTAGTAGGTGAGACTCGACTATACGCTTCCAATCTTCCCATGTAAATCTATAACAGCCTTGGATTTGGGTAGGATCCGGCTGGAGCCCTAAGATCCCACAAACAAATGCCACTGACAGGAGTTGAGACCACGATCTCCCAGCCTGCCAACCCGCGACACTGACCGCTGAAGCACGGTATCTGGTGAAATATTAAATATTCATAGTGTGTGTGTGTGTGTGTGTGTGTGTGTGTGTGTGTGTGTGTGTGTGTGTTGTGGGGTGTGTGTGTGTGTGAGTGTGTGTGTGTGTGTGTGTGTGTGTGTGTGTGTGTGTGTGTGTGTGTGTGTGTGTGTGTTGTGTGAGTGTGTTGTGTGTGTGTGTGTGTGTGTGTGTGTGTGTGGTGTGTGTGTGTGTGGTGTGTGAGTGTGTGTGTGTGTGTGTGTATGTGTGTGTGTGTGTGTGTGTGTGTGTGTGTGTGTGTGTGGTGTGTGTGTGTGTGTGTGGGGTGTGTGTGTGTGTGGTGTGTGTGTGTGTGTGTGTGTGTGTGTGTGTGTGTGTGTGTGTGTGTGTGTGTGTGTGTACGCACAGAACACGTAGAATTGTCTGTTTTCTCTTTCCAGTGCATGCGAGCAGATTTTGAATGCCATTGCCTACGCGAGTTTCTTTTCCTTGATTAATAATGTGTGTGTGTGTGTGTGTGTGTGTGTGTGTGTGTGTGTGTGTGTGTGTGTGTGTGTGTGTGTGGTGTGTGTGTGGTGTGTGAAAGTAGAGAGTCAGGCAGACAGGGGGGGAGAGTGCGTTTGTGTAACAGTAGTAGTAGTAGTAGTATTTGTTGTGGTAGCAGGAGTAGCAGTGGTGGTAGTAGTAGTAGTGGTAGTAACAGCAGTAGCAGAAGTACTAATAGCAGCAGCAGCAGTAGTAGTTGTAATAGTAGAATTAATAATAGTAGTCGTGGTAACAGTAACACTAGTTACAGTAGTAGTAGAAGTAGTAGTAATAGCAGGGCAAGTAGTGGTGGTGGTAGTAGCTTTTGCTGTTTGTTTGTTTGTACATTTGTTGCTTAAATAAAGTCCAAATAACAACAACAATTGCACTGCGAGGCCACTACCGAGAGTGCTCGTCTTCTCTACGTCTGAACAGATCAGAGACCTCTATATTATCGGGATCTGCGCAACCCATCTGCATCAAATGTCAAGAAATTTCTTCTTTGAACACATCACGTATCTCCACCAAGTTTGCTTCAAATTGCTTCAGTACTTCACTTTTCCCCTGTAACCTTGCTGATAGACAATCAAACTAGCACTGGTAAGAACATGACCTCGTCGTCGAGAGGCAACGAGCTAAACAAAGTGAAGGGTTCACAATGCCGTATCGATCTGACTTCAACTCTGCAATGGATGGAGATAGCTAGAATAACGTTGACTGCTACAGCATAAACAACACCCTCTGCTCCCGGCGCCCAAGCATTAAAACCTGGATCGTTCACCCCCAAAGTCACCACTAAGTTCGGTATTAGCACTTCTCCAGCAAAACTGAGTCACCGAATCCAAGACCTAAAGGCACCTATCAACCCCCCCACCCCCACCCCCACCCCACCACCCATACCCCCACTTCACTCCAAACATCTCCTTCTATCATTACCAGGAAAAAAAAGGAAACTTATCAAAGGAAAGACAACATCCCTTAGCCAGCCCCATTTCTCTCCCCAACAACATCCCTTAGCCAGCCCCATTTCTCTCCCCAACAACATCCCTTAGCCAGCCCCATTTCTCTCCCCAACAACATCCCTTAGCCAGCCCCATTTCTCTCCCCAACAACATCCCTTAGCCAGCCCCATTTCTCTCCCCAACAACATCCCTTAGCCAGCCCCATTTCTCTCCCCAACAACATCCCTTAGCCAGCCCCATTTCTCTCCCCAACACTCGCCACCCTGACTCTCCTCCACCTTGCCTCACCTTCACCTCACCTTTCTTCCCTCCCCTCCCTCACCCCCATCGTGCCCTCCTCTCTTCCTCTTCCCCAAGCCTTTCATGCTTTCCCGCGTTGATAAAGAACATATCCTGGTTGTGGCGACACTGTGTAGGTATTTATCTATTTCTGATGGACACAAGAATTTCCAGGAGCGCCATCATTTTACATATGGGGAGGTTTTGAAAGGAGAGAAAGTGGGGGGCGAGAGGAACTGGCAGAGAGGATGGACGGTAGGGACACGTAAACAGCGTGGTGAAGCAGGGACTTGAAATACGAAATAAATTAGAAATAAAAGGAATTCATGGACTATACAGGTAACGTTTAACTGCTGTGTTCCACCTAACACATGTACCTCTTTCTCTGGCGGTAAGATTTATGGGCTACTGTAGATTGATGAATGAATAAGTAATTACATAAGTATATAAACAAATACGTAAATGAATAATGACTAAATAAACGATTGGGAAGAGGGTGAAGTTTTAACCACTGTGATTCCCCCCCCCCCCACCTCCCACTCCTCCCCTGCACCCAATCGTCTGTGCAGTGCAAATACCAGGCCGCTATGAACATCCCTTAGCCAGCCCCATTTCTCAACCCCGAGAAGGTAAAAGAAATGTTAACAAAATATCCACGGCATGAACGATGAAAGACAGAAAGAGAAATAAAACGAATGCGAGTTGTAGTTGTGGCAGCTCTGAACAGAAGCAAACATTAAAGAGTTACCAAATAACCTCTTCCGTCTCCAGGCTGAAGTTTGAACGAAACAGATTAAGACAGGTGCATCTTCCCTGACTGACTCAGCCTCTCAGTCTGCGCTTCTCGCTTCCCTGACCGAATCTTTACCTTTCGTCTCTTGGGCCCTGTCACCGTGTTGTGGTGTTTTCTTTTTTTCTATTGCTAGTTTCTTTCCTAGTGTGTTTCCTTAGTTTTTGTTTGTGTGTGTAGTTCTTACTCTACATTTCTTAATTTTGTTTTGTTTTAGTGTGTGTGTGTGTGTGTGTGTGTGTGTGTGTGTGTGTGTGTGTGTGTGTGTGTGTGTGTGTGTTGAATGAGTGAGTAACTAAGCACGTGCAAATCCAATCACTGTCAACAACCGGCACAGATCGTCTTACTTAAAAAGCAGTCAAATTATCATGAATGTCACAAATAAAGGGCACCAGATTAATCAAAAAATTCATGAGGTTCAATATGTAAAGTTACGAAATGAGTTGTTTCCATTATCCCATCGGGTTCTTTCTTCCTTTTTTTTTTTTTTTCAAACATTATTAGTTTCGGGGGAAAACATTGCCGGGGGGGGGGGGGGGGGGGGGGGGGGGGGGCACAGTGAATGTCAATACCATGATATAATGAAAAGTTTTGCATAACGACGGTAAAATTAATGTATTGCTTTCTTCATTATATGTTAGTTCAAACATTATTTGTAGTGTTGATAATTTTGGGATGTTTTTGTTTGTGCAATTGACATTTTAGCAATCAAAATAATGTGATTTATGTTCAAACGGGTACATCTATTTGTGTAGTCTGCAAGGACGCCAAACATAACGTCATTCACAGAAAGTTTTATGAACTTGCCAGCTTCATCAGAAATAAACGTTTCCACTGTTTTCCAAAGTTTCTTGACAGAAGGGCAATAAAAAACGAAGAGTTCAAAGAAATCAACATCGTTCGGTCAGCTATCGAGTTTATTTGTTTCTGTTACCTTCATTTTCTCTAAAAGTATATTTGTAGGATATATATTATGGATGATTTTCTATTGAAGTTCTCGTTATCTAACTTCTTTTGAAGCCAACCTTCGTGTTAACCAAATATTTCCGCCCACCTCAAAATTCAGTTTTCTGTGCCAGAAGTCCTTACAAGAAATCCTTACAATGCGGCGTTATATTTTAATTTTCTCTTTTGTCGAGTATTTGTTTTATATTTTTAGGTTTAGTATAGAACAAGCCAGCATCATATTCAACTGAATCGGTGTAATTTACAGAATGTATGCTGCTTTCTGCCCATTTCAAAGCATTTTTAACCCGTTGTATTCAAAGATTGTCTCAGCATTTTTGTATCCTAGAAAAGTTTCTATTTCGTCAAGATGGAGCAATCTGCCTTCAGTTGTGTGTACTACATTTCTTACATACTCTTAGCCATTTTCTTTTCATCTTGTTAAGTATAATGTTTTGTCTTTATACTTTATCAACTTGCTGAAAAATAATGGTTGGGTCAAAAAAACCTACTGTGGGATATTTCTTAATGTTGTCCAAGTATATAGTCAGTACATCTTTCCAAAATTCGTTATCTATTTTCTCTATCTGGGGTACATGTTTTGCACTCCTGTTTATGAAACTGTGCCATTTTAAGTTAATATTTTATTCAAGAGCCGCTTTTGAATTTAAGACCAGTTTTCGTCTGTAGAAGCGAACAATTGTCCCACCCATAGTAAGTAAAAGAGTTTATTAGTTCTTTTATGTTAAGCATTTTTAAACCACCACATTTATTGTCAGACTCCATTCATTGTCTTAATTTTTTCAAAAGTTCTTCGGTTGCTGTTTTATTTGCCAAACAAATTTGTATAAAATTTGATTGATTTTTTTAATACATTTTCGGGAATACCTTGCATAATGAAAATAAGCTGGCTCACTATGAAAGTATTTATTACCAAAATTTTGACTTGAATACTAAGATACTCCTCCAGGTCTTCATTAGCTTTTGTATATAAATGTTCAATTCTCCCTCTCCAGTTCTCTTCAATATTTTTCGCCATGGTGTCATTTTGAAAATAAATTCGTAGAATTTTTACTTCATTTAACAATATAAAAGGACTGTTCACATGGTTCTCGGCCCAGTCTTCAAGTCTTGTTTTATTCACATTCAGTTTTAGTCCTAAAAAGCCTCAAATGATTTTAGGATCTCAAAAGATAATACCATGTCTTGTTTTGTATTGAAAAATAATGTGTCATCTGTCAGTTGTTTTATTTTTTATAGAATGGCTCCTGTCATGGCCATTATTTGGCACACTAATACCAAATATATCACTGTCTCTTATCTTAAGTGCCAGGATCTCTACTGCTAGAACAAAAGCTAAAGGTGAGAATGGACAGCCTTGCCTTATACCACACTCCGCATCAAAAGGTTCTGATATCCAACCACCATGCTTTGGCTACTTTGGTCCAAACCTGTGTCCATATCTGAAAATTCGTTCCTAAACCAAACATTTTGAATACATACAAAAGATATGTTTTTGAAACAGAGTCGCATGCATTGGAGCCGTCTGAGGCCAATAAGTATAAGGCTTTTCCAGTTTTATTCAGGCAGTTAATCACACCATCAATAGTTCGTAAAGCGGTTACCATTTTTCTACCTCTAATATAGCCCACTTGATCCTCATTCATTAATTTATGTATCATTTTACTCACTCTTTTTGCAAAAACCTTTGCCAAGATTTCATATTCCGTTTTTGTCAAGGTTATTGGTCTACATTACTAAGCTTATCTCTTTCTAGACCTTTCCCTTTATGTATCAGAGTTATAATGCCTTGTCTTTTAGTAAAGGTGAGTTTCCCTCTATTAAATGATTCAATGAAGGAATTTTACTCACAGTAGTACCAATTCTACATCAAAAATGTCTGAAATCTCTATTGTCAAACCTTCGCTTCCTGGAGTAGAATCGCTTTTCAAGTCTTTAAAAGCAGAAGTTGTCTCACTCAGCGTAAGCAGACCTTCGCATACTATGGTTTCAGTTTCATTTAAACGTTTCAGCGGTTCATTTTCCATGAATGTATGGACTGCTTGTTTTACATCGTCCACTGTAGTTTTCTCACTATACAAATGTTTATATGAAGAAGCTTGTCCGTGCAGTATTTCTTTTTTGTCTGTCACAATTTCTCCTGACTCTTTGCACAATATTGTAATTATTGTTACGTCGCGCCTTTTCAAGGCTGCAAAAGTACTCGGAGTTCTTCTCTCCTTCCTCGATCCATTTAATCTAGCTCTAACCTGAGCGCCTTTAGTTTTGTGAGCTTGCATTAACTCTAGTTTTTGTTTAATTCTAATATGATTTGCAAAAAGACTGTCATTTTTTGTGTTTTCCACCAACTGTTTCCCTAGATCTTGCAAACGCACATTAAGTTTCAGTAATTCCTTTCTGTTTTGACAAGTTTTTCTTTTTATTGAGACAAAAATGTCGAATTAACTTTTTGCACATCCTGTTTTCTACGTTGTTCATATCCCTGTTTTCTGGGGGGAAAAGTTTAAAACTTCGTTCAATTTTTCGCACAAAGTTTTGTTTAATATCTAGTATTAAATCTCCAATACCACGGACCTCGAACGAAATTATTCTCACTGAGATCCAAAACGCCAGCTTTACGATCAGAATTTGGAACAGGTAATTGCTCACATGAGGTACAAAAACGTGAAATGTTCTCGAAGACAAAGCAATGATCTTGCCGACGTGCAATGCACGGGTTTGATCGCATCCGTGTTGCCTCTTTTTCATTTGCATGATAAAGTCTCAACGCATCCGTTAACTCTAACTCTATTGTCAGTTTAAAGGCATCAGTGTCAGACTGATTGTGTGAATTTCCTGACATTATGTCAAGTTCACTATTGAGTAAACAATTCAAATCACCAACAATATCAGATCTCTATCATCACAGAGTATCGATTAGACTTTGAAAGTATGCCATCTTTTCTTTTGTATTGTTGGATGCATGAAAACCTGCTATCGACAGATTGTATGCTTCACTGACAACGGAGACGAGTGAGATGATGTCCTGTACCAGTACAGGCATAACCTCGCCCTAAACATTTGTAGATATCAAAATAACCTCCCCCTTATTCCTGGGCATAACCTCGCCCTTAACATTTGTAGATATCAAAATAACCTCCCCCTTATTCCTGTTTGTAACTGGGTCACAGAAAATATTCCTGCCTCACTACCCTTCCCATGCACTACATATGTGTCCGTTACATGAGCTTCCTGTATGCATTTGATGTCAAAGTGATGTTTCTTAAAGAAAGAGAACAAAGCTTTCCTTTTTTACATTTTTAATTAATCCTCTAACATTCAAAGTGACAGTATGTAGTTCGTCCATTACAACCGTAGTAGTCAGATTTTTTTCCGAGGAAGAAGAAGAAGAAGATTTTTTCCCAAAAGCTTTAAGTGTCTACAGCACAATTGCGGTTCAGAATCATAGTCCATTGTCCATTATCAGAGTCGTCAACCGTCAAGTCAAAACGGCCACGACACAGTCGCTACTGTCACTGTACCTCTGTTACCGAACGGGAGCCAGCAAAAGCTTTGCTGAAAATGTTTTAATTTTGACAAAATGTATCGAGAGGAGTAGGAGGGACAGTTATGAATACAAACTGTCGACCTGTAAGGAAACGAGTCAACTTGTGGTCCGCTTCCTTTGCTCTTTCCATTTTTATGCCAGATCTTGATCTACAGCCAGGTTTTGTCAAGGGATGTTCAATTTCGGATTGTATCCACAATTTTGTCGTAGGTTTCTCCTCACCTGGTTCGCTGCGGAGAATAGAAGGATTAGTGTTCGACGCTTGAAGAATAGCACCTCTCATCCTGATCCCCGTGCCTCCTTACGTGGCAGGATAGATTGGCAATAATCCACGTATGTTCTGAGCGCCGAGGATTGGTCCTTGACCCGCAGCTTGTTCCACCACAAACCACATCTCCAATGATCCGCAACTTGTTCCTCCGCAACCAACCACATCTCCACTGACCCGCAGCTTGTTCCTCCGCAACCAACCACATCTCCATTGACCCGCAACTTGTTCCTCCGCCAACCACATCTCCATTGACCCGCAACTTGTTCCTCCGCAACCAACCACATCTCCATTGACCCGCAACTTGTTCCTCCGCCAACCACATCTCCACTGACCCGCAACTTGTTCCTCCGCCAACCACATCTCCACTGACCCGCAACTTGTTCCTCCACCAACCACATCTCCACTGACCCGCAGCTTGTTCCTCCGCCATGACCCGCAACTTGTTCCTCCGCCATGACCCGCAACTTGTTCCTCCGCCAACATAGGCAAGAGGCCGCAACTTGTTCCTCCGCCAACCACATCTCCAAAACGGACGGACGGTTCTCACAGTCGGGAATGTCTCTCGATTTGAAAAAAAAACGGGATTGGCCGTTGAAAAATTCACCTATTTTACTTTCAGTACACGGAAAGGAACTCTTAACTCGAAGTCAAAACGTGAATACAATCGTGGTAAACAGGAGAACTGCGTATGCGAGCGACAGAGTTCACAGATTCGGCCTGTGCAGAAAGCGTGCGATCCGCGTCCTCACTCAACGAACGTCGCTCACCGAATCCTACACATATGCATGTATGTGTGTGTTTCTTTGCTGTTATTTTCTTTATGTACAATATCATTCTTCAAGGGAAAGTTGGCCATTTCACTTATGCATATATGTGTGGTAGACTCGCACAGAAATTTAAATGGCCGTGTGGCCAGTTCGCCCAGTGCGAGAACTTTTCTGTGTGTGTCAAGAGCGTCGATTTCGCGCTATGAGCTATCAGCCCTACATCTACGCATTTCAGGTTTCCAGAAATGTGGAATTCTTCAAGACGAATCAGATTCATTTGATGAATACGCTTGATTTACATTTTAATTCCAGGGAGTGATTACAGACGTATTGAACCAAATGAATCATTGATTAATCTTACATTAATGACATTTGACTCCTGTTTTTATTAAGACGATCTATGCCGGTTGTCGACATTGATTGGATTTGCACGTGATTAGTTACTCACTCCTTTCACACACACACACACGCGCGCACGCACGCACACACGCACGCATGCACACACGCACGCGCGCACACACGCACACACACACACACACACACACACACATGCACATACACTTGCACGATCGTGTGTGCACGCATGCATCTACACACACAGTGTTACACGTGACACGATAAGAACCGAAGACATCGCCTTGCACTGCTACTAAGGGTTTTTTTTTTTACATAGGCAAGAGGCCGAGAAAACTGCCCATAATTTGGGGGCGGGGGGGGGGGGGGGGGGGGTTTGGAGGGGATCTCGCAGAATAGCGCAATTACTGCCTAGAATCCGCGTGATACCAGTGGCGTCAGCTTCCTGGTGACTCCATCATTTTCATTTTTGTCTTTTGTTGCTGGGGATATTGATACGTGATGCAACATAAATAGGCACTTTAACACGAAAGGAGGAGAAGGTGCGGGGAGACATGAAAGACAGGGAGAGGAAGCACAGGAGCGAGAGAGGGAGGAATATAAGGACACATGGAGGTAGCGGGAATGATTAGAAGAGAGAGAATAGGTGAAATTGTTTACAACAATTTCTATAGGCTCGCATTCAATGTTGTTTTCCTTGCAGCAGTTAATTTTAAGTGGTGGACATTTGACAGAAATCGAACAGAAAAATCAAGAAATTCATTCGTAATGAAGTTGATTCTCAAATAGTTTAAGACATATTTTTTCATGGATGATACTTTAAATGGATAAGTGCATGATGAAATTCGGATAAAATCAAGATAGGAAACAGACACAAACTGAATTAACAGCATCAATACATTGCAAAAGAAACAAACATTAATTTTACTAGGTGCTTGGAAGGCATCAGGATCAGTGTCAAAGCTAACAGGTCAAGGTAGGCTCAATGAGTTTCAGGGTTTGACTCTCAGCCCTGAACTCTCATCGGCAGTGTGCTCAAGGGTTCTTCCATCGTTTGTCATCTTTCAGTCGAAGCGTGGCAGAACCTGACCTGAGAGGTCTCTTGTTCAGAAACTCCTTTATATAACATCCCTTTGAAAACACATTTTCTTCCTTGGAATATTTTGGCCATTGTAAATTAATCTGGCACCCGTACTACAGTTACACTGTTAAATGCAATGTGTATATGCATTTCGTTTTACCTCCGTTGTACCTATATCTAAATTGATTATTTTCGCTCTTTTCATGTTTTTTAATCACTGATCTATGCTGAGGAATAAACAAAAGGTCTATTTTCGACAGAAGTTATGAATAGATAATGAAATATTGAATCTTGACTGTTTGACGGAAAGCTTTCAACACATGCATGACGACGAGCAATTGTCGAAAATAGGAGCCTTTAAACACGAGCTTTGCCCACGGCGGACAATCTCAAGCCACAAATAAAAAGATGATGTCTGAAAAGAAAGCCTAGTGAAGTGTGTGTGCGTGTGTGTGTGTGTGTGGGGGGGGGGGGGGGGGGGGGGCACACAAACACGCCTGTCGCTGTCATCAGTGTAAGTCATTATGGTCATGAGAGTCTTTGGAATATGCATGAACCTGGAGTGTACATGGCTTGGGATTGCTACGTGTCTGGAAAAGAAACCCAACATAATAAATAAAGCATGAGGATGCTTTGCTTACGTTGCAGCAATGGGAATAGAATTTACTTCCTAGCCAATACCTATCTGTGTGTGTGTGTGTGTGTGTGTGTGTGTGTGTGTGTGTGTGTGTGTGTGTGTGTGTGTGTGTGTGTGTGACCCTTCTGCTGTATAAGAAGGGTAATGTAAACAATAGCAATAATTACAAAGGTGTCTCTCTATCAAAGATAAGTGGTAAAGTATTCAGCGCCGTTATTAATCAAAGACTACAAGAACTGGTGAACACCAAGCAAGCTTTAAACATGGATATTCAACTATCGATCATATGTTTACTCTCATGGGTCTAAATTAAAAACGGTTTTCTCTCAATTGCAAATTGTACGTAGCATTTATTTATTTTGAAAAGGCATTTGAATCAATCAACAGAAATTTATTGTGGCCTGTCCTATGAAAAACGGGATTACGGGAAGACTCTTTAAATGCGTTAGAAGCATGTATAATGTTGTCAAAACAAGAATTCAATGTGGTGCAAAACTCTCAATTTACATAAATTGTACTAGAGGTGTGAAACAGGGAGACGTCCGCAGCCATATCCTGTTCTCTTTATTTATAAACGAGCTTGCGCTAGAAGTGGTAAAGACATGGTGTTAGGTTTACTGTAGATTGTATGGAATTGTTTATCTTACTGTTTACTAATGATGCTGTTTTGGTATCTGAAACAGTTATTGGTTTGCAGACTCGCCTAAATAGTTTGAAGAGTTCAGCCAGCCAGCTGCAATTAAAGGTGAACGTGGATAAGAGTAATGTAATCGTTTTCAGGAAAGGGGGGTACTTGTCAGCCAGGGAGAGATGGGTATACAATGATATTGCCATGATAGTAGTTGATGTTTACAAGTTCCTTGGAGTCTTTTCTCTACTCGTTTAAGCTTTGTAGCCCCTTGCAGAGATCTTTCTGGAAGAGCAAGGAATCGTTTGTTACATATTTTGAAAAAGCTGTAACTTTTAAATAACAATTCTCTAGATCTTTCTGTCAAGATTTTCGATATTTATATGCAACCGATTGCCCTTTATGGCTGAGGGTTGTGGGAACTGGACAGAAAAGTGAGAATGCAGAGCGAGTTAGTTCACTTATTTGCGCTTAAAAAGTTTTTGGGAGTGGATATAAGGATTCCAAATGACTTAGTATATGGAGCAACAAACAGGTACCCACTGTACATAAACTCGGCGATTTGGTGCATTCGTTACTGGTTCAGTTGTTTTTTTTTTTTAATGAGTATCGATCGACTACCGAAGGAATCTTACACCGTGTTAAAAGACTTCGACTCAAAAGGAAAAAAATATAACTAGATATCAAACATTCGATTATTTCTTTATGAGTTTGGTTTGGTTACATATGGGAATGCCGAGGTGTTGGTCAAGAAAGTATATTTGTGCAAACTCTCGCCAGAGATAAGCTCATTGGAAATGACAGGACCGGGAAAGTCATATGAAATCAAGTGAAAGGTATAACATGTACAGAAGGTGTACCTCTGGTCATTTGGTGAAAGCATATCTCTCATTTGGTTTGGTTAAATATTTGCGGTTTCCTACACTAAATTTAGATTTGGTATATCTGAAATTAACGCACATTTGTATTGCTTTAAAACTAGATATGGTAATGAGTTATTATGTCCGTTGTGTAAGGAGTCTAATGAGGACGAGTTTCACTTTGTTCTAACATGTTCTGTTCTAACCGATTTTCATGTAAAATATATTCCAGCGAAATTCTATATGAATCCATGTTTATTTCGATTTTGTCTACTTATGGCATCGAAGGATGAAAGAATAGTACGCAAATTAGCATTGTATCTGCATTAAGCCTTTCAGTTAAGACCAACTAATCTCTCGTTATTTGTGACGTAATACACGCTTGTAAAGGACTAGGAATTTTGCTTTAATTCGCATAATGATACTCACTGAACACTGTAACCGCCCCTTCTTCATATGGGGCTTTGGCCTTACTGAATAAATAATCTGAATCTAACTCTGAATCTCTCTCTCTCTCTCTCTCTCTCTCTCTCTCTCTCTCTCTCTCTCTCTCTCTCTCTCTCTCTCTCTCTCTCTCTCTGGGGAGAAGCGAACTATGGCTACAGGACACAAAGCATACATTAAAACAAAAGCACTGCACGTACGCGTATAATGCACACGCACGAGCACGTGAGTGTGTGTGTGTGTGTGTGTGTGTGTGTGTGGTGTGTGTGTGTGGTGTGTGTGTTGGTGGTGGTGGTGCGTGCGTGCGTGGTGCGTGTGTGGTGTGTGTGTGGTGTGTGTGTGTGTGTGTGTGTGTGTGTGTGTGTGTGTGTGTGTGTATGCTGTTGTGTGTTGTGTTGTGTCTGTGTGTATGCTTGTGCCTGTGTCCTCGGTTGTTGTGTGTGTCTGCATCTGTGTTTGTGTCTGTGTTGTTGTTGTTTTTTTCAACTCTTTCTAATAAAACTAAAGTTACACACAAAAAGCACCGCGAGATCACTCAGGACAGCATTCATCACGCCCTAGTTGGAACAGATCAGATCACTCAGGACAGCATTCATCACGCCCTAGTTGGAACAGATCAGAGACAGCATTCATCACGCCCTAGTTGGAACAGATCAGAGACAGCATTCATCACGCCCTAGTTGGAACAGATCAGAGACAGCATTCATCACGCCCTAGTTGGAACAGATCAGAGACAGCATTCATCACGCCCTAGTTGGAACAGATCAGAGACAGCATTCATCACGCCCTAGTTGGAACAGATCAGAGACAGCATTCATCACGCCCTAGTTGGAACAGATCAGAGACAGCATTCATCACGCCCTAGTTGGAACAGATCAGAGACAGCATTCATCACGCCCTAGTTGGAACAGATCAGAGACCTACGTTTTGATCACGATCCGCTCAACGCATCTGCACCAGGTCTCATGAATTCTCCCTTAGCCCACACCCCTTCTTCCCACTAAGGTTGCATCACATCGCCGCATTATTTGTTCCCTGTAAGCTTGCTGACAGAACAAAAAAGAAAAAAAAAGACAAGCATTGACAAGAACACAACGTCGTTGTCAAATGTAACAAATCAAATAATGAGAAGATTTCACAAGAAGATCTGACAAGAAGATGCATCTGACTTCAGCACTCCAATAAATGGCAAACAGTTAGAGTGATGTAGATTAGTACAGCGTCCACACATCTTTTACTCTCGATGCCCCTGTAATAAAACCTGGATCTTTCACTACAGAAGCCACAGAGTAGTCCTGGATCTTTCAGTCCAGAAGCCACAGAGTAGTCCTGGATCTTTCACTCCAGAAGCCACAGAGTAGTCCTGGATCTTTCACTCCAGAAGCCACAGAGTAGTCCTGGATCTTTTACTACAGAAGCCATAGAGTAGTCCTGGATCTTTCACTCCAGAAGCCACAGAGTAGTCCTGGATCTTTCACTACAGAAGCCACAGAGTAGTCCTGGATCTTTCACTACAGAAGCCACAGAGTAGTCCTGGATCTTTCACTACAGAAGCCACAGAGTAGTTCTGTATCTTTCACTACAGAAGCCACAGAGTAGTCCTGGATCTTTCACTACAGAAGCCACAGAGTAGTTCTGTATCTTTCACTACAGAAGCCACAGAGTAGTTCTGTATCTTTCACTACAGAAGCCACAGAGTAGTCCTGGATCTTTCACTACAGAAGCCACAGAGTAGTTCTGTTACGGTATTTCTCCATCCAAATTGAATCACCGAATCCAGCACCTAGAGGCAACCTCTCCACCTCTTCCTATCCCCATCCCACCTCTCCTACTATCATTACCAGAATTTAAAGAATGAAATGGATCAAGGGAAAATGCAGCATCCCTGTGCCATCCCCATCTCTTCCCCCCGACACTCACCTCCCTGAGGTTCCTTCACCTTGCCTCACCCTCACCCCTAACTTCTTCCCTTCTTGTCACTCCTCCCACCCACCTCTAACCTCCCTTCAGCCTCTTCTCCAAGCCTTTCACCCTTTCCCACACTGATACAGAACATATTATGCTGGTGCCGACACTGTGTGTAATTATCTGTGGCTGATAGGCGCACGTATTTCCAGGAGTGTCATTATCTTAACGATTGCTGTAGGGAGCTTTTGAGAGAGGAATTGGAAGACAGGGTGGAAGGCACAGACATGCTGAAAGGTATAAAGAAGCAGGTACCTGAAATATGAAATAGATAAAACTAAGAAAGAGGATGAAATAATACACAGAAAAAAAATCAAATAGATCACACTTTGAATCAAGCAAGCAAGCAAGCAAACAAGCAAGCAAGCAATAGATAAACAAATAAGAAATTGATTTGGGTGACCAGTTACATTTGACCATTGTAATTCACCCATCACCTGGACCCCTTCCTCTGGCGATGAGATTAAGGGCCTATAATAGATAAATAAAGAAATAAATTAGTAAATAGATAAACAAATAAATAAGTAATTAAAAAATGACTAAATGATTGGGGAGAAGGTGAAGTTTTTAACCACTGTGGTTCACCAGACACTGCATCTCACAAACTGGTAGTGAAATTACTAGGCTACAATTTACAACGACTCAACCCCAAGAAAAAAATATGTAAAAGAAAAATAAACGACATTCACGGCTATAATGGAGAGAGAGAGAGAGAGAGAGAGAGAGAGAGAGAGAGAGAGAGAGAGAGAGAGAGAGAGAGAGAAGGATGCACTCAATGGTTATGGCAGCTCTGAAACGGAAGCAAACATTAAAGAGATACCACACTAACCACCCCAGTCTCCTGCCTGAAATGTGAACGGCACAAACAGTTCAAGACAAATGCACTATCCCTGACTAACTGCCTGAAATGTGAACGGCACAAACAGTTCAAGACAGAGCTGAGTAGATGTCAGCTTCTACCTCACTCATTCCCCTGACAGAATGTTGACTTCTTCGTCTGCTATCCCGTACCATTTTTTTCTTTTAATTTTCTTGTGTGTGTGTGTGTATGTGTGTGTGTGTGTGTGTGTGTGTGCGTGCGTGCGTGCGTGCGTGCGTGCGTGCGTGCGTGCGTGCGTGTGTGTGTGTGTGTGTGTGTGTGTGTGTGTGTGTGTGTGTGTGTGTGTGTTATTTTTGTTATTTGCAGTTGTGTTCTTTGGCTTGAGAGAAGGCCATTTCAGATGCATTCATCGGTGGTAGTCTCTCACAAAATCTTGAATGGGCATGCTGCCAGTTCCGCCTCGTGTGAAAACTGTTCCCTCAAGAACGTCAATTTGGGTGGATAACTATCAGCCCCACATCTACGCCTTTCAAATTTCCAGTTCCATAGATCTTCTTTAAAGAAGAGTCATTTTGATTTGATTAACAATAATTATAATTTCGAGAGGTAATTACACACACACACACACACACACACACACACACACACACACACACACACACACACACACACACACACACACACACACACACACACACTGCACGCACAAAGGCTAAAAACAAAACAAAGTGTCTTACATGACGCTATAAGAACCGAAAATATTGTTTTGCATGGCTACTTCACACTGGAAAGAGGCCGAGGTAACTGCCTGCAATTTGTTTTGCATGGCTACTTCACACTGGAAAGAGGCCGAGGAAACTGCCTGCCATTTGTTTTGCATGGCTACTTCACACTGGAAAGAGGCCGAGGAAACTGCCTGCCATTTTCGAGTGAACTTTTGGAAAACAGTGATTTCACGCAAAAACACCGCGTGATTTCACTGGAATCACCTAACTGGCGACGGTCCTGACTGCCATCTCTGTCTCTTCTTGGCGAGGATGATAGTATGTGATACTCGAAAAAACAGACACTATGATAGGGTGGGAGGAAGGTAATGGGAGTTAGGGGGGGGGGGGGGGGGGGACATGATAAGCAGTTTCGGTGGTAAGGAGGGAGGCGCGTGGAGGGGAAGTGAGTGAGGGGGTAGAACATGAAATTGTTGACATGAACTTCTGAGACTAGCATGGAATGCTGTTTTTCTTGCAGCAGGTAATTTACACTGGTGGATATTTGACAAGGATCATACAGTGAAAGCAACATAGCCAGTAAGAAGGAACAAACAGTTTAATGAATAATTGGAGAAAAAAAAAAGCATTGATGAGGGATGAGTATCTGGATACAAATAAGATAGTAAAAGGGCCCAAACGAAATTCAAAAAGAGATACACTCCTTAGTTTGGAATGCACCAGGAGCAATGTCAAAGCTATCGGATAAAGGTAGGCTGAATAATATTCAGGTATTGCTTATGAGGCTCAAATTCTCATGGCAAGTATCCTCAAGGATTCTTCTACCATTTGCCATGGTTCATACCGAGAGAAGTAGCACACTTCTACAAACCACATATCTTAACTTCCCTTCGAAAATGATTTTTCCATTGAATATTTCGGCTGAACTATTCAAAATTCTTGCTCCAATTTTGTACATTAGTATGGCACTCGTACAGTAAATAGACTGTTAAATGCAATATCTATTTTCGCTGTTCAAATCCGATACCCTCTGAAGGACAGCAAATACAACGGCAACACTGTCCAAATTAAAACCTGTTTGGAAGGATGAGAACATCCCTATGAAACAAGGGTCCTGCGTGCACTGCTATATTCCATCTCCTGACACAAACGAGGCATGGACCCTCATAACGAATCTGGAGAGGAGATTCCAAGCCATGGACATAAGATATTACCACAAGATGCCATACAGCAGATAAACTGATTATATCACAAGTCAACAAGTGCATGAAACCATCAGGCAGCACGTAGGATCATGTGAAAATCTACTGGCATCTGTCGGGAAAAGAAAACTCCTTTGGTATGGACATGTAACAAGATCCAGTAGCCTTGCTAAAACAATCCTTTAGGGGAATTCTGAAGAGGCAGACAAAGGGAAATACAGCAAAAAATACCATGGACTGACAACGGTGCAGCGTGGGCAAGAAACACATTTGCACAGACTCTGGCGTTGGCACTCTACCAACAGAACTGGAGGAACCTGGTAAACTGATCTTCAGTGTTGTGCCCCACTGGCCCCACACGGAGTTAAAGCAAGAGAGAGAGAGAGAAAGAACTAAAGAGGAGAGAGAGAGAGAGAGAGAGAGAGGGGGGGGGGAGGGGGGAATGTACATATTAAGATTATAATATCAACATTAATTTTCTTGTACTTATACGTAAATGTAATATGTTTACTGCTTTGGTGTTGTTTAATCATTTATCTGGCTATTCATCACGCTGTAGAAGAAAAGAATCCATTTTCATCAGAAGTTATAACTATGTAATGAATCTTAAATCCTGACTGTTTGAAAGAAAGAAA
The DNA here is from genome assembly GCA_033310375.1 of Conus canariensis. Lineage (NCBI taxonomy): Eukaryota > Metazoa > Mollusca > Gastropoda > Neogastropoda > Conidae > Conus > Conus canariensis. The sequence continues at coordinate 56,319,589 of CM065724.1, forward strand.
GCCAAACATGTTTGCCGATGAGCGGTTGTTGAAAATAGAGAGTCTGTAAACGCGAGTTTTGCCTGTTATGAATTCTGTCGAGCCACAATAGACTGTATCTAAAAATAACAGAAATGAAGGAAAGAGCAAAGAATAGAAAGGAACAAAATGAAACAGAAGCCTGGTGACGTGGAAAGAAGCGAACAAGTCTGTCACTGTCAGCAGCAGAAGGTGTTAACGTCAATAACGGTCTTTGGAACCTGCACGAACGTGGAGTCTGCGTGGCTTGGCACTGCTGTGTGGCTGCAAAAGACGTCCAGCAAAATAAACAGAGCATGAGGATGCTTCACTTGGGTTGCAGCAAGGGAATACAGTTTGTTCACTTACCTCCCCAACCGCTCCTCCCCACACACACACACACACACACACACACACACACACACACACACACACACACACACACACACACACACACACACACACAACACACACACACACACACACAATCTCCATCTTCCCCTTTCCCTTGATTCATCTTCATCATCACCACTGCTACCCCAGCCCATCCTCTCCAATCATTTTGAACACTGTTTTATTGAACACAGCCGCCTCTTCCCTCCGAGTAAACATACGTCATGACCAAAAGAAGCAGAACTTAACTAGGACGAAAAACAAACTTTGTCTGTGTGCTTTTCCCTCTATCTGTTGCTAAATGTTCTGTTGCTTTTTTGTTTCTTTGTCAGTGTGATTGCTTGATTTAGTGCGTTTCCTGTAGAGTGGCATCTTGATTCAGTGCCTTTCCTGTAGAGTGGTATCTTGATTTAGTGCCATTCCTGTAGAGTGGTATCTTAATTTAGTGCCTTTCCTGTAGAGTGGTATCTTGATTTAGTGCCTTTCCTGTAGAGTAGTATCTTGATTTAGTGCCTTTCCTGTAGAGTGGTATCTTGAGTTAGTGCCTTTCCTGTAGAGTGGTATCTTGATTTAGTGCCTTTCCTGTAGAGTGGTATCTTAATTTAGTGCCTTTCCTGTAGAGTGGTATCTTGAGTTAGTGCCTTTCCTGTAGAGTGGTATCTTGATTTAGTGCCTTTCCTGTAGAGTGGTATCTTGATTTAGTGCCTTTCCTGTAGAGTGGTATCTTGAGTTAGTGCCTTTCCTGTAGAGCGGTATCTTGAGTTAGTGCCTTTCCTGTAGAGTGGTATCTTGATTTAGTTGCCTTTGCTGTAGAGTGGTATCTTGATTTAGTGCCTTTCCTGTAGAGTGGTATCTTGAGTTAGTGCCTTTCCTGTAGAGTGGTATCTTGATTTAGTGCCTTTCCTGTAGAGTGGTATCTTGAGTTAGTGCCTTTCCTGTAGAGTGGTATCTTGAGTTAGTGCCTTTCCTGTAGAGGGGCATCTTGAGTTAGTGCCTTTCCTGTAGAGGGGCATCTTGAGTTAGTGCCTTTCCTGTAGAGTGGTATCTTGAGTTAGTGCCTTTCCTGTAGAGTGGTATTCTTGATTTAGTGCCTTTCCTGTAGAGTGGTATCTTGAGTTAGTGCCTTTCCTGTAGAGTGGTATCTTGATTTAGTGCCTTTCCTGTAGAGTGGTATCTTGATTTAGTGCCTTTCCTGTAGAGTGGCATCTTGATTTAGTGCCTTTCCTGTAGAGTGGTATCTTGAGTTAGTGCCTTTCCTGTAGAGTGGTATCTTGATTTAGTGCCTTTCCTGTAGAGTGGTATCTT
>CM065724.1:56331283-56336283 GCA_033310375.1 Conus canariensis
AGAGGGTGCATTTCCCACCACTGCTATTCACCGAACCTCTGCCAGTGGCATTGGTAGACTACTATCAACAATAACTCAACCGCTGGAGGGGGGGGGGGGGGGGGGGGGGGGGGAGGTGCAGGGCAAGGGACGCGACTTAAACGATGAAACAGAAAAACGAACAAACAAACAAAAACAAAGACCAATAGGACTAAGGTGTAAAACTTCTGAAAAACATTTAAGAAGATGGAAGTCATTTAACACTTCCTGAACAGTTAATGGTATTTGACGAGTCAGTAAATCCCCTGTAGTTTTCGTCATTAATTCTTTGATACTAGGACAGTGTAAAATCAGATGGCTAATGGAAATTTGATTTCCACATACACACTTAATATCTTTAGAAAATTTTGTTTTAAAAGCATTTAAACGAATTTTGAACATCAGAGAACTAATATGTCTTGAACTTGTATCAGATATGTGATTTAAAATTAATTAGGAATTTATTAATTAGGAATTTATTGTGCTGACGCTTTTTATACAATTGTGTGAATATTGGCTATCTGATGTCTTCAGCATGTTATCAAACTTATCTTTCGCTAGTTTTTCAATGTGATTATAATACTCGTGCAGATCTAGATTTATGTTAATTAGAATTGCCCCTTCAGTATTACGTCCTGCATTTTTAGCTGCTCTGTCAACCAGTTCATTGGCATATATTCCCCAATGGGAAGGAACCCAGTAAAAAGTCACACTAATGTCTTTAAGTGCCAATTGATGAATTACATGTCTGATTTCTAGTATCATTTCAAGACGTTTCTTGGCATTTTGATCTTTGATTGCTTGTAATGCCGATTTAGAATCTACACAGAGTAAAATTTTACAACTATTCATAGGTAACTCCTCAATATGCTGTAAAGCCATTAAAATAGCTAACAACTCTGCAGTAAAAACTGAATAGTGATTACCTATATGATATCGTTTGACTGTTTTCATAGTAGGAATTACAAATGCTGAACCTGCATTGCCATTATCAAGTACAGATCCATCTGTGAATATTTTAATGTAATCACTATAGTAATTTTCCATGTGATCATTAACTAAATTTTTCAGAACGTTTGGAGATTGACTTTTGCTCAATTCTGTATGATCAATATCAAAAGTAGGTTTAATTTGTTCCCAAGATGGTACAGGTAAAAAAGATGGCTTAATTGCTATTTTTTTACTTTTTAATTCTGTAGAATTAATCATGTCGGAGACAAACGAATTAACTGGCTGCAAACAGTGTATTGTCTTAGCCTGTTAACAAAGTCATGCTTAGAATTTATCTTTGTTTCTTCATTACAGAATGAGTTATGTGCAAAGGATTTTAATACAAACTTAGCTGCAGAGATTTTCCTATGTTCATCAAGAGGAAGAACTCCTGCTTCTTTATATGACCCAAGATTGTAAGCATGAGTCGGCACTCCTAGTGCCAGTTTAAAGGCTTTACAATCTATACTTTGTAGTTTGTTTAACAAATGTTTTGGTGCACTAAAGAAAGATTCCTGGCCGTAGGTTAAACGCGAACGAACTAAGGAATTAGCAAGACATAAAAGTGCTTTTGTGTCTTGACCCCATCGCTGTTTACTAATAATTTTGAGAAAATTTAAAGCTTTTCTGGCTTTATTTAATATATAGTCTATATGTTGATTCCACGTAAGTTTGAATGATAAATATACACCTAGAAACCTTACGCTTTGCGAATAATTAATGACACTGCCACCAATAGTGAAATCAGGCAGTTTTTCTGGGTTATGCCCCGAATTAAAAAGTACCATATGTGTTTTTTCTAATGATAAAGAAAGTCCATTTTCCTTCATAAATATATCAATTTTATTTAGTTCGCGTTGGTACACTTTTTTGGTATAGTTAAGTGCTCTAATTGGAGTTTTACGCTTCATTGTCACCTTCATCCACATGCATATATCATCTGCATACTGGGCTAAAACTGTATCTTTTGATAGATTATTTGAAGATCTGCTATAAGTGTACTGAATAAAATAGGTGAAATAACCGAGCCTTGTGGAAGACCCATATGAAGTTCTCTGGACTTAGAATATGTGCTTCCAACTCTTACCTGTATGAAACGTTGTGATAAACAATTTTGTAGATAGTTATACATATTACTATTTATATTGCAGTTTTGAAGTTTTTGGAGTAATCGGTAATGCCATACTTGATCGTAAGCTTTTTTCACATCAAAAAAGGTTGCTAGAATATTTTTCCGTCTGCCAAACTGCTGTTTAATTTGTGTCGTAAGTTTGACTAAATGTTCAGTAGTGGAGCGACCTTTGCGAAAAGCGGCTTGATTTTTTTTAAATAATGTTTCGTTTTTCACAGAAATGAACTAGTCTACTTGAGACTATTTTTTCCATTAACTTGCATACATGAGATGTTAAGGAGATGGGTCGATAGCTATTTTTATCAGTCCGAGGTTTTCCCTGCTTGTGTATAGGGACAACAATTGAGTGTTTCCAGATAAGAGGCATTTCACCATTAGACCAGTATTTTTGTATCAAAGAATGTAAAAATTGAACTACATTTTGTGGTAAATGCTTTAACAATTCATAAGATATCCCATCTAGTCCAACAGACATCTTATTTTTACCCATATGTGAAATACATTCAATTACTTCATCGAGTGTTATACTTGAATTTACATAGCTTTTTAACTGAGGTTTATTAAAACTATGATCTGATGTGATATTACTTTCCTCCTCCTTTTTTCTGTATTGTCTACTTTCAGTTGATAATCCAGTAATTCTACTGCAATCTGCATACAAATCAGCAAATGCTTCCGCTTTTTCTTGATTAGAGGGTATATCTGAACTCTCCAGTTTGATTGGGCATTGAGGTAAGTTTATCCCATTCTTCATCGTTTTCATTTTTTCCCATACCTTTTGCATATCGTTATAGTTATATACTTCATTAGTACAAAATGATGACCAAAACTGTCTTTTTGCTTGTGCGTTAACTCTATTTGCTTTGTTTTTTGCTTTTTTGGATTCTTGGTGATTAGGAATCGAATTATCCTTTAAATAATATTCAAATTTTATCCATTTTTCAGCTTTGGCCTTTTCACAATCATCGTTCCACCAAACATTGCCAGAATGTTTATATGATTTCTTTGTTTTAGACATAGGAATTGATTGATTAGCAGCACTTAGGACTGCATTAGTAAATATAGAATACAATTCATTGATATCTTTATCATTGACGTCTTCAACATGAAATGTTGATAAGAGTTCTGAAAACTTGTCCCAGTTAGCATGTTTGTAATTATACTTCGGGATTAGCATGTTTGTATTTACAGTTAGCATGTTTGTAATTATACTTCGGGATCTTCTGTTAGATCCTTGTTTTTTGTGCTAGTGAGTTCAAAGCTAGTAATAACAGGAAGATGGTCACTATTAAGGCTATCATTTAAAGAATCCCATTTACAAATTGGTGCCAGATCTGGAGAAACAAGAGTTAGATCAATAGCTGTTACTCTATGATAAGGATTATCAGGGATTCGCGTTATTCTACCGTCATTCAGAAGATACAATGATGAATCAACAATATTCTCAATGAAACGGTTGCTAGTAATGTTTTCACAGTTCTTCTCCCAAAATGGTGAATGCGCATTAAAATCTCCTTTTTCCCTTGTCCGCTTGAAACGTACGAATCCATTCTGTATTATTATCATCTGGACCCTTTGGTAAATACACAGATATCACGGTTAATAAAGTGTTATTAAACTTAACCGTCACTGCACAAGAATGTATACCAAGTAATTCTGATGGAATTGGATTTGGGCACAGAGTGTAATTTACCCTTTCATGCACATAAATGGCAGTATTAATTTTCTCGTTAGTGTCTATCTTTTGGATGATAGGAGGAAAATAGTAATTGTCTAGTTGGGGCAGCTTTTCTTTCTTAACATTCAATGACTGAAGACTTAAAACATGATATTGATGATGGGCTAGGTGTTGTACTAGATGTTCATAGTTTGTGTTAATTGATCTGCAGTTCCACTGAAAAACGTTAAAGTCATTCCCTAGTGACATGTTTAAAGACTAAAGACAAAATGGACAGAGTTAACCCAGCAGCAGTGTCACATTAAAAGACATGGCGGCAGTAGGTGTGAGTTGACTAATAAAAGTTCCAGTCCTCCAGATTGTAGAACCGGTTGTGCCAGCTGGGAGGATGTGGGCCAGGATGGTCGTGGTACCAATGGCGACGTGAAGGACGGGCAGGTCTCTTGGGGATCTCCCACAGCAAGGCCCTCGTGTGTCGTCCGATGTTCCCCGCCAGCAGACTGGAGCCTCTCTTTGTTTGGTGCACCTCGTCTCGAAGATTCTGATGTTGTTATTTTGAATAAACGAAATGTTTTTCACCTCATACAACTCAGAAGTGACTTTTGCATTAAACAGAACACGTTTTATTTCGAGTTTCTTGTCTCTAAATGGAGTCAGTTCGCTGACCGCGAACTTAACCTTAGTGTGCTTTTTAGCTGCGGTTTTTAGCGTCTGTACAAACGATGTGCTGTCTTCTGCAGCAGAAGTCTTTAGATCGTTAATGCAGCAGTGTATTACCACTGCATCAGGTTTCTCCTCGGCATCGTCAAGTTCTTGCAGATGTTGCTCTAGTCCCTTTACCTTATAGCTTCTTTGACGTGTCGCATTCAAATCGTACGAATTTCCATGTCTCCTATCGTCCACGCCGTTGGCAACCGAGTCATGGATCACCAGAACCTTCGGTAGGCTTAGTTTCTCTTCTTTTGCTTTCGTTTTCTTCTTGTTTTGACAAACATCGTCATGACATGATTTGACGTCATGTTTTATCTTTGCATCATTTTGAGTAGGAGGCCTGACGTCATGTTCTGTTTTGATGTTCTTTTCACCTATAACTGATTTTGCTTCTGAATTTTGGGCTTTTTCTTGAGCAGAAGGTTGTCTGTTATTGATCGATGTGTTCGCAGGTGGGGTTTTGACCACTTC
>CM065724.1:56338783-56358783 GCA_033310375.1 Conus canariensis
TACATCACACTACGGAACTAAAAAGAAATATTTTCAATGAAAATTATCAATGGGCAATAAAATGCTGAATTTCAAATCTTGGATCTTTGAGAGACATACACACACCTGTGTACATGCTTTACTACGCATTTGTTGAAAATACGGAATCTTTAAAGATCGGTTTTGCCAGTAGCTCATTCTCTCAAGCCACAATATCTATCTCTGTAAAATATGTATTTATGTAAGTAGGTATGTGTGTGTGTGTGTGTGTGTGTGTGTGTGAGTGTGTGTGTGTGTGTGTGTGTGTGTGTGTGTGTGTGACAGACAGACAGCGAGATCGTTGAGGTTGTCAATGATGGATACAATGCTGCTGAGTTTCATTCTGGTCTGAACCATGCTCAACGTTTCCTTTCCTGACATACTGGCGTTATCCCAACGTTTCCTCTCCTAACATGGCGTCATCCAAACGTTTCCTTTCCTGACATACTGGCGTCATCCCAACGTTTCCTTTCCTGACATACTGGCGTCATCCCAACGTTTCCTTTCCTGACATGGCGTCATCCCAACGTTTCCTTTCCTGACATACTGGCGTCATCCCAACGTTTCATTCCTAACATGGCGTCATCCAGCCTCAAGAAATGCAGACATCTACGGTGGGGTCAACAGATTTGAAGCAACACCCTCTAAGACGATGTCATGGCAATATCTGGACCTTGGAACTGACTGGGCCCGATAAAAACATTCAAACTGGTTTCTACTCCCCGACAATCTAAACAAATAACTCGCTTAACAAATAGTGCGCGTGATCACGGAACCACAGACTGAAGCTTTGCCATCATGTCCGGCATGAGGAAACTGATGACCCAGATGAAAATAATAGGGATCTGTCATTTTTTAGTGTATGGAAGCGTTCGCTCGACTTATATTTTATTGTTATATTTGGTCATTTTCATCGATTCATTCAATCAAAAAATATACATCATGTACAACATCACGTGCTAATAACTGGAATTGGTTCAACATCCATTTAGTGCCAAATTCTGCTTTGTGCTTGCTAGATGACGAGGTGCCACAAGAAAACCATCTATTTTATGGATGAAAATTGACTGCGTAATTACAATCTCCATATCGAAATCCACAGCACACCCAGTTTTGCACAGGAGCCAGCCAGAAGAATGAATATCAACAAATAAATGCCTCTGATGCCAGTAGCATCCAAACCTCCCAGCCAGAACTCTGTGACGTGAACCACTACTGCAGCGGCTGGTCCCCAAACCCAAACCAGAAGTTCTCCACCTGGCAGCTTGATTTATGTATCTGATCCTTAAACCAAAAGAGATACCTGTGTTTTCTCCCTTTTCCTTGAATCAATATGTGCTCAAGTTTGTCCACATTGATTTTCTTACAGTGTTGCGTCTTGCCTCGAAGTAACTAGAGCATCGAGCTGTGCTTCACTGCAAATCTGAAACTTTCTCTTTTCTTGTGGCCACAATGTTTTCTTTTATGCTGCCGACAATGTTTGCATGCTCTCTGTCGCTGTCGCTTTTTGTTTCTGTGTCGCTTCTTTCTTTAACATGTTGGGTTCTTCTTGTGGAGTTGCTAGGGGGGTGGATGGGTAATGATGGGGTGATGGTAGTGAGCTGGAATTGCTCTAAGCTCTGCTGGACTGCACCACTGAGGATGTTACGCAGCTCATTAAAGGCAGGGATTTGCAGTGGAAGCGGATCTGTCTGAAAGTTTGCTGCCAGAAAAGGTCAGAGGAAGGACATGAATCTGTTAGCCAGGCACGAGCAGTGTGTATGTGTGTGTGTGTATGTGTGTGTGTGTGTGGGGGGGGGGGGGGGCGTGGTGTGTGTGTGTGTGTGTGTGTGTGTGTGTGTGTGTGTGTGTGTGTGTGTGGCAGTGTGTGTGTGTATGTGTGTGTGTGTGTGTGTGTGTGTGTGTGTGTGTGTGTGTGTGTGTGTGTGTGTGGCGGTGTGTGTGTGTGTGTGTGTGTGTGTGTGTGTGTGTGTGTTTAAGACATAAGACATGACTGGTTTATTTCTTTAGCATCTAGGCCTCAATGAATGGCTGAACAATAATAATGAATTTGTCAAAGACATTTAAAGAAGTGTCCGTGTGTGTGTGTGTGTGTGTGTGTGTGTGTGTGTGTGTGTGTGTGTGTGTGTGTGTGTGTGTGTTCGTGTGTGTGTGTGTGTGTGTGTGTGTGTGTGTGTGTGTGTGTGTGTGTGTGTGTGGCGCTGTGTGTGTGGCGGTGTGTGTGTGTGTGTGTGTGTGTGTGTGTGTGTGTGTGTGTGTCGGTGTGTGTGTGTGTGTGTCGGTGTGTGTGTGTGTGTGTGTATGTGTGTGTGGCGGTGTGTGTTGTGTGTGTGTGTGTGTGTGTGTGTGTGTGTGTGTGTGTGTGTGGCGCTGTGTGTGTGTGTGGCGCTGTGTGTGTGTGTGTGTGTGTGTGTGTGTGTGTGTGTGGGTGGGTGTGGGTGTGTTTGTGTGTGTCTGTGTGTGTGTGTGTGTGTGTGTGTGTGTGTGGCGGTCTGTGTGTGTGTGTGTGTGTGTGTGTGTGTGTGTGTGTGTGTGTGTGTGTGTGTGTAGCCGATTTTCCAGGATTTGACTCTTGCAATATTCTTTGTGGTCTCTTGAAAAAATATTTTCTTTTTTTCCTTCTCACAAATGGCAGAAAACTGTGTGTTTTTTTAATTGAATTATTTGATATCATGATCAGTCCCTCGGTGTGTTCGATGTCTCTCTCTCTCTCTCTCTCTCTCTCTCTCTCTCTCTCTCTCTCTCTCTCTCTCTCTCTCTCTCTCTCTCTCTTAATTGTTGGCTTGTTTGCATGTTGTGTGTTTAACAGGTTTTTGTGCTTAATAGTCTTTTCCCTGGATGTATCTGGCTTCCTCCCGTCTGTTCCCTCTGTGTAAACACAGGTAATGATCAGAACAGACACAAATCAAGCAGGACCATGCAGAACCTTTCCTGTTTACCTTCCCCTCTATTGCGTATTTATTTGATGCTTGTTTGTTTCTCTGATTGTGTGATTCCTTGAATTAGTTTGCTTTTCCCAGGAGAATGATTTGACATGCAACAAACATAAAGGACCAATGAATGGTTCTTCTCTGAGTAAAAATCGTGGAGAGCGTTTTGACGTCAGTCCTGTTTTTACCCACAAGATTTATTATTGTTGCCAGGAGAAAGAGGGCGAACTGTGGCTACAGGACACAAAGTATATACACTTAAAAAGGTCGTGTGTGTGTGTGTGTGTGTGTGTGTGTGTGTGTGTGTGTGTGTGTGTGTGCGTGCGTGCGTGCGTGCGTGTGTGTGTGCGTGCGTGCGTGCTCGTGCGTGGTGCGTGTTGTGCGTGCGTGGTGCGTGCGTGCGTGCGTGCGTGCGTGCGTGCGTGCGTGCTGCGTGCGTGTGTGTTGTGTGTGTGTGTGGGGTGTGTGTGTGTGTGTGGTGGTTGTGTATGTGTGTCAAGGGTTTCTCCTTTTGATAAAAAGAATTAACACACACTATGACGTCACTCAGGACAGTATTCATTGCCTCAAAATTTGAAAGATCAGCAATCCACTATTTGATCTGGATCTGCTCAACGGATCTGCATCAAATCTCACTGAATTCTATCTCAGGCCACATCGTATCTTCTGCCAAAGTTTGCTTCAAGTCATATCATTACATTTCCCGTACCCTTGCTGACAAACAAACAAACCAACATGTGCTGACAAGAACAAACCTCTAATGCTGGAAGGAGCAAGTCAAAGACAGAGAAGTTTTCACTTCAACATATGCATCTGACTTCAGCAGCCCAGTGGATGGCAGACAGCCAGAAGGATGGCGACTATTACAGCATCATAACATCATTCACTTCAGACGCCAAAGTCATAAAACCGGGATCGTTTACCTCAAAAGCCGCGGAGACGTTCTGTAATGGCACATCCTCAAAAATAAATCACCGAATTCCAAGACCTAAAGGCTACTTCCCCTCTTCCCTATCCCCCATCCCATCTCTCCTGCCATCATTACCAGAAATTATTAAAAGAGAAACAGATCAAGGGCCACCCCCACCCCCCACCCCCCTCCCGACACTCACTTCCCAGAGTTTTCTTCACCTTGCTCTACCCTCACCCCAACCTCCCATTCCTGTTGCACCTCCACCTCACCTCCACCTCATTCTGACTTTTCCCCAAGCCTTCCACCCTTTGCCACATTGCCAGAGAACATACTCTGCTGATGCCAACAGTGTGTGTAATTATCCATGGCTGATAGGCGCAAGAATGTCTAGGAGCGCAATCATCTTTACAGTTGCTGCAAGGATGTCTTGACAGGAGATAAAGACAGAGAGAGAGTCAGGAATTGGCAAAAAGGATGGAAGGCACAGACATGTTAAAAAGCGTAAAGAAACGGGTGCCTGAAATAAAGGTCAAATGAATAATAATGAAGAGAAACACTCATAAGCAAACAAATATTGAATAAGTCATGTAGAATAGCTAAGCAGATAAATGAATGAATGAATGAATAGAGAACTGAATAAATGAATGAAGAAATGAAGAAATAATTAAATACAAAAATAAATAAATAAATGAATGAATAATTAGATAAATGAATAAACAAATGAACAAACAAATAACAAATTAATAAATAAATACACAAATGAATGAAATAATAAGTAAACAAAGAAATAAATAAATTAGGTGACAGGTTAAGTTTTACTGTAGTAATTAACCGAGCATCTGTACCTCTTCTTTTGTCAGTGACATTAATAGCCTACTACAGGTAAGTGAATAGATGCATAAGTAAAGAAAACGAATAATGCGCAGTCATCGTTATCACTGAGTACACAGACCATCGTCTTCGTCGGCTTCCGACGGACTACTGCTACAGATGTCATGCGCCCCGGGAAAACCATACGTTTTCCTTTTGTGTGTGTGTGCACTTTGAACCCACATTGAAAACTGACCTTTACAGGGTGCTTGCCCCTCATTGGTCAGTTTCCTTTCTGACTAATTGGCCATCTAAGTAACTAACTAATTAACTAACTGACTAACCAACTAACCAACTGAATACGTGCATTCATACATATATGAATGAGCAAATGAGTTAATAATGTTAACTGCCGTGATTCATCCAACGCCTATACCCGATTCTCGGGCAGTGAAATTAAAGAGCTGGTGTTAAAAATGAATAAACAAATAAATAGAAAAAGAAATGTAATTACAAACAGATAAATAAATAAAGTAAACAAATAAACAAATGAATAAATAGATAATTAATCAAATAGATAATTAAACAAATAGATAAATAAATAATACTGGAGAAGGTGCAACTCTCACCACTGCTATTCACCACCCTGTGGCAGCGGGATTAACAGACTACTATGAAGAACTACTCAACCCGTAGGGGAAGAAAGGAGAGGTTAAAAAAAAGAAAGAAAAAAGACGGCTGTACCGATCAAAGAGAAAAACAAACAAACAAGCACAACATAGAAAATGAATGGATTCATTGATCGTGGCAACTCCGAATTGGATTTTTTTTCCCTTAAGTGAAATTCAGTTGAAAGAATCAAAGTGATCACTGCAGGTGGCTAATTCCTGGACATAATTCAGCAACTGAGTGTTGATTTTTTCTCAATAAACCCCTATAAATGTATTTGTTGATTTGGGGTTTATTCCCTATGTGTGTGTGTGTGTGTGTGTGTGTGTGTGTGTGTGTGTCTGTGTGTGTGTGTGTGTCCGTGCGTGCGTGCGTGCGTGCGTGCGTGCGTGTGCGTGTGCGTGCGTGTGTGTGCGTGCGCGCGAGCGCCCGTGCGCGCGCGCGCCCGCGCGTGTGTGTGTATTTTGTTGTTGTTATTTATGTCACGTACAATTATATTCTTCAGGGAAAAGAGGGACATTTCACACATGTATTTAATATATTCACACAGAAACCTGGATGATGGTGTTGCAAGTTTCCTCTGCATGAGAACTATGCTGTGAGGCCGTCAAGAGTGCTGCTTTCTGTGAGGGTGACAAGAGTGCTGCTTTCTGTGAGGGTGAAAAGAGAGCTGCTTTCTGTGAGGGCGTCAAGAGTGCTGCTTTCTGTGAGGGTGACAAGAGTGCTGATTTCTGTGAGGGTGAAAAGAGAGCTGCTTTCTGTGAGGGTGACAAGAGTGCTGCTTTCTGTGAGGGTGAAAAGAGAGCTGCTTTCTGTGAGGGTGACAAGAGTGCTGCTTTCTGTGAGGGTGACAAGAGTGCAGCTTTCTGTGAGGTTGACAGGAGTGCTGCTTTCTGTGAGGGTGACAAGAGTGCTGCTTTCTGTGAGGGCGTCAAGAGTGCTGCTTTCTATGAGGGTGACAAGAGTGCTGCTTTCTGTGAGGGCGTCAAGAGTGCTGCTTTCTGTGAGGGCGTCAAGAGTGCTGCTTTCTGTGAGGGTGACAAGAGTGCTGCTTTCTGTGAGGGCGTCAGGAGTGCTGCTTTCTGTGAGGGCGTCAGGAGTGCTGCTTTCTGTGAGGGTGACAAGAGTGCTGCTTTCTGTGAGGGCGTCAGAGTGCTGCTTTCTGTGAGGGCGTCAAGAGTGCTGCTTTCTGTGAGGTGTGACAAGAGTGCTGCTTTCTGACTGTTGGGGTGACAAGAGTGCTGCTTCTGTGAGGGTGACAAGAGTGCTGCTTTCTGTGAGGTGTGACAAGAGTGCTGCTTCTGTGAGGGTGACAAGAGTGCTGCTTTCTGTGAGGGTGACAAGAGTGCTGCTTTCTGTGAGGGTGACAAGAGTGCTGCTTTCTGTGAGGGGTCAAGAGTGCTGCTTTCTGTGAGGGCTACAAGAGTGCTGCTTTCTGTGAGGGTGACAAGAGTGCTGCTTTCTGTGAGAGGGCGTCAAGAGTGCTGCTTTCTGTCATGGCATCAGGAGTGCTGCTTTCCTGTGAGGGCGACAAAAGTGCTGCTTTCTGTGAGGGCGTCAGGAGTGCTGCTTTCTGTCAGGCGTCAGAGTGCTGCTTTCTGTGAGGGCGTCAAAAGTGCTGCATTCTGTGAGGCTGACAAGACTGCTGCTTTCTGTGAGGGTGACAAGAGTGCTGCTTTCTGTGAGGGCGTCAAGAGTGCTGCTTTCTGTGAGGGCGTCAAGCGTGCTGCTTTCTGTGAGGGCGTCAAGAGTGCTGCTTTCTGTGAGGGTGACAAGGAGTGCGCTTTCTGTGAGGGCGTCAGGAGTGCTGCTTTCTGTGAGGGTGACAAGAGTGCTGCTTTCTGTGAGGGCGTCAAGAGTGGCGCTTTCTGTGAGACGTCAGGAGTACTGCTTTCTGTGAGGGCGTCAGGAGTGCTTCTTTCTGTGAGGGCGTCAAAGTGCTGCTTTCTGTGAGGCTGATAAGACTGCTGCTTTCTGTGAGGGTGACAAGAGTGCTGCTTTCTGTGAGGGCGTCAAGAGTGCAGCTTTCTGTGAGGGCGTCAAGAGTGCTGCTTTCTGTGAGGGCGTAAATGGTGCTGCTTTCTGTGATGGTGACAAGCGTGACGCTTTCGTGAGGCTCAGGAGCGCTGCTTTCTGTGAGGGTGACAAGAGTGCTGCTTTCTGTGAGGGTGACAAAGTGCTGCTTTCTGTCAGGGTGACAAGAGTGCTGCTTTCTGGAGGGCGTCAAGAGTGCTGCTTTCGTGAGGGCGTCGAGAGTGCTGCTTCTGTGATGAGGTGACAAGAGTGCTGCTTTCTGTGAGGTCGTCAAGAGTGCTGCTTCTGTGAGGGTGACAAGAGTGCTGCTTTCTGTGAGGGCGTCAAGAGTGCTGCTTTCTGTGAGGGCGTCAAGAGTGCAGCTTCTGTGAGGGCGTCAAGTGTGCTGCTTTCTGTGAGGGCGTCAAGAGTGCTGCTTTCTGTGAGGGCGTCAGGTAGTGCTGCTTTCTGTGAGGGCGTCAGAGTGCTGCTTTCTGTCGAGGGCGTTCAAAAGTCCTGCTTTCTGTCAGGGCGACAAGAGTGCTGCTTTCTGTGAGGGCGTCAAGCGCGCTGCTTTCTGTGAGGGTGACAAGAGTGGCGCTTTCTGTGAGGGCGTCAGGAGTGCTGCTTTCTGTGAGTGTATCAAGAGTGCTGCTTTCTGTGAGGGCGTCAAGAGTGCTGCTTTCTGTGAGGGCGTCAGGAGAGCTGCTTTCTGTGAGGGCGTCAGGAGTGCTGCTTTCTGTCAGGGCGTCAAAAGTGCTGCTTTCTGTGAGGCTGAGAAGACTGCTGCTTTCTGTGAGGGTGACAAGAGTGCTGCTTTCTGTGAGGGCGTCAAGAGTGCTGCTTTCTGTGACGGCGTCAAGAGTGCTGCTTTCTGTGAGGGTGTCAAGAGTGCTGCTTTCTGTGAGGGTGACAAGAGTTCTGCTTTCTGTGGGGGCGTCAAGAGTGCTGCTTTCTGTGAGGGCGTCAAGAGTGCTGCTTTCTGTGAGGGCGTCAAGAGTGCTGCTTTCTGTCAGGGCGTCAGGAGTGCAGCTTTCTGTCAGGCGTCAGGAGTGCTGCTTTCTGTGAGGGCGTCAAAAGTGCTGCTTTCTGTGAGGGTGACAAGACTGCTGCTTTCTGTGAGGGTGACAAGAGTGCTGCTTTCTGTGAGGGCGTCAAGAGTGCTGCTTTCTGTGAGGGTGACTAGAGTGCTGCTTTCTGTGATGGTGACAAGAGTGCTGCTTTCTGTGAGGGCGTCAAGAGTGCTGCTTTCTGTGAGCGTGTCAAGAGTGCTGCTTTCCGTGAGGGCGTCAGGAGTGCTGCTTTCTGTGAGGGCGTCAAGAGTGCTGCTTTCTGTGAGGGCTTCAAGAGTGCTGCTTTCTGTCAGGGCGTCAGGAGTGCTGCTTTTTGTGAGGCTGACAAGACTGCTGCTTTCTGTGAGGGTGACAAGAGTGCTGCTTTCTGTGATGGTGACAAGAGTGCTGCTTTCTGTGAGGGCGTCAAGAGTGCTGCTGTCTGTGAGCGTGTCAAGAGTGCTTTTCCGTGAGGGCGTCAGGAGTGCTGCTTTCTGTGACGGCGTCAAGAGTGCTGCTTTCTGTGAGGGCGTCAAGAGTGCTGCTTTCTGTGAGGGCGTCAAGAGTGCTGCTTTCTGTGAGGCTGACAAGACTGCTGCTTTCTGTGAGGGTGACAAGAGTGCTGCTTTCTGTGAGGGCGTCAAGAGTGCTGCTTTCTGTGAGGGTGACTAGAGTGCTGCTTTCTGTGATGGTGACAAGAGTGCTGCTTTCTGTGAGGGCGTCAAGAGTGCTGCTGTCTGTGAGCGTGCAAGAGTGCTGCTTTCCGTGAGGGCGTCAGGAGTGCTGCTTTCTGTGAGGGCGTCAAGAGTGCTGCTTTCTGTGAGGGCGTCAAGAGTGCTGCTTTCTGTCAGGGCGTCAGGAGTGCTGCTTTTTGTGAGGGCGTCAAGAGTGCTGCTTTCTGTGAGGGCGTCAAGAGTGCTGCTTTCTATGAGGTCGTCAAGAGTGCAGCTTTCTGTGAGGGCGTCAAGAGTGCTGCTTTCTGTGAGGGCGTGAAGAGTGCTGCTTTCTGTGAGGGCGTCAAGAGTGCTGCTTTCTGTGACGGCGTCAAGAGTGCTGCTTTCTGTGAGGGCGTCAGGAGTGCTGCTTTTTGTGAGGGCGTCAAGAGTGCTGCTTTCTGTGAGGGCGTCAAGAGTGCTGCTTTCTGTCAGGGCGTCAGGAGTGCTGCTTTCTGTGAGGGCGTCAAGAGTGCTGCTTCCTGTGAGGGCGTCAAGAGAGCTGCTTTCGATCTTGAGTTATTTGTCCTATTTTTAAATTAAGCATTCCAGGTTTGTAGAAATGTAGACTTCTTCAAGGGAGGGTCAGATTGATTTGATGAATAAGATCAAATTACAATTTAGGTTTGGATGGTGATTAACATGTGCATGTCATTACAGACACCCTCATAATATACACATGCAACGAGTGCGCACACGCGCGCGCGCGCTTATACCCTCATACCACACACACACACACACACACACACACACACACACACACACACACACACACACACACACACACACACATACACACACTTGCACGCTGTTACACATACATGCATCTGCGCGCACGCGCACGCGCGCGCGCACACACACACACACACACACACACACACACACACACACACACACACACACACACACACACACACACACACTGTGTCACTGACACTAAAGGAACAGAGAATATCGCCTTGCAACTCCTCGCGGGGCGGAGGAGACTACACACGGATGATGTCGTGGAACAGCCCTGTTTCACGACAAAACAACAACAACAACAAAAAACCTCCACGTGATTCCAGTGGTGGCAGCTAAATGGCAACTGTCCTTCTCACTGTCTTTTTGTCTCTTGTTGCAGAGGATGTTAATGCGTGATGCAAGATGAACAGGGATTGTGGCGTGATGCAAGATGAACAGGGATTGTGGCGTGATGCAAGATGAACAGGGATTGTGACGTGATGCAAGATGAACAGGGATTGTGACGTGATGCAAGATGAACAGGGATTGTGACGTGATGCAAGATGAACAGGGATTGTGACGTGATGCAAGATGAACAGGGATTGTGGCGTGATGCAAGATGGACAGGGATTGTGACGTGATGCAAGATGAACAGGGATTGTGGCGTGATGCAAGATGGACAGGGATTGTGACGTGATGCAAGATGAACAGGGATTGTGACGTGATGCAAGATGAACAGGGATTGTGACGTGATGCAAGATGAACAGGGATTGTGGCGTGATGCAAGATGGACAGGGATTGTGACGTGATGCAAGATGAACAGGGATTGTGACGTGATGCAAGATGAACAGGGATTGTGACGTGATGCAAGATGAACAGGATTGTGGCGTGATGCAAGATGAACAGGGATTGTGGCGTGATGCAAGATGAACAGGGATTGTGACGTGATGCAAGATGAACAGGGATTGTGACGTGATGCAAGATGAACAGGGATTGTGACGTGATGCAAGATGAACAGGGATTGTGACGTGAAGAGAGAAAGGAAGAGGGAAGAGACAGGTTGGACAGGGAGAGGAGGTAAGGGGTTGAGGAGGAGGTTAGGAGTGATGGGGAGGGAGGGTGGGTACGCAGATGGAAAGGGGGTGAGAATGAAGGGGAGAGAATGTGGAATTGTAAACAAGAGATTCTAAAGACTTGCATTAAAAGTTGTTTTTCTTGCAGGAGGTAATTGAAAGTGGTGGGTATTTCAGAGCAAATCAATAAAGTAGGCCACACGGAAATCTTTTTTCAATTAGTTTAATTGAAAATGGATTGATAGGAGACGATTGTTCAGATACAGCCAAGACAGGAAAAAGACACAAACTAATGGAATAGTTTTTCAATTTTTTGTTTAATCAAGAGGTATACTCCTTAATGCTTTCTTGGTCTTGAAGTGCACCAACAGCAGTGTCGAAGGTAGCAGGTAAATGCAAGCTAAACACTTTCAGGGTTTGCAGATCAGACGGAAGAGTCTACCACTGCCCTGCTCTGGCTGAACTCTCATCAGTATACTCCTCAATGATTCTTCTCTACCACTGTCCTCCTCTGGCTGAACTCTCATCAGTATACTCCTCAATGATTCTTCTCTACCACTGTCCTCCTCTGGCTGAACTCTCATCAGTATACTCCTCAATGATTCTTCTATCATTTGTCATCTTTCGTTCACAGCAGATCAGTGCTTCAATTAAGGACCCCTGTCTCGAAGCCACTTGAGATAACTTCTCTTTGAACGTAATTTTCTCACGAAATATGAACACCAAACTGGTCAGAATATCTATTCTAGCTTTTCATGTTTATTTTGCACTCGTACAATATTTTAAGATGATAAATGGGAAATTTACGAACATTATATACACTCGTGCAATATTTTAACATTTTAAATCCAAGACTTTTGTACATTACATACATTAACTCTCTTTTACATATACCTAATTTTGATATATGTACTCTTCTGATTGCTGTTTAATTATTTATCCTGCCATGAAAGGGAAAAAAATCTACTTTCAACAGAAATTGTTCGTGGACAATGAAATATTGAATCTGGAATATTCACTCTCAGATAGAAAACATGCTTGACGACGCGGTTGTCGTAACTAGGGAGCCCATACACATGTGTTTTGATTCTAGCTGATTCTCTTGAGCCAACAAGACAGTATCTAAAAAAGCAAAAACCCTGGTCACGTGGAAAGAAACAAACAAGCCTGTTACTGTCAGCAGCAGAAGGGGTTAACGTCAATAACGGTCTTTGGAACCTGCACGAACGTGGAGTCTACGTGGCTTGGCACTGCTGTGTGGCTGGAAAAGACAAAATAAACAGAGCATGAGGATGCTTCATTTGGGCTGCAGCAATAGGAATACAGTTTGTTTGCAACCCACCATCCCCTCACGCCCTACCCCATCCCTAATAAATTTTTCATCTCTCCACCTCTCCTTGATTCATCTCTTCTTACCATTACCACCGCTACCCAGCCCATCCTCTTAAATCATTTTAAACTCTGCTTCATTGAATTCAACCCAACTGTTCCTTCTGTGTAAACACACGTAATGATCAGAACATACACAAATCAAGCAGGACCATGCAGAACCTTTCCTGTTTACCTTCCCCCTCTGTTGTGTATTTATTTGATGCTTGTTTGTTTCTCTGATTGTGTGATTCCTTGATTTAGTTTGTTTTTCCCAGGAGAATGATTTGAAATGCAACAAACATAAAGGACCAATGAATGGTTCTTCTCTGAGTAAAAATCGACGAGAGCGTTTTGACGTCAGTCCTGTTTTTACCCACAAGGTTTATTATTGATGCCAGGAGAAAGAGGGCGAACTGTGGCTACAGGACACAAAGTATATACACTTAAAAAGGTCGTGTGTGTGTGTGTTTGTGTTGTGTGTGCGTGCGTGCGTGCGTGCGTGCGTGCGTGCTGCTGCGTGCGTGCGTGCTGGTGGTGCGTGCGTGGTGTGTGTGTGTGTGTGTGTGTGTGTGTGTGTGTGTTGTGTGTGTGTGTGTGTGTGTGTGAAGGGTTTCTCCTTTTGATAAAAAGAATTAACACACACTATGACGTCACTCAGGACAGTATTCATCGCCTCAAAATTTGAAAGATCAGCAATCCACTATTTGATCTGGATCTGCTCAACGGATCTGCATCAAATCTCACTGAATTCTATCTCAGGCCACATCGTATCTTCTGCCAAAGTTTGCTTCAAGTCATATCATTACATTTCCCGTACCCTTGCTGACAGACAAACAAACAAACCAACATGTGCTGACAAGAACAAACCTCTAATGCTGGAAGGAGCAAGTCAAAGACAGAGAAGTTTTCACTTCAACATATGCATCTGACTTCAGCAGCCCAGTGGATGGCAGACAGCCAGAAGGATGGCGACTATTACAGCATCATAACATCATTCACTTCAGACGCCAAAGTCATAGAACCGGGACCGTTTACCTCAAAAGCCACGGAGACGTTCTGTAATGGCACATCCTCAAAAATAAATCACCGAATTCCAAGACCTAAAGGCTACTTCCCCCTCTTCCCTATCCCCCATCCCATCTCTCCTGCCATCATTACCAGAAATCATTAAAAGAGAAACAGATCAAGGGCCACCCCCACCCCCCACCCCCTCCCGACACTCACTTCCCAGAGTTTTCTTCACCTTGCTCTACTCTCACCCCAACCCCCCATTCCTGTTGCACCTCCACCTCACCTCCACCTCATTCTGACTTTTCCCCAAGCCTTCCACCCTTTGCACATTGCCAGAGAACATACTCTGCTGATGCCAACAGTGTGTGTAATTATCCGTGGCTGATAGGCGCAAGAATGTCTAGGAGCGCAATCATCTTTACAGTTGCTGCAAGGATGTCTTGACAGGAGATAAAGACAGAGAGAGTCAGGAATTGGCAAAAAGGATGGAAGGCACAGACATGTTAAAAAGTGTAAAGAAATGGGTGCCTGAAATAAAGGTCAAGTGAATAATAATGAAGAGAAACACTCATAAGCAAACAAATATTGAATAAGTCATGTAGAATAGCTAAGTAGATAAATGAATGAATGAATGAATAGAGCACTGAATAAATGAATGAAGAAATGAAGAAATAATTAAATACAAAAATAAATAAATTAATGAATGAATAAATAGATACATGAATAAACAAATGAAGACACAAATAACAAATTAATAAATAAATACACAAATGAATTAAATAATAAGTAAACAAAGAAATAAATAAATTAGGTGACAGGTTAAGTTTTACTGTAGTAATTAACCGAGGATCTGTACCTCTTCTTTTGTCAGTGACATTATTAGCCTACTACAGGTAAGTGAATAAATGCATAAGTAAAGAAAACGAATAATGCGCAGTCATCGTTATCACTGAGTACACAGACCATCGTCTTCGTCGGCTTCCGACGGACTACTGCTACAGATGTCATGCGCCCCGGGAAAACCATACGTTTTCCTTTTGTGTGTGTGTGCACTTTGAACCCACATTGAAAACTCACCTTTACAGGGTGCTTGCCCCTCATTGGTCAGTTTCCTTTGAATAATGATTCGTGCCCTCGGGGAAAAAAAGAGATTGCCTGTCACTTCAGTTGCAGCAGCTGACTAGCGAGGAGAGAGACTTGTAAGAAAAACAGAAGAGGATTAGCGAGGTGGAGAAGAAGACGGCGAAGAAGAGTAACAGAGTGGAGAGAGAGATGAAGTCTAAATTACTTTTTATCGTTAGATATTGCTCATTCTAGGCTGAGTATGGGATGTGTGAATATATTTAATAATTTTCAACACAAGCCTTTATCACAATCTCGAATTTCGATCCTATATTTTCTTTTTTATCATGACCGAAATTATTTCCAAATTCTACCCTGTTCACACACTCGTTAGGTAAGATGTAGACCCTGTGATCGATCAAGTAAGTGATTAATTGAGATTACTAACAGCGTGCCCTGTCTTTCTAGCGAAAGCACCTTGTTCATAGTAGGTGGCACGGACACATGGGCCATAGCAAGCCCTCACAGCACTCGATATGATTGGAGATGTCCACTGCTAGGAGGATTTGATTTTTTTTTCAATTTGATGTAATACTCTCCTCATCGAAAGACTGCAGAATTGGGGTCCATGAACCCATAGTGATTTGTTTGTATAGGGCAAGTTGGACGTCTTAGTAACATAAAGGGAAAAAACTGAAGTGTGCATAATGAATGAATGAATTGAAGTCAGTGTGACCTAGATATATTTTTGTGAAGTACTGTTGAATGACATATTAACCAAAGAAAAAAAAGGAAATATTCACACACACACACACACACACACACACACACACACACACACACACACACACACACACACACACTCGCACCTAAAGAAGTGAAGCACAGATGGAAATGAAATTTGTTTTTGTTTTTGTTTTTTTACCGGGGGGAGAAATTGTTTTGTGGTTTGTTTTATTGAAAAGGAGTCGGCTATGTGGTTGCATCGCGGGCGCATGATTGTCTTTGCATTCATGTAAGTGTGTACGTGGAGACCATCGTGTGACAACAAATGTGATTGATAACTGATCAACAGTTTGAGAAAGGGTGCAGTTCTAACCACCGAGATTCACTAAGCACCCAAACCCAACACTCTGGCAGCGAGATTATCAAGTCACTATAGATTACTAGGTCACTATCTTCAACAAAACATGTAAAAATGTGACATCCACGGCTATAAAAATCAGCGAGAGAGAGAGAGAGAGAGAGAGAGAGAGAGAGAGAGAGAGAGAGAGAGAGAGAGAGAGAAGAGAGAGAGAGAGAGAGAGAGAGAGAGAGAGAGGAGAGAGAGAGAGAGAGAGAGAGAGAGAGAGAGAGAGGAGAGAGAGAGAGAGAGAGAGAGAGAGAGAGAGAGAGAGAGAGATGAATGTACTCTGTGTTTGTGGCAGCACTGAAACGAAGCGATCAATGGAAAGACACCATGCAAACCACTCCTGTCTCCTTTTTGAACTCTGAACGAAACAAACAGATCAAGATTAGTACATCATCCTTGTCTACAGTCTCACAGTCTATCCTACTCAGTTCCCTCAAAATAACTAATAGTTTGTTGTTGTTGTTGTTGTTGTTGTTGTTGCTGCTGCTGTTGTTGTTGTTGTTGTTGTTGTTGTTGCTGCTGCTGCTGCTGCTGATGCTGCTGCTGCTGTCGCCGTCGTCGTGTCGTTGTTGTTGTTGTTGTCGTTGTTGTTGTTTGGTTTGCTTGGGTGTTAATTAGTTTCAAAGGGAGGTGACTGCAGCGGACATTGAATCAAACTTAAAAGAGAAATTATTATTCCACCGAACAAAAGAGACAAACATGTATGAACTTGTTTGTCTGTTTCGTTCGGCAGAATGATTTTCCACTTAAGTTTGCGTATTTGTTTTTTAAGCGTGTGTGTGTGTGAGTGTGTGTGTGTGTGTGTGTGTGTGTGTGTGTGTGTGTGTGTGTGTGTGTGTGTGTGTGTGTGTGTGTGCATGTGCTAGGTTCTTTAGGTTGTATTTTCAGGGGAAAGGGGAACATTTCCCCTATGTATTAAGCTGTGATCGACTCACAAAAAAACATGAATGGCCGAGGAGCTACATTACTCGATGTGAGGGTATTAAGAACGCTGATTTTGCTATATGAGTAATCAGCCACATTCCTATCCATTTCATATTACCATAAATATAGACGTATTCAGAACAGAATCAAGTGAATTTCATGGATAACCTTTAATTTGGAGAATTAATTACACATGCACGCATGCACGCGCTCGCGCGCGGCGCGCGCGCGCGCACACCACACACACACACACACACACACACACACACACACACACACACACACACACACACACACACACACACACACACACTTGCATGCTCGCACACGTATGCATCTACATGTACACTGTACCACCAAAAAATAAAATCTAAAGATATCGCCCTGGACAGCTACTTCTCATTGGGCAGAGGACAAGGAAACTGCAGACTTCGGACGATCTCTCAGACCACGTGGTTTCACGCCAAAATAGCGCGTGATTTCAGCAGTGTCAGCTAACAGCTGACTCTCCCATCAGCCATCATTTTGTCTCTTTTCACTGAGGATGTTGGTATGTGATGCTACACGAACAGGCACTGAGGCAGAAAGGGAGAAAGGAAGTGTTGAGAGACAGAGGGGCGGGGAGAGAAGGTATGGGGGGTTGAAGATAAGGTTAAGGGGATGGGGGGGGGGGGGGGCGGTAGGGTACGTGGAGGGGAAGGGGATGAGAATGTAGGGGAAAGAACGTGGAATTGAAAACAAGAATTTCTAAAGACTAGCCGGAAAAGTTATTTATTTCTTGCAGCAGACAACTTAAGGTGGTGGATATTCGGCTAAGTCGACCAGAGAAATCAAGAAAACTGGTTTTCAAATAGTTTAATGGAAATATGGATGTACATGGGATACGTCTATCGGATTACATTCACGTACAGTCAAGACAGGAAAAAAATGAACATCGTTTTCATAAAAAGACATTTAAAGAGACATACTGGCTAATGCATCACAAGCACTATTCAAAGTAGCGGGTAAAGGTCAGCTGAGGACGTTTCGGGGTTTGCAGACCAAACGAAAGAATCTGGCACTTTGCTCCACTGGCCTGAACTAAAGAATTCTGCTATCACTTGTCACCTTCCATTCATTGCAGGTTAAGACTTGGATTCAAGACCCTTGATCCAAAAAAAAAAAACCCGTCAAGAGAGACGTTAAATGCAATAGACATACACATGCATGTGCATCATCTTAACTCTTCTTATATATATATATATATATATATATATATATATATATAATACATCTTTTCTTTTGATTTTTGTTTGATTACTTGTCCTGTCACTCATCGCACTATGAATGGAATAAAGCCATCTTCAACAGAAAGTACAGATGGAAATGACATAATGAATCCCGAATTTTGACTCTTTGACAGAAAGATAATAACACAGGGAAAAAAACATGCTTGACGACGTAGCTGTCGAAAATAGGGAGCCTGCAACACGAGCTCGTCTGAAGCTGATCCTCTCGAGCCACAAAGACAATATCTGAAACAGAAGGAAAAGTCCTGGTGACTTGGAAACAAGCAAACAAGCCTGTTACTGTCAGCAGCAGAAGGCGTTAACGTCAATAACGGTCTTTGGAACCTGCACGAACGTGGAGTCTACGTGGCTTGGCACTGCTGTGTGGCTGCAAAAGACGTCCAAGAAAACAAACAGAGCATGAGGATGCTTCACTCGGGTTGCAGCAATGGGAATGCAATTTGTTTGCCCACCCACCCTCTCCCACCCACCCACCCCTTAGACACACACATCCTTCTCGCTTCCAGTTCGCCCCACTTGATTCATCTCTGCATAACATCACTACTGCCACCCCAGCCCATCCTCTCCAATCATTTTCCAACACTGTTTCACTGAACGAACCGTCTCTTCCCTTTGTGTAAACACACGCAATGATTGGAACATAAATAGCAATCAACCAGGACGATACCATTTTTTTTCCCGTTTGCATTCCCCCTTTCTCTTCCTCTCCCTCAGTAATCTGTTGCTTGTTTGTTTCTGTGTTTTTATGTACTTGATTTAGTTTATTGTTTGTTTCCAGGACAGTGATTTGATTTTACTGCACAATCTACAAACACAAAGGATCAAAGAACACTTCAAGGGTTCTTCTCTGAGGGAACAATTGTTGAGGGAGAGACAGACTTTTCTGTCTCTGTTCTTACCTGTATGCTTTAATATTGAAGCCACGGGAATTAAAGAGCGAACTATGGTTACAGGACAGAAAACAAATAATCCCCCCCCCCCAAAAAAAAAAAAAAAAAAAAAAAACCCCAAAAAGAAGTGGTATGTACGCCTATATGTGTGAGTGTGTATGCGTGAGTGTGTGTGTGTGTGTGTGTGTGTGTGTGTGTGTGTGTGTGTGTGTGTGTGTGTGTGTGTGTGTGTGTTTTAGTGTGCGTGTGCGTGTGTATGTGTTTGTGTGCATGTGTGTGTGTGTGTGTGTGTGTGTGTGTGTGTGTGTGTGTGTGTGCATGTGTGTGTGTGTGTGTGTGTGTGTGTGTGTGTGTGTTTGTGTGTGGCCTTAGATGTGATGTGTGTGCGTGCGTCTGTGTGTGTATGTGTGTGTGCGTGCGTGTGTGTATGTGTGTGTGAGTGCGCGCACGCGCGATTATCTGCGTTTGTGCATGCGTGCGTGCGTGCATGCGTGCATACGTGCGTGTGGGTGTGCGCTCGTTCGTGCGTGCGTGCGTGCATTGCAGCGAGCGAAGGCGCGCGCGCGCGCGCGCGCGCGCGCGCGCGCGCGCGTGTGTGTGTGTGTGTGTGTGTGTGTGTGTGTGTGTGTGTGTGTGCTTAAGGACACGATATACAAATGGAAGCTTTGCCATGACTTCCGTCCACAACAGGACACTGAAAAGACGGATGAAAATAGTAGGGATCTGTCATTTTAGAAGAATGCGCTCGACTGATGTTTTAAATGTAAACCTGCCCTTTCTTCGACGCATTAAGACGTAAACTACACATCATACAGAAAATCATGTGCTAGTAATTTCTAAATTGCTTTGAAATCAGTTCAACATCGATCTAGTGCATAATTCTGCCTAGTAGCGGCTAGGTAAGTTTGTGCCGAAACAGAACCATCTGTTTGGTGGTAAAAAATCGACTACGTAATTGCTCTCTCCACTTCTAAATCCACAGCACACCAGCTTTGTACAGGAGCCAGCCAGGGGAGAAAAATAAATCAACAAAGAAATGCCTCTGATGCCAATAGCATCCAGACCTCCCGGCCAGAATACTGTGACGTGAACCACTACTGCAGCGGCTGGTCCCCAAACCCAAACCAGAAGTTCAGCTTGATTGTTCTCCACCTGGCAGCTTGATTTATGTATCTGATCCTTAAACCAAAAGAGATACCTGTGTTTTCTCCCTTTTCCTTGAATCAATATGTGCTCAAGTTTTTCCACATTGATTTTCTTACAGTGTTGCGTCTTGCCTCGAAGTAACTAGAGCATCGAGCTGTGCTTCACTGCAAATCTGAAACGTTCTCTTTTCTTGTGGTCACAATGTTTTCTTTTATGCTGCCGACAATGTATGCATGCTCTCTGCCGCTGTCGCTTTTTGTT
>CM065724.1:56363783-56368783 GCA_033310375.1 Conus canariensis
GTGTGTGTGTGTGTAGTGTGTGTGTGTGTGTGTGTGTGTGTGCGCGCGTGCGTGTGTGTGCGCGTGCGTGCGTGCGTGCGTGCGTGCGTGCGTGTGTGTGTGTGTGTGTATTTTGTTGTTGTTATTTATGTCATGTACAATTGTATTCTTCAGGGAAAAGAGGGACACTTCACACATGTATTTAATATATTCACACAGAAACCTGGATGATCGTGTTACCAGTTTCCTCTGTATGAGAACTCTTCTGTGAGGGCGTCAAGAAAGCTGCTTTCGATCTTGAGTTATTCTAAGCATTTCAGGTGTGTAGAAATGTAGACTTCTTCAAAGGAAGGTCAGACTGATTTGATGAATAAGATCAAATTACAATTTAGGTTTGGAAAGTGATTACACATGTGCAAGTCATTACAGACACCCTCATACATATACACACGCGCGCGCGCGCACACACACACGCACACACATACCCTCACACCACACACACACACACACACACACACACACACACACACACACACACACACACACACACACACACACGCTGTGTCACTGACACTAAAAGAACAGAGAATATCGCCTTGCATGGCAACTTCTCGCGGGGCCGAGGACACTACACACGGATGATGTGGAACAGCCCTGTTTCACGAAAAAAAAAAAAAAAAAAAAAAAAAACCCTTCACATGATTCCAGCGGTGGCAGCTAAATGGCAACTGTCCTTCTCACTGTCTTTTTGTCTCTTGTTGCAGAGGATGTTAATGCGTGATGCAAGATGGACAGGGATTGTGACGTGATGCAAGATGAACAGGGATTGTGACGTGATGCAAGATGGACAGGGATTGTGACGTGATGCAAAATGAACAGGGATTGTGACGTGATGCAAGATGAACAGGGATTGTGGCGTGATGCAAGATGAACAGGGATTGTGACGTGATGCAAGATGAACAGGGATTGTGACGTGATGCAAGATGGAAGATGAACAGGGATTGTGACGTGATGCGTGATGCAAGATGAACAGGGATTGTGACGTAATGCGTGATGCAAGATGAACAGGGATTGTGACGTGAAGAGAGAAAGGAAGAGGGAAGAGACAGGTTGGACAGGGAGAGGAGGTAAGGGGTTGAGGAAGAGGTTAGGAGTGATGGGGAGGGAGGGTGGGTATGCAGATGGAAAAGTGGTGAGAATGAAGGGGAGAGAATGTGGAATTGTAAACAAGAGATTCTAAAGACTTGCATTAAAAGTTGTTTTTCTTGCGGCAGATAATTGAAAGTGGTGGATATTTCCGAGAAAATCAATAAAGTAGGCTACACGGAAATCTTTTTTTCAATTAGTTTAATTGAAAATGGATTCATAGGGGATGATTGTTCAGATACAGTCAAGACAGGAAAAAGACACAAACTAATGGAATAGCATTTCATTTTTTTTTAATGTTTTCTTGGTCTTGAAGTGCACCAACAGCAGTGTCAAAGGTAGCAGGTAAATGCAAGCTAAACACTTTCAGGGTTTGCAGATCAGACGGAAGAGTCTACCACTGTCCTCCTCTGGCTGAACTCTCATCACTATACTCCTCAATGATTCTTCTCTACCACTGTCCTCCTCTGGCTGAACTCTCATCAGTATACTCCTCAATGATTCTTCTATCATTTGTCATCTTTCATCCACAGCAGGTCAGTGCTTGAATTAAGGACCCCTATCTCGAAGCCACTTGAGTCAACTTCTCTTTGAACGTCATTTTCTCATTAAATATGAACACCAAACAGGTCAGAATATCTATTCCATCACTGCATGTTTATTTTGCACTCGTACAATATTTTAAGATGCTAAATTTAAATTTACGAACATTGTATACACTCGTGCAATATTTTAACATGCTAAATCTAAGACTTATGTACATTACATATATTAGCTCTCATATATAAATATACCTAATTTTGACATATCTACTCTTCTGATTGCTGTTTAATTATTTATCCTGCCATGAAAGGAAAAAAAAATCTACTTTCAACAGAAATTGTTCATGGACAATGAAATATTGAATCTGGAATCTTCACTCTTTGGTAGAAAACATGCTTGACGACGCGGGTGTCGTAACTAGGGAGCCTATAGACATGTGTTTTGATTCTAGCTGATTCTCTTGAGCCAACAAGACAGTATCTAAAAAAGCAAAAAACCCTGGTGACGTGGAAACAAGCAAACAAACC
This sequence comes from Conus canariensis, assembly GCA_033310375.1. NCBI lineage: Eukaryota > Metazoa > Mollusca > Gastropoda > Neogastropoda > Conidae > Conus > Conus canariensis. Next base: position 56,365,979 of record CM065724.1, read on the forward strand.
TGTTACTGTCAGCAGCAGAAGGGGTTAACGTCAATAACGGTCTTTGGAACCTGCACGAACGTGGAGTCTACGTGGCTTGGCACTGCTGTGTGGCTGCAAAAGACAAAATAAACAGAGCATGAGGATGCTTCACTTGGGCTGCAGCAATAGGAATACAGTTTGTTTGCAACCCACCATCCCCTCACGCCCTACCCCATCCCTCACAAATTTTTCATCTCTCCACCTCTCCTTGATTCATCTCTTCTTACCATTACCACCGCTACCCCAGCCCATCCTCTTAAATCATTTTAACTCTGCTTCACTGAATGCAACCCATCTGTTCCCTCTGTGTAAACACACGTAATGATCAGAACAGACACAAATCAAGCAGGACCATGCAGAACCTTTCTTGTTTACCTTCCCCCTCTGTTGCGTGTTTATTTGATGCTTGTTTGTTTCTCTGATTGTGTGATTCCTTGAATTAGTTCGTTTTTCCCAGGAGAATGATTTGACATGCAACAAACATAAAGGACCAATGAATGGTTCTTCTCTGAGAAAAAATCGTCGACAGCGTTTTGACGTCAGTCCTGTTTTACCCACAAGGTTTATTATTGATGCCAGGAGAAAGAGGGCGAACTGTGGCTACAGGACACAAAGTATATACACTTAAAAAGTGTGTGTGTGTGTGTGTGTGTGTGTGTGTGTGTGTGTGTGTGTGTGTGTTTGTGTGTGTGTTTGTGTGTGTGTGTGTGTGTGTGGTGTGTGTGTGCGTGCGTGCGCGCGCGCGCGCGCGCGTGCGTACGTGCATGCGTGTGTGAGCGTGCGTGCGTGCGTGCGCGTGCATGCGTGCATGCGTGCGTGCGTGCGTGCGTGCGCGTGTATGTGTGTGTGTGTGTGTGTGTGTGTGTGTGTGTGTGTGTGTGTGCGCGTGTGTGTGGTTGTGTATGTGTGATGGGTTTCTCATTTTGATAAAAAGAATTAACACACACTATGACGTCACTCAGGACAGTACTTATCACCTCCAAGTTTGATAGATCCACTATTTGATCCGGATCTGCTGAATGGATCTGCATCAAATCTCACTGAATTCTATCTCAGGCCATATGTTATCTTCTGCCAAAGTTTGCTTCAAGTCATCTCATTACATTTCCCGTACCCTTGCTGACAGACAAACAAACAAACCAACATGTGCTGACAAGAACAAACCTCTAATGCTGGAAGGAGCAAGTCAAAGACAGAGAAGTTTTCACTTCAACATATGCATCTGACTTCAGCAGCCCAGTGGATGGCAGACAGCCAGAAGGATGGCGACTATTACAGCATCATAACATCATTCACATCAGGTGCCAAAGTAATAAAACTGGGATCGTTCACCTCAAAAGCCGCGGAGACATTCTGTAATGGCACATCCTCAAAAATAAATCACCGAATGCCAAGACCTAAAGGCTACTTCCCCCTCTTCCCTATCCCCCATCCCATCTCTCCTGCCATCATTACCAGAAATCATTAAAAGAGAAACAGATCAAGGGCCACTCCCACCCCCCACCCCCCTCCCGACACTCACTTCCCAGAGTTTTCTTCACCTTGCTCTACCCTCACACCAACCTCCCATTCCTGTTGCACCTCCACCTCACCTACACCTCATTCTGACTTTTCCCCAAGCCATCCACCCTTTGCCACATTGCCAGAGAACATACTCTGCTGATGCCAACAGTGTGTGTAATTATCCGTGGCTGATAGGCCCAAGAATGTCTAGGAGCGCCATCATCTTTACAGTTGCTGCAAGGATGTCTTGACAGGAGATAAAGACAGAGAGAGTCAGGAATTGGCAAAAAGGATGGAAGGCACAGACATGTTAAAAAGTGTAAACAAACGGTTGCCTGAAATAAAGGTCAAGTGAATAATAATGAAGAGAAGCACTCATAAGCAAACAAATATTGAATAAGTCACGTAGAATAACTAAGTAGATAAATGAATGAATGAATGAATGAATGGAGAAATGAATAAATGAATGAAGAAATGAAGAAATAATTAAATACAAAAATAAATGAATGAATAAATAAATGAATAAATAGATAAATGAATAAACAAATGAACAAACAAATAAACAAATTAATAAATAAATACACGAATGAAATAATTGGTAAACAAAGAAATAAATAAATTAGGTGACAGGTTAAGTTTTACTGTAGTAATTAACAGATCATCTGTACCTCTTCTTTTGTCAGTGACATTAATAGCCTACTATAGGTAAGTAAATAAATGCATAAGTAAAGAAAACGAATAATGCGTAGTCATTGTTATCACTGAGTACACAGACCATCGTCTTCGTCGGCTTCCAACGGACTACTGCTACAGATGTCATGCGCCCCGGGAAAACCATACGTTTTCCTTTTGTGTGTGTGTGCACTTTGAACCCACATTGAAAACTGACCTTTACAGGGTGCTTGCCCCTCATTGGTCAGTTTCCTTTGAATAATGATTCGTGCCCTCGGGGAAAAAAAAGAGATTGCCTGTCACTTCGGCTGCAGGAGCTGACTAGCGACGAGAGAGACTTGTAAGAAAAGTAGAAGAGGATTAGCGAGGTGGAGAAGAAGACGGCGAAGAAGAGTAACAGAGTGGAGAGAGAGATGAAGTCTAAATTACTTTTTATCGTTAGATATTGCTCATTCTAGGCTGAGTATGGGATGTGTGTATATATTTAATAATTTTCAACACAAGCCTTTATCACAATCTCGAATTTCGATCCTTTATTTTCTTTTTGATGATGATCGGAATTATTTCCAAATTCTACCCTGTTCACACACTCGTTAGGTAAGATGTAGA
>CM065724.1:56386283-56401283 GCA_033310375.1 Conus canariensis
ATCTCAGAAAATACTTGGCCGATCTTTGTGAAAATTAGCAGGTATGTTCATTATAGCTCTCGGATGATGCCCGATGTTTTAGTTAGGCCGTTATAGCCGTTACTAACGGCTGTAACAGCCTGTGACGGTTTTTCTTCTTTATAGAATTATCTCAAAAAGTACTAGGCCGATCTTTCAGAAAATTTGTAGGTATGTTCATTATGGGTCAAGAATAATGCCTGATGTTTTAGTTTACCGTTACAGCCGTTACTAACGGCTGTAACGGCCTGTAACGCTTTTACTTCTTTATAGAATATCTCAGAAAGCACTTGGCGGATCTTTCTGAAAATTTGTAGGTATGTGCATTATAGGTCACGGATGATGCCCGATGTTTTAGTTTACCGTTACAGCCGTTACTAACGACTGTAACGGCCTGTAACTCTTTTTCTTCTTTATGGAATATCTCAGAAAGTACTTGGCTGATCTTTGCGAAAATTAGCAGGTATGTTCATTATGGGTCAGGAATGATGCCCGATGTTTTAGTTTACCCCGTTATAGCCGTTACTAACGGCTGTAACGGCCTGTAACGGTTTTTCTTCTTTATAGAATATCTCAGAAAGCACTTGGCCGATCTTTCTGAAAATTTGTATGTATGTTCATTATGGGTCACAAATAATGTCCGATGTTTTAGTTTACCGTTATACTGTTACTAACGGCTGTAACGGCCCGTAACACTTTTCTTCTTTATGGAATATCTCAGAAAGTACTTGGCCGATCTTTGTGAACATTAGCAGGTATCTTCATTATGGGTTACGGATGATGCCCGATGTTTTAGTTTACCGTTATAGCCGTTACTAACGGCTGTAACGGCCTGTAACTCTTTTTCTTCTTTATGGAATATCTCAGAAAGTACTTGGCCGATATTTCTGAAAATTTGTAGATATGTTCATTATGGGTCACGGATGATGCCCGTTACTAACGGCCCATAATGGTTTTCTTCTTTATGGAAAATCTCAGAAAGTTCTTGGCCGATCTTTCTGAAAATTTGTAAGTATGTTCATTTTAGGTCACAGACGATAGCCGATGTTTACCAGAATAGCCATTACTAACGGTTACACCAGCCCAAGACGGTTTTTCCTCTTTATGGAATATCTCACGCATATTCAGGATAAACTGGGAGTACGTTTATATGCTTTGCATCTTGTTTTTTTTTCTGTCTTTGTGCCTTTGTGTTTGTGCTTGTGTGCGTCTGTTTGGGTTCCTATCTGCGCCAAATAATTTATGGGGAATTATAGATTGAAGAAAGAATATGCGAGTGGGACTTACAGGAGCAGTGTCCTCAACTACCGAACCAACCAGCAGGGAGTAATCCTGCACCGCCTTCGCTGTGCTCACCCTGGGTGCAGGCACGCACATGTCATTCCATTAAGATGTCGAGGGACATTATTACTTTGATTGCAGATGCCATTGTGTAAGGGCCACTGGACGTAACACGACAGAACCTCCAAGGGAGGCTGGTATACCCATGGGTGCACCAGCCCATATTCCATGACCGCAGAGCGCACTGGCGAAAGACGCCACCGTCAAGCAACTGCCGTATGCATATCGCAGCTTCACTCGTTGCTGTTCTGCTGAGAGGTTAAAACAACACGACTCCAGATATGGCCAGGCTTTCGTCACATGAGGTCTTATGTATCCTTTAAGGAGATCTACCTCTTGCTCTGGAATGTAAACAAGCAAGTTTGATTTGACTCAACGTAGAAAACGAGATGGAAAAAGGAAAAATATAAACAGATATGTAAAAGGATCCGAATGTGTGAACAAATACATGTAGGAAGGGAATAAGAGGAGAAAAAGCAAGTGGGAATGAAAACAAAGAAAACAGTAAAAGAAAGAGAGAAAGACGAAATAATGAAAGAAAGAAACAAACAAAGAAAGCAATGGACAGGACTGAAAAGGAAGGAAAGAGTAAAAGAAAATGAGCTAGAAAGAAAGAAAAGATGAAGTGAAGGAACGAAAATCGAAAACAAAAGAGAGAAAGAAAGAGAGAGGTTAAGAAAAAAACATAGAAAAGGAAAGAACAGAGATTTACAGTATGTAACTAACACCGCTCTGAAATCTGACTAACAAACGATGTAATAATGACTGAATGAAAGCGCGAAAGAAGGAAGCTAAAGATAGAAATAAAGGAACATAAACAAACAGCGAAGAGATATAAATCGAACCTATCAAAGATAACAACGTCCACGGTTGGGCATTGCTGTCGTCAGTTTTACCACTGGACCTCAAATTTGCTATGCAGTATTACGGGGCACCTGTGAAATGCTTTGCACTGCCAGACTAAACAAGTCGATAATTCAGCGCCAGCATCCAGCAGAAAGCACGCCACTAGCCAGTGGACATGGAGCTACGTTCAACGATCGGTACTTTCTTCTGGCGTGTTACTACCGTTTGTAACTGCATGTGTCTTTAGCTGCCAAATTTCTTATTTTCATATTCTAAGGACCCTTTTCTATTATTCTACTTGGTGGCGAAAAACTAACAACAATCGTACACTTTATTCCAATCAGCAGACGACAGATTTATGTTCTTGAAATCCTGCAAGCACCAGAAAAGAAAGAAGTGGCTGTCAAGCAAATACATGAAGAGTGACCAATGGTCACCTGGCGCACAGTGAGACCATCATGTCTCACGGGGAGCCGAATTCTGATGGACCGTTTGACTACACGGACTGTATGCCTTGGTGGTGATCACAACTGACCTACACCATGGATCTGAGCGGTAGATGTTTAAAAAATAAAAGGTATTTGTTTTCTCCTAGGAAGAAACAGTTACATGCCCATGACTCAAAACCGATGCTGCTTGTGGTACCACTGCTCCTAGCACAAATGCAAACTCGAGGCATAGGAAGTAAACAGGAAAGTGTCCTTGTTTCTTCATAATGCTTTTACTAAACCTTCCCTACATTAGGATTTCCTGTTTCCCTCTCGTTCAGTGCTAAATGAATGAGGAAACATGCATGGTGATTACCATGAATTCTGAGAACAGGAATTTGGATGTATCTTAAAAACTCAATATTAATAACAACGACAAAAAAGGAAATGAACAGAAAACACAAATACTGACGATGACGATGATGATGACAGTGATAAGGATGATAATGATGGTGACATGATGATGATGACTATACGATTTATCAGCAGCAGCGGCACCAACAGCAGCAGCATTTGTATAGGTTGCAGATAAACGCATGCTTTTCATTTTTTTTTTCAATCAGCCTTCGGCCTGATCACATTTTCAGAGCACACAATTCAAGAATAATTGTGGTGAGATTTTACGTTTTAATCTACATTAAAATGCGAGCAGAAACCACAGATAAGAGCTAATATGAATTTGTAACACGAAAATAAAAACATAAGGGCAGGAAGTTTTTGAATACATGTCAGGGATTGCGATGGTTCCCTCAAGCAGCTAATGAAGGGTTTTTATATTTATAATATACATTTTCTTCATCTTCAAATTTTTTTTATCATTAAATTTCAAATCTTTGCCAAGTCATTACTATAATGATGGAACAATTGTTAACCTGCACTTGTTGTCCCCCCACTACTTAATTGTTCAGCATTATATATATATATATATATATATATATATATATATATATATAAACAGTCAAAGTAGATAAAAATCCAAACAAACAAGATTAAAATATCCCAAATTTTCGGCTTTATTTGCCTTCGTCAGGGGGTACAGACTGTGCCAGTAAAAAGCTCGCATTCTCCACCCTCAGATCCTGAACACGAGTCACGAATGTATACAGTAGGGAAAAGGCACCTTAATTAAAATATTTTAACTTTAAAATAAAACGTTGAGTATAAAACATTTCATCAACAGGAAACATAAAATTAGGATGGGAGTGAAGGGTGAGGGGGCCAAAGGGTGCGGATTGACAATAGGTTGACCATAATTTTGATATATATATATATATATATATATATAGAGAGAGAGAGAGAGAGAGAGAGAGAGAGAGAGAGAGAGAGAGAGAGAATACCTTTTTTTAATAGTAATTGTAAACTGATCATATACACACGCCTTTACGTTAGGCACTTTCGGATTAACAGACTATACGAGCATCAATACATCAAAACAGCGACAATCGAAAATTCAAGTAAATCAATAGCCTACTTAATGCAAACAATCATACACTTGTCTATATATCTTTTACTGTTGAAGCATGTAGATAAAAAGGGGATTTTAACAATATGTACACCCATAACTCCAAGCTGCCAACTGCTTCCGTTTCTTAACCGTTGACAAAGACAGGAGGGAACTGTGTGCCTACATTCCGTCTTCATCCTTGTGTTATTATGACCACTAGTTTTGTTCCAATAAGATTTAGAGACATGTGAATTACACCGAACCTGTAATGGAAGATCCCCTCTTTCTTTCATGAGAATGTGAACATAGGGTTCACCTTAGAACTGAGATGTGAACATAGGGTTCACCTTAGAACTGGGATGTGAACATAGGGTTCACCTTAGAACTGGGATGTGGACATAGGGTTCACCTTAGAACTGGGATGTGGACATAGGGTTCACCTTAGAACTGGGATGTGGAAATAGGGTTCACCTTAGAACTGGGATGTGGACATAGGGTTCACTTTAGAACTGGGATGTGGACATAGGGTTCACCTTAGAACTGGGATGTGGACATAGGGTTCACCTTAGAACTGGGATGTGAACATAGGGTTCACCTTAGAACTGGGATGTGGACATAGGGTTCACCTTAGAACTGGGATGTGGACATAGGGTTCACCTTAGAACTGGGATGTGGACATAGGGTTCACCTTAGAACTGGGATGTGGACATAGGGTTCACCTTAGAACTGGAATGTGGACATAGGGTTCACCTTAGAACTGGATGTGGACATAGGGTTCACCTTAGAACTGGAATGTGGACATAGGGTTCACCTTAGAACTGGGATGTGGACATAGGGTTCACCTTAGAACTGGAATGTGGACATAGGGTTCACCTTAGAACTGGGATGTGGACATAGGGTTCACCTTAGAACTGGGATGTGGACATAGGGTTCACCTTAGAACTGGGATGTGGACATAGGGTTCACTTTAGAACTGGGATGTGGACATAGGGTTCACCTTAGAACTGGGATGTGGACATAGGGTTCACCTTAGAACTGGGATGTGGACATAGGGTTCACCTTAGAACTGGGATGTGGACATAGGTTTCACCTTAGAACTGGGATGTGGACATATCGCACAAAAAGTTCACAGGAGTCGTAAGCGCAAGGAAGAAGATCTCTGACATACGCTTAAAACAGAAATGGCCTGATAGAGAACCTCTGGGGCACCGTGTGGAATAGCTAATGTATCCGACGTACTACTGTCAACACAGACACACTGTACTGAAGATTCTGTCTAAATCATGAGGACAGTTGGGGGAACAAGAAAGGCTCACAGAAGAAAGTTAAATGAAAACAAAACAACAGAAAAAACACTCTCCAGATGAATATAAAAGATACCCTAAGGTTTCACAGGCACACTGAAACTTCACGAATGAATACATGACAAGCCATGTTTTCATTTCATTTTAAGAGTACAGGGGTTAACATTGATCTTTGAAACTGTTATTTAAAGAGAGGATAAACGATGGACACAAAGAAGAACTGAAGTAGAAAGGAAAGGAATGAAAAAGAAATAAAACAGGACAGAGAAAGCGAAAGAAGGACAAGAAACAAATGTGAGAGGAAGAAATGGGGAAAAAAGAAAGAAAGAAAAGGCAAGAAAATCAGTACATCTATATGCCCACTTCCAACGTCTCTTACGCTGGAAAGCATATGGCTCAAGAAAGACTTTTTTAATGGTGAGAAAGAAAGATAGAAAGAAATATCACAGATGAAAATTACAAAGAATCAAACAAACTAAAGTGAAAATCAATTTTTTTTTAAAAAGAAGAAAGGTAAACTGAAAGAATGAGAAACAGGAAGAAATGAAACGAACGACCTAAATTGTCACGTTTCCACTTAGGCTTGCAAAGAAGTGGCATTGATTGGGAATCCGTGTCACTGATTTTGCCACCAGACCTCAAATTTGCTCCGTTTGTAGCGCATATATGACATCCCTGACAAAACCAAGCCAAACGATCCAACGACTCGGCGCAAAGGCGGGTGAAAAGGCCGCCACCCACCCGTGAAAACGGAGAAAACGGAGCTACGTTCAGTCGGCCTTTCTCCTGTCGACTTCGTACCTCACAGTCCTACGTTTTCCCCGTGTGTATTACTCTACCTGTATTAAGGTTCTACTTTAAACTTGTCAATACAACTGTTTACTATTCCATGTAGTGTTGAAGTATTCCACCTACGGTCTCTACCCAATAGTATGCGTAGTGTTCACGTAATGTACTGGAATACTGGAAACTTTTGAACAGTTTTAAGGCAAAACTGGTCATCTGACAACTAGATCTTTTACAGCCAAATTGACAGCAGATGTACAAATAGAACCTGACGCTCACCATCATCAGCAGCACCACCACCACCAGCATCATCATTATCATCATCATCATCATCATCGTCGTCGTCGTCGTCTGCGTCGTCGTCGTCGTCGTCATCGTTGTCGTCGTGGTCATGTGTATTCTAAACAAAGTGCTCAGAAAAACAACAAGAAAGAAGACAAAAGAAGGGCATATGATATAGTTACATATAGAAAAATAAGAGGGGTGGGGGAGATCAAAAATAAGGTAACAAAAGCAATTTATACTGTACAAACACAGCACCAACAGACGCCAAAATAAGGTAGGCATTCACACACACACACACACAAACACACACACAGCCCCCCCCCCCCCCCCCCCCCCACACACACACACACACACGCACGCACACTGGCGTCACTTACCCCGGCACCTCCTTCTCTCTCAGGAGACAAATCTCTAAATCGGGATCATTTTTTTTCCCTGTTTTTAACCAAGATCGTGACATGTGACGCAGATCTTGACTGTGTTAAGTAAATAGAAATGCATTGATTGTTCTCACCCTTGCTTTGTAAAATGTAAAAGACTGCGCGAGCCTCAGACATCAAAGTCTCATGCGATTTTCACTTAGTCGTATCACTACGTGCAGGCCAGTCAATATGCACCACACTACTTCTGCTGAGCCACGAAACCTCAGGTGCAAATGGGACGAAACTAGATAAGTTGATGTGCGAAGACCGTTAGGGGAGCGATAGGGGAAGACCGTTAGGGGAGCGATAGGGGAAGACCGTTAGGGGAGCGATAGGGGAAGACTGTTAGGGGAGCGATAGGGGAAGACTGTTAGGGGAGCGATAGGAGAAGGGTTTTCATGAAGGAGACGTGCCAGATGCCTAACTATGCATTTCTCTGCCTCAACGGTCAGGATTTTAGTGAAGAAAGACTACATTTTTTAAACACGCCTCTGAAGTCTCTGTAACCAGCAAGTCAGCAAGAATGAAATATAAGAAAGAAAGAAAGGAAAGAGAGGAAACATTCAATTCACAAACCAGAAGGGCAGAAGGGAGACCGCAGGCCTCGGACAATATTGGAGAGGTCTACAATAGCACAGCAGCAGCAGCAGCGGCAGCAGAAGCAGTAGTAGCAGCAGCAGCAGCAACAACAACAACAACAACAATAACAGTGTGTGTACTGTAACACAGGAGAGTAGTATGGTCGCCAAGAGGGACATTTTTTCTCTTAAACTGTGACGAGCAAGTCAATACATGAGTGAAGGCATTATTTACATTCTGTTCCCTTTATTACTGCTATTATATTGTTTTTGTTGTTGTCGTCGTCGTCATCATCATCATTATCCTCTCCTCCTCCTCCTCCTCCTCCTCCTCCTCCTCCTCCTCCTCCTCCTTCTCATCATCATCATCATCATCTTCATCATCATCATCATCATCGTCATCATCATCATCATCATTATCATCATCCTCCTCATCATCATCATCTTTCATATTATTATTGGTTGTAGTAGTAGTTGTAGTAGCAGTAGCAGCGGTAGTAGTGGTAGCGGCAAATTCGTGATAGTCTTGCTGAACAGATCCGCCCTTTTATCAGTACCACCGATCCGCTTCCACATTTCCTCTTGCTTTGGTTAAAATCAATAATTTTTGCATAATCATGAGGAGAGACAAACAGACAAAGGAGCCAAACCAGACAGCAATGAAGACGTCGCCTTCTTGACCCAGAGGAAAGAATGACAAAGACACAAGACACAAACAAGGAGCCAAACCAGACAGCAATGAAGACGTCGCCTTCTTGACCCAGAGGAAAGAATGACAAAGACACAAGACACAAACAAGGAGCCAAACCAGACAGCAATGAATACGTCGCCTTCTTGACCCAGAGGAAAGAATGACAAAGACACAACACACAAACAAGGAGCCAAACCAGACAGCAATGAAGACGTCGCCTTCTTGACCCAGAGGAAAGAATGACAAAGACACAACACACAAACAAGGAGCCAAACCAGACAGCAATGAAGACGTCGCCTTCTTGACCCAGAGGAAAGAATGACAAAGACACAACACACAAACAAGGAGCCAATCCAGACAGCAATGAAGACGTCGCCTTCTTGACCCAGAGGAAAGAATGACAAAGACACAACACACAAACAAGGAGCCAAACCAGACAGCAATGAAGACGTCGCCTTCTTGACCCAGAGGAAAGAATGACAAAGACACAAGACACAAACAAGGAGCCAAACCAGACAGCAATGAAGACGTCGCCTTCTTGACCCAGAGGAAAGAATGACAAAGACACAAGACACAAACAAGGAGCCAAACCAGACAGCAATGAAGACGTCGCCTTCTTGACCCAGAGGAAAGAATGACAAAGACACAAGACACAAACAAGGAGCCAAACCAGACAGCAATGAAGACGTCGCCTTCTTGACCCAGAGGAAAGAATGACAAAGACACAACACACAAACAAGGAGCCAATCCAGACAGCAATGAAGACGTCGCCTTCTTGACCCAGAGGAAAGAATGGCAAAGACACCAGACAATTAGCACCAGCATGGAAACACCCAGTGAAGCTAACATGAGAAGTGTCGCTGATTGAGGATCCCTGTCGCCAGTTTTGCGACCACGTCTGTAATTTGTTAAGCCCGTGACAGTGTCTGGCGTTCCACCGTCCGACTGACAACCTGGCGGCCACAGGCTGGTGGAAAAAGCCTTCCACCACCTTGTGAAAACCCATTGACGGTGAACCACCACTGTTTCTCTGCTGTCGTGTCTATAAACATGAAACGCAATCCAAATTGCAGTTTCTCTCTCTCTCTCTCTCTCTCTCTCTCTCTCTCTCTCTCTCTCTCTCTCTCTCACACACACACACACACACACACACACACACACACACACACACACACACACAAAGTGACAAATAGTTATAAATATCTAGGTATGTTTTTCACTACAAAATTAAGCTTAAATACATGCTGGCTGGAGACGTGTAGGAAAGGAAAGAGAGGGGTCATTGAGATTTTAAGAACAATGAGAAGACTGGATTCAGCTGATGGGGTTTTGTTTTGGAAATTATTCGACACCCAGATACAACCAATCCTGACATATGCGTCTGAGGTGTGGGGTCTGTTGGACAACGCCCACATGGAAAAAGTTCACACTTATACAATAAAACGTGTTATGCGTGTGCCGTTACATGCATCAAATAAGATAGTTTATGGTGAAAGTGGTCGATATCCTCTATTTATACAAACATATATCAAATCAATTAAATACTGGTTAAGATTAGTCCATTTACCTACCACCAGACTCTGTAGTCAAGCGTATGAAATGCTTTTGCTACAACACGATATGGGAAAATTTAATTGGGTGTCTCGTGTAAAGAAAATGCTAACAGAAAATGGTTTTGGTATCGTTTGGCTTTGTCAGGGTGTAGGCAATACTGTGAGGTTTATATCTGAATTTACTGATCGTTTAATTTGTTCTTACAGACAAAACTGGCATTCCAGCATGGATGGAAACGTCAAATATGAACGGTTTCTCTCATTTTAAAGTAGTTTGGAAATGGAAAAGTATTTCATGATTATTACAAATAAATGGCATGAATATAACTTAACAAAATTTCGAGCTAGAACACTGGGCCTCAATGCAAACAGAAAATGGTTCGAAGCATCGGACAATAAAGCATGCCCCATGTGTGCAGAGGGAAACAACAGTGAAGATGAAGCGCATTTTGTTTTTGATTGTTCTGCTTACGCAGATATTCGAAGTAGATGCAAAATTTTCAGGGAGCCAGCTGCACAAAGAAAAGATCTCGTAGCAATTCTATCCAGTAAGAATGAACAAAACATCATATCATTTGCAAGATATATAGCAGAAGCTAGTGATTTTCGAAGAAAGAATGTCTTAAACAATTTGTTGAGCCAGAATGTGTGACGATGTATGAATCCTCCGTTAGCGCTTATCATGTATTTTTCATGGCTTGATGGTCGAAGACAATGGATTACTGAAGTGTGCGGAGTGAGCGAGTGAGTGTGTGTGTGTGTGTGTGTGTGTGTGTGTGTGTGTGTGTGTGTGTGTGTGTGTTCTTCAATTTAATGTCTATACACATAAGTGATTTTAGACAACGAAAAATAAATAAATAAACAAGGTAGAAAAGGAGGAAGGGAGGGGAGAAGGGGTGGGTAGACAGGCAGCTGAAGGAGATAAAGAGATAGAGAAACAGGGAGATAGAAAAAGATGAAGAAGTATAAATGGAAAACGGAAAGAGAGAAAAAGGAGGATCAGAATGAGAATCGGAAGAAAAAATGTTAACATGAATAAAAATTGCAACCTACAACATAACTAGAATAACATTTTTAAAAATCAAATGAACGCTAAAGGTAACAGGATAATAACATTTACACGTGAAGATAGAATTATTAAAGGAATCTAAAAATGGTACTCTGAACAAGTCCTAAAACAATGTCACAAATCAAAAGGGGTTTTATTAAAACCTCCTTCAGGGACTTTTCCGAAAAAGTAGGCAGATATGTTTTCATTTTTCTACAGTGGAAAAGTATATGTTCATTAGAAATTTTCCCACCACAAACACATGTGATGTTGGAAGTGAATTTCGTCTTAAAAGCATTAAGTTTGAATCTATAGGCAAGGGAAGTTAAAAGCCTTAAGTTAGACAATTGACCATACTTAGATATAAAAACATCTTCAAAACTCGTTTGGTGGTCAGCAGGTAATGAGTGGCCAACATCTTGTTTCTTTCTAAAATGCTTCCAGCAAGCATTCTGCAGTAGGCTATACCCTTCTTTCAGAGATAAAGGGATTTTCAAATTATATGCTTCATTTGTATAATCTGCAGAGTTTTTAGCTAGTTTATCTACGGATTCATTGAAATGTATTCCACTGTGTGAAGGCACCCAAAGAAAGGTAAGATTACTACCTCTTAGAATAAGGAAATGCACCAAATGATTAATCTCAAAAATCAAATCTTGTCTCACACTAGAATTTGAATTGCTTAAGGCATACAACACTGATTTTGAATCGACACAAAAAAGAATCTGAGTCACAGTTTTCGGAAAATCAAGCAAATAACGCAAAGCCATAAGAATAGCAGTTAATTCAGCTGTAAATATAGATCTGTGCTTTCCAATATAAAAACCTCTTTTGACCTTTAAGTGGGGGATAGTGAAAGCAGCACCAGCTTCGTGATTTTCTAGAACTGAACCATCGGTATAAACTTTGAGATGATTTGGATAATTGAGAAATAAATGCTCATTCGCAACTGTGCCAATAAAATTTATATTCTCATTTTTCTTTGCATTGGTATAATTAATGTCAAAATGTCCTTTTTGTAATTCCCATGGAGGGATAACAGTACATGGATTACTACATTTTACCATATCTTCTAATTCTATTCCTGATTGTTGAAAAGTATCTAGAGTTTCAGTTTTTATTGTTTTAAGACATGATATGTTTTTGGCTCGTTTTGGGAAATCAACATCTGATCTTAAGCCAATTTCATTTTCGACATTGTTTTCACTTAAAGAGCCTTTTAACAAATATTTAGCGATGGCAAGCTGACGGCATTCATTTAAAGGAAGTACTCCTACCTCTCTATATGTTGCTATTGTTGATGTATGGAAAGGAACCCCCAAGGCCAATCGAAAAGCTTTACAATCCACGCTTTGTAATTTGTTTAATAAATATTTTGGAGCGGTGAAAAAAACTTCTTGACCATACGTAAGCCTAGAGCGAACAAGACTTATCGCTAGATGTTTTAGTACTCTGACATCTTGGCTCCAGTATTGCTTACTGATAACTTTTAAAAAATTTAAAGTCTTTCTTGCTTTAGATAACAAGTATTCAATGTGATAATTCCAGTTTAACTTAGAAGTAATATGAACCCCAAAAAACTTTACCCTTTGTTTATATTCCAAAATATCAGACCCAATATGGAGGGATGGTAAATTGGGTGGATCAGCACCATTGTTGAATAAAACCAGATGAGTTTTCTCAGTTGATAGAGTTAGTCCATTTTCAAACAAGTAGTTATTTAATTTATCTAATTCCATTTGATAAGCTTTTCTATAGTAATTTATATCTCTTTTTGGTGACTTCTTTTTCATGGACACATTCATCCACATGCAAATATCATCTGCATATTGTACTAAGTTGACATTTTTTGACAAACATTGAGGTAGGTCATGAAGTAATATATTAAAAAGATGGGGCGCTATTACCGAGCCTTGTGGAATACCCATTGTAGGCATGCGTGTAGTCGAATAGGAATTTCCCACCTTTGTTTGCATGCTTCTTTTCATCAATAAGTCTTTTATGTAAAAGTAGATGTTCCCAGACAAACCAATTTGTTTCAATTTATATAGTAATTTATGATGCCAAACACGATCATATGCCTTTTTATATCAAAAAAGGTTGCTAGAATATTCTTTCTGCGAGCAAATTGATGCTTTATCTGTGTAGTCAATTTGACAAGATGATCAATGGTTGACCTACCCTTTCGGAAACCAGCTTGGTTTTTTGGGATCACTTTATTTTTATTACAATAGAATATTAGTCTGTTTAAAACTATCTTTTCCATAAGTTTGCCTACATGCGAAGTTAATGATATAGGTCTGTAATTATTCTTATTACTTTTCGTTTTTCCTTCTTTAGGAATCGGTATTATGATAGAATGTTTCCATATTTTAGGGTTTTGTCCCTGTTCCCAACACTTTTGAAATAAGTCATGTAGCAACAGTACCCAACTGTCTGGCAAATGTTTAAGTAAGATATTAGAAATAGCGTCCATGCCTACTGATGACTTTTTATTAGTCAGGGAAAGTATAGCTTCTCTCAACTCACGTATAGTAATTGGAGCATTGACATAAAGATCATCTTTCCGCTGTGGATCTTGATAGTCATCATTTCTTTCTTCATTTTCCCTGAAAATTTTATGATTTTTTGGTAGTTTGCTTGCATTCATTATATCAGCAAACATATCTACAAATGATTCTGCCTTTTCTGAATTGCTTGGTAATTCATTACCATCACATTTGATTGGACAGTGTGGCAAATGAACACCATTTTTCATTTCATTAAACTTTTTCCACACCCTCTGTAAGTCTTTATGGGTATGTGTTTCATTGGTGCAGAAATTAGACCAATATTCCCGCTTGACTTTTGCAATCGTTCTGTTACTCATGACATTTGCTTTCTTCATTGGAGCATGCGTTTTTGGTCCAGGATTTTGTAGGTATAATTTATATTCTTCTGTTTTCTTGTCAACCGCTTTCTGGCATTCATCATTCCACCATACATTCCCTGCATGTTTATCTGATTTGCGAGCTGCATATTTAGGAATGGCATAATCAGCAGCATTTAGTACTGTTTCCGTAAATTTTGAGTAATAAATGTCTATGTCATCATCTTTAATGCAATCTATGTTTTGTGCACATAAAAAAGCTCTAAATGTTTCCCAGTCAGCAAAGTTATAATTGTATTTAGGAATGACATCTTCATCTCTATCGCTAGATATTTGTTGATCATTGACAGTGGTAACAATGGGTATATGATCACTTCCAAGCGTGTCACAAAGTGGTTCCCATGTGCAATTATGGGCCAAAGCAGGGGATATTAAAGATAGATCAATGGAGGTGGCTCTATGATTTGCATTGTCTGGAATTCTAGTCACTCTTCCATCGTTTAAAAGGTAAAGATTTGAGTCTACTATGTTTTCTAAAAATCTGTGACTAGTGATAAAAGCGCAATTTTTCTCCCAAAAAGGGGAGTGTGCATTAAAGTCTCCACAAATTAGCCACTTTTTGTTTGGATTTTGTGTTGTACGAATCCATTCCGTGTTAATTTCTGTTGGGCCTTTTGGTAAGTAGACAGAAACAACATTTATTATAAGTTGATCATTGAACTTTAGACTTGCAGCACATGAAAGAATATTAGGATCATTCTTAGGGGCTGGGGAATCGCACACTGTATACTGTATATTTTCATTAATGTATATAGCTGTCTTAATATTTTCTGTTTTATTTACTATCTCATGCACTGGTGGATAATAATAATTTACCAGTTTAGGTAGGCTGTTTTGGTTTACATTCAAAGATTGTAAAATCAGAACCTGGTACTTTGAAGAAACAAGATGTTGAGTTAAATAAGACAGGTTTGTTTTTATAGACCTGCAGTTCCATTGTAAAACCTTAATGGGAACTGACTTTGTCATGATAAGGAAAAAGGAAAGTGTGAAGAAATTCGGTTATTTGTTTTTAAAAATAACACGAATAAACCTCACGTAAAAATGATAAATATAACGCAGAGAAATACACTTAAATAAAAAAAGGGGGAGTGGGAGGTGGAGGGGGGTGGTTGTTAATCAATCAACTAAACGAGAGATTATGATAACAATATTTCGCGATGGCAACAAGTCTCAAAAATATAATCCAAAGGCAGTCAATAGCCAGTCACTGCACTGTTGAAGCTTATACAAAGCTAAGACAAGTACTAAGCCTAGACAAAATTTC
>CM065724.1:56406283-56408783 GCA_033310375.1 Conus canariensis
GCATCTTGATTTGTATTAGCGTTATGGATGATCAGGTTTTCATACTCTCTATTGAAAAACTTCGATTTAAAACAAGCATCTTGATTTGTATTAGCGTTATGGATGATCAGGTTTTCATACTCTCTATTGAAAAACTTCGATTTAAAACAAGCATCTTGATTTGTATTAGCGTTATGGATGATCAGGTTTTCATACTCTCTATTGAAAAACTTCGATTTAAAACAAGCATCTTGATTTGTATTAGCGTTATGGATGATCAGGTTTTCATACTCTCTATTGAAAAACTTCGATTTAAAACAAGCATCTTGATTTGTATTAGCGTTATGGATGATCAGGTTTTCATACTCTCTATTGAAAAACTTCGATTTAAAACAAGCATCTTGATTTGTATTAGCGTTATGGATGATCAGGTTTTCATACTCTCTATTGAAAAACTTCGATTTAAAACAAGCATCTTGATTTGTATTAGCGTTATGGATGATCAGGTTTTCATACTCTCTATTGAAAAACTTCGATTTAAAACAAGCATCTTGATTTGTATTAGCGTTATGGATGATCAGGTTTTCATACTCTCTATTGAAAAACTTCGATTTAAAACAAGCATCTTGATTTGTATTAGCGTTATGGATGATCAGGTTTTCTTTTATCAGTGTGTTTCCCATATCCCGATGTTGTGTATCACTGAGGTTTTGTTTCCGTGTTAAATGCACCAGACAGCCGTCAATGCACCAGACAGCCGTCAGACAGGCGTCAATGCACCAGACAGCCGTCAATGCACCAGACAGCCGTCAATGCACCAGACAGCCGTCAGACAGGCGTCAATGCACCAGACAGCCGTCAATGCACCAGACAGCCGTCAATGCACCAGACAGCCGTCAATGCACCAGACAGGCGTCAATGCACCAGACAGCCGTCAATGCACCAGACAGCCGTCAATGCACCAGACAGCCGTCAATGCACCAGACAGGCGTCAGACAGGCGTCAATGCACCAGACAGCCGTCAATGCACCAGACAGGCGTCAGACAGGCGTCAATGCACCAGACAGCCGTCAATGCACCAGACAGCCGTCAATGCACCAGACAGGCGTCAATGCACCAGACAGCCGTCAATGCACCAGACAGCCGTCAATGCACCAGACAGGCGTCAATGCACCAGACAGGCGTCAATGCACCAGACAGCCGTCAATGCACCAGACAGCCGTCAATGCACCAGACAGGCGTCAATGCACCAGACAGGCGTCAATGCACCAGACAGGCGTCAATGCACCGGACAGGCGTCAATGCACCAGACAGCCGTCAATGCACCAGACAGGCGTCAGACAGGCGTCAATGCACCAGACAGCCGTCAATGCACCAGACAGGCGTCAGACAGGCGTCAATGCACCAGACAGGCGTCAATGCACCGGACAGGCGTCAATGCACCAGACAGGCGTCAATACACCAGACAGGCGTCAATGCACCAGACAGGCGTCAATGCACCAGACAGGCGTCAATGCACCAGACAGGCGTCAATGCGTGTGGAGCAGTCCATACATGCCTCACTACATCTGCTACATCAATTCGCGAGTGTTAAAAGTAAAAAAATGAATGGAAGAGGACTTTTTTTTTTTAGATCAGACTTCCCCCATTGCCGACGTAACTAGCCTCCATGGTGCAGTGGTTAGCAGCCTGTGGGATCGTGAGTTCACCTCCCATCAGAGCCATTTCATGTGTGGGGTTTGTGGCACCAGCCGGTTTTTGCTTCGTGCGGGGTGTGCGATGGGCTTAGAGGGAAGACATGGAACCACACAGTCCAGTTCATCCTCTGAATTACGTCTTGGCTTAATGCTGTATGAGACCAATTGACATAGGCTAGAACACCAAGGCTACATCAAAATGTTGTTATGCTCTGCATAGTTATGCGGGGATTGTCTTCAGTCATGACAAGCCCCTGGCATAACATTATCAGTCTCCAAAATGCCTCGAAGTCGGAGTGTGGCGGGGTAATCAAAAACGGTCACACACGTCATGTTCTCATCCCCAGCAGATGCGTTTGTGCCATAGTGTTCGACCGCTTCGGCTGTTCGGATGATCCCTGGAGTCTTTTAGCCAGAGTACGACGACAACAACAACATCCCCTGTGAGAGTGCTACTCAAAAACGGCCTGACCCAAACTGAAGGGGTTTGTCTGCTGTGTGGACTTGCTGCCCACGTCCATGCCCGTGCTGATTTGGTGTCAAGGTGATCCGTGTCGGCAAGTTCATGAAGACAGTCACTTCCAAGGGGCTCTGCAACGAAGCCACTGTTGTCTTCCATGAGGAAGCGGGGAGGGCTGAGGGAGAGGGAACGGGGAGGGATGGTGGTGGTGGTAAGCGAGTCTTGTCGTGCACAAATGCAGCCTGCACATTTAACATCACAGAGCAGCGTTTCTTCCGGTGGTTGCCACATGATGAACTAACTCTGACTGCTCCCTGTGTTCTGCTGGTAAAAGGGGTACGACAGTACAAACATGGTTGTGGCT
>CM065724.1:56416283-56421283 GCA_033310375.1 Conus canariensis
CCCCTACTCTAGACTTTACGTCACCATCCCACACCCCTACTCTAGACTTTACGTCACCATCCCACACCCCTACTCTAGACTTACGTCACCATCCCACACCCCTACTCTAGACTTTACGTCACCATCCCACACCTCTACTCTAGTCTCTACCCCCACCTTCCCACACCTCTACTTTAGACTCTACCCCACCATCCCACACGCCTACTCTAGACTTTACGTCACCATCCCACACTCCTACTCTAGACTCTACCTCACCATCCCACACCTCTACTTTAGACTCTACCCCACCATCCCACACCCCTACTCTAGACTCTACACCACCATCCCACACCCCTACTCTAGACTCTACCCCACCATCCCACACCTCTACTCTAGACTCTACCCCACCATCCCACACGCCTACTCTAGACTCTATCCCACCATCCCACACCTCTACTCTAGACTCTACTCCACCATCCCACACCTCTACTCTAGACTCTACTCCACCATCCCACACCTCTACTCTAGACTCTTCCCCACCATCCCACACCCCTACTCTAGACTTTACCTCACCATCCCACACCCCTACTCTAGACTTTACCCCACCATCCCACACCCCTACTCTAGACTTTACCCCACCATCCCACACCCCTACTCTAGACTTTACCCCACCATCCCACACGCCTACTCTAGACTTTACCTCACCATCCCACACCCCTACTCTAGACTTTACCTCACCATCCCACACCCCTACTCTAGACTTTACCTCACCATCCCACACCCCTACTCTAGACTTTACCCCACCATCCCACACCCCTACTCTAGTCTCCACCTCACTATCCCACACCCCTGTTCTAGATTCTACCCCACAAACCCACACCCCTACTTTCTTCACATTCTTATCCAAGATTATCAAAAGAATACACATTATACAATTAATTAAGAAAAAGATACTCCAAAGTTGCCTGTGCTAGTGGGTCTCAAAGATGTATTGTTCTCAATTGCCGAATAAACCAGCCAGGGGCAGTCATGTAAGTACAAAATTGTTCCTGGCTAGTTGGTTTGACAGCTGTAGTCAGTACTTCTCTGGGTCCCACTGGCACTCACAGACGCATGGTTTTCTTCGTATATTGTGTAATCAAGTAATTCAGTGCCTTTGGATCTGCAGAGGCAAATCATCCTCTGCGTTTTCCAAATTATGTTTTTGTTCTTCTACTATATGTCAAAAAGCACATCCTTTGGTTTTCAACGTTCAAAGACTTCAGAAGAATGCACTGCTGCGAATTAACGTTCACTTGTATGCCTGGTCAGACATTGTGTTTGATTCTGTCAAGCAAAAGGAAACAGTCAAATCTTCTACGGCCTCTGTTAGGATACTGTTCTTATCAAAGACCAAACAAACGTCGTTCTCCCTGTGGCATAATGAATGCTGGAACTGCTTGGACACAGTGTGTGTGTGTGTGTGTGTGTGTGTGTGTGTGTGTGTGTGTTGTGTGTGTGTGTGTGTGGTGAGTGAGAGAGAGAGCTTGCAAACAGAGAGAGCGCGCAAGAGAGAGAGAGACAGACAGACAGACAGACAGATTGAGAGATGCTGCTGCTGCTGCTGCTGCTGCTGATGATGATGATGATGATGATGATGATGATGATGATGATTCTGCAGAGACAGGCAGACAGATGGACAGACAAAAAGACAGAGACAGAGAGAAACAGAGACAGAGAAAGAGACAAACAGGCAGAGAGACAGAGACATAGACAGACAGAGGGAAACAGACAGACAGGGATCTTTCACAAACCAAGCGAACGTGCCAAAGCAGGAGTGCCAACAAAGCGGAAAGGTGCCCCAGCCTTCACCAACCTTCTAACGATTGCAAAGTCTTGCAAGGCGTGTTTCTTTACGCCTCAGTCTCTCATCGACATGTTTGCTAGCACACGCCTTTGAAGACTCTGTGGCAATTCCAGGGACTCAAACACATGAGATTAAAAGATAATCGATTCTGTTGGAGAAAACTGTGGACAATGTGTCCACAAAGGAGCTGTAGATCTATACTGCCCTGTCTGTTTGTCTGCTTCTCTCTCTCTCTCTCTCTCTCTCTCTCTCTCTCTCCTCTCCTCTCTCTCTCTCTCTCTCTCTCTCTCTCTCTCTCTCAGAGCATCACAGATAAACAACTATTCATTTGAAAAGTGGCCTGCCAGCGCTTTTCGTTCTGTCGCTCATATCAGCTTTGCTAACGTCAACTTAAACACGAACGCAATTAACAAACAAAACTTCTTTCCCGATAGGGTACTAGAAGAAATGAAGTGAGCCTGGAGAGGGGAACGAGACTCCACCCCACCCCACCCACCTCACCCAAAGGCTCTCCAGACCTTTATCCAACATGTAACAACACAAAGCGAATAATTCCTTTCTCGCATTGTCTGCAGATCTACACAAACAAATCAACCTGTAACAACACAAAGCGAATAATTCCTTTCTCGCATTGTCTGCAGATCTACACAAACAAATCAACATGTAACGTAACAACACAAAGCGAATAATTCCATTCTCGCATTGTCTCCACAAACAAATGAACATGTAACAAAACAAAGCAAATAATTCAGTTCCCGCATTGTCTGCAGATCTCCACAAACAAATGAACATGTAACAAAACAAAGCAAATAATTCACTTCCCGCATTGTCTGCAGATCTCCACAAACAAATCCTTGTCTGCGTCATGGAAGCCATGCCTTTGTTCCACTGCTGCCTCTGAAAAACAGTCCCTTTCCTTTTCCAGAGATCAAAGACTTCAGAAGCATGCACCGTTGCTAATTAAGGTTCACATAAATGTCAGGTCAAATATCTTGTCAGAATTTGTCAATCATAAGGAATCAATCCAATCTTCTTTCGCTCTCTTCTGATACTTTTCTTATCAAAGACACCACAAACTTCGTTCTCCCGTCTTCTAATGAAAATCACGACAGAATGTGTGTGTGTGTGTGTGTGTGTGTGTGTGTGTGTGTGTAAGCGCGCGCGCGAGTGCATGCGTGCATGCGTACTTGCGTGCGCGTGCTTACGTGCGTACTAGCGAGCGCGTGCGTGCGTGCGTGTGTGCGTGCGTGTATGCGTGCGTGTGTGCGTGCGTGCGTGTGTGCGTGCGTTCGTGCGCGCGCGCGCGCGCGCGCGCGCGCGCGTGTGGTGTGTGTGTGTGTGTGTGTGTGTGTGTGTGTGTGTGTGTGTGTGTGTGTGTGTGTGTTGAGAGAGGAGGGAGGGAACAAAGGAAAGAAAGCCACTGAAGTCAAGAATTGCTGAAGTCCAATGTTCATTTCGTTCTTGAGCACGCAATGGTGTTTCTCTACACCCTGCTGCGGGCACGTTTGGAAGTCCTCACAAACTGCATGTTTCCGGTAGGCACGTTTGGAAGTCCTCACAAACTGCATGTTTCCGGTAGGCACGTTTGGAAGTCCTCACAAACTGCATGTTTCCGGTAGGCACGTTTGGAAGTCCTCACAAACTGCATGTTTCCGGTAGGCACGTTTGGAAGTCCTCACAAACTGCATGTTTCCGGTAGGCACGTTTGGAAGTCCTCACAAACTGCATGTTTCCGGTAGGCACGTTTGGAAGTCCTCACAAACTGCATGTTTCCGGTAGGCACGTTTGGAAGTCCTCACAAACTGCATGTTTCCGGTGGGCACGTTTGGAAGTCCTCACAAACTGCATGTTTCCGGTAGGCACGTTTGGAAGTCCTCACAAACTGCATGTTTCCGGTAGGCACGTTTGGAAGTCCTCACAAACTGCATGTTTCCGGTAGGCACGTTTGGAAGTCCTCACAAACTGCATGTTTCCGGTAGGCACGTTTGGAAGTCCTCACAAACTACATGTTTCCGGTGGGCAAGTTTGGAAGTCCTCACAAACTGCATGTTTCCGGTGGGCAAGTTTGGAAGTCCTCACAAACTGCATGTTTCCGGTGGGCAAGTTTGGAAGTCCTCACAAACTGCATGTTTCCGGTAGGCACGTTTGGAAGTCCTCACAAACTGCATGTTTCCGGTAGGCAAGTTTGGAAGTCCTCACAAACTGCATGTTTCCGGTAGGCACGTTTGGAAGTCCTCACAAACTGCATGTTTCCGGTAGGCAAGTTTGGAAGTCCTCACAAACTGCATGTTTCCGGTGGGCACGTTTGGAAGTCCTCACAAACTGCATGTTTCCAGTAGGCACGTTTGGAAGTCTTCACAAACTGCATGTTTCCGGTGGGCACGTTTGGAAGTCCTCACAAACTACATGTTTCCGGTAGGCACGTTTGGAAGTCCTCACAAACTACATGTTTCCGGTGGGCACGTTTGGAAGTCCTCACAAACTACATGTTTCCGGTAGGCACGTTTGGAAGTCCTCACAAACTGCATGTTTCCGGTAGGCACGTTTGGAAGTCCTCACAAACTACATGTTTCCAGTAGGCACGTTTGGAAGTCCTCACAAACTGCATGTTTCCGGTAGGCACGTTTGGAAGTCCTCACAAACTGCATGTTTCCGGTAGGCACGTTTGGAAGTCCTCACAAACTGCATGTTTCCAGTAGGCACATTTTGAAGTCCTCACAAACTGCATGTTTCCGGCACGCACGTTTGGAAGTCCTCACAAACTACATTTTCCGGTGGGCACTTTATGATGCCGTCACAAACTCGGTTCGCTGAGCATACACTCTGTAAATTTCTAACAAGCTCAGTTCCCCGTGCATGAGCTATACTAAGTGAGCACGGACATTATATATCTATTGTGTAATTTGTTAAGTCCATATAAACTAGATTTCCTTCTTGTCCATGATCCTGACACACTCAGTTCCCACAGTGTGCATTTTAGAGTCCTCACAAACTCGAGATACCAAATTGTTTACAAAACACGATTCCCCCAGCGTAAGGTCTTTGAAGTCCTAACGTACTAAATCTCCCTAGCGAGCAATTTTCGCAGTCTTCAAATATTCAATCCCTTTTCCATGCACTTTCTGATGTCCTCACAACTTCTGTTCTTCCAGAACGCACTTTTGAAGTATTTACA
>CM065724.1:56426283-56428783 GCA_033310375.1 Conus canariensis
GCATAAGTTGCATTGGTCAGGTTAAATCTTCGTTTTTAGAATCTGGTTATGACTGTGCCTTGCTTGTGATGAAGTTAAGATGTAACTGCTCTATGTGCATGTTGAAACATTCATGTGGCTGTGTCTTGTATGATAAGAGTCAGGACGTGACTGTTCTTTTGCATATGAAGGAGTCTGGAGACAGGCTGTCTTGTCTGAATCAACATGTGTTGGTGGAGTCAGGATGTTGTTATGCTATGTGTCTGGTAAACTCAGGATGTGGCTGTGACATGTATTATGGATTCAGGATGTTGTTATGCTATGTGTCTGGTAAAGTCAGAATGTGGCTGTGACATGTATTATGGAGTCAGGATGTTGTTATGCTGTGTGTCTGGTAAAGTCAGGATATGGCTGTGACATGTATTGGTGGATTCAGGATGTTGTTATGCTATGTGTCTGGTAAAGTCAGAATGTGGCTGTGACATGTATTGGTGGAGTCAGGATGTTGATATGTTGTTATGCTATGTGTCTGGTAAACTCAGGATGTGGCTGTAATGTATGTATGGTGAAGTCCGGATGTAGCTGTAATGTGTGTATGGTGAAGTCAGGATATGGCTGTGGCATGTATTGGTGGAGTCAGGATGTGGCTGTAATGTATGTGTGGTGGAGTCAGGATGTCGCTGTAATGTATGTATGGTGAAGCCAGGATGTGGTTGTAATGTATGTATGGTGAAGTCAGGATGTGGTTGTAATGTATGTGTGGTGAAGTCAGAATGTGGCTGTAATGTATGTATGGTGAAGTCAGGATGTGGCTGTAATGTATGTATGGTGAAGTCAGGATGTGGTTGTAATGTATGTATGGTGAAGTCAGGATGTGGCTGTAATGTGTGTATGGTGAAGTCAGGATGTGGTTGTAATGTATGTATGGTGAAGTCAGGATGTGGCTGTGATGTGTGCAGGGTGAAGTGTGGATGTGGCTGTAATGTATGTATGGTGGAGTCAGGATGTGGCTGTAATGTATGTATGGTGAAGTCAGGATGTGGCTATGCTATAGGTATGAGAGAGTGAAGATATGGCTTGATTCTGTATGACAGAATGAAGGAGTAGTTGTGCGTTATGTGATGGAGTCAGGATGTTGTTACACTTTGTGTATGAGGGAGTCATGATTTAGCTATACTGTATGTATTTTGCGTGTATATATATCTATCTATATCTATCTATCTATCTATCTATCTATCTATCTATATATATATATATATATATATATATATTTTTTTTTTGTTTAAAAAATATTTTTAAAAATGAAGTATTAAAATCTACAAGCTTGTTTCTAGCGTTGCTGTCTTCAGGATGTCATTCAATTATAAACAAAGCTTGCTCTTATGTCTTAGATTGAAGAAATACGGGGAGAGAGATGTGGCCCCCCTATTTCTTCAATCTAAGACATAAGAGCAAGCTTTGTTTATAATTGAATATTTCTTGCAGTCATTGCAACACCAAGCTGCTCTGTAAGTTGCTGGAATGGTGCTCGGTACTTATCCATGGAATTTATTAGTTTATTGTAATTTAGTCCCTTGTGGATTCATT
Organism: Conus canariensis; assembly: GCA_033310375.1. Lineage (NCBI taxonomy): Eukaryota > Metazoa > Mollusca > Gastropoda > Neogastropoda > Conidae > Conus > Conus canariensis. Next base: position 56,427,850 of record CM065724.1, read on the forward strand.
CCAAGAACTGGCCCTCAGCACTTGTGTCTTAAGAGGTTATCTTTTTATATTTTCTACTTTTCACAAGAAAATGTAGCTTGTTTTGCTCTTTCATGATTTTCTTTTGCTTCTTAGGTGGCACCTTTGGTTGGATTTTTTGAAAACTCAACAAACATACTACGGTAGTACACACCAGCCTTTCTCTGGTATAGCATTCTTCTTAAAACCGAAAAGGCAGAGGAGTCAAATTACCACTTTCCGCGGTCACTGAGGAGAAACAATCAGGTTTCGTAATATCGGTATCTGACCAGGAGTTATTTGTTAGTAAGTTTCCTCCCCATTGGAGATAGTCTCCTTCTTGGAGACTATAATCTCGCTGAAGACTCATTTTGAGAAGCATTTATTTTGTTTTTCCCCATTCACCCACTCTAGCACATACTGTTAGGCAGAATTATCTACTACTGCAGATATGAATGCTTATCTCCCCCTATTTCTTCAATATAAGACATAAGAGCAAGCTTTGTTTATAATTGAATATTTCTTGCAGTCATTGCAACACCAAGCTGCTCCGTAAGTTGCTGGAATGGTGCTCGGTACTTATCCTTGAATTTTATTAGTTTATTATAGAGAGAGAGAGAGAGAGAGAGAGCTGTAGGTTTGGTGGAGTCGCAAAGCGAGTCGAAAAGGTAACGGCAGTGTGACAACAACATAGGAAAGTTGGATTGCAAAATAAACGATTCGACGTTTAAATCTGAAGAGGCATAAACACTACACTATATATATATATATATATATTTCAAATCTTTGCCAAATCATTACTATAATGATGGAAGAATTGTTGGAAGGAAAGTTGGATTGCAAAATAAACCATTCAACGTTTAAATCTGAAGAGACACAAAGAACCCGAGTCAAACTTATTTCACAAACGATAGGAGAGAGAGAAGTCCAGAAACAC
>CM065724.1:56433783-56448783 GCA_033310375.1 Conus canariensis
TGACGGGAATATGGGGAGAAAAAAAAATTAGGGTCGATAGGCACGATTTTTTTTTACTTCTGTAAGTTAGATTTTAAGAGAAAATTTTACCGCCAGGGGAAGTAATTTAGGAGCAGACTGAAGGAGCTGCTTCCCTTGTTCTCTTGGTAAGAGCGTAAAGGGCATGATTCTGACCAACTTGAGTGGAGAGAGTTTACAGGAGTCGATCCCTCAAACGTGGGATGGGACCTATTTGAGATCGAAATTCATACTGATTTTCACAATTATGCGAACCATCGGGGAGGGATTTAACCCAAATGAAGCTTCGCCTGACGGACAGGATCGCAGTGAGGGGCAACTCATCTGGTGGTTTGGAATGTCAGTTACAGGTCTGGAGACTGTGGTCACTCGGCAGACATTTTGGCTATGGCTGGTCTGGGAAGGTTGGTTTAGAAGACTAATCAGACGCCGGGGAGACACCCATGTGATATGGCAACGCCATAATAGGTATTGTCTTAGTGAGGAGGGCTTGAACCTACATTTGACCATGGCTGGTCTGGACGGATTGGTTTAGAAGACTAATGAGAGGCTAGGGACACAGCCCTGGAATTTCGTGACGCCGTAGTTGGTGTTCTCTTTGCCGAGGAGGGCTTGAGCCTTTAGAGGGGTAGATTTCTACACGTGGAAGTCGTTGGCGACAGAGCTGACACATGTCCGGATCTTGCCTTAGAGCCAGGGTCAAAAGAGTTTGTCTTGATGTCCCCCTGCGCCCTTCCAGGTCCAGCCACTTACATGGTGGTCCGCTCCATTGTTTGCCGGGCCGTGTGGTTCAGAATGTCAGTTAGAGGTTTGGAGACAATTATGGCAGCCCGGCAAAGCCGACTCTGACATCATTTGGATTAGACACTTCTGTTGGTTCCATTGCAAATCGGGCATGGCGATGGCCACAACGGGGATCTCTGGCAAGACCTCGTTGAAAGAGGCTGGGAGGCGTCCATTTCTTCACTGAGCTGAGTGTGATGAAGACTGTGACTCTGAGTCCGTTATTCAAGTGTTTGTGAATGCAACGGTATGTTGATGGTTTTTGCCCGTGGTTTGGCTGCGTGTTACCTAGAGTGAAGGTACATAGAGTGCCATCTTAAACAAAACAATACTAGGAGATGGTAGTTAAAAGTTCTATGCTGCATTTTATTGACTCAAACTCCATCTTGTATTAACTTGAAATGTGAAATACTGAATTTCCACATATAAAAATGTATTTTCTAAATATATTTCTGTATCATGCTTTCATTACCTTAACCTTCACTATCGTTGTTAGCAGTATCATTCAGTAATACTATTGCTAGTATTGATACTACCACTGGCATTGACATCACCATCGCCTTCGCCTCTGGGACTGTTGCCACGGCAACCCTGCTGTTTAAGAATCCTCTAACCCACTGTCCTTTCTCCCATACCCATACTTATTGACACAGATTGGTAGTAATCTTGTCCCCTTTTTTTTTTTTTTTTTCTTTTTTTTTCTCAGTATTTTGACCATTATTAGTATTCCTATCAGTAATATTATTATCTTCATTACGACTTTGACTCGCTCACTATTTCCCTTCCAACAGCCTCGTTCTCATTCAACGCCTTCTTCCTTGCGCTGAACCCTACGAAGTGATCTGTTGCGATCAAAGCTAAGTGAATTTTCATTGTTTTATTCATTAATGTCTCACCTGATGAAGACCTAAGAGGTCGAAACTAGTTGTGTTTCGTCTTGTGACTCGTTTGTCCACGTTCTCTGGGCGGTTCGCTAACATTTATTTAAGATTTGAATTTCCACCGTCATTTGTACAAGTAACTCTGCAACTGAGGAGGGGCTGGCGTTCAATAAGATTGAAATTGAAAACAGCCATTTAGTACTATCACAGATTGTCTTGTTAGGAATCAACAAATCGATGCCAGAAAACAGAAAGTACGGACCTTGCTGTCTTTCATTGTGATCAGTGGATGAAATTTAACGCGCATCCTGCGGGTTTCTAGTGTCTGAACATTAGATAAACTGGGTTGTGAACATCGCCTTTGTTCGCTGGAAAGACGGACATGATTAAGTTACAGTGACCAAACTGCGCGGCACTCTGTTCAAACGATTAAGATACTGTCAGTGAAGGTAGTTGTTGATGATTTCGCGGTGTGTCTGGGTTGCTACCAATCTACAAACGAGTGTCTTGTCCGTTTGTTCACTATTTGAGCTACTGAATGGTCGCATGGTTATTTGGCTGTGTACTTAGACAGTGAATTACTTGGATGCTGTTTGGTTGTTTGTGCGTTCATGGGGCTATTTTGTGCGCATATAGCTACTGGTCGGTCTGTTTGCTTATTTGTATCTTGCATCGGTTAGTTTGTGAACGTTTGTTTGTTCGTTCAATATATTTACACCCGGGGTCCATTGCGGGGCTGAAAAGCAACAGCCATAGTTGGGCCTATGTGTAACAGGTGAAACGTGAGGAGCCCTAGTGCGTAGCACACACTGTTCTGTGGTGGGTGTAGTGGTCTACGGACAAAGAAAAATAGATTTAGTATGATGCGTGTCCTTTTTTAGTTTGGTCAAATACGTGGACACAACGCAGATAATTGGTGTTTCCAAACAGTTTCCTTGCCATTTTTCCATACCATTGTGCAGCTGCTGTATGGCCCAAGTGATGCCTTGCTATTGAACATGGGATGTTCATGAATTTCATTCATTGTCCATAACTCCTGCCGATCGCAACGGGGAGTCCCTTTTTTGAGCGTATATGTATGTGCATTGATAACATTGCTATCATCTATAGTTTTATGATCCATGCTTTTAACTGTTCGTAACTCCTGCCTTTCGCAACGGGGAGCCCATTTGCTAATGTCATGAATGTGGTATAATTGTGTTGTTAGTTTGCAAAGACATGTTTTTACCTCCTACCGTTCGCAACGGGGAGGCCTTTTGTGCATTTTTGTCGTAAGTCCTTTCACCTTAATTTTGATAATGTCTATGTGCTGCAGGGACTATATCAAGATGTTCTTTGAAACCGAGACCTATTACTTTAATGAGTGATTTCACAATTTCGATATGAGCGTTTGATACTTGTCTTGGCTTAATTTGAAAGATCTGTGCCTTATTTATGTTTGATCTCTTTCCTACTTTGAAGCTTTCTTGAATGCGCTTTATGAAACTATTCCTCATGCTGAATGATCATGTCTTCAGTATATGTATTCTTAATGATACCTCATGTTTATGATCATTATTGTTTATCTCCTAATAGGTCGGTTTGGTCCAAACCAGTCCGCTGGTTCAACTATGATTTCAAATAAAAGAAAAGAGGAAACCTACGAGCTAATGTTGATGTGAAAAATGATGTGTCCACTCGTATACTTCCCCGTCTCCTACTCCTCTTCCCTTTTGTCTGTTTATCCTCTTACAATGGGAAACAGATTTATACGAAAATCCAGTGACGGTAGCACCAGAAATTTAAAATATTCCGTGAAAAACCTTTCTAGCCAGTTATGAATTCGTATATAATCTTTTTCCTCAGTGCTCATATTCACTCAAAAAAATCATAATAATCAAGCAGAACGGATCCTGAAGAGTCGTTGATCCAGATCCGCTCCACTGATCCGCGTCAAACTTTGAAGAGGTCGCCTTTGGGCCACATTCCACTTTCGACCAAAACGTTCCTAAGTTCACTTCAATAGATTGTTTTCCTTGTGCAGCTGTGCTGACAGTCAGACAAACACAAGATGTTCCTGGGTTCAGTTCAATAGATTGTTTTCCTTGTGCAGCTGTGCTGACAGTCAGACAAACACAAGATGTTCCTGGGTTCAGTTCAATAGATTGTTTTCCTTGTGCAGTGGTGCTGACAGTCAGACAAACAAAAGATGTTCCTGGGTTCAGTTCAATAGATTGTTTTCCTTGTGCAGCTGTGCTGACAGTCAGACAAACTAAAGATGTTCCTGGGTTCAGTTCAATAGATTGTTTTCCTTGTGCAGCTGTGCTGACAGTCAGACAAACACAAGATGTTCCTGGGTTCAGTTCAATAGATTGTTTTCCTTGTGCAGTGGTGCTGACAGTCAGACAAACACAAGATGTTCCTGGGTTCAGTTCAATAGATTGTTTTCCTTGTGCAGCTGTGCTGACAGTCAACAAACACAAGATGTTCCTGGGTTCAGTTCAATAGATTGTTTTCCTTGTGCAGCTGTGCTGACAGTCAGACAAACACAAGATGTTCCTGGGTTCAGTTCAATAGATTGTTTTCCTTGTGCAGCTGTGCTGACAGTCAGACAAACACAAGATGTTCCTGGGTTCAGTTCAATAGATTGTTTTCCTTGTGCAGCTGTGCTGACAGTCAGACAAACACAAGATGTTCCTGGGTTCAGTTCAATAGATTGTTTTCCTTGTGCAGCTGTGCTGACAGTCAAACAAACAAAGATGTTCCTGGGTTCAGTTCAATAGATTGTTTTCCTTGTGCAGCTGTGCTGACAGTCAGACAAACACAAGATGTTCCTGGGTTCAGTTCAATAGATTGTTTTCCTTGTGCAGTGGTGCTGACAGTCAGACAAACACAAGATGTTCCTGGGTTCAGTTCAATAGATTGTTTTCCTTGTGCAGCTGTGCTGACAGTCAAACAAACACAAGATGTTCCTGGGTTCAGTTCAATAGATTGTTTTCCTTGTGCAGCTGTGCTGACAGTCAGACAAACTAAAGATGTTCCTGGGTTCAGTTCAATAGATTGTTTTCCTTGTGCAGTGGTGCTGACAGTCAGACAAACACAAGATGTTCCTGGGTTCAGTTCAATAGATTGTTTTCCTTGTGCAGCTGTGCTGACAGTCAAACAAACAAAAGATGTTCCTGGGTTCAGTTCAATAGATTGTTTTCCTTGTGCAGCTGTGCTGACAGTCAGACAAACACAAGATGTTCCTGGGTTCAGTTCAATAGATTGTTTTCCTTGTGCAGTGGTGCTGACAGTCAGACAAAGACAAGATGTTCCTGGGTTCAGTTCAATAGATTGTTTTCCTTGTGCAGTGGTGCTGACAGTCAGACAAACACAAGATGTTCCTGGGTTCAGTTCAATAGATTGTTTTCCTTGTGCAGCTGTGCTTACAGTCAGACAAACACAAGATGTTCCTGGGTTCAGTTCAATAGATTGTTTTCCTTGTGCAGCTGTGCTGACAGTCAAACAAACACAAGATGTTCCTGGGTTCAGTTCAATAGATTGTTTTCCTTGTGCAGCTGTGCTGACAGTCAGACAAACACAAGATGTTCCTGGGTTCAGTTCAATAGATTGTTTTCCTTGTGCAGCTGTGCTGACAGTCAAACAAACACAAGATGTTCCTGGGTTCAGTTCAATAGATTGTTTTCCTTGTGCAGCTGTGCTGACAGTCAAACAAACACAAGATGTTCCTGGGTTCAGTTCAATAGATTGTTTTCCTTGTGCAGCTGTGCTGACAGTCAGACAAACACAAGATGTTCCTGGGTTCAGTTCAATAGATTGTTTTCCTTGTGCAGCTGTGCTGACAGTCAACAACACAGATGTTCCTGGTTCAGTTCAATAGATTGTTTTCCTTGTGCAGGGGTGCGACAGTCAGACAAACAAAAGAATGGACGGGCGTAAGAGACCCCTCATCAGTAAAGTGAAAAAGTTTCGCCTCTCTCTCTTCTCTCTCTCTCTCTTCCTCTCCTTTCTCTCTATATATATATATTATAATATATATATATGTATGTATGTATAATTTTGTATATTATATATATATTATATATATTAGAAGAGAGAGAGCAGAAGAGAGAGATGTGGGTCTGCAATTATTATTATATTTGTTATACATATATATTATTTTATATATATATATATAATTTATTATTCTGCACAATTCTTAGCCGTGGACAATGCTTGGGTTGTTGAACAGCAGAGCTGACCACTCAGACTGTTCCATATCTTTGATCTCCCTTGCATCCTTAAATGGATCCTCAAGATAGCCTCAAAGATTGTCCCCTACATTTTATACTGTATGCATAATGGTTTAGTTTTTCAGCAACTTTTTTCTTCTCCACATTTTCGTTTTGTTTTATTTACTACCTTTCGCTGCCTGCTTTGGGGGTGTGTTGGATTCTTTTTTGAACCCTTGTGGAGAGAACACCATAGAATAACGACTGTGGTGTGTCTCTATTTGGCGCCAAGAGCACAAGCAGCCGTGTCTTCCTGATGAGTGCGATCCAGCGCACGAAAGGCCTAGGAGCAGGCGATACATTAGATCTGTCCTTTGAGAGGAATTGCGACGGTTCCCTCACGCAGCTAGCGAAGGTTTCATATTCAAAATATATATTTCTTCATCTTCAACCTTTTTTTTTTTTTAAATCTTTGCCAAGTCATAATTATATGATGGAACAATGTTAACCTGCACTTGTCCCTCCCCCCCACCCCACCCCCGACTTAATTGTTCAGTATTATATATATGTGTGTTGTGGAGAGAGAGAGAGGACAGTTCTGTGGGTCTGCCTGTGTTATTACTCATAAAAATCCACCGAGTTGGTAAGTGACTCGGTGTATAACGACGGTTCAATTTTTTTTTTTTTAGCTTTGCAATTACACCAATAAACGGACGCGACGGCATGATAAAGAGTAAACGGGATGTTTATTATATGTGTGTGTGCGTGGAAGGAGAGGGGAGACAGACAGACAAACTGCAAGTTAGTTCCATTCTGGATCACCTCCACGTCCATCAAGCAATGTGGCGACGGAGGATAAAAGAAAAAGGAACACATTCAGATGGACAGCGAAAGGGTCCATGTTATGTCGAAGGTTCGAGGGATTGGAGCCCCAACTTCTGCTTGCGACCTCAGTTGCTTTACACTGAGCCATGCCGACAGAGGCTGGTGTGTTTGCACAACGGGGGCGGACCTGTTTTCATGGTGGTTGGTGACCTCCCTAACCCGCTCCCCAACGCGGCCTCCAAACAGGTACGGTCCCTGATGGTGCCTGGCATTAACACCGGGGCCCAAATGCCGTTTGAGAGCCAGAGAGGCAGAATGGAATAGCAGTGAGGTGTGTTCAGGTGGTTTCACTGCCGTCTTTTGTGTGTACTACATTCGTATCATTACTTCTTTCCTACCTTTTGCTACTGTTGCCACACTTTTCTTACATATCATTTTTGCCATGTGTTCATACTTGTATCTGTTTTAAAACAAAATATAAGCAGTTTTCAATATTTTTTCTACTTTAAAAGATCCTTTGTTTGTTACTTTTCGCTACTAAAATTACCTTTGGCAACCTTTTCTTGTTTTTGTTATACATTTTTTTTTCACTTGTATCATTGTTTCAAGTACTTTAACTCACTCCGAAATAGTTCACACTGTTAACTTCTTTCGCTGTACTTTTTTCTGCTATTCCTAGCAATTCACAACTTTATCCTGTTCTCTACTTTTCTCTGCCTTTCCCAACTTCTCTCTGACCGTGTTCTTATTTCTCTATTTTCTGTTAAGCTGTCTCTCCACGCATAACTACTTAACCGAAGCTTTAATACAGGTTTGTACTGTTTCGGTCGATGCGTTTTCCTTTTCTTAAAATTCATTTTCCTCGGCTTTTAATTAGTTTTGAATGTTTGCCATAGCGTTTGATATCAATTTTTTAAGCGCTGGCCTTTTTAATGTTTGCCAAGCGTTTAATATCAATTTGTTTTAAAGCGCTGCCTTTCTATGTTTGCCATAGCGTTAATATCATTTGTTTAAAGCGCTGCCTTTCTAATGTTGCCATAGCGTTAATATCAATTTGTTTAAACTGCTGCCTTTCTAATGTTTGCCATAGCGTTTAATATCAATTTGTTTAAACTGCTGCCTTTCTAATGTTTGCCATAGCGTTTAATATCAATTTGTTTAATGCGCTGCCTTTCTAATGTTTGCCATAGCGTTAAATATCAATTTGTTTAAAGCGCTGCCTTTTAATGTTTGCCATAGCGTTTAATATCAATTGTTTAAACTGCTGCCTTTCTAATGTTTGCCATAGCGTTTAAAAATCAATTGTTTAAAGCGCTGCCTTTCTAATGTTTGCCATAGCGGTAGAAAGAAACTCGTGGAGAGCGTGGCAGCAGAGAGTCCTCAGAAGAGAAGCCCCCTTCAAGCAAGTGTTTCGGCCCTTATCTCCTGACACTCTAGGGGGGTTGGGCCACACCCGGTTCATGACTCCGGATGTCCCTCTGCTGCCCCTTTTTTTTTTCCCCATCTTGGGACGAGCCATGGCTGGGATTCGAACCCATGACCCTCTGGACATGCTCATTTTCCACTTAATGACTCGCGCTTTAACCACTGAGCCACAGGGACAGCGTTTAATATCAATTTGTTTGAAGCGCTGCCTTTCTAATGTTTGCCATAGCGTTTAATATCAATTTGTTTAAACTGCTGCCTTTCTAATGTTTGCCATAGCGTTTAATATCAATTTGTTTAAAGCGCTGCTTTAATGTTTGCCACAGTTTAACAGCCTATCAATTTGTATAGAGCGCTGCTTTTTAATGTTTGCCACAGCGTTTAACAGCCTATCAATTTGTATAGAGCGCTGCCTTTTTAATGTTTGCTATAGCGTTTAATATCAATTTGTTTAAAGCGCTGCCTTTTTAAATCATTCTTATATATATATATGTATTTACATATTATCATTTTATTCATTTATTCAATCATTCATTTATATAATATTCTTAGCATCACTTACTAGTTTTTGTTACTTTCCTCTGTTCATCATTAGTTTTCCATATTGTGTGCTAACTGATCTTCCCCTGCTTATCATTGTCCCTGATTTCTACCTGTTTTCTGATTATGACCACGGGTATCAGCCATCTATTGCCTTTCGTACTTCACTTTCTTGGCGTCAATGGGTGTTATAACAAATGTCAACAAGGTACCAACAACTGTGATGCTTGATACATTTTGTACTGGATGTTCTGCAAAATGCAAGGGGGAGGGGGGGGGACTGGGAGTGGGAGAGGATGAACGGCTGGAGGGTGAGGGAGGTTAGGAGACAGAACAGACAGAGGGAGAGGTGGACAGACAAGCTTGCCGAGCGGAACGGGGATAGCTTTGCCGCAAACCGGTGTTACGTGTCGAGATCGCTCCCTCCACCACCCCCCCTCCCCCCCCCCCTCCCCCCTTCCTGAAATCACTCCCCGGCCGGCGTGGAAAAAAGGGCATGTGCCCAAACTCAACCCAGTCACATAAACTGGAAGTCGAAAGTGACGTCAATCGTTTGATCGGATTACATCTCGTAGCTTGTCCATCGATTGCGCATGCGTCACTTGATCGCCGTCTTTCCAGTGCGAGCAGGCGTATTTCGTAGAGACTACACTAGTAAGAAAAGATAGGGAATTATGTATGGAAAAAAAGAGGTAAAATAGCAAATGACGGGGACGTAAGGAAAGGTGTGGTAAGCGTTGAAAAGCAGGAAGAAAAGGTGAACAAAGCTATGGAAGGTCAGAGAAGGTTAGAAAACGAACAAAAACCGGCTGAAAAGCAGGAACCATTTTTACGGGTGCAAAGTACGAAAAATGTTTGCAAAGACTCACAAGTGAAAGTCGAAGAAAAGTCTGCAAAGACTCACCAAGTCAATTGAAAAGACTCCAATCGAAAAGTTGAAAACACAAGTCTGAAAAGTTTGTAAAGACTCACAAGTCTGAAAAGTTTGTAAAGACACAAGTCTGAAAAGTCTGCAAAGACTCACAAGTCTGAAAAGTCTGCAAAGACTCACAAGTCTGAAAAGTCTGCAAAGACTCACAAGTCTGAAAAGTCTGCAAAAGATGGAGAAAAGAAAACGTGAGATAAGGCAAGGAATGGAAGGAAGAGACGTAAAAAGTATTAACAGGTATGGAAAGAAGTAAAATGGGATGAGACGTAAAAAGTATTAACAGGTATGGAAAGAAGTAAAATGGGAAGAGACGTAAAAAGTATTAGCAGGTATGGAAAGAAGTAAAATGGGATGTAAAAGAAGTGAAGCAGAAACAAATAGCAAAAATATTTTAATGGTTTACGGAATGTTTAAGAAACAGAGACAGATAGACAGACAGACAGAGAGACAGAGAGAGACAGAGACATACAGACAGAGAAAGACAGAAAAAGACAGATATTTGGTCCAAAGCAGGGAAATCAAAAGAAAAGACAGGAAAACTAGGAACAGAATTTCAGAAAACGTCAAGGCGAGCATAGCAGGAAAGCCTACAAGGTAGGAACAAGTGCAGAACGTAGTCCTGCCTGAACGTATTCCAGCGCAGGGCTCGCGGCGTCAGAGCCTGCCGGAAAGCTATGTCCGACAAGCGATTACTACCGAGACCCTGCACCAGAACGCTCCCAAATAAACACTATTAGGGCCGATCCAAATTGTTTGGCCAAGCGTGAACGCTACCAATCTCGTTTCCTTCAAGCAGAAAGGACTCTTTTGCTCGGCTGGAAAAGAATAAAGAACAAGCAGCTTGTAGAGATCGTCGTTTTTGTGTGTTTTTTTTCAGCCTTCTACTTTTTTTTTTTTTTTCTTTTTTTTTTTGTCTTCTCTCGCCTGTCTCGCTCGCCTCCGCACTTTTGGAGTTCTTCTGTGTAAACACATTTTCTTTTTCGCTTGTGTATTCGGTTTTTGTGGCAGTCTGTCCATTTGTAAAGAAAGGGTAAGGGAAGGTAGGGAGGGAGGGGTCATGGGAAGGGGGAGTGCGAGCTAGGAGGGAGGGGAGGCGAAGCAGGAATTAACGAAGCGAAAGAAAAACGTTACGTCTTGTCGCTTCTGTGGTAGAAAACGCTTGGCGTGGTTTGGAAAGGCCCCGCAGGTTAGTGATCCACGCACACCTTCAAGTCGGCAGTCAGCAGTGCCTCTGTTGTGTTGCCCACTGTCTGGTGAACAATTAGCCTTCTTTCCCACCTGTCCTGGGAATCCGTGCGTTCCTGCTGCCAGCGTGCCATGCATAACTTGGCCCCGACCTGAAGTGTTGTGAGACGCGGAGGAGTGAGCTATGGTTTCCAGCAAATGTTTCAATCATCAGAACCATGCAACGCCGGCATTGACAGAGATGCCATTACGCTTGAACTTTAAAGCAATACCAGCAGAAAGAACAGATGCGTTTCATCGAAGGCTAATTAACTCTACAGTTGCGTGAAACAGAATCAAAGGTAACACGTCGTATGAAAATGTCGGTAAACCATGTATTTCTTGACCAGTTTTCAGTGTTTCTGTAGCATTGCCGACCATACCGGCCTCTGTCATTGCTGACCATACCGGCCTCTGTCATTGCTGACCATACCGGCCTGTCATTGCTGACCATACCGGCCTCTGTCATTGCTGACCATACGGCACCCTGTCATTGCTGACCATACAAGCCTCGTCATTGCTGACCATACCGACCTGTCATTGCTGACCATACCTGGCCTGTCATTGCTGATCATACGGCCTGTCATTGCTGACCATACCGGCCTCTGTCATTGCTGACCATACCGCCCTGTCATTGCTGATCATACGGCCTCTGTCATTGCTGACCATACCGGCCTGTCATTCTGACCATACCGGCCTCTGTCATTGCTGACCATACCAGCTCTGTCATTGCTGACCATACCGGCCTCTGTCATTGCTGACCATACCGGACCTGTCATTGCTGACCATACGGCCTCTGTCATTGCTGACCATACCGACCTGTCATTGCTGACCATACGGGCCTGTCATTGCTGACCATACCGGCCTCTGTCATTGCTGACCATACCGGCCTCTGTCATTGCTGACCATACCGGCCTCAGTCATTGCTGACCATACCGGCCTCTCATTGCTGACCATACCGGCCCTGTCATTGCTGACCATACCGGCCTCTGTCATTGCTGACCATACCGGCCTCTGTCATTGCTGACCATACCGGCCTCTGTCATTGCTGACCATACCGGCCTCTTCATTGCTGACCATACCGGCCTGTCATTGCTGACCATACCGGCCTTGTCATTGCTGACCATACCGGCCTCTGTCATTGCTGACCATACCGGCCTGTCATTGCTGACCATACCGGCCTCTGTCATTGCTGACCATACGCCCTGTCATTGCTGACCATACCGGCCTGTCATTGCTGACCATACGGCCTCGTCATTGCTGACCATACCGGCCTTGCTGCTGACCATACAGGCCTCTGTCATTGCTGACCATACCGGCCTGTCATTGCTGACCATACCGGCTCTGTCATTGCTGATCATACCGGCCTCTGTCATTGCTGACCATACCGGCCTCATGTCATTGCTGACCATACAGGCCTTGTCATTGCTGACCATACCGGCCTGTCATTGCTGACATACCAGGCCTCTGTCATTGCTGACCATACCGGCCTCAGTCATTGCTGACCATACGGCCTCTGTCATTGCTGACATACCGGCCTCTGTCATTGCTGACCATACCGCCTGTCATTGCTGACCATACCGCCTTGTCATTGCTGACCATACCGACCTGTCATTGCTGACCATACCGCCTCTGTCATTGCTGACCATACACCTGTCATTGCTGACCATACGGCCTCTGTCATTGCTGACCATACCAACCTGTCATTGCTGACCATACCGGCCTGTCATTGCTGACATACCGGCCCTGTCATTGCTGACCATACTGGCCTCTGTCATTGCTGACATACGGCCTCTGTCATTGCTGACCATACCGGCCTGTCATTGCTGACCATACCGGCCTTGTCATTGCTGACCATACCGGCCTCTGTCATTGCTGACCATACCGGACCTGTCATTGCTGACCATACCGGCCTCTGTCATTGCTGACCATACCACCTTGTCATTGCTGACCATACCGGCCTCTGTCATTGCTGACCATACCGGCCTCTGTCATTGCTGACCATACCGGCCTCTGTCATTGCTGACCATACCGACCTGTCATTGCTGACCATACCGGCCCTGTCATTGCTGACCATACCAACCTGTCATTGCTGACCATACCGGCCTGTCATTGCTGACCATACCGGCCTCTGTCATTGCTGACCATGATAACCGGCCTGTCATTGCTGACCATACGGCCCTGTCATTGCTGACCATACGGCCTGTCATTGCTGACCATACCAGGCCTCACTTGCTGACCATACCGGCCTCTGTCATTGCTGACCATCCCAGCCTCTGTCATTGCTGACCATACCGGCCTCTGTCATTGCTGACCATACCGGCCTCTGTCATTGCTGACCATACCGGCCAGTCATTGCTGACCATACCGGCCTGTCATTGCTGACCATACCGGCTCTGTCATGCTGACCATACCAACCTGTCATTGCTGACCATACCAACCTGTCATTGCTGACCATACCGACCTGTCATTGCTGACCATACCAACCTGTCATTGCTGACCATACCGACCTGTCATTGCTGACCATACCGGCCTCTGTCATTGCTGACCATACCAACCTGTCATTGCTGACCATACCGGCCTGTCATTGCTGACCATACCGGCCTGTCATTGCTGACCATACTGGCCTCTGTCATTGCTGATCATACAGGCCTCTGTCATTGCTGACCATACCGGCCTCTGTCATTGCTGACCATACCGGCCTGTCATTGCTGACCATACCGGCCTCTGTCATTGCTGACCATACCGGCCTGTCATTGCTGACCATACAGGCCTCAGTCATTGCTGACCATACCGGCCTGTCATTGCTGACCATACAGGCCTCTGTCATTGCTGACCATACCAGGCCTCTGTCATTGCTGACCATACGGGCCCTGTCATTGCTGACCATACAGTCCTGTCATTGCTGACCATACCGGCCTGTCATTGCTGACCATACCAGCCTCTGTCATTGCTGACCATACCGGCCTCTGTCATTGCTGCACCATACCGGCCTCTGTCATTGCTGACCATACCGCTGTCATTGCTGACCATACCGGCCTGTCATTGCTGACCATACCGGCCTGTCATTGCTGACCATACCGGCCTGTCATTGCTGACCATTACCGGCCTCTGTCATTGCTGACCATACAGGCCTCTGTCATTGCTGACCATACCGGCCTGTCATTGCTGACCATACCGGCCTCTGTCATTGCTGACCATACCGGCCTCTGTCATTGCTGACCATACAGGCCTCTGTCATTGCGACCATACCGGCCTCTGTCATTGCTGACCATACCGGCCTGTCATTGCTGACCATACCGGCCTCTGTCATTGCTGACCATACCGGCCTCTGTCATTGCTGACCATACCGGCCTCTGTCATTGCTGACCATACCGCCTGTCATTGCTGACCATACCGGCCTCGTCATTGCTGACCATACCGGCCTCATGTCATTGCTGACCATAGCCTCGCGACCATCACTGTCATTGCTGACCATACCGGCCTGTCATTGCTGACCATACCGGCCTCATGTCACATAGCTGCCATTCACATCCGGCCTCGTCATTGCTGACCATCCCGGCCTCGTCATTGCTGACCATACCGGCCTCGTCATTGTGCATAGGCTGTCATACACCACCGGCCTGTCATTGTGACCATACCGGCTCTGTCATTGCTGAACATATCCCCTCTGTCATTGCTGACCATACGCTCTGTCATTGCTGAACTATACCGGCCTTGTCATTGCTGACCATAACCTACATTGCTGACCAAGGCCTGTCATTGCTGACCATACTGTGCCTAGCTGTCATTGTGACATACCGGCCTTGTCATTGCTGACCATACCGGCCTCTAGTCATTGCTGACCATACCGGCCTGTCATTGTGACCATACGCCTGTCATGCTGACCATACGCTCGTCATTGTGACCATACGCCTTGCATTGCTGACCATACCGGCCTCTGTCATTGCTGACCATACCGGCCTCTGTCATTGCTGACCATACCGGCCTCTGTCATTGCTGACCATACCGGCCTCTGTCATTGCTGACCATACCGGCCTCTGTCATTGCTGACCATACGGCCTCTGTCATTGCTGACCATACCGGCCTCTGTCATTGCTGACCATACCGCCTGTCATTGCTGACCATACGCCCTGTCATTGCTGACCATACCGGCCTGTCATTGCTGACCATACCGGCCTGT
>CM065724.1:56458783-56473783 GCA_033310375.1 Conus canariensis
GTCCTACATTCAAAAAAAAGGAAGGTGGAAAAGAAGTTACTTAGAGTTTGGACTGTCAGAAGCCTCAAAGATCTTGGAAAGCTGCCATTGTTGTAGACTATTCTTCACTTGTCTTTTGACACTTTTGCCCGATACGTGCACGCACGGAAAATGGTGGAATTATGACGGACCCACTGAGACTACAGTAATCAGCAAAAAGGGTTTGCATTTTTATTTCAACTTATTTCTGTTCTACGTTTCCTTCAGACGAAAGTAACATGAAATAAAGAAAGAAACCTCAGATTTGAATTTATACTATGATATGAAAAGGATAAAGAGAAAAAAAGAACACACACACACACACACACACACACACACACACACACACACACACACACACACACACACACACACACACACACACGCTTTGAAACTACTTGCTGACAAAATAATGGATGAAGATATTATTCTTGCAACACAATTCTTCACCTCGATGAAATGGTCAGATTCACTGGATTTCCAATACAAGTATATGCCTATCAAGGCCAATAACTGATTTTCAATCCCAAACTTGGATCGACAACAAAACGAATGAGATGCAATCCTTAATTGCTGACCAGTTTATGTACTGAAGAACTTGACAGCAGAGGAAAACAAGAATAAGTGAATCTAGTCATCAATCCTTCACACTTTTGAAAGGCTTAACAAAATGGAAGGACATTTGGTTAAAAAAAAGAAATATTGGATTAGTCCTCTAAGCAAGAGAAAGAAAGAAGTACGGATGGCTTGGTGTGTGCCCTGCAAGTGGCATTAAAGAGCCTAATGCCTCTCTCAGCACCACGCTGTGCCCCTAAAAGCACACTACACACACACACACACACACACACACACACACACCACACACACACACACACACACACACACACACACACACACGCACACTTATCATCATCATCATGATATACAGAAACAATAACAGCAAGAACGACAACGATGATGATGACAATGACGATGATGATGGCAATGATAATGCCATTACTACTGCGCTGCTGTTGCTGAAATGATAATGATAACAATAGTAATAATAATGATAATAATAGTAAAAACAAATGCATGAATCAATCAATTAATTAATCAGTAGACCTAACAATGACAATAACAATATAACGCAGTACTCTGTTTCAGTCGTCCAGCACTAACACAGTCATGTACATATGTACCCGTTGTGCAGGTTGTATTGTTGTTCTGTTGGTGTATAATACTCCAGCCGCATCATCCGACGCTCAGACCTCAACAGCAACATATCGGAACCAAAATCCCTCATACTGCACACTTTCTTTCGGAGTCGTTTCCGTCTGCAAGAACTGGCCTCTGTTGGCTGTAGCAGCGCTGACTTAGGTGCAATTCCACAGTCTCTGTTAGAAAATGTTGATACTCCCATCACCACCTCTCTCTCTCTCTCTCTCTCTCTCTCTCCTCTCTCTCTCTCTCTCTCTCTCTCTCTCTCTCTCTCTCTCTCTGTGAAGCTCAGTCAAGCAATCTCAACTGTGAGCTGTCTTGGAGTGTCGCCTCCATCAGCAGGATTAGGTCAGGCTGCTATGGAAGCGTCTATGTTGACTGAGTTTCCCTGTCGCCGTTCAAAGTGTCCCACGCAGCCAAAATGTCCGAACTTAGCCGGCGTGATGTGCTACACACATGTTCATACATCTACATTTGGGACGTTTCGACTGGTCTGGATCTCTCCTTTATCTACTCAGCAAGCAGCCCAAATGCCAAAACATTCTTGATTTCCCGGACCTTTTAATTTTCGGAATTTTCCGTTACTCTTCTCATAGTCATAAATGAATAGATAACCTCTCTCTCTCTCTCTCTCTCTCTCTCTCTCTCTCTCTCTCTCTCTCTCTCTCTCTCTCTCTCTCTCTCTCTCTCTTATGCGTCTCCACGTGCATATGTTGTGTGTTGTGTGTGTGTGTGTGTGTGTGTGTGTGTGTGTGTGTGTGTGTGTTGTGTGTGTGTGTGTGTGTGTGTGTGTGTGTGTGTGTGTGTGTGTGTGTGTGTGTGTGTGTGTGTGTGTGTGTGCAATTGCTGTATCCTTCTTTCAACTAAAATGTTGACGTGTTTTTCAAAAATAGTGACCTGCACAGCCTTAGCCTGTTGCACCGGGAAAGGAGTTAAGGTCTGTAGTCAGTCACAGAGTTCGGTACAGGTCCAGCAATCCAAAATGGGTCGATTTTTTTCTGTACCGGTTTTTAAAAGCCAGTAGTTTAACATCAATAACCTACATCTTACACTGTCTGGACTGATGCTAGCACGTACTAATTCAGTTGAACATGTCTCTGCCCCATTCCAAAACCATTTCCTCACACACACACACACACACACACACACACACACACACACACACACACACACACTCTCTCTCTCTCTCTCTCTCTCTCTCTCTCTCTCTCACACACACACACACACACACACACACACACACACGCACACACACATACGCGCGCGCGCGCACACACACAGCACAACACACACACATACACACACACACACACACAACACACACACACACACACACACACACACACACACACACACACACACGCACGCACGCACGCACGTACGCACGCACATACACACACACGCACGCACGCACACATACACACACACGCACACGCACGTGCGCGCGTATACGCACACACACACACACACACACACACACACACACACACACACACACACACACACACACACACACACACAGCATGCAAACACGCATACGCGCGCCCGCGCGTACTCACACATTCATGTGTAAATAAACATGAAATGTTTTGACAATTTGTCGTCACGTCACATGGAGAGAGAGAGAGAGAGAGAGAGAGAGAGAGAGAGAGAGAGAGAGAGAGAGAGAGAGAGAGAGATGTATGTTGTGTGTGTATATGTACTCACAAGCAAGCGCGCGTGCGCGCGAGCATGTGTATGTGTGTGTATATGTGTGTGTGCGTGTGTGTGTGTGTGTGTGTGTGTGTGTGTGTGTGTGTGTGTGTGTGTGTGTGTGTGTGTGTGTGTGTGTTTATATGTATATTTGTGTATGGGTGTGTGTGGATGTTTGTGGGGAGGCGGTGGAGGGGGGAGGAATGATGACGGGGTGTCTGTGTACTTGTGTGCGTGCGTGCGTGCGTGCGTGCGTGCGTGCGTGTGTGTGTGTGTGTGTGTGTGTGTGTGTGTGTGTGTGTGTGTGTGTGTGTGTGTGTGTGTGTGTGTGTGTTGTTCTTCAGTTTAACGTCCTTCCACTAAAAGTGATTCAGACAAATGTACTGAACACACACAAAACCACACACACACACACACACACACACACACACACACACACACACACACACACACACACACTTCTTGTCTGCTGGAGCAGAAAGTATAGGCCTCGTTGACCTGTAGTCCCATTTTCGGCTACTCCTATTTTGAGGTTCGGGTTTTCCCGCAACTCGTGTCGCCACGATGAAAATAATGAAATGAACACACGAAATATGGACAAAAAGAAAGGAAAAAGAAAAAATGAATAAATGATGATTCATACACGAACAGTTCATGAGAATTGTTAGAATACATTCTGCACATGTAGTGCTGACCAGTTATCTCTTCAAGTCCGAAGCTGACATAGCTGCCAAATTTAACAAACCTAACAGGCCTAAGCCAGTTGGAAGGGCAAGCGACTTGGAGATATATATATACAAACGTGCATTCAGCGACTGCAGATTTCTCCAGGGAGGCAGAGTGGCAGATATGGAAATAAGCGTGTGGTTGTTGACAGCTTTGACCATCTTGTTGCCACAGCTTGTCTACATCAGATCCGTTCAGGGTTCTGGTTACATGTGCACGAAATGCTGTTTAACTCCTGGCAGAAGGTCAACCTGTGGTGCTGGCTCAGTTCTCCGGCACAGTTCTCCACTGTCTGACCCTAATGGTGCTGGTGCCGTTAGCTCTTCAATGGACCCTGACTTTGGTATTTTGGGAGGATTCCAGCCTGAAGAGACAGAGCAGCCTCTGTGCACCGATGCCACAGCTCCTGCCGGCAGTGTTTGTGGTGCGAGTTCAGGCGACGTGGGCCAGCACAGTGAGGAAGGAGGTGCCGGTGTCTTCGCTGCTTCCAACCCTCCGCCATGTCACCAGGCCATGGGGTCGCCTTCTCTGCTGTGGTTCTATCCCATCTTCGATGAAAATTCCAGCCACGACAGTTCGCCCTACATTTCTGATGAAGACGACAAAGACCTGGAGCAAGACGACAAAGGCCTGCAGCAGTTGAATAATGACAGGATGGAACTAACGTTCGGGTATTCAGTTGTTGCCTTAACTAGGCTGACCCTGGAGAAAGGTCCAGTGACGGTGAGGAAAGACCCACTGACCACAGGGAAAGTCCTGTTGACAGTGGGAAAGACTACAACTTTGGATTCTCTCTTGAGGGCACATAAGACCGTATGGCGAAAGCTTGGCTGTGTCTGGAGTGGCACTGTCTTCATCTGTCCGTGGGCAGGGGTGTTGGGTCTGTGGGTGTGCTCGGCAGCTGGAGGGTGGTGTTTTTCGCCGGTGGGCTCTGCAGTCATGAAATACGGGCTGGTACACCCATGGGGATGCTACTTTAAGGCTGTTATGAGCTGCATCCTGTAGTCTGATTTACCTCTGTTCAGGAGCAGTTATGTCCCTTGATGTCTTAATGGAGTGTCCTGCGCGTGCCTGTACCCATCGTCAACACAGCGCAGGCCTCCAAGGGTGGTACAGGACTGCTCTAAAGGCAGGTGAAGACAGTGCTTCTCTGGGTCCTCCCAGCACCTTCGGGTGTTTCTTTTTCTCCAATGACAGGATGGAACTAACGTTCGGGTATTCAGTTGTGAAATCCACTTGGCGAGACTGACTTTGGTAACTTCTGTTTCTGGTAATTAAGTGGAAATGGAAAAGACATTTCGATGACGAAGCAGATGTGTGAACTTGTTGACTGCATCTCCATAGACACACTGATTTTTAGTACATCATAAGGCTTACGCTTCTCTGATCCATCCGCCTGTGCGACAACTTCCCCCCCCCCCTCCACATCCCACACCCCCTCCCCCTCTCAAAAAGAAAACTGATTTGTGCTTGTGTCAACAATGTACATACAACTGGAACACTTCAACTTCGACGGCGAACTTTCACACTGGCCAGTCGGCAGATTTGCTTTCTGTGTTTTGCTGGTCAGGACGTGGTGTAGTAGTACTTTCATTTTTTTTTTTTTACGTCTTTTCACAAAATTGTGTGATATTAGACGACAGGACGTGGTGTGTGAGTGTGTGTGTGTGTGTGTGTGTGTGTGTGTGTGTGTGTGTGTGTGTGTGTGTGTGTGTGTGGTGCGTGCGTGCGTGCGTGCGTGCGTGCGTGCGTGCGTGCGTGTGTGTGTGTGTGTGTGTGTGTGTGTGTGTGTGTGTGTGTGTGTGTGTGTGTGTGAAAGAGAGAGAGAGAGAGAGAGAGAGAGAGAGAGAGAACCAACCTGTCCTCTCAAGCTAGCGTGCAGATTATGTGACTTTCTGTGGTTTGCTGACAGTTGATGGCAAACGGGAGAGGGAATTCCGATGTGACTGTCTCATGTAAGCACTTTTGTATTGTACGATGTAAAGCAAATTTATTCTGCATTACTTACATCCCATAACTGTCACTAATTATGGAACGTACTAGACTGCTCTTCTGTTTCAAACGCAAATTCATATCAGCTCGGGCAACCACACTTGCAGCACGTAAGCAACAATCTACGAAATCCTACACTCACGCTGACACATGCATTTGCATGAACACATACACAGATGCATGTCCTCTCACTTAAGCATTAACTATGCATGCACTCTCACACTATTAAGGCACACACTTGCACACAGAGGCGTGTGCGTGCGCTTAAACGTACACATGCAAGCGCGCGATACATGAACGAGCGTTTCTCAAGTAAGGGTTTGCGCCAAGGTCCAGCGGAACTTTGATCTACAATTTGACCCTGTTCCGCCCCATGGATCTGCACCAACATCAAACGGCTTCGTCCTTGGTCTACAGTCCTTTAACACTAAGTTTCGTTGAAGTCGGTTCTGTGGTTTTACGTAATCTTGTTAAGAGACAGACCTGGCACGGCAGTGGAATCTGAACATCCTTGCCGTAGGAAATAAAGTGTTGGTGCAGTTTAACCGTTCACTGTAAGCAAACAAAGCACCGGTTACAGTATTACTGATGATAACGATTCACCGTCGTCTATGTCGTGTATAGCACCGGTTACAGCATTACTGATGATAACGATTCACCGTCGTCTATGTCGTGTATAGCACCGGTTACAGCATTGCTGATGATAACGATTCACCGTCGTCTATGTCGTGTATAGCACCGGTTACAGCATTACTGATGATGACGATTCACCGTCGTCTATGTCGTGTATAGCACCGGTTACAGCATTACTGATGATAACGATTCACCGGTTACAGCATCACTGATGATAACGATTCACCGGTTACAGCATCACTGATAATAACGATTCACCGTCGTCATGTCGTGTATTCATCACCCAGCTTTCACGTGTATACACTAATCTGGAAATTGTGCTGCTTTAACAAGCATTTCGTTTTGAGTCAATGTGTACGACTGTGGTGCTAAAGGATTTTGCTTGCTGGATTTTCTTGTTATTTTTGTTCGACTTGATCATTACATGTGTAATTGGGTTGCCCTCCTCGGAGAGAATGTGTGAACACTCTATGGTGCTTTCCATTTTTCAATGGTATTACGGCTTGTGGACGTGTTTGAATGTAGTATGACATAATCCCGTGTTGCCAGCTGACTAGGCTGTTGCCAGGTGACTAGGCTGTTGCCAGGTGTCTAGGCTGTTATCAGGTGCCTAGGCTGTTGTCAGGCGTTTAGGCTGTTGCCAGGTGTCAAGACTGTTGTCAGGTGTCTAGGCTGTTATCAGGTGCCTAGGCTGCTGCCAGGTGTCAAGACTGTTGTCAGGTGTCTAGGCTGTTATCAGGTGTCTAGGCTGCTGCCAGGTGTCTAGGCTGTTGCCAAATGTCTTGGCTGTTGACAGGTGTCTAGACTGTTGATAAACATCTACGCTGCTGACAGATGTTTGGGTCACTAACAGATATCTTGGCTGCCGCCAGATGTCAAGGCTGCTGCCAAATGTGTCGGCATCTGACAGATGTCAAGACTACTAACAGACATCAAGGCTACTAATAGATGTCAAGGCTATTGCCAGATGTCTTGACCACTGTCAAATACTTTGAATGTTGACGGATGTCAAGGACCCTGACAGATGCCTCACGACAGAAGTCATAATGGTTTTTCTTCTTTGAACTTTTTCTCAACATAGCAATTTTGATGTATGTAGGTTTTTTTCTGGTGTATTTTTGTTCAAGAATAGGTTTTAAAAAATCACTGGAAGGGAGGGGTGGGGGGCAGTAATCCCTCACTCATTCCCAGTCCAACCGTGCCCAATCGACAGGACTAATCTGGTTACAGCTTTTGTCACACGGACTAAGGACAGGACGTGTTTAAAAACAATATTTTTCCTTTGACAGGAACCACTACCTTGCTGCCATGTATTCTTTAACCCGCACAAAGGGCAAGAATAGATTGAGAATTCTTCACATCATTTTTAGTCTCAACAGTTTTTCAGTTTTCCGGTTTACTGTCAATACCGTCATAAACAAGGCAAGAGTCAGTTTGATGGCACAGATTCGTGACTGACCTTCATTTGAAGTATATGTGCTGTTGTTGGTGTCGTTGCGTGTGTGTGTGTGTGTGTGTGTGTGTGTGTGTGTGTGTGTGTGTGTGTGTGTGTGTGTGTGTGTGTGTGTGTTTTGTTTGTTTTTTTTTATCCCCGCGCGTGTTTGATTTTAAAGTTAATGTCAAAATCAAGTGGAGTTTTCTGTGGTTGCTCTTGTTTTTATATATGCAGATGGCAGAAATGGACTGATCATATTCATAACAGTGACAGATTTGATTTCTACAGGAACTTTTGTGATGTTCATGACCTGAAAACGTACTTAACCTTAGATATGGACAGGCACCTAAAACATGTAACAGCAAAATTCAGATTAGGAATATCTGCATTGGCAACTCATTATTTTAGATATCGCATATGTAATAATTGTGATTTGCTATGTCCCTTATGTAAAAAATCAACTGAAACCGATTTACACTTCGTCCTGTCCTGTCCAGCTCTCATGAGCATCAGAGAAAAGTGTATTAAGCCCAAATATTACAGACAGCCATTCTTGTTCAAACTGAGCCTACTTTGTTCATCTACTTCTACAGAAGTTGTTAAGAATTTTTTTTTTGTTTTTGTACAAGGCATTTAAGTATAGAGAAATTTTCACTTCTTGAAATTGCCCTTGAATTATTCTTGTCTCGTTGTGTAATTTGATTTCGTGTAACTATTGTACTTGTGTGTTCACACACCCCTTCATTAGGGGCCTTGGCCTGTTATATGAATAAATCATCTGAATCTGAATCTGAATCTTGTTTTTATTTTGTTGTCCTCGTCCTCCTTCCTTTCTTCTTCCTCCTCCTCCTCTTTTTCTTCTTCTTCTCTTTGCCATGGTCTCTGTCAGTCTGTCTCTGTCTGTCTGTCTGTCTGTCTGTCTTCTTTTCTCTCTCTGTCTGTCTGTCTGTCTGTCTGTCTCTCTCTCTCTCTCTCTCCTCTCTCTCTCTCTCTCTCTCTCTCTCTCTCTCTGAGCTGACGAATTCCAGCCAGCTTCGAAATTCTCTGTTCTTATTCCTGGACAATTATTGGACATAGGCTCAATTGCACTCCTCCACTCTCTGCTTTATAAGCATTTAGCGATCTCTCTGTCTCCGTCTCTCTCCGTCCCTCTCTGTCTCTCTCCCTCCCTCCCTCCCTCTCTCTCCTCTCTCTCTCTCTCTCTCTCTCTCTCTCTCTCTCTCTCTCTCTCTCTCTCCAAAATTAACACAAGAAAACTCCACAAACTCCGGAACCGAACTGTCCAGACGCGTGATGGACACAGACACAGTTTCTCCACGCCTCCTCTCTGTCTCTCACTCTCTCCTCTCCCCCCTCTCTCTCTCTCTCTCTCTCTCCCCCTCTCTCTCTCTCTCTCTCTCTCTCTGCTAAGTGTTTTGCAGTATGGCTTTATATCTGTATGGTATCTCCAGTTGTTGACATGACTCTATATTTATCTGTCCCAAGTTGCTCTGTGTGTGTGTGTTGTGTGTGTGTGTGTGGTGTGTGTGTGTGTGTGTGTGTGTGTGTGTCTGTGTGGTCTGTGTGTGTCTGTCTGTCTTTCTGTTCAAGTGTGTCTGTGCGTATGTGCGTGTATTTCAGATGTGAATTCTTTGTTACTTTTATTCTAACCCCCCCCCCCCCCCGCGCCCTTTAAGACATGGTTTTTGTGAAGCGCGCAAAATTCTTTTTTTTTCTCAACATGGGACAGTTTATAACCAATGTGTTGATAGCAATAAAATACAAATTCAGTCTTATATCTATCTTAATGCGAAAATCATTCTTTGCTAAATACAGCCAAAGTCAGTGCGCATGTGCTGCAGCCTAAGTCAGTGCATGCCTGCATGCTTTATTACTGGCGCCATGGGGAAAAAAGGGCGACCTTTGGCTACGGGACACAAAGCACATAAGCTAAAAGAGACAGTATGCGCGCTTTATGTACGTGAGAGAGAGAGAGAGAGAGAGAGAGAGAGAGAGAGATGAGAGGAATGTGTGTGTGTGTGTGTGTGTGTGTGTGTGTGTGTGTGTGTGTGTGTGTGTGTGTGCGCGTGCGTGCGTGCGTATGTGTGTGTGTGCGCGCGCGCGTGCGTGCTCTGTGTGTGTGTGTGTGTGTGTGTGTGTGTGTGTGTGTGTGTGTGTGTGTGTGTGTTGGCGTGCAATGATGTTTGATGCTAGTTTTGAATTGAATTTTTAAATATGCCAAAATGTATGTACAGGCCAAATTTCACAACCAGGATTTTGCTCGAAATTACTATGTAATTCGTGTAAGCGTTTTGAGTCGTAGCATAAATTTGAGCAAAAAGAAATGTGCTGTTAAACTGATAATAGATGTAATGAACAACCCACTACCATCACCACCACCAATCGTTTCACTCGTTTATTGGGATTTCTGCAGATGAAATCATTCACAACCTAAAAATGCATGAGCTACCCCTTACCTGACGTCATATGTCAGGCCTTCGCACTAAGCCGTGGCCCTATCTTTGCGCCAGGTCGTTTCTCCAAAATAGTCCCATTCCCTTCGTTTTATTCTGTCTACTTGAAAACACCTGGCACGTACCTTGAAAGAAAAGAAGGCAAATCAACCTTCAGACCAGCCGCCGTGGCGAAGTGGTTAGCGTCGCGGACTCCCGGCTGGGAGGTCGTGGGTTCGAATCCCATCAGAGTCATGTGGGTTTTTCTGCCCCGACCGGCTCCTACCCAGAGTTGAGTTTGCTGCTGACTCAGCTGGGAAGACTGGGGCCACACAGTCGAGTTTCATCCACTTAATGGATGCGTTTCTGAGAGTGTTGCTCAAATTTCTTGACCAACACTGCAGGTGCCTGTATCTCTCGGCCTGCTTGACGCCGGGATATATTACGAAAGGAAGCGTAGAGTACAGCCCTGTCATGTAGTCTCAGACCAAAATGAAAATCCGTAGCATCATCTTAATCATCCTCATTCTCATCGATCAGCATAAAAAAAATGTCTCAAATTCTGTGGCCCTTCATGCCCTGCTCTCATGGTGACCTCAGTTTCGATGTCCTCTCCACGTCTGTGGCCTTGGTTTGGTTGCGTCGGGTCACCGGTATCGGCGAGTCCATGGGGGCTGTCGTTGGACGGAAGTGGTGGCGCCCTCCGGAGGGAGAGCTCACTCACGCCGGCTCCGCGACTAAGCAATTATTGTCGTCAGTAGGGGGCTTAGTAGGTGGTGTCCTGCGTATGTTAGATCAGAACAGGCGCCACTGAACACCACCGAAGTGACTCGGCAGCAGTACAGTGTCTCCTCCGGTGGGTTGCCTCTTGACGACTTGACATTGACTGCTCCCTGTGGATTGCTGGTGCCGGGGCTGCGGCGGGGTCGACCGTGTTGTGGCTGTGGACGGGGTGTCGGAATGAGCGGCGTGGGTGCACTGCCTCTGAGGTGGCGCAGAGGTTGGGACAGCAAAAAAAAAAATCAACCTTCAGACACAATACAGTTCGCAAAACAATATAATTGTGCAAATCTATGAATACTCGAATCTTTAGGCAAAGCCGTGGAGACTTAAGTTTTGGTTGGCAGCCACAAAATGTGCCTCTCGCACCTTCTTCCGGTAGCCTCGGGAAACTTCGCAGCGAACTCCATTTAGGCGGCCTGCAGAACGCTACCGTTCAAACAAAGAAATTGAAGTCGTTACAGAATAAACCTTTGGCAAAGGTCAGACATTAGCAGCTAGACAATAATGCTTCAATACCCACGTAGATATCTGCCCATAAACTTGGGTATTCAGCCTAGCTGACACTCTTGTGCCGTTATTGATCGTCACTCTACGGGAGGTGTCTACTCGCACGTCGTTTCACAAAGGTTCACACTTGATGTAACATGTTTTTCCATATTCAGCCGATTTTAGCTAGCCGCATATGCTTCTTATTTGCGTGTGCAATTCAGTCTTTTCAGTTCTCGGCATGTTTGAATTAATGAATATTCTGTGTGATCGAATTCATTACTGAATTGACGTCAGTGAACTAGTCACCATTTTGGAAGGGACGTAAGCCTTGCACGAGTTATTTACTCCTGATCCAGGAAAACGATTTTGATTGGACAATTACAAGCAATGTTGGTATGGGAAGATAAGTTGAATAGAACACTGTTCTTATCTGCTAATTATTCGCTCGCAATGTAGCGGACAGGTTCAGCCCATTCTTGAAACGGTGTTGCTCAGCCCGTCAAGCCCCGAAACTTGCTACATCTGCGGCTTCATTAGTCGTTCTGTGTGTTTGGCTCGCGCAGGCACTGGAGTGCAACGCATGATGCTATGTTAGTTCTGTTTGCGTATTTTGCTCGCAGGAAGGCGCCGGGTGAAAAACTCGTGTAGGAACAATTATCACTCAGCACTTCTCATCTTAGTGCTATGCTTCTATCCAGCCAGTGACCACGCCAACCCAGTACAAGGCAAGCTACGTCCCTCTATGGAGAGCCCACGCCAACCCAGTACAAGGCAAGCTACGTCCCTCTATGGAGAGCCCACGCCAACCCAGTACAAGGCAAGCTACGTCCCTCTATGGAGAGCCCACACCAACCCAGTACAAGGCAAGCTACGTCCTCTATGGAGAGCCCACGCCAACCCTGAACAACGCAAGCTACGTCCCTCTATGGAGAGCCCACGCCAACCAGAACAAGGCAAGCTACGTCCCTCTATGGAGAGCCCACGCCAACCCAGAACAAGGCAAGCTACGTCCCTCTATGGAGAGCCCACGCCAACCCTGAACAACGCAAGCTACGTCCCTCTATGGAGAGCCCACGCCAACCCAGAACAAGCAAGCTACGTCCCTCTATGGAGAGCCCACGCCAACCCAGAACAAGGCAAGCTACGTCCCTCTATGGAGCGCCCACGCCAACCCAGTACAAGGCAAGCTACGTCCCTCTATGGAGAGCCCACGCCAACCCAGAACAAGGCAAGCTACGTCCCTCTATGGAGAGCCCACGCCAACCCAGTACAAGGCAAGCTACGTCCCTCTATGGAGAGCCCACGCCAAGCCAGTACAAGGCAAGCTACGTCCCTCTATGGAGAGCCCACGCCAACCCAGTACAAGGCAAGCTACGTCCCTCTATGGAGAGCCCACGCCAACCCAGAACAAGGCAAGCTACGTCCCTCTATGGAGAGCCCACGCCAACCCAGTACAACGCAAGCTACGTCCCTCTATGGAGAGCCCACGCCAACCCAGAACAACGTAAGCTACGTCCCTCTATGGAGAGCCCACGCCAACCCAGAACAACGAAGCTACGTCCCTCTATGGAGAGCCCACGCCAACCCAGTAACAACGCAAGCTACGTCCCTCTATGGAGAGCCCACGCCAACCCAGTACAACACAAGCTACGTCCCTCTATGGACGAGCCCACGCCAACCCAGTACAACACAAGCTACGTCCCTCTATGGAGAGCCCACGCCAACCCAGTACAACGCAAGCTACGTCCCTCTATGGAGAGCCCACGCCAACCCAGAACAACACAAGCTACGTCCCTCTATGGCGAGCCCACGCCAACCCAGTACAACACAAGCTACGTCCCTCTATGGAGAGCCCACGCCAACCCAGTACAACACAAGCTACGTCCCTCTATGGAGAGCCCACGCCAACCCAGTACAACGCAAGCTACGTCCCTCTATGGAGAGCCCACGCCAACCCAGTACAAGGCAAGCTACGTCCCTCTATGGAGAGCCCACGCCAACCCAGATACAACACAAGCTACGTCCCTCTATGGAGTGCCCACGCCAACCCAGAACAACGCAAGCTACGTCCCTCTATGGAGAGCCCACGCCAACCCAGAACAACACAAGCTACGTCCCTCTATGGAGAGCCCACGCCAACCCAGTACAAGGCAAGCTACGTCCCTCTATGGAGAGCCCACGCCAACCCAGAACAAGGCAAGCTACGTCCCTCTATGGAGAGCCCACGCCAACCCAGAACAACGCAAGCTACGTTCCTCTATGGAGAGCCCACGCCAACCCAGAACAACGCAAGCTACGTCCCTCTATGGCGAGCCCACGCCAACCCAGTACAACACAAGCTACGTCCCTCTATGGAGAGCCCACGCCAACCCAGTACAACACAAGCTACGTCCCTCTATGGAGAGCCCACGCCAATCCAGTACAACACAAGCTACGTCCCTCTATGGAGAGCCCACGCCAACCCAGTACAACACAAGCTACGTCCCTCTATGGAGAGCCCACGCCAACCCAGTACAACACAAGCTACGTCCCTCTATGGAGAGCCCACGCCAACCCAGTACAACACAAGCTACGTCCCTCTATGGAGAGCCCACGCGAACCCAATACAAGGCAAGCTACGTCCTTCTATGGAGAGCCCACGCCAACCCAGAACAACACAAGCTACGTCCCTCTATGGAGAGCCCACGCCAACCCAGAACAAGGCAAGCTACGTCCCTCTATGGAGAGCCCACGCCAACCCAGTACAAGGCAAGCTACGTCCCTCTATGGAGAGCCCACGCCAACCCAGTACAACACCAGCTACGTCCCTCTATGGAGAGCCCACGCCAACCCAGAACAACGCAAGCTACGTCCCTCTATGGAGAGCCCACGCCAATACCCTAGTTAAACAATAAGGCAAGCTACGTCCCTCGATGGAGAGCCCCATCTTCTCAGATTCCAGTGGCCCTGTCACTACTTTAATGATTTGGGGCCACACTGGAGCCTCACTCCCTGACCGCTGCCTGCAGACCTCACCACTGCTGTTTCCGCTCGGCTGCTTCCCTCCGCCCCACTGATCCACTCTGGCTCCAGGCAGCCTGTGGCCTGTCTTCTGCGCAAAGGCCCTTCCTCGTGGAAAATACCACTCTTTTGGTTTTTGAAAACATCACTTCGTCTACCCCCCCCCCCCCCCCCCCCCCCAATTTGTCGGGGGTATATACGCATATTACATGTGTAAGTGCTATAGTATAAGTGTGTGCGTGCGTGTGTGTGTGTGTGTGTGTGTGTGTGTGTGTGTGTGTGGTGTGTGTGTGTGTGTGTGTGTGTGATACTTTCATTTTTCCTATGGCAGATAGAGACCTTTAATCCTTGGATATTACTTGTGCATGTTAATATGTTCTTAGCGTAAAGACTAGTCTTTCCATATTAGCATCTCAAAGCGAATTTTGTTGACAGTGCTCACGATAGAGACTGTTCCGTAACATTTGTGTGATTGCCTTAACACGTACTGAAGCCGCGGACCTTATTACCGACATTTACCCCAAGTTGCCGAAATGGAGAACGGGCAGTGAACGTTGTGAAACACATATGCGTGCATTCATTGCCTTTGCTAGGCCAGAC
>CM065724.1:56493783-56498783 GCA_033310375.1 Conus canariensis
ATAACGGTGGTGCATTTTGTGAAAGTAATTCGTCTGAGCTAAATCTACACAAGTAATTCAAACATTTGTTGCAGCAGCAAGTCAGTATGATACAGACAGTAGTAGTGATTATGCAGGTACCACTGATGTTACAGCACAGACAACCCATGCAGAAAACATCACAATCACAGACCTAGTGAAGAAACGGCAAGGAACATGATGATCGCCTGTCGGAATTGAAAGAAGAGATGAAAGGCAACACTACATGCAGCAAAGAGGCGGAAAACCGAAATCCTGACAATCCTTCGTGACTATTGAACTGTTGTAACTGATGAACATCTGGAAAATTGACAGTTCCCTGTGTTATCATTGCATTTAACGGTCTATACTATTCCGTGATCTGGGATCCAATCGCGACGTACCTTCTTGTAATGTATTGGTGATGTTTGTATTTAATTTTTGTGTATGTGCAGTTCGATGGAATAACAGCGGAAATGCTTAATAGGTGGTGGTGACTGCATCGTCTCTTGGATGTGCAGTCTCTGTAACCAGGTTTGGAACCCCGGCATCGTCTCTTGGATGTGCAGTCTCTGTAACCAGGTTTGGAACCCCGGCATCGTCTCTTGGATGTGCAGTCTCTGTAACCAGGTTTGGAACCCCGGCATCGTCTCTTGGATGTGCAGTCTCTGTAACCAGGTTTGGAACCCCGGCATCGTCTCTTGGATGTGCAGTCTCTGTAACCAGGTTTGGAACCCCGGCATCGTCTCTTGGATGTGCAGTCTCTGTAACCAGGTTTGGAACCCCGGCATCGTCTCTTGGATGTGCAGTCTCTGCAACCAGGTTTGGAACCCCGGCATCGTCTCTTGGATGTGCAGTCTCTGTAACCAGGTTTGGAACCCCGGCATCGTCTCTTGGATGTGCAGTCTCTGTAACCAGGTTTGGAACCCCGGCATCGTCTCTTGGATGTGCAGTCTCTGTAACCAGGTTTGGAACCCCGGCATCGTCTCTTGGATGTGCAGTCTCTGTAACAGGTTTGGAACCCCGGCATCGTCTCTTGGATGTGCAGTCTCTGTAACCAGGTTTGGAACCCCGGCATCGTCTCTTGGATGTGCAGTCTCTGCAACCAGGTTTGGAACCCCGGCATCGTCTCTTGGATGTGCAGTCTCTGTAACCAGGTTTGGAACCCCGGCATCGTCTCTTGGATGTGCAGTCTCTGTAACCAGGTTTGGAACCCCGGCATCGTCTCTTGGATGTGCAGTCTCTGTAACCAGGTTTGGAACCCCGGCATCGTCCCAGAGGATTGAAAGAATGGCGAAGTCGTCTGTATACCCCCAAAAAGCAACCTCTCAAAGTGCGACAACTGGAGAGGAGTTACTCTGCTGTCAATACCAGGGAAAGTGTACTGCCAACTTATCCTCAACCGACTGCCCGACGTAGTGGACAATGAGCTCAAAGAACAACAAGCAGGCTTCCGCCCGAAACGATCCTGTGCATAGCAGATCTTAACACTAAGACAGATCATCAAGAAGTGTGGAGAGCACCAAGTACCCCTGGCCATCAGCTTCATTGACTTCACCAAAGCATTTTACAATGTCCACAGACCATCATCGTGGAAAATCATGAAATCCAACGGCATCCCAGAGAAAGTTGTGGCGGCCATAGAGCAGATTTACATAAACTCCAAGTGCAGAGTCAGGACAGAAGATGGCTACAGTGACTGTTTGAAGTTGTCACCGTATCCTCTCCCCTCTCTTCTTTGCACTTGCCATCGACTGGGTTTTGAAACACGCAACCCATGGACAGAAGGAAACGGCCTCTCAGATCTAGGTTTTGTCGATGACATTGTTGCTCTTACAAGCACAACTCAAGAGCTGCAGGTGCTTGTAGACAATATCAGTAAGTTTTGGCCTCATTATCAGTGCCAAAAAGACTAAAACATGCTGACCGGTAAACACCAAGAGCCAACAGACGTTTTCATCGACCAAAAGCAAGTGGAAGAAGTAGAGAACTTCACATACCTAGGCAGCTCCATCAACAACGCCAATGACCTCGACCACGAACTGAAGTGTCGTATTGGCAAGGCAACATCAGCATTCAATCAGCAGAACAAAACATGGAACAGAAAGAAATTCTCCCTTGGAATCAAATTGAAGTTTTATAACTCCAGTGTGATTTCAACGCTGTTATATGGCTGTGAAAACTGGCAGCCGAAGACCACCCAGGAGAAGAAACTCGATGCTTTTAACACCACGTGCCTACGTAAGATCTTGGGCATCAAATGGTCAGACTTTATACCAAATAAAGAGGTCAGGGAGAGGTCCAAAAAGCTCCCTGTGTCAACCATCATCTGGAGACGGCGCCTCCGCCGGCTGGGTCATGTCTTGAGATTACGCTCATCAAGACCTGCAATCCAGGCCATTAAATGGACCCCAGCAGGCCAGGGAAAAAGAGGACGACCCAGGATGAGCTGGCGACAGACAGTGGAGAGAGATCTCAGATTCACTGACAGAGGATGGAGTGACACCAGCAAAGTGGCTGAGGACCGTGCATTGTGGAGCGCCTTGACTGCCTCATACGTCGCAAGACGCGGGGACATGTAAGCTAAGCTGAGCTAAATATTTACATTCCCCCAGCCCCATTGTCTACCAGTCTTGTGAATGGGCTTGTAAAGCTTAACACAATAAACCATTTCATTCATTCATTCTCTCTCTCTCTCTCTCTCTCTCTCTCTCTCTCTCTCTCTCTCTCTCTCTCTCTCTCTCTCTCTCTCCCTCTTCTCCTCTCTCTCTCTCTCCTTTTCGTGCGTAAGTTATTCAAATTCCCATAGCCTTGTTAGTAATACAGTCCTTTCTCTTCTGTCTTTCTTGGGGAGTGACATCTCTCTCGCACAATGGTTTCAATTTCCGTATGACTGTAGGAACCTATTCTGTGTTCTCTGTCTCTCTTGGGATCTGTTGCCTGTTGGTATGGTAGTTGCGTGTTACAGACTGTCAGACGGAACTGTCTTCCATTCCTGTCAGTCTCTCTTAGTGTCTGTTGCTTGCTGCCAAGATGTTCATTTCAGTGAGTCATGGTGTCAGTCTCTCTTAGGTCTGTTGCTTGCTGCCAAGATGTTCATTTCAGTGAGTCATGGTGTCAGTCTCTCTTAGTGTCTGTTGCTAGCTGCCAAGATGTTCATTTCAGTGAGTCATGGTGTCAGTCTCTCTTAGTGTCTGTTGCTAGCTACCAAGATGTTCATTTCAGTGAGTCATCGTGTCAGTCTGTCTTAGTGTCTGTTGCTTGCTGCCAAGATGTTCATTTCAGTGAGTCATGGTGTCAGTCCTTTCGCTCATTTACAATCTTCCAGAAAATATTTCACGGTGTTCAGTTCTTTTATCTTTTTAGAACAGCATGACGCCTGTCTGCCTCTCTGTCGGTCTGTTTGTCTGTCTATCTGTCTATTACTCTCTCTCTCTCTCTCTCTCTCTCTCTTCTCTCTCTCTCTCTCTCTCTCTCTCTCTCTCTCTCTCACGTTACCAGAAACTGTCCTATGGCCTCTGTCTTCTTCGCTAGAGATTCTTTTTTGTGACCAAGTGTTTTCTTCTTCTTCTTCTTCTTCTTCTTCTTCTTCTTCTTCTTCTTCTTCTTCTTCTTCTTCTTCTTTCTTTCTTTCTTTCTTTCTGTCTTTCTTTCTTTTTCTTTGACACCCAAACGCCTGCCCTCTCTTTATCTGCGCGTCCATGTCTGTGCCTGTATATACTCCCTGTCCCTGGCGCCGCCATTCTCACCTCTCTGTCTCTGTCCCTCTCTCTCCCTCTGTCTGTCTGTCTGTCTGTCTGTCTGTATCTCTCTCTCTCTCTCTCTCTCTCTCTCTCTCTCTCTCTCTCTTGCCCCCCCCCCCCCCCCCCCTCCAGATATTACATCTTCTTGATTACAGGCACGAGTCTCCCAATTCAGGCTGAACATATAAAACGAAGACTACGATAATGAAACCATGCAGATGCATACTTCCTAGTATGACATTTTTCAGCTTGGGGTGTTACACACGGAAACCAAGTTCAGAGAAGTATGGCCAGGCCATGTCACAAATAAAAGCTCAAGCTTTGGCCACAGAGGTGGATGGGGAATAGCAAAGGACAGAGATGCATTGGGGTGGAGATTGGGAGAGGGGTGGGATGGGGTGAATGTACTGTGGGTGTTATGTCCAGGAAAGTGGAGATGTTAAGATTTTTGCTCACCTTCTTTAAGATGGTAGAAATGAATATTTGAACCGCTACTCAATATACACCCACCCACTACAACGCACGCACGCACACAGCACGATCGCACTCACGCACGCACAAACACACGTGGTGTGTGTGTGTGTGGTGTGTGTGTGTGTGTGTGTGTGTGTGTGTTGTGTGCCCTTGTGTGTGTGTGTTGTGTTTGTGGTTTGGTGTTTGTGTGTGTGTGTGGTGTGGGTTGGTGTGTTGGGTTGTGTGTGTGAAGAGGATCCATAAAGGAGAAAGAAAAAAAGAAGGAAAAAGAAAACGCCAGCTTCTTCTGCTTGTGTATTTATCCCCTCTAAATGTTGCCTCTAAGGCACAGAATCAGGAAGAGAATTTTATGTGATCAAGCACTCCTCCTACGTGATTTATTCCATCATGAAATGACGGACTGGAAGGCACACATGCGTCGACTGGCTCTGGCTGGTTAGGTGTTTGATTGGTTCAAAATGCCGGACCCATTTTTACTCTCTACTTGGCGTAACACAAACATCTCTCTCACGTCACAAAGCAGGTTCCAGATTTATTGGTCACCTTTCGTATTCCTGTAGGCATGTACAACACGGACACATACCGCACATCTTCAGAGATAAATCAAAGCCCTAGAGAAGAAGGCCAAATCCTCAACATCACAATTAAGCATTCGTCTGTCCGGCAGTCTGCTCTCTGTTGACAAAAGGAGAAAGTTGAAAGGGTATGCATTTGAAGATCAGACGATCGGACAGTAACCAGTCAAAAGGGCACAGTGCTAGGGCACTGAAGAAACAGACAACGAAG
>CM065724.1:56516283-56526283 GCA_033310375.1 Conus canariensis
GCCCTGGATCAAACGGTGTGCCCACTCATCACCACACACACACACACACACAAAGTTAGCCCTGGATCAAACGGTGTGCCCACTCATCACACACACACACACACACACACAACAGTTAGCCCTGGATCAAACGGTGTGCCCACTCATCACGCACACACACACACACACACACAAAGTTAGCCCTGGATCAAACGGTGATGCGGCAACTCAACACGCACACAAACACGCACACACAAAGAATTAGCCATGGATCAAACGGTGTGCC
The DNA here is from genome assembly GCA_033310375.1 of Conus canariensis. Classification (NCBI taxonomy): domain Eukaryota; kingdom Metazoa; phylum Mollusca; class Gastropoda; order Neogastropoda; family Conidae; genus Conus; species Conus canariensis. The sequence goes on from CM065724.1 coordinate 56,516,549, forward strand.
CACTATCACGCACACCACAAAGTAAAGCCCTGAATTAAACGGTGTGCCATCATCACGCACACAAGACACACACGCACATTCACACAACACACACAAAGTTAGCCCGGATCAAACGGTGTGACCTAATCACGCACACACACACAAAGTTAGCCCTGGATCAAACGGTGTGCCACTCATCCGCACACACACACAAAGTTAGCCCTGGATCAAACGGTGTGCCCACTCACACGCACACACACCAAAGTTAGCCTGGATCAAACGGTGTGCCCACTCATCACGCACACACACACAAAGTTAGCCCTGGATCAAACGTGTGCCCACTCATCACACACACAACAACACACACAAAGGTAGCCCTGGATCAAACGGTGTGCCCACTCATCACGCACACACACACACACAAAGTTAGCCCTGGATCAAACGGTGTGCCCACTCATCACGCACACACACACACACACAAAGTTAGCCCTGGATCAAACGGTGTGCCCACTCATCACGCACACACACACACACAAAGTTAGCCCTGGATCAAACGGTGTGCCCACTCATCACGCACACACACACACACAAAGTTAGCCCTGGATCAAACGGTGTGCCCACTCATCACGCGCACACACACACACACACAATACTGGATTCAAACTCGTGTCTGCCGGAATGGATCAGTTAAGATCAGCAAGAAAATGAAAGCGGGGAAGCAAATAAAGTCAAACGGGAAACGGACTGCGGGGAAAAAAAGGAAATGTATTGCAATGGACAGCACCTACTAGAGACGGAGGGTGAAGAAGGGACCCTGTAAGATTAGCCAGTGACCTGAGGCATTAATGTCAGCGAATTAAGGTGCTGTAGGCCCATTGAGGATGATGGACGGTGTGTGTGTGTGTGTGTGTGTGTGTGTGGTGTGTGTGTGTGTGTGTGTGTGTGTGTGTGTGTGTGTGTGTGTGTGAGGGATGGAGGGAGAGCAGTTGATGGGAGCGGATGTCAACGGGGCTGTGAATTCCCTAAAGATAAGAAAACTATGAGGTACAGAGCAAATGGATCAGGAATGAACCCTGGGAAATACGACAGCCCTGCAGAATGGTCCCTCTGTGACCTCTGCCAAAGAGACCACGTTCCCTGGCCCACAGCCACGAGTTTCTCACGTCAGGGTGAAGAGGCTGTGGACCACACCTGGACAAACGAACACTGTTACATCCAGACTATACTTACACCTTCTCTTTTTCAACAAGATTGACCAGATTTTGGCGTTGCTGAGGAAAAGCAAGCTCAGAGACGTGTTGTCAGAGATGTCTTTCTAATGGATGACCTCAACCTTCGGCTACAGAGGTAGACAGGGAACTGGCAGAGATCCATTGCAGGCGCGCCTCTGCACGCTTGCACATGAAACCCATAAAATGAGTTGAGAGACTTTTCAATGCATTTTTGACCAAAGGAAAAAAAAGCAAGAAAAAGAATGGTGATGCTAGTTTAACTTAATCATAACCACCCCTAAAGATGTTCGACGATTTTTTTTCTGATTTATCTCCATCTCTCTGTGTGTGAATGGGTGGTGGTGGGTGGGTGCGTGCATGGGTGGGTGCGTGCGTGCGTGCGTGTGCGCGCGCGCGCATGTGTGTTGTGTGTGTGTTGTGGTGTGCGCGGGGCGTGTGTGTGTGTGTGTGTGTGTGTGTGTGTGTGTGTGTGTGTGTGTGTGTGTGTAAGGGCTTCTTGTGACAATCGATCTTTTTATATAAACTATTTTATATAAACTATTTAATGTGTATATCATTTTGGTGAAAAAATCTGATTGTGAATGTATGTCGTGATCTATGTAAAAAAAAAAAAAACGTTCTTCAGCGTCAACAAAAAGAAACCAATAAATCAAACAAGCAAACAGACGAAGAAAACGGAAAGCTTGCTCCGAGTGTGGCCTGCAGAACAATGTGAAGAATGAAGATGGGGACATGGGAACGGGAGGCAGGGAGCCAGTGCAGCAGGCTGTGAAGAATCTGGGAAGGAAGCACATAAACAACTCTGCATTGTATTTTCCTGTTCTTCTTGCAGCCTACTGTTACCAGGGTTTTCTTCTGTGTGGTTTTGTGCTCCCTGGAAATTAAATTTCAGCCCTGGCAGAAACTGACTGGATAAACAGATAATAAACAGAAAATATTATGCCACCCCCCCCCCACGCTCCCTCTCTCCACTCCTCTCTCTCTCCCTCTCCTCTCCGATTTTTATTAAACAATGCATGAATGAAATCGCATGTATCATAATGCAGAACATCTCGAATAAGATGCGTGCAACAGAGCCGACGCATCATACAGCACAGTCATGACCGGACATTCCAGTCTTAACAGAAGGCACAAATTTCCAACTATCTAGCGAATAGCATGTCCCACCCACCCCCACCCCCCTCTGTGTGTGTGTGTGTGCGTGCGTGCGTGCGTGCGTGCGTGCGTGCGTGTGTGTGTGTGTGTGTGTGTGTGTGTGTGTGTGTGTGTGTGTGTGTGTGTGTGTGTGTGTGTGTGTGTGTAAGTGTGTGTTTGAGAAGAAGAAGAAGCCAGCTTTCCTTGTGTCCGTGTATTCGTCTCCTTAATCTTCGATGTTTAATTCCATCACATTACATCGACTGCATAGAACACGCAATCTGATTGGCGCTGGCTGGCTCTAGACGATATTTCACGGATATTAGAAGGTGTCCAACCTTCTTCATTGTGTGAGTGGTGTAACTCGAAGTTTCTTTCATCTGACACATCAGGCTCCAGCGTTTTCGCGCATGTCCCCAAGCTCCCGTGCTCGTGCAAAACTTAGACACTGATAATAGATCTTCAAAGACGAATCCAAACCCTGAGGAAGAGGTGTTTCTACAAAAGACCCAGGCAGTAAACTGTATGGCAGTCTGGTCTGCTCTCCTTTGGCAACATCTGTGCAAAGTCCAACCCCCTTCTAGATCCTTCGTCTTCATGCTTATGTGTTTAAAGACAAAAAAAATTCAAGTTCCGTCGGGAAGAAATGAAGACAAGAGAGAGAAAGAGAGAGAGAGAGAGAGAGATAGAGAGAGAGAGGGGGGGGAAGAGAGAGAGAGAGAGAGAGAGAGAGAGAGAGAGAGAGAGAGAGAGAGAGAGAGAGATCAATTGAAATTCTGTGCCTATGTTACCCAGCACAAAACTGGAAGCAGCACGAGAACGTGGAATAACATAGCACTCCATGCGTTGCGGAACTCTTTACCACATCCCTCTTGCAGCCCCACTCTTTGCACTTCTCGTGCACTCTGTCCCGGTGCACACAGAGTCCACCCGCCCGCATTCGTTCTTCGTCTTCGTCTTCAAAGACACTGGTCTCCATGCTAGAATGGAGAAGAGTTGAACAGGTTGTTAAGAAACAAAACCTACTGCTGTCACAAACAAGTGTCAATGTGTTATAAACCAAACCAAAACCTACTGCTGTCACAAACAAGTGTCAATGTGTTATAAACCAAACCAAAACCTACCGCTGTCACAAACATGTGTCAATGTGTTATAAACCAAACCAAAACCTACTGCTGTCACAAACATGTGTCAATGTGTTATAAACCAAACCAAAACCTACTGCTGTCACAAACATGTTCCAATGTGTTATAAATCAAACCAAACCCTACTGCTGTCACAAACATGTTCCAATGTGTTATAAATCAAACCAAACCCTACTGCTGTCACAAACATGTGTCAATGTGTTATAAACCAGTCCAAACCCTACTGCTGTCACAAACATGTGTCAATGTGTTATAAACCAATCCAAACCCTACTGCTGTCACAAACATGTGTCAATGTGTTATAAACCAGTCCAAAACCTACTGCTGTCACAAACATGTGTCAATGTGTTATAAACCAAACCAAACCCTACTGCTGTCACAAACATGTGTCAGTGTGTTATAAACCAAACCAAAACCTACTGCTGTCACAAACATGTGTCAGTGTGTTATAAACCAAACCAAACCCTACTGCTGTCACAAACATGTGTCAATGTGTTATAAACCAAACCAAACCCTACTGCTGTCACAAACATGTGTCAATGTGTTATAAACCAAACCAAACCCTACTGCTGTCACAAACATGTGTCAATGTGTTATAAACCAAACCAAAACCTACTGCTGTCACAAACAAGTGTCAATGTGTTATAAACCAAACCAAAACCTACTGCTGTCACAAACAAGTGTCAATGTGTTATAAACTAAACCGAAACCTACTGTTGTCACAAACAAATGTAAATGTGTTGTAAGCCAAACAAAACCTACTATTGTCACAAACAAGTGTCAACGTGTTATAAACCAAACCAAAGGCTACTGCTGTCACAAACAAGCGTCAATGTGTTGTAAGCCAAACCAAAGCCTACTAGGACGGCTGTCATAAACAAGTGTCAATGTGTTGTAAGCCAAACCAAAGCCTACTGTTGTCACAAACAAGTGTCAATGTGTTGTAAGCCAAACAAAACCTACTTTGCCCCAAACAAGTGTCAATGTGTTGTAAGCCAAACCAAACCCTACTGCTGTCACAAACAAGTGTCAATGTGTTGTAAGCCAAACAAAGCCTACTATTGTCACAAACAAGTGTCAATGTGTTGTAAGCCAAACCAAACCCTACCGCTGTCACAAACATGTGTCAATGTGTTGTAAGCCAAATAAAACCTACTATTGTCACAAACAAGTGTCAATGTGTTGTAAGCCAAACGTAAACCTACTGCTATCACAAACAAGTATCAATGTGTTATAAGCCAAACGTAAACCTACTGCTATCACAAACAAGTGTGTTATAAGCCAAACCAAACCCTACTGCTGTCACAAACAAGTGTCAATGTGTTATAAACCAAACCAAACCCTACTGCTGTCACAAACAAGTGTCAATGTGTTATAAACCAAACCAAACCCTACTGCTGTCACAAACATGTATCAACCAATGCAAAGCAATGTTTGTGCTCCTGGCTGTCACATCCGTAATACTGGGCTCAACGTCCTGTTGGACTAAATGGATCAGATAGGCTAGGAAAACTTGTCATTATTATCATTATAATTAATATTATTATTACCATCATCATTATTGTTGTTCTTGTTTTTGTTGTCGTCGTTGTCGTCGTGGTTAGTAGTAGTAGTAGGTCTAATGGTCCCGGCGGTGGTGGCAATGTAATAGTAATACTTATACAGCGCATACTTCGATTAGAGACCAATGTCTAGGGCTTTACAGTCTATGCTCTCGTTTACACAACGGCCTGCCGGCTGAAGAGCTAACGACATTCAGTCGTTGTCAGTCAGTAAATGTAATCACTAAGTGGTTTTCCGTCTTTCTTCCGGTTGTTCACGCAGGTTCATGCTATGTGTAACGTGACATCCATATCAATGGCCCAACTGCCTTCTCTGCCGAACGTTTTCACATGTGTGAAAGATGTTGTGTGTTCCAGTCGAAGCAAACAGAGAAGGACAGAAAATTCATGGGGGAAAACATGGAGGTACCACAGATGAAGAAAATGACGATGGACGGAAACGAAGAAGGAAATTTGCTGGAATTAAACGGGAACTGAAAAAAAAAAATGAAGTGTGAGGAGGGAACCTTGCATGAGGCAGTGCTCAGACAATGAGTCGCCAAAGACGTGTGCTCCAAATGCCTTGTGAACTGAGGCGAAATAGGTCCATTGACAATGATGGAGTTCTCTCTCTCTCTCTCTCTCTCTCTCTCTCTCTCTCTCTGGAGTGTCAGCTTGGCTTTCGTGGTGAGTGGACGTGTTGCTGCGCTCCAGTGAACTGTTCTTACTTGAGCTGTAGCCGTTTTTCTGACTTAGAATTTTTTTCCCTTTTTTTCTCCTTTCCTTGTTTAAGATTACTTTTTAGAACCGCGTTGTCAATGTAGACATGGAAAAACCTTTAAATTTAGAGATTCTTTTGAAAAGTCAAACCCAAGAGTTAAGAAAATGTGTGCACGAAGTTTTAGACATCCGTTTAAAAGACGTGACAACGCAATTTTCGGAACAGCTGGATACAGCAATGCGTGAGTTGCGATGCAAATTTCACGAACTTCACAGCAAAACTCTAGCCCTCGAACAAGCAGTTACATTGGCCACTTCAGAAAGAAAGGAACTGAAACACTCAATTTTCCGAATTGACCAGAGGCTGACAAAAATCACAGAAAACTTCGCTGAAAAGTTGGATAAACTGGAAATGTTCTCGCGAAGAGACAATATTATTCTTTACAACGTGCCGCGCTCAAGGAATTCTGAATCGTATGAGGAATGTGTTCAGACAGTGTTACATCTTTTGGAAGGAACAGTAAAAGACAAACAGTGGTGTCGTGATGATATCGTTCGGGCGCATCGCCTCGGACAGTATGACAGGGGAGGTCGACCTCCACCCATCATTGTGAAATTGGCTCGTTGGTCTGACAAGATGGCAGTGCTGACTCACGGTAGAGAAGCACTAAGGAAGAAGAAAGTGACGGTGTCTGGAGACCTAACGGACAGGCAGAGAGACACAGTGCAGTATTACCGCCGCCAAGGCTTGCACGCTTTTTACCGAGGCAACAAACTGGTGGTGGAGCAACAGAGGGAGATACACCGTCAACACCAGGAACATCTCAGTATGGGCGCAGGCGCTGGTTACCATGAGGACAGGGCCTGCCGAGGAGACGGGGCCTACCGACACGCATACCGAGGAGACGGGGCCTACCAACGCGAGGACGGGGCCTACCGACGTGAGGAAGGGGTCTACCGACGCGAGGACGGGGCCTATCGAGGAGATGGGGCCTTCCGACGCCAGGACTGGGCCTACCGAGGAGACGGGGCCAACCGAGGAGACGGGAGCTACCGAGGAGACGGGGCCTACCAACGTGAGGACTGGGCCTACCGAGGAGATGGGGCCTACCGACGTGAGGACGGGGCCTACCGGCGTGAGGACGGGGCCTACCGGCGTGAGGACGGGGCCTACCGAGGAGACGGGGCCTACCGGCACGACGACGGAGCTTACCAACGTGAAGACGGGTCCTGTCGCCAAGCGGATGGGGCCAATCGATCAGACGGGGCCTACCAGAACGGGAACCGGGACTACTGGAGGAACAGGGCCTACTGTTACGAGGACGGGGCCTTTCAATGTGAGAACGAGTCAACCTACGACTACAGCACCAGGCCAGGTGGCAACACCGGCCAAAGACGGGGTGTGGACAGTGTGTTGGCTGCAGTGTTGACACAGCAGGGATACAGTGAAGGACGTACTGGTGACACAAACTGTGAGTATAGAAGCGAAAGTGCGCGGTACGATGTCAGTGGCAGCTGGAACTACGATTACCATCCACACCCCTACAACCATTTGTCAACAAACGAATTTCCCCTCTTACCAAAGAGACAGAACAGTGTTTTAATCCCTGTGCCCGATAGTAATGCACCAAAAGCATGTAACATTGTAAGTGGGAGCAATATCAGTTTAGAATCACCGCCCATTCTCTCCGCTGCTTCAAATATTGTGCAAAACAGTAGCACATGTGTGCCTGACTCGGACATGGTAGGCAGTGTGACATTGGATGATGATTGTGAGTGCGAGCACCGTGAGTGTGAGTGCGAGAACACAAATGATAACGGAGTGTGCATGACTCCATGTAATGAACAAAATATGACAGAACAAACAGCTGCACAAGCAGTTGACGAACAGGATCCTGACGGAAATGACACGGAAATAACTGACATACAAAATGTAGACAGTGATTTCGAGCGAATTGTTGAGACATCTGACGAACAGTGTTCAGAGCTAATTAATGAGCATGAATCTGACATAGCTGCCGCCACTGACGTGGTTGACGTACAAAACGAACAAAATGCCGACATAGCTGACGAGAAAGATAGAAAAATGACGAATCTACCCAGCAAGACAAAAATACAGACTAACAAAGACTCTGATAAAGATTCTGGAATAACCCCCCAGGACCCTAACTCAGAACGGAACAGTGAAGTACAAACGTCTAACACAAACAGACCTGGCAAAGCCAACAAAAAACATCAGTGTAATGACCAGATGAGGCAAAAAGACAACAACGATAAGAGGACAAACACAAATGGTAGGCGCAAATCCGCACGAAACACATCTCAACGAGGACCTGACAATAGACCAAGAAGTGCCTCGTGTACCACTAGTGTGGCAAGTAAACGCCAAGCCACAATCCATGAAGTGAACAATAAAGACTCTTTACCTGTCAATCCAGACACTGCATAGGGATTCGGCCAGGCCCATATCGCGAAAACTCTTAAATTCGTGACTTACAACATTGAAGGACTGTCACATGTTTTTGATAACGATCTTCGATCTTATTTAAGTAGCTTTGATTTTTGTTTGCTTGTAGAAACTTTTGCTACTCACTTTCCAGACCATTTATTTCCTAGTTTTAAATCTTTCATAATTCCTGGTGTTAAGCTATCCGACGGTATAACAGCCAGATTATCGGGTGGTTTGACTCTCCTTGTCAAAAAGGAATTAGCAGCCTATGTGGAACAAGTGTTTGTTGAATATGACAATATAATAGTTATGAAAATGGCTAAAGAATTGTTTAACACAGATTCTCCTACAATTTTGATCGGAATGTATATTCCACCCATGAATTCTCAGTATTATCAGGACACTGAAATATCCAGTGGTGTGGCCCTCTTAGAACAGTGTATCCTAGATCTGATGGAAACGTTTGGAAATGTACCACTTTTTCTTCTGGGCGATTTCAACGCACGAACTGGGGGAGAGAACAGTTGTGAGAGGGATGATGAAGGGGACGACGCTGCGCTTTGGAAGGGGGGTGATGATCAAGCGTCTTTTCGCACGTCTAAAGACACTGTTTTAAATGAATTTGGTATATATTTGTTGAATGTTTGTGATTGTTTTGAGTTATCCATTTTGAATGGGGCCGTTAAAGGCGATATTGATCTTGGCAACTTTACATACATTTCTCCGACTGGATGTAGCATTGTTGACTATGCCATAATGTCAAAACGTTTAACTAGTCACTGTGTATCTTTGCATGTCAGACCAAGAATAGAGTCAAAACATATGCCTGTAGAAGTCATATTGAAGTCACAATTTAGCAGCTCCACTAATGATACTTTTCCAGAAAAATCGTACGCATTTGAGAAATTAATTTGGGATGGAAGTAAAATTGAAGAGTTTAGAGAAAATATTGAATCGGACAATTTCAAGCTCCGCTTGGAAAATGCTACTCTTGTTGTTCACGATGACGTAAACAAAGCCGTTGACATTTTTAATGATGCGTTACTTTCTGCTAGTCAATGTATGAAGAAAACTGTTGTAGTTGGTAAAGAAAAATCAAATGTATGGTTTGACAAAGAATGTCGGCAGCACAGAAAGGAGCTCAGACACGATCTGCGACAGTTATATTGTGTTCGTACAAACAAGGATATCGAAGACATAGACAATATTGAAAATGTTGACAAAGAAGAGAGGTTAAGGGCAGATTACAACCAAAAACGTAGAAATTACAAAAGGTTATTAGAATATAAGCGAAAACAACATCGACAAGAAGTTTTAGAATCTCTCAATGAAAATATTAACAACTCTTCTGGCTTTTGGAATAAAATTAAGTCCTGTATGTATAAGAAACCTGCTACAAATGCTATTTCTGAAGAAGACTGGTACAACCATTTTTGTGACGTATTTCAGTCTGATGTAAATATAGACAATGTAGAAAACACTAACAATGAAAACGAGTCCCAGCAGAGTGAATGCTTTAATCACTTCAACACAGA
>CM065724.1:56531283-56533783 GCA_033310375.1 Conus canariensis
CAATGACAGGTCGCCAGAGGGCAAGCCATCAGAGCAGACACGACGCTGCACGCCATGTTGGTCTGAAACAACACCACTTCTTGTATGAGAAAACACCGCGCGCGCGTGTTTGTGTGTGTGTGTGTGTGTGTGTGTGTGTGTGTGTGTGTGTGTGTGTGTGTGTGTGTGTGTGTGTTTGTATGAGTGTTGTGTGTGTGAGTGTGTGTGTGTGTGTGTGTGTGTGTGTGTGTGTGTGTGTGTGTGTGTTGGTGAGTGTGTGGGTGCGTGCATGTGTGCGTGTGGGGGAGTATGTGTATGTAAGTGTGTATGTGTGTGCGCGTGTGTTTGTTTGTGGTGTGGTGTAGTGTGGTGTGTCTGTGTCTGTGTGTCTGTTGTGTGTGTGTGTGTGTGTGTGTGTGTGTGTGTGTGTGTGTGTGTGTGTGTGTGTGTGTTTGTCTGTGTCTGTGTTTGTGCGTGTGTGTGACGAGTAGGGATGGAAGGTGTGATCCTCTACCGGAAGGACAGAGTAATTTCCCTATTGAAATTAATAATGAATGCTTATATAGCGCCTATTCTCGGCTAGAGACCAAGCTCTAAGCGCTTTACAATCAACACTCGCTTACACAACGGGCTGCCTACCTGGGTAGTGCCGACTGAAGAGCTGCCAGCTGGCGCTTCATTCAGTCGTTTCCCGTGTCATCCAGTCAGTATCGTTCAATATCGTTCACTCAGTTTCTTTACTTCCTTCATTCTTTCCATTTCTTACGCAGGGTGCATGCTGTGTGTAACGTGTCATCCATACCAACGGCCAAACTGGCCTACTCTTCCGAAAGTTGGTGATGGGATTTTACGTGTGTGCAAGATATTATGCGTGCGTTCACACACGGAACCTCGGTTTATAGTCTCATTCGAAGGACTGTATGGGAAATGGAGTCAGAACTAATGTTAACTCCGATGGAAAAATCCCCCTGTACCGAAACGCCCCGGCGGAGATTCGAACCCGCAACCCCAGGATCACCAAGATTACGAGTCAGGCGCTCTACCAACTGAGCTATTCCGGCTCCCTAATTATAGCTGTTATATCAATATTCCCCCCCCCCTCTCTCTCTCTCTCTCTCTCTCTCTCTCTCTGTGTCTCTGTCTCTCTCTCTCTCTCTCTCTCTCTCTCTCTCTCTCTCTCTCTCTCTCTCTCTCTTACTGGTGGTGGAAGGAGTAACTATCCGGTGCTAGCTGTCGAATTAATTTTCTTAATTTTCTTGGGATTGTCAAAAATACTCGAGAATGGCTCAGAAGTCATTCCCTTTAAACTTTCACCCTTAAAAATGTATGTGCTCCGCGTGACAGACAGAACTTAAAATAGGTCAAACATGAAATGGTGTGTGAGCAACAAATAGACGGACACCAGTTATGTGCAGTTAAACACACAAAAATTCTTTGTGTATACAAGATTAAACTATACAGGTTAACATGCCTTCAATAGAATCAGCTTGTCCTTTGCACGGGGTGTTTTTTTTTCTCTCTCTCCAATTTATCTCATCATAAAGGGGGGAATCTCTTTATGATTGGACTTGTAGTCCAGCGGGCACACAAAGACTTATCTGGAGTGAGGGTTGTCCCTACGACAGATGCCCATATCTCTTTCCAGTTTCGGGTGACTGATTCACCACTTGCAGGCTGGCTGGTTGGTTGGTTGTCAACTTGGCTGCGTCACAGTCTGGATTCTCGATCCTGTGCTGCGCCTGTTTCTGTAGACGCACCAGAATCCCAGGGTATTTTCTCCTGGGACGATCAGTGACACTCGACACAGGATCTCACAATAGGAGAGAGAGATGAACATTCCTCTCTGACATACACCAGTGTTGAGTTTTACACACTTAAATTTTGACTGAGTTCAGTGTTATGGTCTATGGTAAATCAGTGAAGTTGTGGGTTGTGTTCTCTCTTTGTAGAGAATCTAGCTGCCTAACGTGTTTCCATGGTCTGTCTGGTTGATAGTTCGTCAGAGAAACAGCACGGCCAACAAAACTTCTTATGGAAAAAGGGGGAGGAAGTGTGGTGAGGGTGGTAGTCATCTGAAGAGGAGGGAAGGGGCGTTAGTAATCTGAAAGAAAACAGTCATTCCCAACACGTATAGTGTAGGAGGGGGGGGGGGGGGGTAGTGAACTGGAGGGCGATGGTCACTTCCAAACACCTGCAATGTGACAATGCTGTTGGGACAAAAGATGACATCTCAAATGTTGGCGGTTATCAGCCTGTACGCGAACAAAGGAAGTCACAGAGTCCGTCACCTGAGCCACACGTGTGGACACACACAGCGATGACACATCTGGCCAGTCCACGTGACTCACACAGCGAACAATCAGATAACACACGAGGGGTGGCGATGACCACGCTGCAGTTACGTCAACAGTTACTACAATGCCGGCGTCAACGTCTTATCACTGTATGGGTTTGTAAACAAAGTCAGCCAGAGCAGCAGAAGGAACGGAGTGACAAGAGAAGGGGCTTGAGGGGGCAAAGC
>CM065724.1:56546283-56553783 GCA_033310375.1 Conus canariensis
GTGTCTTCATTTCAGCACATTTTCCAGTGTTGACGTGGTCATATTTTTCCAGTTTTGGACACTTCAATTAAGCGTATAGTTTAGGAGTTAAAGAGTGTATCTAATGCAATCTTATGTTGTATCTTATTTGTAAGCGGCATCATACAAATGATTGAATTTGATTAAGTTGAGCATGTGTTTGTTCAAATGTGTTGGGGGAAAAAAAATTCTCTGATAGAATTTAAGTTATAATTCAAAGGAATATTCCAACTGGGCTTTGTAATAAATGTTTACAAATTAAACACATGAAAAAGTAGTTATTCAACATGTAAGGCAAGTTCAGTGAAGTCGATCCATCAGATAAAATTTCAGCACCTTCCTTTTGCACTACTATTTTTGTTCTTGCACAGTCCAATAACAGATGACTTACACTGAGAGGTTCCCCACACATACATGAGACATTTTTGCAGTATTTAGTACGAGGTGAATTTAATCGCATGCGATGAATTAAGCTTTCTACGTCTCTGGAGACTGGAGTTTGGATTTTTCTAATTTGTGTTTTAGGGTTAATATCAGGGCTTGGTTTAACACACTTTTTATAATATAGACAATCTGTGTTTTTCAATAAATGTTTAAATCTGTCGTTTGATGCTTTATTTATCAGTGCATAACATTCTGACAAATCCAAATCTATACTGAATGAAGTTGTGTCTTCAATGTTGCGAGCTGCTCTTCGAGCAGCTTGGTCAACTCTCTCATTGGATGAAATGCCGCAGTGAGAGGGCACCCAACAAAAAGTAATATTGACTCTCTTCATTGATATAAGATGAGTTACGTAATTTATTTCCGTAATTATCTCATTACGAATCTTTGAATTTGGAGATTATAAAGCAGAAAGCGCTGATCTAGAATCACTACAAAGTAGAAGTTGACAATTTTTAGTGGAAGAATTTAGAATATACTTTAGAGACATTAGAATTGCTACTAGTTCTGCGGTGAAAATCGACAAGTTTTTCCCAAGATGATACAATTTCTCCACTTTTAAGGTTGGTATGATAAAAGCTGCGCCAGTGTTACGATCATCTAGTACTGAACCATCCGTAAAAACTTTCAAGTGATCTTTATACATATTTTCCAAATGGCAGTTTACATCGCTTTTAACCATGCCTTTATTCTTAGGAGGGCTATTTGTCAACCAAGTTGGGATTTCATTCTATTGTGAGGAATGACTGGCTATTGAAAGCTATCTGAATAGGGAGTGTCTGAAAAGGGGTGGGATGTGTGTTCACACAAGCGTAGAATCGTGGCACGTTGTTGAAGATTATTCTAAGCAGCCACCAAGTGCACTTATTAAAAGCTTGATTCAACAAACAAGACAATTGTACAAAGTACACCCGGCGGCCGCCTGAATAGGCAGCCTGTTGAATAGGACGTGACAAAGCATGGAGTAGACTTCAATGAAAGGTAGTCCAACAGTAGAAAACCTTTTCATACGTTTCCAGAAACAAGCCAGCTCTGAAATTCTCAAGAATTCTAGGATTCTAAAAATAGTACCGTTCACGCGTGAACGGTAGGTCTTCCAGACAAGCCAGCTCCGAAATTCTCAAGAATTCTAGGATTCTAAAAATAGTACCGTTCACGCGTGAACGGTAGGTCTTCTAGACAAGCCAGCTCCGACAGATAGGATTCTAAAAATAGTACTGTTCACGTGTGAACGGTCTCAGCAATCGAGATATCACCCTCAGTTTACGGGAATAGGAAGGTGAGATTCTAATATGTTGTCTCAACCAATCTTCCCATTTTTGTCTTGAGTAATCTAGCAATTCTTGATGAACGGTTTGTGATTCAAGAAGTTCTATCTCTAATTCAGAAGAGATACTGTCTTGCGACATAACACAACACTTTCTAACTGAAAACACGACTGCACTGCACACCCGCAAATGACAAGACAGCTAGGTTCAGTTGCTAACAACACAAGTGCTGGGCGGAAATGTCGTCACTGTTACTAATCAGCTGATTCTATCTAGTCTTGTGATTGGGGGAAGGTAAGAAACATGTTTTGATATGTTTGGAAATTTAGCCGCCTAAATTTATACAATGACGTCTAACGCCTGTACTAAACGACGCCGGTGGGGAATTTAGCCGTCTAAATTTATACAATGCCGTGTGGCGGCTCGACGCCCTTATGTGTAACTTGACACGAACTAGCAAACAGTGCGACGCTTCGACTCGGCAGTTATGCAGTTGAGTAAGCCGGGGCCAGACATGTCTGGCCTAGAGTACTACATAAAGGCAGAAGGGAGTTGTCTCCCCGGAAAAGAATGTAACAATTAATTGTGAAAAAAAAATCGTCATTAAGTCGTTCTAGGTTCTTATTCAAGTCGGCATCACGTTCTTATTCAAGTTCTTAACAAGTTTTTATTCAAGTTCTTAACAAGTCAACATCAAGTTTTTAACAAGTCATCATCAAGTTCTTAACAAGTTCTTATTCAAGTACTTATTCAAGTACTTATTCAAGTTCTTAACAAGTCGTCATCAAGTCGTCATTAAGTTTTTATCAAGTCGTCATTAAGTTCTTATCAAGTCGTCATTAAGTTTTTATCAAGTTCTTATTTAAGTTTTTATCAAGTCGTCATCAAGTTCTTATTCAAGTCACTTATAATTATTTATTAAGTTCTTGAAATATTATTCCATCTGAAATGGATCAAAATGATCTTTTGTTGTTGGCAGTTCTGGCATGCTTTTTTGTTCGGCTTCTGTATTTAGTGGCTGAGATTTTTTTGACTGCTTTGGTTTTTGCTGGCGTTGTTTATATATTTTATAACCGTAATAACCACCCCCAGCAGCAATGACGCCAAAAATGGCAACTGTTTTAAATTCAATATTCCATAAAGACTTTGGTGTTGCTGGCCTTGAATCAACTTGTGTATTTACAGCTGGCATTGAAACAACTGTTGGCGTTGGCGGTGTTATGTTTTCATTATGAGTTATATTCTGTGATTGCAACATTAATTTTTTTTGTTTGTTCCACTCTGCTAATTTTTTTCCTGCTGCAACACGCCCAGGATGAGGAGGCTTTTTACTGGTCACTTTCTCCACCTGATTCAATGTTTTCTGATTCTGCTGATTTTCTGGCTCGGTCATTTTGAAGGGAAACAAAATCTATATGATTAAAAGTAATTAATCCCATGATTAATGGCGATAACAATGTTCCAAATCTGTAATATAGATCACATCCTAGAGACTCTAATGACTTTGTTAAAACGGGATCCTGTGTTAAATCATACATAAAATCTTGTTCAGAATCAATGGGAGCAAATCTACTAACTAGTTTAGTGTACAAACTAAGAACCGTTTGCCCAACACTTTTTACCATTCTTGACCCCAGTTGCGCTTCATACCTGTTGTGATACTTTACAATGTCTTGCGTCGACATCTGTTGAATCTGTTCTATGCTGAATTCATTTCCAAGGTACTGTTTTGTTTTTCCACACGCCGCCAAAGAATACAGCCTTTCTTTTTGGCGCATAATAGCTTGGTCATCAACTTGATCATTTGTAAGTTCAGGAAGTAAATCATCGCAGTTCATGTTTTATTAATAATTATAATTATTTTATTTTTTAAAAATGAGCACCGAAAAAACTATTACTAACCTTGTATACCATTCTGCTGTTATTGGAGGTCTAAGTGTAGGATACACAATGCTTGGTAAAAGCTTGTTAAGAATAAAACCAGCAGATCTTGGCAAGCTAGATTTTGAAGACTCAGCAAAGCTGATTGCTGTTATTACAGCTTCATTTGCTACGAAAGATTTTCTAGTTAAGCAAGGAATAATTCCAGACAGTATCAATATGTAAAATTAAAAAAATACATTTATAAAAATGGCTTCACTCGTAATGATGATTGGTGGCGCTGTGGTTAATGCGCTTGCTTTTAGCGGAAGTAATTACGCATTTAGTAAACTACGGGATGACGGCGAGAGAAAAAGACATAACAAAGCTATGGAGCAACTAGCCGCAGCACAAGCTGCGTATGAAAAGCAGAGAATTGAGCAGTTAGATTTTATTAACGATGAACTGAAAAAACAGGGACATGCAGCTTACACATTTAAGAAGGTTTGGAGAATCGATTTTACTTAGTACTGTGTAATTTGTATCAAATCTGGCTTTGATTTGTTCCCATTTGGGAATGGGTGTGCAGAAGGGGCTCGAGGCGATTTTAGTTTGATTTATATTTGATTCTTTCAACAGAGTAGAAGTATATGTCTGAATGGATAAAGTTGATTTTATACCTCTAGCTCTTTTTGCAAAATCTGTTTCTGAATTTAAGGTTACTTCTTCAGCACAAAAAGTATTTTGTGAAGAGTTCTTTAAAACAAATTTAGATGCAGACGCTTTTCGAAACTCATTGAGAGGCAAAACTCCGATTTCATGGTATGTTCCCATGTTACATGTATGTATAGGAACTCCAAGTGCCAGTTTATTGGATTTGCAGTCTATACTTTGTAGTTTATTGAGTAAGTGTTGTGGGGCGCTAAAGAATACTTCTTGGGCATAAATTAATCTAGACCGCACAAGCGCAGAAGATAGTAATGTTAAGGTATCTTTGTCTTGTCCCCACTTTTGTTTGCTTATGATTTTTAAAAAGGTTAAACTTTTCCTCGCTTTATTCAAAATGTATTCAATATGTAGATTCCATGAAAGCTTTGAAGTTAGATAAACGCCTAGAAATTTTACAGAACTAGCGTATTGTAGTACTGACCCGTTCAAAGTAAATTGAGGAAGTTTCTCAGGGTCATGTCCAGAGTTAAAAAGCATTAAATTCGTTTTTTCTGCTGAAAGTGAAAGTCCATTTTCATGTAAAAAGTCATTGATTTTGTTTAGTTCATGTTGATATTTTATTTTTATGTAATTGACAGATCTTAATGGAGTCTTTCTTTTCATAGTGACCTTCATCCACAAACATAAGTCATCGGCGAATTGTGCTAATATTACATCTTTTGATAATCCTTTTGTTATATCTGCAGTTAAAATATTGAATAAAATCGGAGATAGTACTGATCCCTGTGGAAGTCCCATTTCTAATGATCTAGTGCTAGAATATGTATGCTCTATTCTTGTTTGAATCACTCTATTTTCCAAAAAAACTTTGATATAGTTATACATTGTTCCACTTATACCAATGTTTTTGAGTTTATACATGAGCCGTTTGTGCCATACTTGTTCATATGCTTTTTTTATATCAAAGAAAGTTGCGAGGATGTTTTTCCGTCTCGCAAATTGTTGTTTAACTTGAGTCGTTAGTTTAACTAAGTGTTCTACTGATGATCTTCCTTTTTGAAAACCAGCTTGGTTGATTGGAATTACTTGGTGTTTGTTACAAAAATATGTTAACCTGTTTAGAACAATTTTTTCCATCAGTTTGCACATATGAGACGTTAGGGCGATTGGTCGGTAGCTGTTTATATCAGATCGGGGTTTTCCCTGTTTGTGAATGGGAATAATTATAGAATGTTTCCATACGGAAGGCAGATTTCCCTCATTCCAACATTTTTTAATAAGAAGGGATATGAAATGTTTTACATTCGGAGGGATGTGATGTAACATTTCATTTGAAATGCCATCTAAGCCTACTGATGTCTTTTTATTTCCTAGATTACTGAGACATTCTTCCACTTCTTGTAATGTTATGGGAACATTCAGGTAATGGTCTATTACAGGGTCAGGGTCGTTGTAAATGGCTTTTCTTTCTTCTTGCTCTCTGTGTTGTTTCTTTTCTGCTGTTAGACAGTCTGTGCTGCTATTTTTTGAAAATATGTTGGCGAATGCTTCAGCTTTCTCTGAGTTGGAGGGGAAATCAGAGTTAGGGAGCTTGATCGGACATGTTGGTAGAGATACTCCGTTTTTCATTATTCTTAGATTTGCCCACACCTTTTGATAATCTTTGAAACTATTTACTTCATTTCTACAAAAGTTTGACCAGTATTGTCGTTTAGCTTGTGCCGTCACTTTGTTAAAATGATTTTTGGCCTTTTTTTTCTCAAGCAGTTTTGAATTACGTTCTTCTCCTTTACTTCGTAAGTACGCTCTTAGTTTTACGTTTTTCTCCTTTTTAGCTTGTTCGCAATTTTCGTTCCACCAGACATTCCCCGTGTGTTTATTTACGTTTGGCTTGATTAGTTTTATTCTGGGTATTGACTGATTTGCAGCTGATAGCATGGCTTTTTGAAATTTACAATACAATTCATCAACAGTTAGGTAGTTGAATTCATTTTTGTCGACGTTAAACGATTTGAGTAAGTTTGTGAAGCTGTCCCAGTTAGCTAATTTATAGTTATATTTTGGTACTTTTTCTTGCGACATGTCTTTTGGTTCAGGCCTTATAGATTTAAAAGTGGTGATAACGGGGATATGATCACTGTTCAGAGTGTCATTTAAGGTCTGCCAGTCACATACAGGTGCTAGATCTGGAGATGTTAAGGTTAAATCTATTGCACTGGGCTTGTGATTGGGATTATCGGGAACACGTGTTATTCTCTCGTCATTTAAAAGATATAAAGGCGAGTCAACAATGTTCTCAACGAAACGACTGCTAGTAATTAATTGACAATCGTTATCCCAGAATGGCGAATGAGCATTAAAATCACCAGTTATTATGAACTTGCTATTCTGATCTGATTTTAGGTGTAGCGATCGAAGCCATTCGGTATTTATCTCATTAGGCCCTCGAGGTAAGTATATGGACACTACAGTGAATGTGGTGTCAGTGTTTAATCGGACCCTGACTGCACAGGAATAGGCATCTAGTAAGTCTGGTGGAACAGGACTAGTACATGGGTAATATTTCTCTCCTTCTTTTATGTAAATAGCCACGTTGGTTTTATCTTCTGTGGCTCCTTGCTGAGTGATGGGTGGAAAATAGTAGCCACTGAGTTTAGGTAACCTATTTCTCTTCACATTGAGAGACTGCAAAGCCAATACATTGTATTTTTCTTCGGCAAGGTGTTGAGTTAGCTGATCAAGACAAGTTGAGATGGATCGACAGTTCCACTGGAAAACCTTAAAAGAAACGTTATTTAACATGGAAATTTAACTTTCTTTAAACCAACTAAAATAAAGATCTCGAGATTAGATCTAAATCTAATCTAATTGTTCACAGTTACAGTGTCGAAATGGATAATTAAATCATGTGTAGAGTAGTACACTACATATACTTTGTTTGTTACACAAGTGGTGGTATTACAGTCAGGATGAAGTGGATGCTGAAGATTTATAAGTTCTTGTTTCACCAGTCATATAAGACACTAAATCTGTTACTCCAAGAGGCGCGGTTGTAGTAGGGTCGCTCCAGAAACGGCTGGTAGTACTGAGGTGGTTGATACGGTGATTGCCTCGCCGCTTTCCGGGGTTTCTTCCAAAGCAGACCCCTGATGTGACGGCCGATGTTCCTGGCCAGGACGCTGGCACCGAGATTGGTAGGGTGCAGGCCGTCACGGAGATGCCAGGAGTCTGGATGCAGGTT
>CM065724.1:56558783-56601283 GCA_033310375.1 Conus canariensis
TAAAAAAAAAAAAAAAAGCATAAAAGTAATAAAGACAATTTAGCGAAAAGCTAATGAATAATAATGATGGAATGGATAAATCATTGACTACATGAACTGGTGATAATGAATTCAGCAAAGGAAATATTGCTAACAGTAAAAAAAAGACTTCAGAATATAGGATTAGAATAAAAGGATGAATAAAATATTCAAAGACTGAAACAGTGTTATAAACACATAGAATTAAAAGGGTGCATGAATAATGAATCAATAGATAAATAAATAAATCAATAAACTATTAGATTAATCAACTTATCACTTAAATACGTAAACAAATAAATGAATGAATTAATGAATACATGAGTAAATAAATAAATATATAGATACATAAACAAATAATTACACAAACATATAAATTGCTCAGCGGTATCTGTATCAGTGTAAAAGAGAACAAAGGTGTCATTAGCTCCAAGTATTCCTCAATAAACTGAAATACTAAATAACGCTGAAGAGGATATTGCTCGAAAAGAAAAGTGTATATGAAGATTTCATTTCTAGATGGCTCCCACATAAGCCGATGTTTGCAGGCCCAGGCTGAATTATGAATGCATGCTGACTTTGTATATTACATAACCATTGATTTTCCTATGGCCCTCAAGAACTGTTGGTATGCCGCCCAGCACAGCTCCTGCAGAAACTTTGCAGAACCTGTAAAACCCAAAATATGTCAACCTTCATTATACAATCTCTCTCTCTCTCTCTCTCTCTCTCTCTCTCTCTCTCTCTCTCTCTCTCTCTCTCTCTCTGTATGCCAGTCAGGTACTTTTTTACCATTTTTTTTTCAGAATGTAAATTTGAGTTGTAATTATGAACGATAGATTGTTTATTTTCATGTCTGCCATTTTTACCCTGTATCTTTCCTTTCTGTAGGCTGTTATTTTGAGAAATACCTTGAATGAAGATGCCTTCCTGGGGAAGATAAAATAAGTAAATAAATGACTTTATGAGTAAATGAATAATTTTTTTACTAACTTACTTACGTACCTGCTCACATATTTGCTTACTCATTTACTTTCTTACTCACGTATTACATACTTACCCGCTTACTTACTTACTTACTTACTTAATGAGTTTGTTTATTGGGAAAGAGGTCCTAATTTTACACAAACTCGTTTAAGAAAAAATTATGCAATACAAATAGACATATCTTGCAAAACAATACAGTGCAATACAATGCCAGGGAACACATTGCAACACAAAAAGCTACAATACAAAAGAATGCCATACAATGCCCTACAATACAACACAGAATGATACAGTACTGTGGAATACAGTAGGGCATTATACAACACCATACTAAACTTTGCAATAAAATGTAACACCAAAAATACGGCACAATACGACAACCGACGACAAGATACGGTGTAATACTATCAATTGAATACGACACAATACAGGAGAACGCAACACAGTACAGCTGGTGCTGGACAACAAGCGCAGTACAACACAGCACACCACACACACCACAACACAATGCGCTGTGTGCTCCTTTTTGTGCATGGCTGGTGAGATAAAGATCTTCTCGTGAAGTTAGTTTGCTCAGTGATCGCAGTGACCTTTGCCTGGATGTAATCGGATTTATGGGTGGCTAACAGACTGTGTTTGCAGTGACGGCGTTTATCGGCATGTCGCCGCTCTTATCTCTCTTGCTCTGGGCGAGGGTGCAGGGGAGAGGAAAGGGGGTGGGGGTGGGGGGAGTTTGCGGTGATATTATCTCCTACCCCATTGTGGGGCGTTTAGTATCGTCAGGTTTTTTGGTGCTGTGACTTAGGAGCGCTCGCGCGCGCGCGCGTGCATGCGTACATGTGTGTGTGTGTGTGTGTGTGTGTTGTGTGTGTGTGTGTGTGTGTGTGTGTACTCACGCACGCCAATGTTACCGTGCAAGTGTGTAGAACACTGCCTTACAAGAATAGACGATAGGGTTATGCAGCGCAACTTTAAGTGCATGAAACTCTAAGAAGTATTAGTGACATTTGATAAAAGGTATGTGTTGCCATCAAAGTCGTCATCGTCAAATCATATCATCATCATTATCATCACTATTATCATTATTATTATATATAATTAATGTATTATCATCATTATAATCATTATCATTTTTATGAATTTTGGCATAGTTTGTTCTTCAGTTGTAAAACTTGCCATTGGACTGTTCGTTTTGCTGTTTGACTACTATGAATGAAAGAATAAACAGAGAACTAAATGTACTCATAAATCAATCAATCAATCAATCAATCAACTCATACATACATGAATTCATAAGTACGTAATAGATAGAAGAAATGAATTTATAGTTTGAATAGATAAATGATTAATATGTAAATAAATGAATTAATCAATATTCGTGAAATTGCCGCACCGTGAAACAACTCGAATAACAGTTATACCTTTCCTTTTGCCTGCTTTCCAGATCAGACCATAAAACGACGACGACGACGAGAACAACAACAACAACAACAACAACGATAACAACACTATCATGGTGAATAACTCCCGTACATGGAGTATGTCTACCTGAACAGCGGGGTTGAAACTAATCCCATAGCCATAAGATTCCTACGAGGAAACGACAGCATGCGCTACTGTTAACGAGGCACATGCACACAAAAGCATTACAAAGACGAGAAACAAGGGTAAGAAAAAGGACATCCCGTGGCTGTGACATTCAGAAAAGACAGTCAGCGGCTAAATGACATGCTTTTCAATGACAGGTTTCGTGTAGAATACTGCCCGGGCAAATCGGGTGGATATTATTTGAAGCCTCTCTCTCTCTCTCTCTCTCTCTCTCTCTCTCTCTCTCTGTGTGTGTGTGTGTGTGTGTGTGTGTGTGTGTGTGTGTGTGTGTGTGTGTAGCGCGAGCTCGGGTATCAACAGATTCTCAATTCACTTGACATTCAGAACAGCATAGCACTGGATATATAATACTATTTTTAAATCGTTTTCCGCTTCGTCCATTTTTTCCTCCAGTTCCAACATTCCGCTGTGGTTTGTCTCCTCCAGTGAGGGGGTTATATTTTCACTCGTGTTCGTTGGTTTGATGGGTCACTGATCTGTCTGTCAGCACATTTGCGTAAAAACTACTGAATAAGGTTTAACCAAACTTCCTGGGAAAACGGAATGTGGCCGGAGGATGAATCTTTCTCTTTCTGGTACGGATCAATTATGTGGATAGGATCAGTCCACCGATCCAGGATCGGTTTATCAAGATTACTACAAACTGAACTACGAAAAAACTACGCGGCATATTTTGAAGAAACTACGCAAAAAAAATAGAGTTTTGCCCAAGAACATAGTTACAACACTTTTGAAAGGTTTGATGGATCGGATCTGGACCAAATTGCGGATCCAGTATCTATCTATTGTAAAGTTACTGCTCAAAACTGACAACCACCAACATATGTGTTCATGGAATATGAACGCTTTACAGTGATATGAAGCACTAATATACCCAGTGGGAAAATATTTTGTGCTCACTCCTGAACTGACCCAAAGGGTAGGACCGCCATAACTTGGCAGAGGTCTGCTCTTACCAGTGTGCCCTTCCATTTGATCGATAGATCGATCAGTTACTTGACAATTAAAACTTCATTCATTCATTCATAATTTTCTAATTTGTTTCCTTTGTAAGAATTGTTTTCTTCCATAGATTTTTATATTTTGTTTTCATTCATTCATTTATTCATTCGTTCGTTCATTCATTCATTCATGATTTTCTAATTTGTTTCCTCAGTAAGAATTTTTTTTTTCATATACCTCTATATTTTGTCGTCATTCATTGATTAATTTATTCATTTGTTCATTCATTCATTCATTCACCCATTCGTTCTCGTTTTCCTTTCCCGTTTCCAACAGTGTCCGTTATTTCTGTCCTGCCTCAGTTTCATTTTTGATTGTCTATGTCCATGATGATGATGATTCTGTTTGTTTATGTCCATGATGATGATGATTCTGTTTGTTTATGTCCATGATGATGATGATTGTTTGTTTATGTCCATGATGATGATGATTCTGTTTGTTTATGTCCATGACGATGATGATTCTGTTTGTTTATGTCCATGACGATGATGATTCTGTTTGTTTATGTCCATGACGATGATGATTCTGTTTGTTTATGTCCATGACGATGATGATTCTGTTTGTTTATGTCCATGACGATGATGATTCTGTTTGTTTATGTCCATGACGATGATGATTCTGTTTGTTTATGTCCATGACGACGATGATTCTGTTTGTTTATGTCCATGACGATGATGATTCTGTTTGTTTATGTCCATGATGACGATGATTCTGTTTGTTTATGTCCATGATGACGATGATTCTGTTTGTTTATGTCCATGATGATGATGATTCTGTTTGTTTATGTCCATGATGATGATGATTCTGTTTATGTCCATGATGATGATTTCATCTTCCTAGCATGTTGCATTCTCTTCCACTTTTTCCCCACTTCCTTCTTTCCTTTTTATTTTTTATTAATTAACTTTCCTTGTCTTCGCTTCTTTCTGTCTGTAGGATTTGTTTTTTGCGTTTTTCAGTTTGGCATTGTTTGCTTGTTAGTTTCAAAGCCATTGTCAGCCAGTCTTCTCTCCCATCATTTTCTAATTTACTTCTTCCAGCGTTTATTCATTTATTTGTTTTCTATAAAAGCACTTGTCCGTTCCCGTGGAATCATATTAGATTTGATAATTAGTTGTTAATATTCACTGGCAGCGAACATCAAGAAACACAATCAATGCCAAGAGACAGGCGACTCGTACGTAAAAGCGTTCACGCAGATCCTAAAAAGTTGGGTTGAATATTTTTTTCTTTTTTAAGGAAATGTGGGACTCATTAGCGATTATTTCGTGGAACTTGTAGCTTCAGCATTTAACTCGTAGCCTGAGTTATATTGCCACAAATCGCGTGGGTCCGTACATAAATCAACAGTAAACCATTTCTATGGACATTTGGTTGGCCCTGATGAATCAATCAAATCAATCAACAGTAAACCATTTCTATGGACATTTGGTAGGCCCTGATGAATCAATCAACAGTAAACCATTTCTATGGACATTTGGTAGGCCCTGATGAATCAATCAACAGTAAACCATTTCTATGGACATTTGGTTGGCCCTGATGAATCAATCAAATCAATCAACAGTAAACCATTTCTATGGACATTTGGTAGGCCCTGATGAATCAATCAAATCAATCAACAGTAAACCATTTCTATGGACATTTGGTAGGCCCTGATGAATCAATCAACAGTAAATCATTTCTGTGGACATTTGGTAGGCCCTGATGAATCAATCAACAGTAAACATTTCTATGGACATTTGGTAGGCCCTGATGAATCAATCAACAGTAAACCATTTCTATGGACATTTGGTGGGCCCTGATGAATCAAGTCACCGGACCAGTGTCACAGAAAACTCTGTGTAGTCCTTGCCTCCTTTCCGATTTGTTGCAATTTAACACAGAGAGAGAGAGAGAGAGAGAGAGAGAGAGAGAGAGAGAGAGAGAGAGAGAGAGATGATCAGGGAGAGAATTATGGATGGGATAAAACGAAGGACAACCGCGAGAGACAGATACACAGACAAAGGGACAGACAAAGAGCTTTGAACCAGCGCACTTTTGCTTCTCCTTCCTTAAAAAATGGAAAAAGAAAGGATTTAAAACAAACAAACAAACAAACAAGAAGCCGTATACCAATAAAATTTCCGAGGTTTTCAACTATTGAAAAACCCACACAAGTGATGGACAATGCCTGCGTAATTTGACCCCACGTTAGAGAATCTTTTATTCTGCAATGGAAGACTCGATTTCTTTACATTTGGACAAATCGAAATTTTGACATATCACTGAAAAACCGGCAGTAACTGATGTTTGAGTAAATGACACGTCAATGATTCATTAATACCAGCAGGTAGTCGGCCTCATGCGGATGGACGGCCCGCCGTGTAAATGATAGAGTGGATTGCTAAGCTCTTAGAAGAGTCATGGACTGTCGGCCTCGTGGACTTCCACGTTCGCTCCACAGACTTTCGACCTACAGTCACTTTTTCTCACAGAGGTACAAATGTAAATTTGTATTCTAAGTGATTCGAGCTGATAGGAACCTGTTAAAACAGTTTACTGTATTCAATCACACACAACACACAACACACCACACACACACACACACACACACACACACACACCACACACACTGCGATGAAAAGATTTTATTTTAGATTCACGTTTCTTGAGTCGGTACGATCTATCCCATTGCAGAAGAGAGAGAGAGAGAGAGAGAGAGAGAGAGAGAGAGAGAGAGAGAGAGAGAGAGAGAGATGGTATCAGCACACTTCAGGATAGACGCAAGACATTTTCCGACGATGAAGAGAAAGAACACTGACTCACTGAACACCACCGAAGTGACTCGGCAGCAGTGCAGTGTCTCCTCCGGTGGGTTGCCTCTTGACGACTTGACACTGACTGCTCCCTGTGGATGGCCGGTGCCGGGGCTGCGGCGGGGCCGAACGGGCTGTGGCTGTGGACGGGGTGTCGGAATGAGCGGCGTGGGTGCACTGTCTCTGAGGTGGCGCAGAGGTTGGGACAGCAAAAAAAAAAAAAAAAAAACACTGACTCTATCAAATCATGGCATCTCTTTGTGCCACTAATGCGATGTCAAGCTCAAGAATATTGTCAGTTTGACAGGGCGAAATTCCACAGGACCATTGTCGTCAGACTTCGCTTTGGGTTCGGTCTTTAACCTTGCACTGGCGTTATAGAAGTCTTCTCAATGATGATAATGATAATTTTATTAATAATGATAATAATCATTATCATTGTTGTTAGTATTATTATTATGTTATTATCATTATTATTATTATCATTATTATTATTGTTACTATTATTATTATAATTATTGTTCTTCTTCTAGTAATAATAATGGTGATGATGATAACAACACCAGCAACAACAGCGTCAGCCTCATCATCGTCGATGTTATTGCTGATGCCATCAGTGTCAATGTGATCGCCGTCGTCGTGGTCATCTCTCTCTCTCTCTGATTTGTGTTGGGAAAAGACAAGAAAGCAACCCTTGTGCAAAGGGAGGTATATAAAAAAAAATCTATCAGAACTTCCCACGCGTTCTGGCTCGTGCAAGAAAGACGAGAAACGACCATTTACAAGATCGCGCCGGATTGTGAGAAAGCGTGGGCCATCAATGAGGCTGAACGTGTGGTGTCTTGTGTATGCTGGATCAAAACAGTAACAACTGAACACCAGCTTTGTGACTCGGCTGCAGCGCTGTGTCTCTTCTGGTGGGTTGCCATCTGACAACTTGGCAGTGATTGCTCCCCCTGGGCTGCTGGTCCAGGCGCTGCCACAGGATGTCTATTGGTGTGGCTGTGACCGATAAGTCATGACTGGCGGAAGGTTGGAGTGGGGATGGTTGCTGATAAATGCCACTACTGGGACACAGAAGCTGAGGGAGGAGAAAAAAAAAGTCGTTTGACTGTTCAACCCAGGTAATATCAAGGTAAACTACGACGATGCAAATACATGTTCTTGCGTCAAATGAAGAACCCCTTGACATCATTCCCGCTTACAGCTTCTTTTCCATTCCTTTCCTCTCCAAGATATCGTTGGGATCCACCTCCCGACAATGGACTGTAGACCTACATGGCGCGATGAATCCTTCGCTAGCCGTGTGTGTGTATGTGGTGTGTGTGTGTGTGTGTGTGTGTGTGTGTGTGTGTGTGTGTGTGTGCGTTGTGTGTGTGCGTGTGTGTTATTGGGTGTGTGTGAGATTGAGAGAGAGAGAGACTGAGACAGAGAGAGAGAAGGGATATGTAATTTCGTGCGCTGTGTGTGTGTGTGTGTGTGTGTGTGTGTGTGTGTGTGTGTGTGTGTGTGTTTTAAAATGTAAGTACAACCTATGGTTAATCTGACAATAAATGGTTTCTGTCAGTCAGTCAGTCAGTGTGTGTGTGTGTGTGTGTGTGTGTGTGTGTGTGTGTGTGTGTGTGTGTGTGTGATCTTGTTCCGTTGAGAATTTTCTTTTCTTTCTTTCTTCTTTCTCTTCGTCTATTCTTTGCCCCATGTTTGAAAGTGTTGAAATTCAATTACCAGCGTCAGCAGCCAGGTCAGGAAAACCAATAGTGACGGGTCCTGGCAGGGGAAGTTCAAATACATGGATATTTATGTGCTTCCTTCCGGGCTTCAGCTGCCATTCGCATCCTGCATCTCTCTTCATCTTTTTCCTCCTGGATGACACTTTCTGAGAATCCATGGCAACGGGTTACTTCTGACTCCAGCGATGGATTGCACAGGCAGAGCGTTGTGTAGTTCATTGGCGCTCTGTCTCGGCGCGCGCTCGAAGCGTTTTGAAGCGGCTCTTGGAGACAGAGTGCTGGGAGAACAAAATGGCGGCAATTGTTCTTTTATTTCGGGGTTGTTGTTGTTTTTCATGTGTATTCTGAATTTCAGTATTGGTATTTGTTCGGATGAAATAAAACAAGACATGTTAACTGATTATTTCATCGACTCAGGTTGTTCAATAAGGAAACGAGTGATCGCCTAATCGAAAGCACGTGACTTACCTTTCTCTGTTTTTTTTCTTTCAAAACAGCAATGAGAGACATCGATATTCAGGCAAGCTGAGCGCTGTTGCAAAACTTTAGCGGTGTGTCTGTACTAACAGGTGTAAGTGGCGGGCCCTCCATCTTAATCGAAAGTTGGGGAATCGGACGAATCACGCAGCCAGACATATTTACGGTTATTCATTTTAAAAGTAAAACAAATCAAAACAAACAAAAAAGAGATAAAACTAAAGATGAAGTTTATGTAATCTAGTTTCCAGTTCAGCATCTTTCCTTTTAAATTGAACTTAATATTCGAAACAAACCAGGGGCCGTAGTTACATGTCGTCGGTAAACTTACTTCTACAACGAGATGACCTGGGTACAAACCGTGTGGGTTCAGCGCAATCTACTTTCGTATCTGTATTCTCTGGGTTTTGTCTCGGTTTCTACCTACGAAGTGTCCAGAAATCAAAGGGTGAAGGTCAGATAAAAAGAGGGATTCCCTCCTTCTGCGCATGTCTAGAATAACCCCCAACCTTCTGCGCATGCCCGCAAACACGCTGACACAGACACACACAAGGACTTAAAAAGCAGCTGAACTAAAACAAGTTTGATAAAACTATTAAAAGGCCATAAACATGATGAAGTCACGCTCACACGCACACACACTGACACAAAGTAACAGTGACACACAAAGGCACGAAGACTGATTTAGCCTACACACACACACACACACACACGCCAAGAGCTAAGCCAGCTATCGTAGCAGACGAACTTGGGAGCTACAGACACACTTGTAGAGCAGGAGGCCGAGTTCCGTGTCTCAGTCTGTGTAAATCAAATTCAATGTTTTCTCGGAGAGTGTCTGTCAGCTGGAAGATGTTGTGACGACGAAATCTTAACTTTGCGTGAAGTTCGTGATCATTGAACGTGTCCAATGACTTTGTTTTGATCTAACCCACGGCGAACTCATGCTCTGTCCTCGTTGTACGTTACCCAGCCCTCACCCACTGCTAAACACGAGGTTAAAGGTTACTCTCGAAATATGGATCCCCAAGTAACGGCCCTCCGAGCTTACAACGAGGTACGGAGGTCACTTCCCCGTCACCCACGATATGTATGTACGGCCCCAGATGAATGCTGCTTTCACGGGAGAAAGGTGAAATGCACGTCATCTGAATGACTGCACAGAGTAGAGCGCGGAACAGTAACTCTGGGGCGGTCCATTGAGGATGGCTGGTTGAACAAATGGAATACGCAGACTGCTGTACTCAGTTTATATCGTTTGTGCTGCAGCTGCAAAATCAGGTTTGACGTTTCTGATGAGTGCTATTATTTCATCTGTTGCTCGGGTCATTGTTCTGGCATGCTTGAAATCAACACTCAAATGCTAAGCAAAGGAAACAAAAGTAGCCACGTTAAGACTATATTGATGAGGCCGGAAACAAACTATGTTTTTATCTGATTGGAAGAAAAGCTGTCCGCTGGACAAGACAGACATCATCGGGGAAAAAAAATACAAGATCAATACTAGCGGGCCGACAGATTGGGGTCTCCGTTCTTCTATACTGACAGTGGTGATGACGCTGTCAAAGGTGCTTGTCCGGATGTCGCGTGCACTGAGGCAAAGGAGAGAGAGAGAGAGAGAGAGAGAGAGAGAGGGGGGGGGTGTCTGTTGACTATGATGGGGTTTCGTCGAAGTGAGTGGGACAGGAAGGAGACAGAGACACTACGTGGTGAGAGAGAGAGAGAGAGAGAGAGAGAGAGAAAAGAGAGAGAGAGAGAGAGAGAAATTTGTGCTTTTCTCCGGTCATTTCTTTTATAACGAATCCCTGGCTTAAAATCAGCTACGAAAACTTGATTAGCTTTCTCTTTTTTGTGGTGGGTCTTTTCTATGAAAACAAGACCATAATTTGAAATTGTGCTACAGAACTGCTGATCATTGAATTTATCTTTATACCATTTAATGTTTCTAAAAGTTCCCTTAATGTTCTATGGTAGTATCAGCAATTTTGATTTTGCTGATTTTATAATCCGAAAGTATTCCTTTTCAGTTTCCTACCTGTACTAAGTATACAATAATGTATATGATATAATACGGCCTCTTGCGGTATCTCCGGTGCCAACACGGCGGTGATGGCGTGGTCACCTTTATGGTTTTGGTGCTGCATCGTGGCGTCTTCGGTCCGTCGCATAACAAAAGAAAAAATGTACGCCCGAAGGTGCGGTTAAGTCCAAAGATACCTTTACCCAGAGTACTGTCCTCAACCGCCGAGCAAACCAGCTGGGTGTAATAAACCCGCCTGCCTGCGGCGTTGTACTCACTTCTGCGCTTTGACAGGCCCCATCTGCGTGTAGGTCGTCCCGCTGTTGTAGTGCGTAACCCCACCCACCCGTTTCTACCGCCTGAGGTTCCCTGTCTCTTACGTCACGTTGGTGGCCCCAGTGTTGTGTGTGGCGTCAGTCGTCGCTGAGCCCATGTGTCACTGACTGACGTTGCCGAGCTGTTTCGTCGTTGTTGCGGCTCGTTTGTTTTGCCCTTTCTGCCCGGTTTTGCCCAGAATAGGCCATCCACCTGTCTTGCCTATGTTGCCTGCCGGTCTGTGGCCCCTTTCTTTGTTGTGTGTGTGTGTGTGTGTGTGCGTGTGTGTGCGCGCGCGCATGCGTGCGTGCGTGCGTGCGTGTGAGTGTGTGTGTGTCGTGTTTGATGTTGGTGTGTTTGATAAAAGATACGTGTTGTGAACCGGACAGCCCTGTCCTTGTCCAGCCCAGTGTTAGGCCGATTGACAGGTGTAATGGCCTGACTGACGACCATCTGGACGGTCGCATTTTGAAGACTGCTGCTAGTTGATAGCTCTCTCTCTCTCTCTCTTTAAAAAATAGCTTTCTTCTACGTCCTGTGTCGGTATGTCGTTGGCACCTGTATGTATGATGGCGTCAGGACTGGTCTTTGTAGGTGCAAGAATGCAGTTAGCCGTTGAGGCGCTTTTCATACTAAATTGTATACTATGATTATGAGCGACCGAGTCTGTCTGCGTCTATCCCCTGCAGGACAGAATCATGCAGGATGACGAGATGAGGAAGATCGGGATCTCTGTCCGTATGGTGTTGCTATCTGGTCTTCTTTGCCTGTTCGTTGTCGTCAGTGCTGCTCTCATTATCACGGTCACTTTCGTTGTTTACAGACCGTCTGCTTGACTTTTGCTTGGTGGCATCATGGGTTTTGGACAGTGGCTTTTTTGTGAGCCCTTCTTCGCTGGTGTCGGTGCGAGAGACCGGGAGACAGGGGCGGACTGTTCGGGTGGACTGGTAGCGCTAGGAGGGGGGTGTTATCGTTGTTTTGCACGGCTGTGGCGCCGCGTGTGCTTTTACCCTCCCTACACAGTGCACTGCGGAGTTTGGGTGTTGGAGACCTGTATTCCTGCTGCGTTGTGTGTAGACACAGCCTTAGTCGTACACCTCGGCCACTCTCGAGGAGAGGCTTTGGATTGCTCCTTCAAGAGTACGTAAAGTAAGAGATTGGTGGTTTGACTCCAAAAGTTAGAGTGTAGCGTGTTCATCGGCGATGATCTCTCTGTTTCGCTCACACACACTATGTTTGTTGTAGTCTAGTGCGTTGGCCCCATAAATTCCATTTCCTCTTACACCCTGTCATCAACGATGTCAATGCACATAGTTTCACAACGATATCAATGCACATAGTTCACAACGATGTCAATGCACATAGTTCACAACGATGTCAATGCACATAGTTCACAACGATGTCAATGCACATAGTTCACAACGATATCAATGCACATAGTTCACAACGATGTCAATGCACATAGTTCACAACGATACCAATGCACATAGTTCACAACGATATCAATGCATATAGTTCACAACGATGTCAATGCACATAGTTCACAACGATGTCAATGCACATAGTTCACAACGATGTCAATGCACATAGTTCACAACGATATCAATGCACATAGTTCACAACGATGTCAATGCACATAGTTCACAACGATACCAATGCACATAGTTCACAACGATATCAATGCACATAGTTCACAACGATGTCAATGCACATAGTTCACAACGATGTCAATGCACATAGTTCACAACGATATCAATGCACATAGTTCACACATGCATTTTCTTTGGGAGTTAAAGGAAACACACACATACCTAGTAGCATGGTAGCTTTGTGTGCGAAAAGTGTATTTTCCGAGTGCATTTACAGCACTTTAACGTTCTTTCATTTTAGTTGCAAAGCGAGACGACTGCAGGCGGAAATCTACACAAATCTTAAATAAATGTTAGCGAACCGCCCAGAGAACGTAGACAAACGAGTCACAAGACGAAACACAACGCGTTTCGACCTCTTAGGTCTTCATCGGGTGAGACATAAACGAATAAAACAACGAAAATTCACTTAGCTTTGATAGCTTCAGATCACTTCACAGGGTTCAGCGCAAGGAAGAAGGCGTTGAATGAGAACGAGGCTGTTGGAAGGGAAATAGTGAGCGAGTCATTACGACTTTGACGGTATGTTCTGTTTCACCCACCTACATTTACATCGTCGATACTTCGTTCACACCGTAGATGAGGCCATTGTTGTGGCCGGGCGGCCTCACGGCCTGCTGGGCCGCTTCCAGGCTGCCATTAACACTTGTATTGTGTACAGTCTGGGGAACCTGGCTGACACAGCGAGGGGCGTCTTTCCAACTGGTGAACATTCCCACCCTTCGTCCCACACTGACTGCATTGAATTTCTGGTCTTTTTTTCCCCTGTCTGAACGGGTGGCATCTTGATTCCTACCATCACTTCAAATCAAATTAAAGAACTATCACATACCGCAGGTAGAGACACTATTTCTTCAAGGAGCAGAGAATTCACGTGTTTACGCTGTCACCATCTGGGTCACACAATCTGCGTGTTTTAGATGTGCAGTTAGCCTACATGTGCTTTTAGCTGCAGCTGCATGGAACTAATCATAGTAATGTGTGTGTATGAAGTAATGTGTGATACTTATGACTAATTACATTAATGTAACTAATTAAAGTTATGGGTGTGATGTAACTACGGCAAAGGGCGTAATGCAGCCCGCAGGCATAGGAGGTATTTACCGTGTTGAGACAGTTTTCAAGCATAGCACACTCCGAGGACGTAGCCAGCCACATGCAAGACACACTATGAGATCGCATACCCGACCTTTCACCTTGCTTAGTATGCATGCACTTTGGACGAATGCCACCGTTCAAACGATGAACTTGAAGTCATTGCGAGATCAATACAGAATAAAACATTCGCAGCGGTCAGACATTAGCAGTAAGACAACAATGCTTTAATACTAACTTAAATACTTGCCCACAAACTTGGGTATTCAACCCAGTTGACATGTGTGTACCATTATTGATCGTCGGTTTACGGAAGGTGCCTATTCGTACGTCGTTTTACACATGACACACTTGACAAAACATGTTTTTCCACATTCAGCCCATTTTGGGTAGTCGCACACACGTCTGCTTCGTGAGTGCAGTTATGCGTTTCCATTTCTTGGCATATTTGAACCCATGAATGCTCTGTCTAATTGTAAAAATACCTGCTCCTGTTTCAATGTTAAATATAGTAGTAGTAGTAGTAGTAGTAGTAGTAGTAGTAGTAGTAGTAGTAGTAGTAGCAGCAGCAGCAGCAGCAGTATTCGTTTAATAAAGATTGTTATACTATGAGTATGATTTTTATGATTACGATTATGATTATTATATGATGATGATTATTATTATCATTATCATTACAATCATTATTATTACCATCATTATCATTACTATTATCATTAGCTGCAGCAGCATGGATTTCACCATTTTTATTATTATCATCATCACCCTTCTTCTTCTACTTCTTCTCCTCATATTATTCATTATTCCATCATTATCAGTGGTAGTAGTAGTGATTGTAGTAGTAGTAGCAGTAGTAGTTGTAGTACTATCATCATCATCATCGTCATTATTATTATCATTATCGTCATTATTACCACAATTATGGCTATGACTGTTATCAGCATATCTCTCAGATTTCAATGTACTATCTTTCCCATTTCATACATCGGTATTATCATTGTTATCATCTTTATGATTGTGGCGATGTTATCTTTCGCCTTCCACCTCCTCCTTCTTCCTCGTCTTCATCGATTTTTTCTTTCCACCATCATCGTCACTATAATCATATTATTATCATTATTATCACCATCATCATTTTCATTAATATTATTATGATGATGATGATGACGATAATTAGCAGTAGCAGTAGTACTAGTAGTATTGTCAGCAGCAGCAGCAGCGCTACTATTGCTATTATAACCATATTACTGCAACTATCCTTTAAGTCCTTTCTTTCCTTCTGACAGTGTCATTATTTCCATTACCACAATCATTACTCTCATTTTTGTTAATATTATTATCATATGATTATACTACCATCATTATTATTCGCATTATCAGTAGTCGTCGTCGTCGTCGTCGCCGTAGTAGTAGTAGTAGTAGTAGTAGTAGTAGTTTATTTAATACTTTCATCATTATTATTGTTGTTTTAACCCGTATTGTCTCCCCCTTCAGACACATTTCCTTTTTGCACCTAGTTGGGAGATGTAAATGACTGTCCCGTCAGTCCTCCGTTTTCATTGTCTTGAATGTTATTTTCTGGCCTAGTTAGTTGTTTCATTTAAAGTCTTCATCATGTCGATGATTTTAGACTTTAGCATCAAAACTTTGTTAAAATTCTGACTTCATCAAAAAACATTTTCAGGGAGGAGAGAGGAGAGAGAGAGAGAGAGAGAGAGAGAGAGAGAGAGAGAGGGTAAATTATTACACAGGCAGAGAGTGACTGGAGAAGAAAGGCATGCAATCCACCGAACAAACAAAATGATTATCGTCAGCAATCAAATTATTTCTAATCGCCCTAAAACAGACAAGACGACCCCTTCATTTTCAAAGAACCGTACCCCCCCCCCCCCCCCCCACCTCAGAAATGATCGCACGGTGAAATGATCTGACGTGAAGAGTCAGGATCTCTAGCACGTGCTGCCGTGCTAGGTGCGTGTTTGTGGTGTGAGTGGACTGCTGGTACGTGGAGAGGGGTGCGACACAGAGGTCAGAAGCCCTGCGGACAGTCAGCGTGGCAAGGGCTTTGATGTCTGGCACAGACAGAGCCTGGCACTTCAAAAATAGACCGATTTGTGTTTGGAACTGGAAAAGAATGGACTGGTTGATGTTTGGCACTGGAAAACTACACTCGTTGATGTCTGGCATAGGTAAAAAAGAAGAGTAGTTGATGTCAGGCACTGGCGTAGTGGAATGGTTGCTGACTAGCACTGGAAACACGGACTGACTGATGTCTTGTGGTGGGAAAATGAACTGGTTGATGTCTGGTACTGGTACAGTGGACTGGTTGATGTCTGGTATTGGGATGGGGTGGACTGGTTGATGTCTGGTACTGGTACAGTGGACTGGTTGATGTCTGATTCTAGGAAAGTGGACTGGTCGATGTCTGGTATTGGGATGGGGTGGACTGGTTGATGTCTGGTACTGGTACAGTGGACTGGTTGATGTCTGATTCTAGGAAAGTGGACTGGTCGATGTCTGGTATTGGGATGGGGTGGACTGATTGATGTCTGGTACTGGTACAGTGGACTGATTGATGTCTGATTCTAGTAAAGTGGACTGGTCGATGTCTGGTATTGGGATGGGGTGGACTGATTGATGTCTGGTACTGGTACAGTGGACTGGTTGATGTCTGATTCTAGGAAAGTGGACTGGTCGATGTCTGGTATTGGGATGGGGTGGACTGGTTGATGTCTGGTACTGGTACAGTGGACTGGTTGATGTCTGATTCTAGGAAAGTGGACTGGTCGATGTCTGGTATTGGGATGGGGTGGACTGGTTGATGTCTGGTACTAGGAAAGTAGACTGGTTGATGTCTGACACGTGGAAAGTGGACTGGTTGATGTCTGGTTCTGGAAAGGTGGACTGGTTGATGTCAGGTACTGGGAAAGTGGACTGGTTGATGTCTGACTCGAGGAAAGTGGGCTGGTTGATGTCAGGTACTGGGAAAGTGGACCGGTTGATGTTTGACACGGTAAAAGGTGACTGGCTGATGTCTGACACGGGAAAAGTGGACTGGTTGATGTCTGGTACTGAGAAAGTTGACTGGTTGATGTCTGGTACTGGGAAAGTGGACTGATTGATGTCTGGTACTGAGAAAGTGGACTGGTTGATATCAGGTACTGGGAAAGTGGACCGGTTGATGTCTGACACGGGAAAGTGGACTGGTTGATGTCAGGTACTGGGAAAGTGGACTGGCTGATGTCTGACACGGGAAAGTGGACTGGTTGATGTCTAGTACTGAGAAAGTAGACTGGTTGATGTCAGGTACTGAGAAAGTGGACTGGTTGATGTCAAGTACTGAGGAAGTGGACTGGTTGATGTCTAGGTACTGAGGAAGTGGACTGGTTCCTGTCAGGTGCTGAGAAAGTGGACTGGTTGATATCAGGTACTGAGGAAGTGGACTGGTTGATGTCAGGTACTGAGAAAGTGGACTGGTTGATGTCAGGTACTGAGAAAGTGGACTGGTTGATGTCAGGTACTGAGGAAGTGGACTGGTTGATGTCAGGTACTGAGGAAGTGGACTGGTTCCTGTCAGGTGCTGAGAAAGTGGACTGGTTGATGTCAGGTACTGGGAAAGTGGACTGGCTGATGTCTGACACGGGAAAGTGGACTGGTTGATGTCTAGTACTGAGAAAGTAGACTGGTTGATGTCAGGTACTGAGAAAGTGGACTGGTTGATGTCAGGTACTGAGAAATGGATGGTTTTGTCTGACACTGGGAAGTGGACTGGTTGATATCTGTAGAGTGAAAGTGAACTCGCTGATGTCTGGTACAGGGACAGTGGACTGGTTGACATCTGTAGAGTGAAAGTGAACTCGCTGATGTCTGGTACAGGGACAGTGGACTGGTTGACATCTGTAGAGTGAAAGTGAACTCGCTGATGTCTGGTACAGGGACAGTGGACTGGTTGATGTCTGGTACAGGGACAGTGGACTGGTCGATGTCTGGAAATGAACAGAAAAACTGACTGATGTCTGGAACGGTGAAAGTGGACTGTTTGACAGTTGGTGATGAGGACATTTGGACTGATTAATATCGGGTGTTGTGGAGAATAATAGGTATGGCTGCTCTCTGGCCTCAGTGACTGGTTTCACCAGTGTACATTTGCTTTATGTACATGCAAAACCAGATGCCATAAAGCTTCTGATGAATGACTTATAGCGCTCTAGTTTTGGAAGTCGAAAGCCTCAAAATAAAAGCAATAATAGGGTCAGCAAATTTTATCTCTCTCTCTCTCTGGAGTGTGTGTGTGTGTGTGTGTGTGTGTGTGTTGTGTGTGTGTGTGTTGTGTGTGTGTGTGTCCCTGTCTTTGTCTGTCTGTCAGTCAGTATCTCACTCTCTCTCTCTCTCCCTTCCTCACTCCGCTCTCTCAATCCAGCCCTCCCCCCCCCCTCTCTCTCTCTCTCTCTCTCTCAGAAGAACTAATGGTGCTGGATTAGCGCTGTATAGACACAACTCTTCACAACGTGCAATGGTCTTTTCTCTAATAAATCATTCACATTGCCATCTTCTCTAACTCTGTCTTTTGGATTGTTTGTCTGCCTCTCTTTACATCTGTCTCTGTCTGTCTATCTCTGCATCTGTCTATCTCTGTATGTCTATTTGTCTTCCTGTCTCTGTCTGTCTGTCTGTCTCTCTCTCTCTCTCTGCCTCTATCTGTCTCTCTACCCTCCACTTTACACTCTGTCCCCTCCCCCCTCCCCCTTCTGTCTCCACTCTCTCTCGTTAACTGTGATTCACTCCCATCCTTTTATCTGTTCCCTGACAGAGACTGCCGTTCACAGTTAAGCCGACTTTGATAAACTGCGGTAGAGTGTTTCTATTCCCGGCTCAACTGTACTTCAGGTTCAGTCTATTTCAGTTTCTGGCACTGTCTGTCCTTGTTTTCTTTCGAGCAATATTTTTTGTCTGGATTCTTCTGTCTGCAGCAGTGTCAGGTAAATACCTGGGTTCTTAGACATCAGGTCAGAGAGAGAGAGAGAGAGAGAGAGAGAGAGATGTGAGGTAGTGTGTGTGTGTGTGTGTGTGTGTGTGTGTGTGTGTGTGCGTGTGTGCTTAAGAGAGAGAGAGAGAGAGAGATAACGAGAGCATGCGAGAGAGGAGAGAGAGAGAGAGAGAGAGAGAGAGAGAGAGAGCGGAGAGGGTAACGAGAGCGAGCGAGAGATAGAGAGAGGGGGAGAGAGAGAGAGTGGCGAAAGCATTCGAGGCATAAGGTTGTATACAGATTTTAATTAAACAAAAATGCGAATTTCAAATAAAGAATCTAATTATATATAAAAATAACGAGTGCTGCATCCAGTTCAAGATACATGTCCGTTGATGTCCAAAAGTGAATTAACAAAATAACAACATCAACAACAACACGCACACATATATACACACGCGCGCGCGCGCACCCTCATTCCCAATCACCCACCCACCCCGTTCCAACGCCTTCAGCCCACCATAAAAATGAAAACAAAACAAAACAGAACAAAACAAAACAAACCATAAGCCTGCAAAAACGAGCCAGCTACTGACCTGCAAGAACAGTTAGTCTGTTTCTGTCATTATATAAAATAGACATAAATTTGACCAGGTCGAGGAGGACCCGGATCTCGGCTACACAAATTACGGTTAGAATTAGAGCAATCTGCCTGCGCGCGCCCCCGAGTACACATTTGTACTCATAGGATTGAGTTCAATTTAGTTCACCTCAATTCAGAAGCCTTTTCTTTCCTCAGTTCACTGTCATAGGGGGTGGAGCTATTCTTGTCTCTACAGCAGAACAGCAGCTACAACAACAACAAGAACAACAAACCAAAATAGGAAACCAACAACAAAGATGGGATACACATTTTCCCGTATCTTGTACATAACTGTTGTGTCGTTGGCTCGAAGACTCCCAGTCTCCAGCCTGACCCCACCTGTTTTCCTCTCTCTGCCTTCAACACTGTCCGTGTCTTGTCGCTGGCAGTGAATAAGTTGCGTCGGTGTATTCTTCGAGAATCTTTTTTTTTTAATTATCTCTTTTAATTTATTTATTTACTTCCCTTTTCTTTCATTTATTTTAAGTTATAAGTTTTCAATCCCTCAGGTCTTCATATTGATGGGAAAAAAAATATTAAAAAAAACATGATCTCATCATCACATCGTTGTCGTCGTCGTCATCATCATTATCATCATCTTTCTCTCTGTCTCTCCCTCTCTTTCTCTCTCAAGCTACAGGTTTACATGCATATAAAAAGAAATAAGATATTTAACTATCCGGAAATGAAGAGAACCAGTTTAGTTTTCTGCTATTTCCATCGGCCAGTCTTTAATTGCTGGACTGACTTGTTCTTTCTTTCCCTTTTCTTCTTTTTTTTTTTTTTTTTTTTTTTTTTTGGGGGGGGGGGGGGTGCAGAAGGAGGACTTCTGAGCGCGAATGTATTTGAAGATTTTTTTTTAGAGGGGATAGTGATAATATAAAAGAGATATAAGTATACATTAAATGTGTTCGCCTTGCATCAGACCCCAAACCATTATTTGCAGATTTTACTACGGAGGTAGAG
This sequence comes from Conus canariensis, assembly GCA_033310375.1. Taxonomy (NCBI): domain Eukaryota; kingdom Metazoa; phylum Mollusca; class Gastropoda; order Neogastropoda; family Conidae; genus Conus; species Conus canariensis. The sequence goes on from CM065724.1 coordinate 56,579,055, forward strand.
GATAATGTAGAACAGGCATAGATGTATATCATGTATGTTTGCCTTGCACGTGGCGTTTTCGTCTCCCAGGCTGTCTGAATCTTCGTGAATTAGAGTGGTTTGTTTGTCACTTGGTTTATGTTCTCATGCATTTCTTATTTGAGGCAATGAAAATTGGGATATTTAAAAGTAATTGGAATCCAGATATCAGTTTCCTAACGAATTCCAATCTAGTTTTTTTATTCTTCATTCTGTTTTGCCACAGAGTTGATCACAAACTCTTTGCTGTGTGTCTTTCAAATTAACGCGTGACAATACAGACCTGAAGCTTTTGTTCAAAACTATATTCTTTTCTGAGTTGTTGCTGGCGCTGTACATGCGTCATGGATGATTTACTACCCTTCGATCTGCTTCTCATGATAAAACATTCCTTGAAGCCGACGGTCCCATAATCCACCCACAATCAACCCAAGACAATGTCTGATCCTGTCTACTCAAACACTCCCACTGCAAGTCATCGAAGCGTTAAGTCAACATCCTTGAAGACAACAGACATAGATCAGTGCACACGGTCGTCTGTGTATGGAAGCATTCTTGCTGACGTCACTTGGGGAAAATGTCTCCCTTATTCGTGTGACAGGGACCGGAAATGAGGGAAGTTGGGCAGCAACCAATCATTGACCGTCTGGGCACCAGCACGTGATATGCGTGTAGACAACTGCTTTCATTAGTCGCTGTCTACATCGCGAGGTCCATATAGACCACTATTTTTGATATACTTGAGAAATTTGCCGTTTGAGTACAAATAATGCCACGGACACCAAAACTGCTTGGACAAAAAGTTGCCGCAAATGGAAGGCGAGGGGAGGTGGAGAGGGGGGGGGGGGGGCGGAATGGGCTAAGGGGAACGGGGAGGGGAGGGGGGCGGTAGAGGGGAGGGGGGAGGTCAAGCGCACACCTACAATAGCAAAGTCAGTATGTTGCATGACCTGAGATTTGATGTGAAGGTGTGTGGCCATGAGTACTTTTCTGCCGCTTGTATTACACCGATACCGAGTCAGACACTGGGGATTGTTTAAACACTCACCAGTCACAGCAACAGGAGAGGATAACCTGCCACGAAAGGCGATTTTGATGTCAGGTTAATGTCGCTAAAAAGGCTCACTTCATCACTCATCATCAGGAAAAGCAAATGCTGAAATCTGACCCTGGAGACAAAAACGGGCGGATATCAGCACCTTAGTCATGATATAAAGACCAACATTGTCATGAACGTCAACACGGTGGTCTGCAGCTCCGATGTTTGGACATACAGACAAACATCAGAGACACAGACTTCTGTTTTGGTGAATATCACCGAAATGGTCACGGTTACCAAAATGGTGGTCCGCAAGGTTCATCAAATGATGTTCAGCTTCAGAATCCTATTCTCCCGTCCCTAGACCAACACGCTCTTTTCCAGACATTCATCATCATTCAAGCGGACGGTAGGCATATTTCAGGCTGTGCTACTGGGGCTAGAGCTGCCACTTCTTCCGGTGTACCTTCGTGGCGATTTTGAATTCATCACAGGTCACCGACCTGTTGGTCTTACTGCTTCTGGGCTCTTTCTGTTGTAAAGGTGTCTGCTCTTTCTCCCTCTCTGTTTCTGACTCGCTGTCTGTCTGTCCGTCCGTCCGTCTCCCCCTCTCTCTTTCTCATTGCCCTTGTTATCACGGTGTGCAAGTACCCACTGAAATACCTCCTGTACTACAGAACTCAGGTCAGAGGGGACTGTAATTACTTTAGTACCATCCATGATGTCGCAACCAACCATAAAGTCAAAATGTGACATTATCTCCGGTTGGGGCATGCCCCCACTGTAATAGCGGGCCAACATGTCTAAACGTCATGAGACACTTCTGCATTCTACTAAACCAACACCTGTAATGTCCACATTATTGAAGCTGCAAGCAGAGGTTTGTGGATTGTCTGTTTTCAGTTATGGGCGTATATGTATTTCACCACGTGAGCAAGAGTTACCCAACTTGTTCTATATTTACTGTTCCCTGCCTTATTTAAGATTTTTTTTTTTTCACACCAATCAAACCGAGGTGACCTGTATTTGTTACTCTTCGTCCGTGTCTGACTATATTCAAGATTGGAAAGGCTGTGCCAGTCCTGAATAAAATTAATATGTGTTTGTTTATTTCTCCAACTGTTGCAATGCAGATGCGTCAGGTACAGGGTATGTGGGCAAGCTTGGAATTTTTCTTTTTTTCTTTCTTTTGTGTGTGTGTGTGTGTGTGGTGTGTGTGTGTGTGTGTGTGTGTGTGTGTGTGTGTGTGTTGGGGGGGGGGGGGTATTTCCTTGTTTGTTCTGTGCATTCTGTGTTGTCGTTTCTGCTAAGGTATTCGGTGTCGGAAGCAGCATTCGTTTGGAGCTATGACCGTTCACTGTCTGGCTAATCTTGATGCCATGACGACACAGAGATAGTAAATTAGAGGAGTTACGTGATAAGGGAGGTCATAGATGAGAATCATCAAGTATATAATGAGACGGGATTTGAAGTACTGGACTTAAGCACTGTTTGGTCCCCTTCTCTCATGCGGTTAGACTAACTTTGTTAGACATTCTAGCCGAAATGATGTTTCAGCGTTGGTTATATAAACAAAAAGGCAGTTTCTTACGTTTTGCAAAATTAGTGTTCAGTTGTAACTGGATGCTGTTCAGAATTTTTCTTTTAATGTAGCGGACTGGTAATGATAGTAAACGAAGGAATGGGATAATTGATGAGGAGTGTATGGAGATTATGGAGTAGGGAAAACGGGTGGACATGGCGGATCCCATCAGGCCGTACACATCCAAGTGCAGCCCAGTCAGTTACAAATCATTTCTTTGATTTGCATGAGAGAGGACTAGACAAGGAGAAGACAGTGCAGCATAATAGCAAGAGACACACAGAAGGGGTAGGACTGAACACTACCGCGTCGTAGCTGTCACTCGTGGCACTGAAAGCTGCGGCTCTGTCAATCCGTGGTCAGTCGACGGACCACAAAGACAGCAGCCAGACAAGAGAGTGCCCCCGGGAAAGCATATTTTTGTTAATTTGTGCAAATTGCCCATTAATTAGAGCTAGATTTCTCCCCTGTTCCTTCACGGACCAAACTTCGGAATGTCGAAAGTCAAAGAGCTCGATGCCAACTTTTCAACGATTCTAAATCGGGTTAATGGATCTACATACTAATTTACTGATTTAAGTTTAAAGCCCCTTTGTAGAGGCAGATTAAACATTTCTTGCAGAAAATCCAGCTTTTACAAAACTGAACAATCCCGATCAACGTGTAACACTACCGTTTGATAGCGGGTTGCGGAACAAATCCATCGACGTGCAACATGTAAGCTTATAGTTCCCCAATTTGAACGAGTAAAGAATTGATTAAATAAGACTGCCAGAAAACAATGTTGCTAACGAGGAAAGCCGGTCCAATTCGCTGCTGCTGAACGCGTATACACTGGAAATAGGTTTAATATCATGAACGATCTTTGATTTGGTTGTCAGAACATTGACATATACGTTTTACGAGTCGACTGTAGTGACGATAGTACAACAGCTTAAAGAATTTCGATGTAAGAAAAAAAGACAAAAAACAAAGATTCAAAGATTTTAATCCTGTGACCCCTTTTGGGGCAAAGAGGACTTGAAACAAATCAAACAGAAATGAAACAAATCAATCATCCAAATTTTCTCTATAATTAACACACTGAATGTAATGTTACACAACTTTACTAAATTTAAAAACTTCGCTAAGTTTAGCAACACTTTCTTACCACCACAAAGCAAATGACAATAGTTAAATACAGACGTTGTACATGTAAATTTTCCAGGTATAAACTGATTTCTAATGTTGTTATATTTGTTACATTTCATTACAAAATGAAATTCATCACCAAGGTCATTCTGGTCACAGTCCCGACAGAATCGTTTATCGTGAGGTATTCCAAATCGTCTGCCAATTTCTATCATGAGTTTATGATTGCCACAGCGAAACCGAATCAGTGGGTATATATAAACATCAGGTAACATTTTGATATATTTTTCACGGCGAAAGTCTGTTTTGAAATTTCTGTAAAATAAACACTTATTACTAGATTCTAAAGCATCATTCCATGCACGTGTGTAAATGTCTTCTAATGAATTATGAACATTTCTACAGAGACTGTGAACAGACGAAAACTTTTGTGTCTCCCACACACAGTCGAATCCTGTCTCTATTTGGACATCCCGTATACACATCAGCCACCTAGATGTAAAATCCTGATTTCTGTATAAACCATATAATACTTGATACAATCTAGATGAATATTTGTTTGTTTGTGGAGAAAGTAAGGATGACCAGAATTTTATCATTCGTGCGTGTAGTTGAACTGAAACAGGATACATTCGTAATTCTCCATATATCAATTCTTTTTTGGTAGAACGATTTAAATGAAAAAAAGCTTAAAGAATTTAAGCTGAAAACTTTCCATTAGCTTTAAATCACTTTATCCCCAAATTTCACAGCCATATAAAAGCACAGGCAGTACCATTGACTGGTATAAGTCCAGTACAATGTTTATAGGCAAAATATGAAATGTTGCCATCTTTAATAAAGAAAACATTGCACATTGCGCTTGGTTATACAAATACTTCTTACATTTATAAAGATTTCCTGTTCTGCTAAAAATTATACCTACATACTTGAAAGTGTGTACTATTTCTATACACTGGTTTCTGAATTTCAGTGTTTTTTTTTCTAGGATTATTGCGTCCATTAAAGACTACACCGTTTGATTTTGCTACATCAACATTAAGCTTCCATGTACTACAATACTCGCTTAATAAACCAAGAGCATGCTGTAAACCGCAACAAGAATCTGCAATATCATCAGCATACAAAAGTAAAAGTAAACTAATGTAACTTAATGAATCTGAGTCAGGAAGATTTGAATCAATATTTAAGAAAGCACAGTTACGATCTGTGAGATATAGTTCTCTCTTCTTCTTCCTCGTTCGCCATCCCGTTAGATGAGCAGCCCGGTGTCCTCGATGAAGGCTGCCGTCCGTCGCAGCTCCTCCAGGGTGCCATACAGCTTGGCTTCCACTACTGTCGGTGTTGGCCAGTACTTTCTCCTGGATGCTGCATACGTCGTACAGACTTGAAGGATGTGGTCAGTTGTCATTGGTCCCTCACTACAAGGGCACTCTCCACTCTGTCCAATGCCAAGTTTTGTGTGCATGTGGTGGAGCAGGCGATTGTGTCCAGTCCTCAGGCGGAAGATCTTGACCTGTTCCCGTCGTCCCAGCAAATGGTATATGTCTTCTGGGTTGTATTTGGGATGCAGGAGGCGCCATTTTATTCCTTGTTGTGCCTTGCTGATTGTCTTAATTTCACCGTATGACACCAGGTTGTTGGCCTGCTCCTTCTGTGCACCATCTTTTGCCAGAATGTCCGCTTTTTCGTTGCCTCTGATGCCACAGTGTGCTGGTACCCATTGTATCACCACTTTCTCCACTCTGGAACTCAGGGCAACAAGGGCTGAAGTGATATGGTTCTGTTCTTTGCAGCGGGAGTTCTTGAGGGCTTGGAGCACGGAGAGAGCGTCAGAGAAGACCACCACCTGCCCTGTTGTTCTTTTGGAGTTCTGCAAGACTGTTGTGGCTACCTCACAGAGGGCCTTCTCGCTCAAGCTCGGAGTTGGTGAATATTTTCCTGTTGGAATTGCAATTTCTTCATCTCCGTCTTTGTATCGGAGGAAGATTCCAGCTCCACCATCCCTCGTTGCCTCTATGGCGGAGCCATCTGTGAAGACATGGGTCCAGTCTTCCTGGGGATATTGGTTGCAGATGTACTCCATGGCCAGGGCCTTCCTTTGGGTGTCTGACTGTATTCCTCTCTTCTCCACTCCGGGAATGCTGGTGACGACTGTTGGGAACACCTGCCTCTTCCAAGATGGGTGGGTGACATTTGCCGGGATAGGCTTTGCTTCGTGTTCCATCAAGACTGGGCTTTGTCTTTCAAGGCGTCTTGACTGGCAGATGAAGCTGCCTCTTTTCAACCGGCTCTTGGTGGGTCTGCTCATTCTGTTGTTCATTGGATGGTTTTCAAGGCGTTTGAATTTTGCTGCTTGGATGAGGATCTTTGTGTCCCTTCTGTCCTCCAATGACTGTAGCCCAGTGGTCTCTTCCATCTTCAGGATTGGGGTGGATCTCATGGCGCCAATTATGACACGCTGAGCTTGGTTCTGTATCTTATTGAGGTGGTTGAGGTTAGACTTTGCAGCTGATGCCCATGCTGACGTCCCGTACTCAACTACAGGTCGGACTCTCCCTGTATAGAGTCTCTTCAGGATACGTTCGTCAGCCCCCCAGTTCGTCCCCGCAAGTTTCCTCATGATCGCCAGTCTCAACTTGGCCTTGCTACAGCATCTGGTGATCTGCTGTTTCCAAGTGAGCCTGCGGTCAAAGGTCACTCCCAGGTAGGTAGGTGTGGGTTCCTCTGCAAGCCTTTGGTTGTTCAGTGTCAGCTTTCGCCTCTTGCTTCTTGCTGGATAGGCTGAAGACTGTGTAGGTTGTTTTGCTTGAGTTGACAGAGACAAGCCATTCCTTGGTCCAGTCGCTGATCTTGTTGAGCGCAGTCTGGAGGCGTACCTGTGCTGTGGTGGTGTACTCTTCAGAGCACCAAAGCACCAGGTCATCTGCGTAGATCGCTCCTCTGACCCCTTTTGGCAGTTCTCTGACGATGTCATCTATGAAGATGAGGAACAGCGTTGGCGAAAGGACTCCTCCTTGTGGTACTCCCTGTCTCAGCACCTTCTTCTTGCTTTTCTGGCCCTGAATCTTGACTCGGGCTTGGCGATTGCGTAGGTACTGGCTGATCCAGGTGTACATCCCCCCAGACACACCACATCGCCGTAGTTTGAGCCTAAGTCCGTCCTTCCAGACTTTGTCGAACGCCTTCTCCATGTCAATCCAGACAGCAAGCGTGTTCTTTCTTTTCTTGGAAAGCGTCCTCAATGCTTTGCGTGATGAATGTGATCTGGTCTTCTGTTGATCTGTGTTGGCGGAAGCCTGCCTGTTCAGGGCTCAGCAGCTGATGCTCCTCAAGGTGCCAGACAAGCCTTGTGTTGACAAGTCTCTCCATCAGCTTCCCTAAGCAGCTTGTAAGGCTGATGGGTCTGTAGCTGTCAGCCTTCGACTTGTCCTTTCCCTTTTTGTGAATGGGGATCATGTCTGCTTCCCTCCAACACTGTGGTACTGATCCTGTCTTCCAGCTGGAGTTAAAGATTTTTAGAAGGACTGCCTTGCTCTTCATCCCAAGATGCAGAATCATTTCATTTGTGATTCCGTCTGGTCCAGGTGACTTCTTCAGGTTGAGGCTCTGCAACGCTTCCTCCAGCTCTTTCTCTGTGAAAGCTGTGGTCATGACTTCCTCTTGGGGCTCTTCCTCATGAAGTTCACCTTGGGCCCTGTGCACTGCAGCTCTATGTTCAGGAGGGACTTCCAGATTGCTGATGTTTTCATAGACGTCTATGAAGTGGTCTGCTGCTTTCTTTCCAGAGAGGTAATTTCCATTCTCTTGTATTGTTATAGTGGTGTGACTTGTTGTTTCATTACAGAGGGTTCTAGCCAGTTTCCACAGCTTGCTGCCATCCCTGTCGAGATTTAGGCTTTCAGTTTTCTCTTGCCAGCTTTTTCTTGCAGCTTGTGCGCAGGACAGCTTGTATCTGGCAGTTACTTCCTTCAGCGCTATGTTATTCTCCAGTGATGGCTGCTTTTCTGCTCTGTCCCTGGCTTCCGTAACAGCATCTTCCAGATTCTGGAGTTCCTCCGTCCAGTAGGGCTTGTAGTCTTTACGTGCTCCTCTTGGGATGGATTCTGTAGCAGCTTTCAAGACGGCCTTTGTGAAGTCTCGAACCATCTTGTTTGAGTCCTTCTGCCTGATGTTGATTGGCTTTGTGTGTGTATCTGTGAGGGTCTCGAAGAGAGTCCAGTCCGCCTTTCTGTAATTCCAGCGGGGAAAACACTTTGCTTGTGGACACTGTAAGTTGAGGTTGATAGAGAGTTTGACGGCTTGTGGTCACTTCCTCCAAGCTGGTTGAGGACTGTTCTTGTGGTCCTGACGAACAGGTCGTTGGTGGCGAACGCTAGATCTGGTGTTGATGTGGTCATCCAGCGTCTAGAGTAAAAGGTAGGTTCATCATCTTCTTGGTTGACGAGATGAAGATGTGTGTCAATCTCCCAATCCTCAACTTCTTCGCCTCTCTTGTCCGTCTCCTCATAGCCCCATCTCTCTGAGTGACTGTTAAAATCACCCACCACCACGCAGTTGTTGTCTGGGATGTTCATGTATGTGAGGGAAAGATCACGATCTTGAGGGCAATAGACATTGTAGATCCTGATGTTGCGTTCCTTAAGGACTATATCAATCCCTTGGATCTCTGCCTGTTGATGGTGTTGATCTTGAGTTCTTGTGCGGCGATGGAATTCCGCACCAAGATAAGCACCCCTCCTTTGTTTCTTTCCTCACGGTCCAACCTGATGGTCTCGTAACCCCTCACTTGAAAGCGATGGTTTACGGTCAAATGTGTCTCTTGGACACATGCGATATCAATATTTTCTTGATGCATCCTTTCTGCCAAGCCACGTTTCTTTTTATGCACCCCTTCTGCATTCCACTGGAGAATGTTGAGCATTCTGGGTGGTACTGTTTGCTTGGCATTAGCAGGAGGATGAGGTCTCCTTCTTCGTCGCATTGACATGCAGAATTTCTTTGTCTGACCACCGACCGCTTGGGGTGGGCCCCTTTGAGGCATAGGGCCCGGCTCCCGACCTCCCCGGCGGGTCTCCGAAGGTCGAGCGCCACATCGAAATTCTGTGGACTGCATCATCATGGAAGCGTATATGCGTGGTATCGTGGTTTAAGCTGCGCCAGTGGCCCGATACCTCCGTCTTCAGCTGGAGTTTTCTTTCGGGGTGCCTCACCCTTAGCTCATGGCCCGTGCGTCCTGCCCTGTGAGCACAGGGGGGATTGTTTCTCCGGGGATCCCACCCCGGGGCTAGAGGTTATACCGCGCTTCTTGACCGCATGATGAGCCCGTCATAGGACACATGGGGTATTTCAGTGAGGACAACAGTGCCACCTGTTGACCCACCCCATCCTGGTAGGAACATCGCCAGTTGGTCCGGGACTGCTTATTCTGCCAGGCAAGCCTGACTTATATCGCAGCTAACCCCCATATCTGAGGGCCATTCCCCTATCCGCCACCCGGGGACCCGCCGAGTTGGGGATGGTCGCCCCACTACTGAATTGGAAGCAGCCTGGTCCCGGAGATATAGTTCAAGATCATTCAAATACAAAGAAAACAGCAAAGGTGAAAGATTTTCACTTTGACGAATACCTCTAAAACTGCCAAAATATTCAGACCGACTTCCATTTATAAATATACAAGATTCAATTTGCTTATACATATTTGTGATTACTTGCAAAATCTTTCCATTTACACCTTCTTTGATGAACTTTTGCCATAATCCCTCTCCAAACTGAATCGAACGCTTTTGTGAAATCACCAAAAACACAAAACAATTGCTTTTTACGACTATTGAAAACATCAATTAAGCTTTTCAAAACAAATATATGATCTGTTGTAGAGTGACTTCGTCGAAAACCAGCTTGATTTTCCGAAAGTGTTTTGTTATTCTCGATAAAATGTGTCAAACGGTTATTCTCTCTCTCTCTCTCTCTCTCTCTCTCTCTCTCTCTCTCTCTCACACACACACACACACACACACACACACACACACACACACACATACACACACACACACACACACACACAGAGACTAGTTCAAGACGGAGTTTTGATCAAAGTGGCTCGAGGCTCTGGTACTGTAATTTACAAATAATTGCGTCCAACCAAGTATATTCATATGTTCGATAGATATCGTACACATTGTGGGCGGGCACATTGAGATGCCTGTGCACATAGAGATGGATGTGAAAAGGACAAAGGGTTCAATCGTCTTGTTTCAGGACAAATGGTTGATCAAGTCTATTTACATGATCATGACACATTATGGGCGGGCACTCGGACATGGCTGAGGAAAGGACAACGCGCTGTCAATAATCCGCCAGCTATCCGCCTTCAAGCTTTAGGCCGATCGTACCAGATCGGCTGGTTCATGATCGTGCATGATCACGGCGCCAGTTTTAGTCATCGCCGCGGGAAATTTGTACGGATAGAATGCGTAATTAACAAATCATGGATGAGACGAAGATGGAGACTTCGTTTATTCATAATATAACAAAACACAAACCAAAGGCACAAAATTGTGACCTAAAGAAGAAAAAAAAAGTCCAGACGTTCTGAAATCCGACACTTTACCCATGACGAAGTATGGCTAAGTTACATACACTAAAAGTTACTGGGCTACCAGGAAAAATTTCTTTGGCGACAACAACAAAAAAAGACGACCCCCAGAAAAAAACGCGACGAACGAGTTACAAGTAATTGCAACATATTGTAAATAGAAGTTATGTGAGCAACTACTCACGACGCGCAAAACTTGTCGGGAGTACAAGCCTGGACAATACAATGACCAACCCGAGCGAACAGTTAGGCGCTAGAGTGACCAACAACTTGACGGTTGGCCCTCACTTATGAAAAAAAGAATGATTTTGGCTGAAGAAAACCGCTGTCGACCACTTTCCTCTGACCATTGACTACTTATGACATGTCACTTGACGAAGAGGCGTCCACCGATTGTTTGTTACACTGGCTAGGACAGCAAACAATAGCAAGACCAGTTTTCAAACTCTCATGTACTAGGACAGGCGTAGATGGATTCGGCTAGTCGCTTTTTGTGCAACGTGTACGGACGGCTTTACGGACAGGTCCGTCAAAGGCTTGAAACCGAGTTGCTCAGCCCTTCAAGCCACGCCTGCGGGCCGCATTGTGACGGCGGTCCAAGTTTGAATGGCTGTTACGCAGTTCCGTCTTCGGTCACATGAGAGTAGGACAGTGGAACGCTGGTCTTTGTGTCTCCGTGAAGCAGGTAGGCCCTACTTTCTTCTCGGCGTCTGCTGGGAGAGGGCATTTTGAAAGTCGTTGATCCCGTCTTCCATCGGTTAGTGGACCCTCACATTCCAAAGTGGATGCCATGACATTAATCTTATCGGTCACGTGCAAGGAAGGGGGAACACTGATGGCGGAGACAGCAGTGTAGTAATCCCTGACAACCCGCTATCCTGGGGCGCAACACAAGTGAATCAGCTGAGTAAGTTGGCCGGCCCGTCACACTGATTTCTTTGTCCAGGCAAGTGACCACAGCCTGTCGCTTCAACACGTCAGTCAGTCAACGTCGTCTACCTGCCAACAACGTGATCGAGTAGTGTAACTTTAGTGGCTGAAATCAGCTGTGTGGACGTCAACTGGGAAGTCAAACATTGTTAAAACCGAACATCCTTTGTTAACCAGTGAGAGGGAAAAGAAAAACAGAGAGAGAGAGAGAGAGAGAGAGAGAGGCTTCATTCCTGGTGTAACACTTTCCGGTGAGTATTTCTTTGTATTTCTTTCTTTCTGGCCCCGTATCGAATTACAGTTAGAAGCAGCAGCAACATGAACAACATCAAACGGTGATAATAACAATAATGCTGACGACGACAACGACGACGGTGATGATGATGAAATTGCAGTTAAGGAACTGTTTCCAGTTCTGCAATTCTAACGAATATGTACCGACTTGTGCTGTGTACTATGTCAAGTGTTGCTTTCATACGTTCCAATCCAGTCAGTCTACAGACAAGCAAGCAATGGTTTCATTTCGCTATCACTCCCGCTGTTTCCACAATTTGTGGAAAATTAAGACGGTAATTCAAAACCAACAGCGACAGTCTGCCGGCCAGTGACCGTTATTTTTTTCCTCCCTACCGTACTCGAACCCTTCCCATGTCATGTTGAAAAAAAAATTCAGATAAGTTTCAAAACAAAAGAGGTTACAAAATCATCTAGTAAAAATTCCAGTTTTTTTTAAATTATTATTACTGTTATTATTATTATAGTTATTTTGTTGTTGTTTTTGTTATTCTTTGACATTATTTATCATTTTTTGTGGGGCCTCCAACATCCTCTTTTCCCCCACTTTTTTTCCCGGTTTTATTTTCTTGGCTTGGACCCCATCCGCCCATATTTCCCACTTTTTTGTTTTCTTATCCTTTTTCTTGGTTTCATGCTTTGCCTTTTTTCATTTGTGTAAATTTCATTAACAGAGAAGGTGCAACACACACATAACTTTCCTTCATAGAATATTTGTTAGTATCAGTAACACAGTGATCACATTCGTTTCGTCACTTTCATTTTTGTTTTCAGGAGAAGTACATTTGTTGGGTGAATATTATGATTCATTTTCCATTGCAGTTAATGCAGCCGCCTTTCTGGAATGCAGGTATTCAATGACAGCATTTGATGATGTAACCAATGTCTCTCATTGATAACTCTAATCCACTGCGTCCGGGTTATCATCATAATCCAAACAACCCACATTGTGAATGGCCATCAAGAGCGGTTCAGCCCGAGCAGGGTCCATGGGGTCACGTTGACCCCTATCCATGGGTCCTGAAAAGCAGCGTGCAGGTCTTGGGATTAGATGGTGGCACTGCCTGCACCATGATACAGTCTCAAAGGTGAACACTGTGTGTATATATGTTACGACCATGACTGTCTACTACGTCCAAAGCCTGCAACGAGCTGACTCCAATACACGTCGACCAGTGCTAAAGAGCCTTTGTATACTAATCTAAACATCCAGATAATGAGACCCCATGTCATGAGGAGGCTGACATGATGCTAATCTCATCAGTCATCAGACGGACGAGGGGTGGGCAGTGATAACAGCCAACACTCAAACAGTAAACTCTAAACCACTGATAAACCATTACCTCTGGTTATCATTAAACTAGATTGGAGGTCTCAGTATTCCCCCATACGCTATAAATCCGTAATCAGGTCTTGCCTGGCTCGTCAGACCACCATTTGTCACAATCGTGTAGCTGGGAACCACGTAATCGTGTCATGAGACTTCATCTTTGCGATTTGTGCACCACTCACTGAAGACTTCCGTCGGCGATTCACGTGGCATTAAGATCATTGTTGGTCATTCACTAACAGACTGGACAGTGGTACTGAAGGAGACAAACGTATCATTCCTGGATCCAGCAGTTTCGCCACCTTCACTCGTGAGCATTTTTTGAAAATCTAATGTTTTCTTGGGTTGCTTTCTCTTCTGCCTTCAGTGGGGTCTGATTTCTTCTTCCATATGTTGTAAAAAGTATTTTCTGTCTCTACTTCTTCAGTTTTGTTCTCTCTTCAGCAATACTTGCTATCCCCACCAAGGAAATCAGGTTTTCACCAACGTCATTTGGTTTGATTCTCCGTCAGCAAAATGACAATGAACCAACTGAACGAACGTCATTTGGTCTGATTCTCTGTCAGCAAAATGACACTGAAACAACTGAACGAACGTCATTTGGTCTGATTCTCTGTCAGCAAAATGACACAAACAACTGAACGAACGTCATTTGGTCTGATTCTCTGTCAGCAAAATGACACAAACAACTGAACGAACGTCATTTGGTCTGATTCTCTGTCAGCAAAATGACACAAACAACTGAACGAACGTCATTTGGTCTGATTCTCTGTCAGCAAAATGACACAAACAACTGAACGAACGTCATTTGGTCTGATTCTCTGTCAGCAAAATGACACAAACAACTGAACGAACGTCATTTGGTCCGATTCTCTGTCAGCAAAATGACACAAACAACTGAACGAACGTCATTTGGTCTGATTCTCTGTCAGCAAAATGACACAAACAACTGAACGAACGTCATTTGGTCCGATTCTCTGTCAGCAAAATGACACTGAAACAACTGAACGAGTTCTTATGAATTTCAGTAGGAAGGTGTTCCCCGAAGTTGGGGTATGGCTGCCTTAATGGCGGGATGAAAAACGGTCATACACACAAAACTCCACCCCCTTTGTTGTGTAGATGGGATATCAGCCTGCGTACGCGGAAAAAGAAGAAGGTGGTAGGAAGGCGGAGTTCGGTCTGGGAATGTACCCCTGCAATTTTGATCCTGATCCGGATGACAGAACAGATGGACGATCCGTAAGCAATTTGCCTAAAGACTAGTGACCCAATAAAAGTAAAACACGGTGGAGATTTGGGATGGGACCAGAGAACAAATTCGTTAAACTTGTGTGTGGATGTGTAGAGTGGATTCGGATCAAAAGATATCTTCTCTCAGCTGCATGAAATTATAGTTGTCAATTGATGCTTTAGCGTATCATCGCAATAATGATAATAATCATGACAACAATTACTATTAATATTGCAGTTGTTCTTCATATAATTGTCATTATTATCATTATATCAACAACCACAACAATAGTAGTAATCACAGTCATCACTATCATGATGATAATGATGGTTATTTTTTTTACTATTGTTATCATTAATACTATCATTATATTGTGTTATTATCATTATTCTCATCATTATTATTATTATTATCATCGTCATTGGTCATTGTGTGTTATTATTATCGTTGTTGTGATGACGATTGTTGTTGTTGTTGTCGTACCCTGGCTAAAAGACTCCAGGGATCATCCGAAGTACTTGAACACTATGGTACAAATGCATCAGCTGGGGATGATAACATTACGTGTGTGAGTGATGATAATGACGAGGACTGATGTTGTTGTTCTTGTCGCTGTTGACTGTTGTTGTTGTTCTCAGAGGCAGTTATGCATTTGCTTATTTTTGTCGTTGATATCATCATTTGAATTTTTGTGCACTGCAAAAGTTACATTACACTTGTAAATCATAGAAAAGACTGATTAGGTCCTTTATACCTGCAATATATAACATGTATTAGTAATTGATGTGCGCTCTGTAATATGTTCGCAATAATATATGTCATGCCATTCAAATCAATCAGACTGTAACAACAAAGAGGATCTTTTCGCTAATTCATCTCACAGTTTGTCACTCTTACCGTTTCTATGCTCAATAGATGTAAGTTGCTTAATAAACAAACACCACATTCACAGTCTCGAACCATCCGTTCTCATGTGTCCTTTTTAATGGTTTCCATGCATCTAGAGGCGGTCTTTTTGTATTATGGGTGGAAAATAGTACCGTTTCAGAAACTAGCTTCTGTTGTGCGAAACATATCAAGAAAGGGAAATAGCTCCTAGAGCTCAAATTTGGTAGTAGCTCAAATGTGGACAACAGCAAACGGCAAAAGACTGGTATTTCTTAAGCGTTTCTTAAACAAGTTAAAAATACAAGTAAATAAAATAATATGAAAAACGTTGCAATGGGGAGCTTACTATATGCCTAATACCAAATTAAACAGGAAAGTGAATCTTCGACATTGTCTTCTTCAGACGTTAAAATCGCACGAACCAAGTCCCCAAATGGCTGTAAGCAAAAAATGGGCAATGTATAAAGGAGGGTTGGAGGAGTGAGGAGAGTTCAGAAACAAAGAACAAGAGAGAGAGAGAGAGAGAGAGAGAGAGAGAAAATATTAGTCCTACCAGTAGATTTGTAAAATCCTGAAAGACAGGGGGTGCAGGGACTGACCAGGTCCTGGCGGGGTACCGGGGCAGCGCCCGTGTTCGAGGGGCAGGGTGGCAAGGCAAGCTTAAAGAGAAACGAATTTTAGAAGGTAAATGAAAGGCTCTCGTTGAATGTAAAGTGCAAAACTAGGCCTGAAATTAAAGCTAAAAGTTCATAAATGAATATATGAAACACAACTAAAGTATGATTTCCTGAAAAAAATCAAATTACTTTTTACCTTTTTTTGTTTCAAATTTAATCTAAACATTTCTTTATACCTTTTAATCTCCCATACATTGTAGATTGTCTTCTGAAGTGAAGAGGGACTCGAAATTGTCTTCTGAAGTGACTGAGTTATACTCCTGACTTTGAAGTCACTGGAAACTAGAGCTACTACATGAATTTATTTTTGGCAGATGGCTGTAGGTGTACTTGGTATAAGAAGCTACGGTAGTCTTGGCGTTCAGTTTGAAATCGCAACACACGAGGAATGTAATCACTGTAAAATTTGCTGTATTTTGTTTGAAATCTGGTTTTCAAACAAATGGAACAGAAAGCCACCCCTAGCATGTTCATCTTCCGTAGCCACAGGCCAAAATGTAATGTTTCTTTGTTTGTATCGTTTTCCGTGAGCCATTCCCATCGCCAGCAATTTCGCACATTTTCTCCACATCCTCTAGCTCTCAGACATCGCCTTTTGTCAAAAAATGGCATTATGACAATTGATCCCCGGTCACGCTAACGTGTGGAGCATCGACTTTCAAATGTGCGAATGTCTGTAGTGTCGACTCGACCTGAAGGAAGTGGAGCATTTCGTACCTCCTAAACGGAAGAGCGAGAACAGAGCGCTTTGAAAACTTGGATCGGAATTCAAACGAATAATGAAAGTGCCGTCCGATTTAAACCTTTCTTAAGATAAGATAATACTGCTTATAGCCCAGCTGACCACAAAGGGCCACATCAGGGCTGTCGCCACGTTAAAATCAACTCACAAGTCATTCATTCACACAATTCTTTAAAATACAACCTTTCTTTAAACCTTTCTTCGAAAATTCATTGCTCCTCAAATTGTAAGGAAAAAAAGGCGCCAGCCATTATTATAAACCGGCACAGTAGCAAAAGTGTGTGTGTGTGTGTGTGTGTGTGTGTGTGTGTGTGTGTTTGTGTGTGTGTGTGTGTGTGTGTGTGTGTTGCTCTCTGTAAGTGTGTACACACACACACACACACACACACACACACACACACACATATATATATATATATATATATGTGTGTGTTTGTGTGTGTGTGTGTGTGTGTGTGTGTGTGTGTGTACTAGTCCTAGAGGGTGCTAAGAGCACTTCCATTAACTCAAAAAAGAATGTTTTTACATGACTGGAAATGTAATACAAACGCGGATGCACGTATACATAAGCTTCTACATACATACGGAAATTAGTACTTTAAAATAATGTCGGCAGTGTATGTTAATAAACAACGAGATAATTAAAAGCGCCCTTCAGCAGAACTTGGTCAAACTAAAACAGTAATTTCTGTGTATTCCAGGATAACCACGTGTGGAAAGATGAGCACCAACATCCAGAACGTATCAGACATTGTGAGATTTTTAGAGCGGTCGATGAAGCGACACACAAGATCTTCAAGACCAATGGAAGTACCCGACATCTTGAGGAGGCTGCCGCATCTTTCAGAGGCATCTGTGGACACACTTTATGACACGTTCGTACAACGACGTTTGTATGAGCGTGCAGCCATAGTAGCTGTGCGTTACGATAGGGTGGAGAAGCTTGTTAAATCGAAAGCCAGGAGTTCACTGTATCTATTGTGGTCATTTTGGGGCGATCTGTTGCGTTATTTGTACAAGAAGCAAAGATGGCGCTCCATAAAGACATTGATATCGTCTGTGCATTACCCTCATCCCAAAACCTTGATCCGGTTGTCACAGAAACCTCTAGGAGATGAGGAAGCTCTTACAGTGTATAATATGCTGCTGAGTCGCTGTGGGATGGAGCACGGATCATTGCTAAGGCGTGTGGTGCGTGCGGTGGTATTCAATGGGCTGGTCAACCAATATAAACTTTTGGTGCACAGTGACAATGACAATGTTAGACTCGCTGTATTGTATGGTGCGCAACTGACCACGCCCACTGCACCAGACGAGCTAGTTAAGCTGGCCAGCAACCAATTATCCCCTGGCTATGGGGGGTATGATGATTTCAACGGCTGCCTGACCGTGGCTTGTGAAGCGGGTCTCTTCACTGTGCTCCATTACGATGAGGCTGTCCATATTCATGAAACTGCCATGGGTTTGGCCGTCACCCGCAACAAGCCAAATCTTGTTCGTTTTGTGCACAGTGTTGGTGCTGTCAGCAATAGTCAGCTCTTCAAGCTGGCTCACTATCAAGTGCAGATGAATCCATTACTAGCAGTCGGCAGAGATCCACACTCCTTTGCCCGTGATGCGGCAGACATCCAGAGATTTTTGGCAGAGGCTGCTTCACATCCCCGTGCCTTAAAAAGTCTTTGTGTGCTGGAGGTGTCCAAACACCTGGGCTGGGGACATGGCAGGGAGGCCAGGATTGACTCACTGGAACTCCCGTCAGTCCTGAAAGATACACTGAAGTTCAAAGACAATGGGCCGGCGCTGTGGAAAGGCGACAGTGACAAACCTTAGTTGCATTAGCGCAAACTTGAGTTTATGTCTGAACGAGCGTGTTTGCATGTATGGGCTCGTGCATTCAAGCACCCGGCTTTGGAAAATGTGGATGTGTTTGTATAACTCTGTGCGCGTGCGCGCACGCGGGCGTATGTGTGTATGTGTGTGCATGTGTGTTCACATTCTTATCTTTATGTTCATTATTCCCGAGTGCAGGGAATTCTGTAATTAAAAGACTTTGAGTAACATCTGTACATGTCCAGCTTATTTTTATTACGTGTATGAACAGTTTTATGCATTTCATTGATTATGTTGGATTGCTCAAGGAATGGAGAGAGAGAGAGAGAGAGAGAGAGAGAGAGAGAGAGAAGAGAGGCTTTGACACAAACACCTGGGCTGGGGCCATGGCAGGGAGGCCAGGATTGACTCGCTGGAACTTTCCTCAGTCCTGAAAGATAAACTGAAGTTTAAAGACAATGGGTTGCTATTGCAAGACGACAGTGACTAATCTTAATCGTATAACTGCAAGCATCCGCTTATGTATGAATGAGCGTTTTTGCATTGACGCGCTCGCGCGCGCATGCAGTCTTCTATGGAGTGAAACCAGAAATGTTTCAAATCATCTTCCAACTGGGAATGCCACTTCTGTCTATAACAGGATATAAAACGATCTTGAATTCCAGCATCAATATCCGTTCACCCCCAGCCCCCTGATTAAATCATACTACATGCCAAATCCATTTACTGTCGATACTCACTTTATATCAGCTGCCCAATCGTGCTTTCCTCACTAAAATTAATGAGTTAACATGTCATATGCTCATGTACATATTTCATGCATTCTCTGAAAGATTGAATGTACACGGAATATCTCCCAGAACACCGAATATATATTATATTTGATGAATGCAATGGATCATTTAAAAATCGTTGCATAGCTAACGTATGTACCTTTTTCCCTTCGAAGACATACTCAGGCCTCAATACCTCTATTGCATACATTAAAATGTGCTCTATCTCTCTCTATATATATATAATAAAATATTAAATTCAAAACTGAGAAGGACCGGCTGCATTTTTCATTGTAAGCTCTTAGTATTTCCGTCATCCTCCCGTTCTATGTAAATCAGCATAATAACTGATTTGGACCACTCTTAATTGAAATGTTCTATGACAGCACATATTACGTACGTGATGAAGCAGAAAAATTAACAGATTCGTCTATACGGTTTAAAACCTTAGTGACTATTTCATCTGGTACTGCACTATTTCATCTGTACTGCACTATTTCATCTGGTACTGCACTATTTCATCTGGTACTGCACTATTTCATCTGGTACTGCACTATTTCATCTGGTACTGCACTCTTCCCATTTTTATGATGCCTGATACTCGACTTTATTCTGTTTTCTATGATGGTATAATTAAATAAAGCCTCACCCAGCTTTCGTCAGACCTAACGTCTTCTGTGTATGTAAAGTGTTAATTTTCCAATCAATTAAAGACACATGAGAAAAGGGCGAACCACTGTTGTGAACTTATTTCACTATAGATGATAGCTTTTCTTTTAACTGATATTGTTGTCAAAGATAACCTTGATCATTTATCTAATTTTCTAAGTTTGGTTGTTTACTTTCAACATGACAGCGAGCGAGCGAGCGAGCGAGAGAGAGAGAGAGAGAGAGAGAAAGAGGTTCGGTGACCGTCGGCCTGCAGGCAGATCACAGTGACCATTTAGTCTTGCTTGATCTGAGGGATGAACACCTTCGGGAAAGCTTCGACCTATTAAGTGGTTTGCAGTAAACACTTGAAGCATCAGTCCTGGTTTGTGGAGGAGTCTGGGCTTACAATGGTTTGTTTCAGGTAATCGAACATGAGTTTGAATTGCATATTGTGCATTAACCATTCGGTACCCAACTCTTTGTTTGCATACGTAGGAATGCACTAGTGATTCCATTGGTGGAACCAAATTAACTTGGGGATTCATTAGTCGAATCTCACAGTTGTTGGTGCTAGTGTTGTGTGTGGTGTGTGTGTGTGTGTGTGTGTAAATCATCGTGATGTGTGGTGCCACAGATTCCATTGGTTGAACCAGTTTAATTCGGGCTCTCTTTGAGAATGGTTATAAGATGCTCGGGAAACCAGGAAAGGCGGGAAAACTCATCCCGCCTTGTTGAAGGCTCAGGAAGATACAGCGAGTTCAAGTCAGGGCCAACAGACTTAACGTGACGACGGTAGAGAATTGTCTCCTGGGTGGGGACGAAAGACAGCGGAGGTTTGCAGTAGCCTCGGAGCCGACGAGGTACAGAATTACCTCCTCCTGAGTGGGGACGGAAGTCGGCAAGATGTGTTAGCCTGTTGAGGCCTAGACAGGTAGCTACCAGCCAACGATGGAGTGTTTCCAGCAAAAGAAGACCTGTGGGGGAGGCCGACAGGAGCCCTTTCTGTGAAGAGAGCGAAGTCCGGGAGACTCGGTCTGAGGCTGCAGCTCGAGCTACGCAGCCTGTGTTCCCCCAACTGGGATTTGGCCAATCGGGAGGACGGACCAGTGTGGCAGCTTCAGCAAACGTAATAGCACCAAGTGATGAGAAAATACTAGTCAACCAAGGGAATGCTGTAAAGTTCTAAACGTTTTTCTTCTTCTTCTTGAGTTCATATGTGTGCAACCGGACTAGTGGGATGTTGTGTATCCTGGTTGATTAAGAGTAGCAGAAGAAAAGGGAAAGCGACTATGAGATAATCTGTATGATGTTACATTTTTGTATGATACAGATAAACGTGTTATGTAGTGACTGGTGAGGGCTCGGAGTCAAGTTGAATAACATTTCATTTTTTTCTGTGAAATGTAATTGATTTCCCGTTACCTTAATGCGGGACAGAGTGCGTGGGCCTATGCGAGAGCGCAATTTGGTTGTGAATACGTGAATACTTCTGTCCATACCCCCCTGCATACGATAATCATATTTCAATAACGAGGGGGAACGTCGAAGACCCGTCACATACACTATTAACGATAACAAGGAATCAGTAAAATTAATTCTTTCATTATCTTTAATTATTCTTTTGTGTGTGGCGTGAGGCAGTACACTGTATAACATCTACACTATGAACAACAACAAATAATCTGTAGAAATTCGCTCCCTTTACTATCACTCAATCTTATGTATGTGGCAGTACATTATCTACCAACACATATGCAAGTATCCTACATGATTATGTAAAGTGATTTATTCTCACATTTCAAAGGAAATTGGGCCTGAAGGACAAGTGTTTATTCCCGCATGTATAATTACATTTTTTTCATAGTAGATGTGACTGGTAATGAAAAAAGCCAGTGGTGAAGATCATCTACAAATAGTCCCGGAACACTGATAACACAGATTAATGTAATTTTGCCGCGTGGGGTCAGTCTTTTCGGACTTTGAAATCTAATAACAGAATCGCCTACAAGTAACATGTTTGCTCTCTCAGGCACTATCATACGATTTAGTACATCGCTAGTAGACGGAGGAGGGGGGGGGGGGGGGGGGGGGGGGGTTAGAGATTTGGGAGCCGTCCTCCGCTTATAATTCCGTTTGTCCGTTTTCTTCAGTCATCAACACTGATTGATGCAATTGTGAAAAAAAAATTCTTCCTTATCGTTTTTGGAAAGAATGTCACATGAATTAGATGTAGGAACTGTATACAGAATCCTCACACTCCCAGTACCTAAACCACTGTTTGTCTTGGTTGGATTTCCGTCTGTGCAACCGTTTTTTTTTTTGTGTTTTTTTTGTTTTGTTTTGTTTTGTTTTTTTTAAACGTCATCTACTATGGTTTTAGTTTCGTAGAATGGTTCCTACTCTTTATGGATATGAAAT
Organism: Conus canariensis; assembly: GCA_033310375.1. Lineage (NCBI taxonomy): Eukaryota > Metazoa > Mollusca > Gastropoda > Neogastropoda > Conidae > Conus > Conus canariensis. The sequence goes on from CM065724.1 coordinate 56,601,190, forward strand.
GTAAAATTTGTTCAGTCTGTGTTTCAGTAGCATATCGGGATATAGTTACTTGGGAATAACCATGATCCTGTTTGATTTAAGGATCACCTCACAT
>CM065724.1:56603783-56683783 GCA_033310375.1 Conus canariensis
TACAATAAAGTACGCCTGGAATTTTTGCGTTAGAGGTTTTTCTAAGGGGTTAGATGACATGTGTGGATGGCCATTAGGCGAACACTGAAAGGAAGGAGCAGGAGGATCAGTGGCATAGAATGGCTGACCAAGATCGGAACACAAGGTAGAGGTAGGAGGGGGCGTGGATAAACAGTGGACAGGGGAAGGACATGATGCGAGTTTGTTCTCTTCGACCAAGAAACACACAGCACAATTATGGTGTGTGACAGACATGTGGGTGAGACAGGTTCATTTACTGAAATTACTTAAGGGTAGCCTGTGTTGAAAGAAATGGGGACAAGGGGTCAGTTGCCAGTAGTGGCCTATAAAGCTTGACAATAGAACAGTGCTTAAAATGCAAAAAGTCATGTAATAACTATAATAGTGTAATGACATGAGGACGGCAACAACCCATATGACCTGAGAATAGTATACACAAAGAGGGATCTTCAGTGAACACAGAAAAAAGGGAGGAGGGCTGTCAGTGGTTCAGGTTGACCAGCCTGGTCCTGACCGCGGCGTAGATTGGCCCAGTCCTTGTACTGAGGGCCCAGGATGGAGGGGGAAATGGAGGAACTCTCGGGGAAAATAATAAATTCAGATGCAGTAGATTTCGAAACAGCGGCAAACCACCTTTGGGGAAAAAAGAGTGTGGTAAAGGAGATCGGGAGTCAGGGAAATAGAGCTGGTGAAGTTTCGAGGTACAGAGGAGAGGGGTAGTACAAATGTGGAGTGAAGGTAGCAGGAAACAATATTTGAGAAAGTGCGTATGTAAACAGTAATGTAATGCATGAAATAGTATCATGTGTGGGGTGACATGGAGACACCGCAAAGTCTTACCACAAAGAAATCAGGGAAGGGGCGGGGGTGGGGGTGGGGGGGTGGCTGCAGAAAGGTAGCTGCAAACAAATCCAAATGGAAGGAAAATGTAAACAAACAATGTAATATTATCACGGTTAAAGGAAGAGGGGTGGGGGTAGGAGGGAAATAGAAGAGGAGGAAACAAAAGAGACAGGAGAAAGCAACAAGTGATAAAAAAGACAAAAAAATACGGGTCTGATAGTTTGAAAGAAATTTTCTTTGTGATTATACACACGGAATTGCTATGGCGGTACAACAAGAAAGAAGTCAATTAGAATTATCAATAACGAACAAAGATGCGTGAGCACGAGCGCGCGCGCGTACACACACACACACACCACACACGTACACCCACGCCCCCCCCCCCCCCCCCCCCCCCCCCCCCCGAAAAAAAGTTTAAAAAGGCAGCAAGGGATCATGTTAACCAGTCATATAGCTTCATTTTGAAAATAAATTAAAAGTGCAAATGAGCACAATCTGGTTCAAACTAAAACAATCGTTCTCGTCATTTCCAGGACGACTACTGTGGAAAGATGACCACCGAAGTCCAAACCATATCCCACATTCTGTGGCGTATGGAACGGTCGCTAAAACGACACACAAGACCTTCCAGATCACAGCGCCAGTGTTCGGGACTGCCGCACATTTCAGAGGCATCAGTGGACTCACCGCACGTTTGTACGACGTCGTCTGTATGAGTGTGCAGCCATAGTGGCTGTGCGCTACAACGAAGTGGACAATGTGGTCACGTCAACAGCCCGGGGTTCACTGAATCTGTTGTGCCCATGTTGAGCCGAGCTGCCGTTTCCTTTGAACCAGAATCAAAGACGTCAAAGACGGCGATGCATTGAGGCTCTCCACATACTATGTCCATGACCCCCATCCCGGTCTCCTGCTCTGGTTGTCATGGGAACCACTAGGAGATGAGGCAGCTCTGGCAGTATTCATTACGCTGCTGAGTCGATGTAGGACGGAGCACGCATCAGTTGTGAGACTGGTATGTAACGCTCCAAGGGCTGGTCAACCAGTATATTCTGTTTGTGTACCATGACAACGATACTGTCAAGGACGTCTTAGAGCACGCATCCGATGAAGAAGACATCGTAGTCCCTGGCCCTGTTGAACTAGTCCGGCTGACTTGCTGCCAGAGACGGTTCCGTCCAGATGAAGACTCTGACCACAACAGTTGCCTGGCTGTGGCTTGTACAGCAGGTCTGTTCACTGTGCACCATCAGCCTGGGGACAACCTGGACCTGGTTGACGGCACCTCCATGGGTCTTGCAAGTGTCCAAAAAGCCTGACCTCTTCGTTTCCTCCACCATGCTGGAGCAGCCAGCAACTGCCACACTGACGGCTAGGTCACCAAAAATAAGTTGGGCTGGAGATATACTGAACGCTGTCATCAATGGTGCTGTAGCTGCACCACAGCTGTGTCAAAAACATCTGCCGTGGAGGCCCAGCCTCCAAAAGAAACAGACAGACCCACCACCTGCCTCCTCTTCCATTCACACATTCTTCCCTTTGGAGGATCCTCAAGTCTAAATGGCACATATTAAATGTCACAAATTTAATTTGAGACCAAACCCATGATTACTTTCTGGTGCGACCTACTTGTGCGCGCCAAACTGAACAAAATTACCACACTTAAATCACCCGGTACATTGCCCTGTTCAAAACCCACCTGACACTGCGGCTTATAACATCTTTAATCACGGTATTGGGATATCTGGAGTGAGTGAAAAATTCAAGGACTTCATCTGCTTGTAGTGTGAAGTCTACTTTGTCAAAGCAAAGTCTACATGGGCGGGGAATTTAGAGTATGAAATGCTTTGTTTTGTGGATTGGCGGTGGGAAAATTTGTTGTCCAGGTATGAATGGGCCTCAATGAGTTGTAGAAAACTTAAGTTTTGAGCAGTCCACCTTTGAAAGTGATAGTGATGTCCATGGAGCTGACTGAATGGGAATGGTGCATGTAAATTTAATGGATGGGTGAAGGGTCTGAACGTAGTTGAGGAAGTCGTCTTCTGGCATTGATATGGCTCCCAGCCCCTCATCAATGTACATGTTTTAGAGCTCAGGTGTCAGTCCTGTTTAAGAATACACGGTATTTAAGGCGTTCCTGATAAGTCAGGGGTAGGATGGTCCAGTTTTGATTCCTATAGTGACACCACTGAATTGCAACAAACATGTGACCTGTCTGTACAAAATGAGTCTTACTGCGGTAGATTTTGAGACATAATAATTTTCAAAATATACTTAAGTGAACATAACCTTTCCTTTGATATAAAACTATGTCTTCGGCTGATTTCAAAAATTCGCTCTTAATTTCATCTAGTCCTGCAGCTTTACCTGGTTTAAGTTTCCTTATGGCCTGTTGGACTTCGTGCATTCTTAATTTTTCAACCAACTCGGGGACATGATCATAATCATCGTGCAGTAACTGGATCACGTCTGATGCTGTTGCACTGTTCTGCCCCAGTATTCCAGCAAAATGATTTTTCCAGGTTTCAATATCAATTGAGGCTTCGTTCCGTAGTCTAGGTCGAGCTCTCCTGATTACTGACCAAAACGTATTTTCTGTCATTTCTATTTTGTAGCAAAGATTCATGCGTCTTTAACTTATAGGATTTTCTCTTATCATTCAGTACAGACTGATACTGTGCTTTTTTTTTTGTTTGTTTGTTTGTTACACCGTGCTTTGTCATCATCAAGTGTACGTCTGTAACGATTCAGAAAATTACTGAGCTGGCACTTAAGCACCCTACATTCGTCGTCGAACCATTTATTTGTGCGGCGCGCGCCGTGAGACACTTTGCGCCGCATGCACTGGCCAGCTTTGAGCAGTACGGCGACTAATCTCCGCAGCGCGTCGTCAACACTCGTTTCTACACAGTCCGCCACCATTGCTGTGCGCCCTTCGTCTGATGTCAAAGTGTCTAAAAATGGGTGCGCTTTCTGTGGGTCCCATTTCAGAATCTGCGCACTACGGTTTGTTTGACCTTTTCGTTTTTGCTCCAGGGCAGTACATACAAGTTCAACAGGCATGTATATGAACAGGCATGTGTATTAACATGTTACCAAAATTATTAACACCACCATCTTCAGAATGTCTTTCGTGCACAACATCTGGGCTGTTTACAAAGTCTTCATCTGTACCAGTGTCCAAGTTCCACGAACCAATCCTGGAGTTCAAGTCACCACTAATCAGTAAATACAGTTCTTGTCTGGATTCCATCAATGACAGAATTGTTCCAAGAGTTCTAGAGTACAGTCATAATCTTTCCTGTCATAGTACACACTCTTTACCGAGTGTTTATAAACACCAATCAACATCACATCTTTTCCTGTCCCAAACAGTTCTTTGGACTGTTTACAATAATTTACATTTTCAATTTGAAAGTCAATTCTTTCTACATATTCTGACAGCTCTTTACGAATCAATAGAACAGTTCCACAACAACTGTGTCCCATCTTGGAAAGTTTCACAGCTGGTGAATGAAGAACCAGAGTCTTTGAAGTACACATCAAAATCAAAGGATGGCATTGTAAACGTTTCTGAAAGAAAAACACATATAAAGGATTGGATATAGTTCGCAAAATCAGGATCTGATAACTTGGAAATTAAACCATTAATGTTCTAACACAAAAGGAAACTTTTTGTTTTACCCAATTCAGTGACACTTTTTGTTCTCTGCCTGTAGTGCGTGTGTGTACATGAGTGGTCTGTGTGTCCGTGCTCTGTGTGTGTGTCGTGTTATCGTGTTGCAGGCCTTGGTCTCGCCGCTACTTGCTGTTGTCAGTGTGGTGTGCACGTGCAGTGGTGTCCGCCTTGCTGCCCCGCACCATCTTGTTCAGTCGTGGTTGACGGCTGGTGGAACGGGTTCTCGGTCTGTCGCCCCCGTCACTGTGCACGGGATTCACGTGCCTGCTGTCGTGGCCCTCTTCAGACGTGACGTCAGCCACTGCTCCGGCGTCTCTGGTTGGCTCGCGTTGTTCTGAGTCAACGGACAATCGTACCACGTCATGCTCGTGTGCGCTGGGGGTTTACCACCTGAAAGGTGAGGGGGAGTTGCGGCAAGGGGGCGTGTCCTGTTGTTCTTTGATACGGAGTTTGCCGTTGACATAATAGCCGCTCTTCCCTTCTTCCCGTAGTTTCTTCAGCATTACTGACTGTCTTCTGGTCACATCCTGTGCCACTCTCAAGCCATCTCTCTCCATACTGTCTCTGGCCGTCCGGTCCTTCATCAACTGGATGGCATCACTCCAACGTTGAAATTCGGCGATGATCTGCCGGGGGTTAGGATTGTGGGGGTTTGGCCTACCCAAACGATGCGCCCTCTCGATCACGAGAGAAACCCTCCATGCGATCTAATTCGGACTGCAAGCCTGAGACTTTCTCATTCATCTGATCCTGTTTGCTTGACAGTTTCTTGATCGAGTCGGCGTTCTTCTGTACTTGCTGCTTTGTGGCATTCACGTCGTGGCAAATTTGTAGTCTTCATTTCTTTCTGTTCTGCACCAAACCTCGTCAGGGCCTCTCCTTGTTCTTTCATCATAGTTTCCTGCCGTTGCATGGTTGCGAGAATCGTGTCAAGCTTTAGTTGTAAACTGTCTTGCAACATCTTGAAATTGTCACGCAGTGACATTGTCAGCAGTGATTTCTTCATCTACTGGGCCTGGATTCTCCTCTACATCACCGTGAGCTTCACTCGACTCACTGCCAACGCAAACACCGCCAGACATAAGGCCGGGGCAAACTGCTCAACAAACGGGCCTAACACGTTCACTGGAGACTGTGACACACTGTCAGCCATGGTCACTGGTGATGTTCCGCACACAAACAGTGTTGAGTTTCAGTTTCCATTTCAGTGAAAGGAGAATACAACGCGTGTCCAAACACTTGCCTTGCACTACACACGAAGCTGACCCAAAACAGCTGGCAAACCCTGGTACACAGCATATCGTTCACAGTGACACAACTTCCACGTGCTAACTTGCCCGGTCGCGTCCGCTTCAGCAAGAAACTGGACACACAGGCCAAATGAAAACGACCTATGGCAACTCTCCACAGTCCTATTTCCACCATTTTACCACGTTTCCTGAACACCTGCACTGGTCTCTGCGTGGTAAACTTGTTGTTCAGTCATTGCTCGTTTTGTAGCCACCAAAAACATCATTCAAAACACAGTTGGCTGGACTGCTGAAAAACATTGCCCCGCCATGTTTTCTTGCACCTCCCGGAGGTCCCGAGAGAGAGAGAGAGAGAGGGAGAGAGTTTATGGCACCTAAATAGAACTCACCTTTTTCCATGTCATGTGCTGATACAGAGACAGCTGGAATGCGATAATTTCATCTGGAGTCAAGTGCCTGAGGCAGGTTCTCCTTAGGTCATCTGGGCGGGGTGGGTCTGCCACTTTTATCTGAACATATTCCTATCCGTTTGCCTTCCATGAGCGTGTTCGTGCTAGCTGTTGCATAGCCGACACTCCACTGTCGACTTCCACATCACAATCAGCATCACCTTTAACTTCTTGACCATGCACGTGCAGTTCGTGTATTTCATCTTATCATGGGGTCGAGCTCCAGTCAGTCAGTCAGCTCATCGGCAAAGTTTCACTGTTGTCTTCGTCACTGTCGCTTGCTTCTTCGTCATCATAATTAGTTGCAGCACAGAATTCGGCCACAAGTGCCCCTAATTCTTCCTAATCTGCAGCTGGTAGCGTCGAAGACTGGCCAGAATTTAGAAGAAAAGCCAGTCTACCATTGCCAATCGAAGTTTTACATGTGGGTCTTCTCGGAAGAAGTAAGGAGAGCTGGTCATTAATTCCCTCTTAACCAATCCCGATGTGTGTTGCCCCATGTTTACTGTGAACGGTATGCATAACGACCTCTTATTGGTCAAAACACTCGACCTCCTTCACGCTCTGTCTATGCATAACTTTTCGAAACATACCAGCCGCCGTGGCGAAGTGGTCAGCGTCGCGGACTCCCGGCTGGGAGGTCGTGGGTTCGAATCCCATCAGAGTCCTGTGGGTTTTTCTGCCTCGACCGGCTCCTACCCAGAGTTGAGTTTGCTGCGGACTCAGTTGGGAAGACTGGGACCACACAGTCGAGTTTCATCCACTTAATGGATGCGTTTCTGAGAGTGTTGCTCAAATTTCCTGACCAACACTGCAGGTGCCTGTATCTCTCGGGCCTGGTTGACGCCGGGATATATTATGAAAGGAAGCGTAGAGTACAGCCCTGTCATGTAGTCTCAGACCGAAATGGAAATCCGTAGCATCATCGTAATCATCCTCATTCTCATCGATCAGCATTAAAAAAAAGTCTCAAATTCTGTGGCCCTTCATGCCCTGCTCTCATGGTGACCTCAATTTCGATGTCCTCTCCACGTCTGTGGCCTTGGTTTGGTTCCGTCGGGGTCACCGGTATCGGCGAGTCCATGGGGGCTGTCGTTGGACGGACGTGGTGGCGCCCTCCGGAGAGAGAGCTCACTCGCGCCCGCTCCGCGACTAAGCAATTATTGTCGTCAGTAGGGGGCTTAGTAGGTGGTGTCCTGCGTATGTTAGATCAGAACAGGCGCCACTGAACACCACCGAGGTGACTCGGCAGCAGTGCAGTGTCTCCTCCGGTGGGTTGCCTGTTGACGACTTGACATTGACTGCTCCCCTGCGGATCGCCGGTGCCGGGGCTGCGGCGGGGCCGACCGGGCTGTGGCTGTGGACGGGGTGTCGGAATGAGCGGCGTGGGTGCACTGCCTCTGAGGTGGCGCAGAGGTTGGGACAGAAAAAAAAAAAAAAAAAAAAAACTTTTCGAAACATTGCTTGATTGGTTTGCTTTCAAACGACAAAATAAAATGCACGGCCTTTCCGACATGCCGGGGCCCTGTTCAGTACACCGTTGTCGACCAAACTCACGATTTTGATCGAATAAATTAGATCATTGACGCAAGGTGTCCCGGTAGAATGCATTTGAAACACAATTATAGGCCAAGTTCTATATATTTCAGTACATGTACGCGCAAGTAAATGATCAACGACTCAATTTCTGGTGTCAACTCAAAATAGATTGCATTGACCATTCGTACCCTTTTTTGGGGCCTCTGGCGTTTACGCTGCTTGAGAATCAAGGTTCATTTTGTGCAGACGGGTCACAACTCGGGTTGTTGAATTCAAAGGCGTTGACGGTTAGGACCAGTTCTGCAAGTTATTACCAGTGTAGCTGTGGATGGGGATCGCTAGTTAGGGAGCCGTTTGTGAAAAAAGAAATTGAGAGTCTTCAGTCCAACAGCGTGTGATAGAAGTTAAACAACATAATAGTGTGAAGAGGGGGTTGGGTTGGAAAGTTGGATTTGTGTTGAGGTTGGGTTGGAAAGTTGGATTTGTGTTGAGGTTGGGTTGGAAAGTTGGATTTGTGTTGAATGAGTTGATCATGTTAGTGTGTGAGTTGTGTCTTTGAGGTGTGTTGGGAGGCTTTGCACTACAGGCTGAAGAGGAGTCAATGTGCGATGAGATGTTTCTGTAGGACAGTTACCGTCAGAAACAACAGGTTAGCCAGGTGCGTGGATTTTGTGGAGTAAGCAAATGGTTGTTTGGTGCTTGACACTATGAGGAGTTTGACTGTGGTCAGTTTTTGTTTGATTTCCTGGTTGACTGTGGTTGAGGTGATTTTTTGTTGTTGAGGGAGCGGTGATGTTGTGAGAGGTGTGTAGAAATCAGTGTCAGGCAGTTGTCCGTGTGTTTGCGGTATGCACAGCTGTTTGTCCCAGACCCCAACGGCGCCGCCCTTGTCAGCTGGTTTATTGTCATTAATTCCATGATGAGAGAGATAGAGCGCGCGCGCTTGTGTGTGTGTGTGTGTGTGTGTGTGTGTGTGTGTGTGTGTGTGTGTGTGTGTGTGTGTGCGAGAGAGAGAGAGAGAGAGTATCCTTGAATGAAAAATGATACATACGCACAGAGAATGAGAACAGACAGACAGATTGGTGCAAGAGAAGTGGTTGGTCGGCTTGGGGGGGGGGGGGGGGGGGGTGTCAGTCTCTGTCAAAAGGATCGTTTCGGTTCTGCACTGCCGAATCACACATCACTTAACATGTCCAGAGAGAAGGTATCACGGGCGAAGGCTTAAATGCAGCAAATAGTCCCTTTTTAATTTTTTTTTTTTTTTTTTTTTTAAATAGAAAACAGCTGTTTGTACAGACTCAACTTACTTTAAATGGAACGACTCGAAGTAGATTGTGTGTAAGAAAGCCTTGATCAAAGTTTCAAAGACAAGCCTTTAAACGCGCTGTTTAGTTCTGCTATAAAGATTTCTCAACAGTGCACAATTTAACCGGTTTCAGATCCATGTTATGACGTTGGAGATATTCCAGTAGGGCGGACAAGGCAAAAGCCATACAAAATTTATCCAGCGTCGTTGAAGATCGTCTTTCTATCGATCCACCATACTGTCTGCAGCAAAGTTGCGTACCTGATTGCTCACTTTTATTCAGGGATGTGCAAATGGGGTCCTGATTGGTTAACACAGTGACTGTGTTTTACCTGGACAATGCCCATTTTCACTGAAAGCAAGTATCTCCTGGCACTGCCCACAAAGCAGAAATTGTGTGGATTCACTGTGTTTTACTAAATTGTTACCGAATAACATATGGAGTTACTTTCTCGTAAGTCAGCGATATTTGACCTCTAAGTTGCCGTATTCGCAAATAAGATGTGTCACGAAGCGTTCATGATGACAGATTAAAAATGTTATTTCTGAAAAAAAAGTACCATGTTTCATCCTGGGGGGGGGGGGGGGGGGGGGGTGCAGTATGGCTGTCAAGGGATTCGCCAAGTCGGGAAGCTCTGGCAGTGTTCCGTATGCTGCTGAGTCGTTGTCGGGCAGAGCAGGTCAAGCAGGCCAAGCAGGGGCTGAGTAACGTGATGCTGTAAGGTCTGGTTAACCAGTATAAACTGTTGTTATACAGAGACTACTACATGATCAGTGACGTGACACCACGCGTGTCTGGTTGTGAAGACATCAGGATCTCTGGCCATGCAGAAACAGTTCGACTGACCTGCTGCCACAGATGGTTTCCTTTGAGGAATTGCACCTCGACGGCGGCCTGCCCCTAGCGTGTGAAGCGGGTTTCATCACCGTGCCCCATCAGCCTGAGACCAGCCTGGACTTATTCGTGGCACTGCCCTGAGTATGGCAGCCAGATCTTGCTCGTTTTCTATGCAGTGCTGGAGCAGCCAGTAGTAACCTGCTCCTCCAGCTGGTTCTCCATTCTGTGCTGGTGCTGCGATCCGCAGCAGACGTATTTGCCCTTGGATGTGGCTGCCGCTAGGGATATCCATGGATTTCTGACAGACGTCGCTTTACAGCCCCGTGCCTTACAAAGTCTGTGTGTGCTGGACGTGTCCAAATAGCTGGACCGGGGCCACGGCAGCGAGGCCAGGTTTGACTTACTGGAACTTTCCTCAGTCCTGAAAAATCACCTGTGCTTTAAAGATGAAGAGCATTATTAGAAAACAATAGTAACTAATCTCGCATGCGCCGGTGCATGCATATGTTTAAGTGTGTATGTGGATGAGTGTATAGGCGTGCACTTGCACTCTTTATGTGTGTTTTGTGCGTGCGTGTGTGTATGTCTGTGTGTGCGTGTGTTTGTGTGCGTGCGTGTGTGTATGTCTGTGTGTGTGTGTGTGCGCGCACATATATATGCATAACGGAGAGAGAGAGAGAGACGGAAGCGATCCAGCGTTTGCGTTGGCGTGTTGGTTGTCATTAGCTTTGGCCATGTGGAACTGTCTGTTCATGAATAGCAAGCAGCCTCTGCCTCCTTTCCCTGTGATGGCCCTCTGGGGTGATTTGGCTGTGTGGGTGTGTTTGTAGGAATTGTGCATCTGTTTATACAAGAAAGGACAGATGTCTCCGAGCGCGCTTCTGTGTGTGTGTGTGTGTGTGTGTGTGTGTGTGTGTGTGTGTGTGTGTGTGTTGTGTTGTGTTGGCTGTGTTGTCTGGACTTTTGCATGAAATGAGACCAACGTAATCTGGACCATCCCCATTATCTGGACGTCCAGATAATGTGATAGGCCTCAAAACAGTTTTCTTAGGCTCCCTTTAGTCATGTGACGAAGTTTCAGTACCTGATTGGTCAAGACCAGACAGCGCGGTTTTGAAGAGCTAGGCTACACGGATTAGGGAGGTCCACATCGCCAGGCTACTGAAAACAAAACAAAACAGACGGGTGATGTTAAAGGGTTCGACAGCGCGCAGCCGGGCCTCGAGGTGCAACTTGAGATGGCTCCCACTTCGATCTGGACTCAGATCCGTCGGTCGATTGTGCACCACAACTTCCGCTGAGTTAACTTTTTTTTCAAAGTTTTTGGTCATCAGTATTTACGTTCTTGTACCAAACATTAACCAGGCCCTGGAGAACTGCTGACTGTGGACCCATGCTGTTTCAGGTCTTTGTTCTTTGGTGAAAAATGTTGAAAGGGAAACAGATTGAACAGCGAAATTGTGTGCCTACACGTCTTATTAGGTAATCAGCTTATTAGGTAGTCTGAATCCCCTACACCAATAAGTATAGATATGGTTTAGTTCTGGTTCGAATAGTGTACGTTAGCACACAATGTAATCTGATCTAGATTTTGATGAGATGTAGATTCAGTATACGTCGCGTGGTCGAAACTAAATTCTGAGGTTTTTTGCGACACTAGCAAGCTTTGCTGAATGGTTCCTGGAGAAACATGTCATTGCATCGTTTCAGTCTTAAAGAAAGAGACTTTTCTTGCTCGCTAAAATTAGCGGTGAAAAAGATGCTGAAAAATCAAAACCAAAAACCACGACGTCAGGAAAGTCCAGACTGAACTTTTCGGATTTCTTCCTGTCTTCTTTCTGTATGAATCAAAGAGAAAGTAGGAGTAAAATGTCCTCTTTCTTTTCATGGTAGTCACGATTTTGTCCAACCACAAGAACTTTTCAGCAGCTTGTTTCAAACATATTTAGCCGCCTACCCCACCCCCACCATCCAATTTAAAAAAAAAAGGCCCAGCCTAAGTCGTGTGAGAAAAGATCGTCTGCTCCGACGATCACCATGCAGTGGCGGATGGCGGCTGGGGTGCCCCGCCCTGGCCAACTTCACTGAAATCAGACCCTGCTAACCGACTGGTGTCAAGGTCTCGACAATATTTTCAATGAATCAACTTTTTCTTTGCTTGCAGGTCGTCTTCTTTTGCATCTGTTTTTGGAATGATTGGCGTGAGAGTAAATCAGAATATACCACATTTTTCAGTCACATCTTATAGCCCAGTCCACCCATTAATGGTATTTGTTTAATTTCAGAAACTCGTTGAAGGATAGGAAGGCAAATGGTATGGAAATGTATCCATTTCTGAACATTTCACGGACGCAAATCTGCAAGTAGTAGATTATTTCAGAGAAAAGATGCAACTTCAGTGAGTAGAGAAAACAACAACACAAACCCACAAACACTTGGAAAAAAAAGAGAGAAAAGAAAAGAAAAGACAGAGGATGGCGCCTGGGGTGTCAGGTTATCTAAACATTTGAGATCAACTGTGTTGTGCACATTGCAATCACTTGGCGCTAGTAAGATGAAGTAACCCCGTGACTAAGCTCTCTTCACATTGGCATGTGAACTTTTTTCTCATATAGAGGCATAGGTTACGTGGTCATCCTCGGTCGAATCATCATAATGATGAGTAAAACTCAGTTTGTGGAAAGGCTCAACCATGTCTTCATGAAATAGGAATGAGCAGTAACCTGACAAACTGGTTTGCTTTGAAGAGAGGAACTGGCCACGTTATGAAATAAATAAAATGCTACCACAAAATAGATATGTTCTTTTTGGAGAAAATGACTCCTGGGGTGTCAAAAGTGCCCGCTATGTGCAGCGTACAAGTGCACGCAAATAACTAGTTGTTAATACTGAGAGGGGAGAACACGTGTGTGGAGGAGGGTAGGGGTAGCATGTGTGATAGCAAAGACCTCTGTATCGAACCTCATCGGGGATTCACATGAACAATGACAGTAAGCTCTCAACAAAGTCTGCTTTGAAATGAAAGGGACAAAATGTTACTTTTTACAGGTGTAGGTGTGTAGCCCTCACAGCAAAAATAATTATGTGCTGTTTATAAAACGAAAACGATTCCGTTTCTCTGCCCGTCTGCATGTATGTATAAATATGCATGTCAAATGGAAACACTGTAAGCGAATCTTTGCCTGAGACTTCTTGACAGTAAAGAGGAATTTGAATGTCATGGAAATACGTGGCTGTGTTCCTTGTGTAACTATAGTGCATTGTTAATTTCATTGTTTCGAGGATTTTGTCAGTTCCTGTTCAATTAAGTGGCTTTTACACTATATTTGTCGAAACAGAAGTAATAGACATCTACACCGTTCATCTGTTTCAGTACAATGTTTAACAATGTGTGTGTGTGTGTGTGTGTGTGTGTGTGTGTGTGACAAAGACATCGAATTTACTTTGAATCGTTTCTTTGTTCAAATCTATACATCATGAGTTTTATTTAGATTTGTTCCACGTGACGTTGTTAGCCAAATGACGTACAGACGCCGCAGGGTCCCAGAATCTTTTCGAAACTTAAAAAAAAAAAAAAAGCTTTCAGAAGTTTCTAGAAACTGTTCCTGAAACAGTGGAATGCTCCATCTATTTTGTTCGGCTATACCACTTCACGGTTCTCGGTCTTCTACAAAGTCCCATGCACTTTGACATGCTCTGCGAACTCATGATTCTCGAATTTTCTGGAATATTTCTGTCGATCGGCTGTGCTGCCGTATGTTTCTCGAACTTTCGAGTTCATGTACAATAAACAATCGGGGTTTGGGGAGTCTGACAACGAGTGATTCATGAATATGGTCAGCGCTGAACGAAGAACACGTCTCCGTTGTGGGACGGATTTGACGATCGTGTGAAGATTGATTTCTGTAAATCATCCGCTTCACGTAGAGATTGTAAACTTGTTACAAGAGTCTGTCTCGATATTAGAACCAGCTCCTGGTGTTCCACTCAATTCCACGGCCACTGAAACGTCTTTCAAGAACAAAAGTTTGATTCTTCGTCGTCGTCGTGTGTGTGTGTGTGTGTGTGTGTTGTGTGTGTGTGTGTACGTACGTGTGTGTGAGCGTGCGCGTGTACGCGCGCGCGTGTATGTGTACGTGTTTGTGTGTGTGTGTGTGTGTGTGTGTGTAGTGTGTGTGTGTGTGTGTGTGTGTGGGTGCGGTGTAGTGTCGACGCGTGTATGTGAGCGTGGGTGTCGCGGCGCGTGTGTGTGTGTGTGTGTCTTTGTAGGTGTGCGCGCTTGTGTGTGTGCGTGCGCGCGCTTGTGTGTGAGTGTGCGTGTGTGTGTGTGTGTGTGTGTGTGTGTGTGTGTGTGTGTGTGTGTGTGTGTGCTCTGAGCTATCTGTCCATGGAAGCATGGGTGGATGTCTGTGCGAGACAGACACATTTACAGAGACAGAAAGAGAGAGAGAGAGAGAGAGTCAGATTGACAGACGGAGGGAGAGAGAGGGAGAAAGAGACAGATAGCCAGAGAGAGAGAGAGTGATAACAACGTATAATGATAGTAGCATGGTAACCTTGACGTCACGGAGTTGGTATACAAATAGATGAAAAATCAAAAGATTTGTCTTTGTGAATCAGTAGATATGCATAGGAACCAATCATTCATCCGACTACATCCATCAGCTCAAACATCGTACGTGCTTCTCATTATTGGTCAAATGACAGCACGGTTGTGCTGCAGAGATCATCAATGTCTTTCTGCGAGCGTCGGGAACTTGACAAAAACAGCGCTTAACAGTATATACGTACAGGCTTTGCATTTCACGAGGAAGTGATATTCATTTTCAACAGCATTTCATGTACAAACCTGGCATATATACCATGTTTCCCTTCAACAGCATTTCATGTACAGACCTGGCATATAATACCTTGTTTCCTTCAACAGCATTTCATGTACAAACCTGGCATATAATACCTTGTTTCCCTTCAACAGCATTTCATGTACAGACCTGGCATATAATACCTTGTTTCCTTTCAACAGCATTTCATGTACAGACCTGGCATATAATACCTTGTTTCCTTTCAACAGCATTTCATGTACAGACCTGGCATACCTTGTTTCCTTTCAACAGCATTTCATGCACAGACCTGGCATACTTTTTTTCCTTTCAACAGCATTTCATGTACAGACCTGGCATACCTTGTTTCGTTTCAACAGCATTTCATGTGCAGACCTGGCATATAATACCTTGTTTCTTTCAACAGCATTTCATGCAGACTGGCATACCTTGTTTCTTTCAACAGCATTTCATGTCAGACCTGGCATAACCTTGTTTCCTTTCACAGCATTTATGCAGACCTGGCATTAATACCTTGTACTTGTTTCCTTTCAACAGCATTTCATGTGCAGACCTGGCATATAATACCTTGTTTCCTTTCAACAGCATTTCGTGTACAGACCTGGCATATAATACCTTGTTTCCTTTCAACAGCATTTCATGTACAGACCTGGCATATAATACCTTGTTTCCTTTCAACAGCATTTCATGTACAGACCTGGCATATAATACCTTGTCTCCTGACTTCACCAGGATATACTTTAACCTTGTCTTCGTACATTTCATAACTGTCAAATAAGCCCAAAACATCTTTGTATGCGTGTGCGCGCGCGCGTGTATGTGCGTGTGTGTGGGGTGGGGTGGGGGAGGTTGCGGGGGCAATGGGAAGGAAAGGATGGGCTGCGCGCGCGCGCGCGCGCGCGCGCGCGCGCGCGTGTGTGTGTGTGTGTGTGTGTGTGTGTGTGTGTGTGTGTGTGAAACATCTGCTTTTGTAATTACAAGCCATTTATAAGAAAGAAAAAGGATAAAGACAAAGAGATTGTGCGTGCGTGCGCGCGCGCGCGGTGTGTGTGTGTGTGTGTATTTGTGATTTTGTGTGGCTTCCTAGCTGCTAGTATGGCTTTCTGTTTAGTAAGTGCGCACGCGCGTGTATACGCTTGTGTGTGTGGTGTGTGTGTGTGTGTGTGTGTGTGTGTGTGTGTGTGTGTGTGTGTGCATGCGTGTTGATGTACGTGTACACGTGCGTGCGCGCGTGTTTGTGTGCGTGTTTACGTGTACGTGCGTGTGCATGTGTGCGTGCGCGCGCATGTGTGTGTGTTTCTATGTGCCTTCTGCCTAGGTAAGCTAGGATAGATGTTTGCTCGAGCGAGTCACATATTTGCACACCGACATACTTCGGATATAGAAAGAGAAGCGATGGTCAAAACAAACTTTCCTTCTGAAAAAACGAATGACTTGCCCCCCAGACAGCTCCAGTCAGAAGAAGACACAGGATCGATACATAGTGGTCTGCGTTCTGTGGTTCCCTCCTTCCACACTGTCGGATCATCTTACTCTCACCACCATGTTTATAGTTGTAACTTGCGCGCTCAGAACTCCCATACAAGGAAATGCTTTCGCTTGACGGTGAGATTAGCTTGTTCCCCAGTCCTCTTAGTCTGTTGGGATCACGATGTATGAGCAGCACGCCTGCTGGACTTTCATTCAAGCCGAGCGACTTGCACATGCATACAGTAACGTGCGTTCAGGACCCCTCGTTCAACATGGTAGGGATTAAAAATAAAACTTGAAATTTTTCATTGAAAGGACGCTTTTTTTAAAACTGCCAGAGTGGAATGTAAGTCGGCGGTGTAGCACATATCAGAACGAGGAGAACAGTTGTAAAATATACGTGAGATAATGCGGTGTATCAGAGGCAAGTCCCCCCCCCCCTCTCTCTCTCTCTCTCTCTCTCTCTCTCTCTTCTCTGAATTTCTATGTAAGGGTACCCAGACATCCTACAGAATTGTGTGTTTAACGGAGGGTTTCATTACTGAGATGTAAATCTACCATAAACAAAGAGGAAAAGATTCAAAATGTTAACAAAAGTTTTTGCGTCTCAAATTCTGTGCCCTCCTCCTAGTGGCATCGTTCCACGTTTCTCATCCCGGCCACCCTGCACACAGCCCCACACAGGTTTGTCCTGTCACGGCCCGGCCACCCTCACACAGCCCCACACAGGTTTGTCCTGTCACAGGCCCGGCCACCCTGCACACAGCCCCACACAGGTTTGTCCGTCACGGCCCGGCCACCCTGCACACAGCCCCACACAGGTTGTTGCATGTCACAGCCCGGCAACCCTGCACACAGCCCCACACAGGTTTGTCCCGTCACGGCCGCCCACCCCACAACAGCCCCATACAGGTTTCCGTCACCGCCCGGCCCCCTCACACAGCCCCACCAGGTTTGTCCCGTCACAGCCCGGCCACCCTGCACACAGCCCCACACAGGTTTGTCCCGTCACAGCCCGGCCACCCTGCACACAGCCCCACACAGGTTTGTCCTGTCACAGCCCGGCCACCCTGCACACAGCCCCACACAGGTTTGTCCTGTCACAGCCCCGGCCACCCTGCACACAGCCCCACACAGGTTTGTCCCGTCACAGCCCGGCCACCCTACACACAGCCCCAACAGGTTTGTCCGTCACAGCCCGGCCACCCTACACACAGCCCCACAAGGTTTGTCCCGTCACAGCCCGGCCACCCTGCACACAGCCCACACAGGTTTGTCCCGTCACAGCCCGCCACCCTGCACACAGCCCCACACAGGTTTGTCCGTCACAGCCCGGCCACCCTGCACACAGCCCCACACAGGTTTGTCCGTCACAGCCCGGCCACCCTGCACACAGCCCCACACAGGTTTGTCCCGTCACAGCCCGGCCACCCTACACACAGCCCCACACAGGTTTGTCCTGTCACAGCCCGGCACCCTGCACACAGCCCCACACAGGTTTGTCCGTCACAGCCCGGCCACCCTGCACACAGCCCCACACAGGTTTGTCCTGTCACACGCCCGGCCACCCTACACACAGCCCCACACAGGTTTGTCCCGTCACAGCCCGGCCACCCTACACACAGCCCCACACAGGTTTGTCCCGTCACAGCCCGGCCACCCTACACACAGCCCCACACAGGTTTGTCCGTCACAGCCCGGCCACCCTACACACAGCCCCACACAGGTTTGTCCCGTCACAGCCCGGCCACCCACACAGCCCACACAGGTTTGTCCCGTCACAGCCCGGCCACCCTACCACAGCCACACAGGTTTGTCCCGTCACAGCCCGGCCACCCTCACACAGCCCCACACAGGTTTGTCCCGTCACAGCCACGGCACCCTCACACAGCCCCACACAGTTTGTCCGTCACAGCCCGGCCCCCTACACACAGCCCCACACAGGTTTGTCCCGTCACAGCCCGGCCCCTCACACGCCCACACAGGTTGTCCGTCACAGCCCGGCCACCCTACACACAGCCCCACACAGTTTGTCCCGTCACAGCCGGCCACCCTCACACAGCCCCACACAGGTTTGTCCCGTCACAGCCCGGCCCCCTACACACAGCCCCACACAGGTTGTCCCGTCACAGCCCGGCCACCCTACACACAGCCCCACACAGGTTTGTCCCGTCACAGCCGGCCCCTACACACAGCCCCACACAGGTTTGTCCCGTCACAGCCCGGCCACCCTACACACAGCCCCACACAGGTTTGTCCCGTCACAGCCCCGGCACCACCACAGCCCACACAGGTTTGTCCCGTCACAGCCCGGCACCCTACACACAGCCCACACAGGTTTTCCCGTCACACCCGGCACCCTACACACAGCCCCACACAGTTTGTCCGTCACAGCCCGGCCCCCCTACACACAGCCCACACAGGTTGTCCCGTCACAGCCCGGCCACCCTCACACAGCCCCACACAGGTTTGTCCGTCACAGCCGGCCACCACCGCCACACAGGTTTGTCCGTCACAGCCCGCCCCCACAACACAGCCCACACAGGTTTGTCCCGTCACAGCCCGGCCACCCTACACACAGCCCACACAGGTTTGTCCGTCACAGCCCGGCCACCCTCACACAGCCCCACACAGGTTTGTCCGTCACAGCCCGCCACCCTACACACAGCCCACACAGGTTTGTCCCCGTCACAGCCGGCCCCTACACACAGCCCCACACAGGTTTGTCCCGTCACAGCCCGGCCACCCTACACACAGCCCCACACAGGTTTGTCCCGTCACAGCCCGGCCACCCTACACACAGCCCACAGGTTTGTCCCGTCACAGCCCGGCCACCCTACACACAGCCCCACACAGGTTTGTCCGTCACACCCGGCCCCACACACAGCCCACACAGGTTTGTCCCGTCACAGCCCGGCCACCCTACACACAGCCCCACACAGGTTTGTCCCGTCACAGCCCGGCCACCCTACACACAGCCCCACACAGGTTTGTCCTGTCACAGCCCGGACCTACACAGCCCACACAGGTTTGTCCGTCACAGCCGGCCACCCTCACACAGCCCCACACAGGTTTGTCCGTCACAGCCCGGCACCCTACACACAGCCCCACACAGGTTTGTCCGTCACAGCCCGGCCCCTACACACAGCCCACACAGGTTTGTCCCGTCACAGCCCGGCCACCCTACACACAGCCCCACAGGTTTGTCCGTCACAGCCCGGCCCCTACACACAGCCCACACAGGTTTGTCCCGTCACAGCCCGGCCACCCTCACACAGCCCCACACAGGTTTGTCCCGTCACAGCCCGGCCACCCTCACACAGCCCCACACAGGTTTGTCCCGTCACAGCCCGGCCACCCTACACACAGCCCCACACAGTTTGTCCCGTCACAGCCCGGCCACCCTCACACAGCCCCACACAGTTTGTCCCGTCACAGCCCGGCCACCCTACACACAGCCCCACACAGGTTTGTCCCGTCACAGCCCGGCCACCCTACACACAGCCCACACAGGTTTGTCCGTCACAGCCCGGCCACCCTACACACAGCCCCACACAGGTTGTCCCGTCACAGCCCCGGCCACCCACACACAGCCCCACACAGGTTTGTCCCGTCACAGCCCCGGCACCCTACACACAGCACCACACAGGTTTGTCCAGTCACAGCCCCGGTCCACCCTACACACAGCCCCACACAGTTTGTCCCGTCACAGCCCCGGCACCCTACACACAGCCCACACAGGTTTGTCCTGTCACAAGCCCGTGCCCTACACACAGCCCCACACAGGTTTGTCCCGTCACAGCCCGGCCACCCTACACACAGCCCCACACAGGTTTGTCCCGTCACAGCCCCGGCCACCCTACACACAGCCCCACACAGGTTTGTCCGTCACAGCCCGGCCACCCTACACACAGCACCACACAGGTTTGTCCGTCACAGCCCCGCCACCCTGACACAGCCCCACACAGGTTTGTCTCGTCACAGCCCGGCCCCTCCCACACAGCCCCACACAGGTTTGTCCCGTCACAGCCCGGCCACCCTACACACAGCCCCACACAGTTTGTCCCGTCACGCCCGGCCACCCTACACACAGCCCCACACAGGTTTGTCCCGTCACAGCCCCGGCCACCCTACACACACACCCACACAGGTTTGTCCCGTCAAGCCCGGCCACCCGCACACAAGGTTTGTCCGTCACAGCCCGGCCACCCTGCACACAGCCCCACACAGGTTTGTCCCGTCACACCCGGCCACCCTACACACACCCACACAGGTTTGTCCCGTCACAGCCCGGCCACCCCTACACACAGCCCCACACAGGTTTGTCCCGTCACAAGCCCGGCCACCCTCACACAGCCCCACACAGGTTTGTCCCGTCACAGCCCGGCCACCCGGCACACAGGTTTGTCCCGTCACAGCCCGGCCACCCTGCACACAGCCCCACACAGGTTTGTCCCGTCACAACCCGGCCCACCTCACACAGCCCCACAGGTTTGTCCCGTCACAGCCCGGCCACCCTGCACACAGCCCACACAGGTTTGTCCCGTCAAAGCCCGGTCACCCTACACACAGCCCCACACAAGTTTGTCCCGTCACAGCCCGGCCCACCACACACAGCCCCACACAGGTTTGTCCCGTCACAGCCCGGCCACCCTCACAAGCCAACAGGTGCCGTCCACCCGGCACGCACACAGGTTTGTCCCGTCACAGCCCGGCCACCCTGCACACAGCCCCACCACAGGTTTGTCCCGTCACAAGCCCGGCCACCCTCACACAGCCCCACACAGGTTTGTCCCGTCACAGCCCGGCCACCCCTACACACAGCCCCACACAGTTTGTCCCGTCACAGCCCGGCCACCCTACACACGCCCCACACAGGTTTGTCCCGTCACAGCCCGGCCCCCCCTACACACAGCCCCACACAGGTTTGTCCCGTCACAGCCCCGGCCACCCTACACACAGCCCCACACAGGTTTGTCCCGTCACAGCCCAGCCACCCTACACACAGCCCCACACAGGTTTGTCCCGTCACAGCCCCGGCCCCCTACACACAGCCCCACACAGTTTGTCCCGTCACAGCCCCGGCCACCCTCACACAGCCCCCACACAGGTTTGTCCCGTCACAGCCCCGGCCACCCTACACACAGCCCACACAGGTTTGTCCGTCACACCCTGCCACCTACACACAGCCCCACACAGGTTGTCCCGTCACAGCCCGGCACCCTGACACACAGCCCCACACAGGTTTGTCCCGTCACAGCCCGGCCACCCTCACACAGCCCCACACAGGTTTGTCCGTCACAGCCCGGCCACCCTACACACAGCCCCACACAGGTTTGTCCGTCACAGCCCGGCCCCCTACACACAGCCCCACACAGGTTTGTCCCGTCACAGCCCGGCCACCTGCACACAGCCCCACACAGGTTTGTCCGTCACAGCCCGGCCACCCTCACACAGCCCACACAGTTTGTCCCGTCACAGGCCCCGGCCCCCTACACACAGCCCACACAGGTTTGTCCCGTCACAGCCCCGGCCACCCTACACACAGCCCCACACAGGTTTGTCCCGTCACAGCCCGGCCACCGCACAGCCCACACAGGTTTGTCCGTCACAGCCCGGCCACCCTACACACAGCCCACACAGGTTTGTCCCGTCACAACCCGGCCCCCTCACACAGCCCCACACAGGTTTGTCCCGTCACAGCCCGGCCACCCAGCACACCCCCAGGTTTGTCCCGTCACAGCCCGGCCACCCTGCACACAGCCCCACACAGGTTTGTCCCGTCACAGCCCGGCACCCTACACACAGCCCACACAGGTTTGTCCCGTCACAGCCCGGCCACCCTGCACACAGCCCCACACAGGTTTGTCCCGTCACCGGCCCCCTACACAGCCGCACACAGGTTTGTCCCGTCACAGCCGGCACCCTGCCAAGGCCCACACATTGCCACTCACAGCCCCACCGCACACAGGTTTGTCCCGTCACAGCCCGGCCACCCTCACACAGCCCCACACAGGTTTGTCCCGTCACAGCCCGGCCACCCTACACACAGCCCACACGGTTTGTCCGTCACAGCCCGGCCACCCTACACACAGCCCACACAGGTTTGTCCCGTCACAGCCCGGCCACCCTACACACAGCCCCACACAGTTTGTCCCGTCACAGCCCGGCCACCCTACACACAGCCCCACACAGTTTGTCCGTCACAGCCCGGCCACCCTACACACAGCCCACACAGTTTGTCCCGTCACAGCCCCGGCCACCCTACACACAGCCCACACAGGTTTGTCCCGTCAAAAGCCCCGGCCACCCTACACACAGCCCCACACAGTTTGTCCCGTCACAGCCCGGCCACCCTACACACAGCCCCACACAGGTTTGTCCCGTCACAGCCCCGGCCACCCTACACACACACCCACACAGGTTTGTCCCGTCACAGCCCCGGCCACCCTACACACAGCCCACACAGGTTTGTCCGTCACAGCCCCGGCCATCCTACACACAGCCCCACACAGGTTTGTCCTGTCACAGCTCCGGCCACCCTACACACAACCCCACACAGGTTTGTCCCGTCACAGCCCCGGCCACCCTACACACAGCCCCACCCACCGGTCTCACACACAGCCCACACAGTTTTCCGTCACAGCCGCCCTACACACAGCCACACAGTTTGTCCGTCAACCGCCCAAGCCACAGGGAAACAGCCACAAGTGTCACCCAGACAGATCGCCAGCGTAAGCCAAGTTGTTAGGCCCACCACCTAAGGCCCGCACGAGCTTTCCGAACCACCAAGGAGGCTAGAAGTGTCTACACCGGCATCCACAGAACGTTTAGACAGTGTCCTACAGCGCAAAGCCACCGTTGTCCGTCAACGCCTACGCCCAGGTTTGCGTCACACCGCACCCGCCGTTGTCCTCACCCCACCTACACAGCCAAGTTCGACGACCGACAAGTTTGTCCGTCACAGCCGGCCCTACACACCACCAGTTGTAAGCCCGCCTAACACGCCCACAGTTGTCGTCACACGCGTACACGACGTTCGTACAACACAAGGTTTGTCCGTCACAGCCCGGCTACCCTGCACACAGCCCCACACAGGTTTGTCCGTCACAGCCCGGCCACCCTACACACAGCCCACACACAGTTTGTCCCGTCACAGCCCGGCCCCCTACACACAGACCCACACAGGTTTGTCCCGTACAGCCCCGGCCACCCTACACACAGCCCCACACAGGTTTGTCCCGTCACAGCCCGGCACCCTACACACAGCCCCACACAGGTTGTCCGTCACAGCCCCGGCCCCCCTACACACAGCGCCACACAGGTTTGTCCGTCACAGACCCGGCCCCCCTACACACAGCACCACACAGGTTTGTCCAGTCACAGCCCCGGCCACCTACACACAGCCCCACACAGGTTTGTCCTGTCACAGCCCGGCCACCTACACACACACCCACACAGGTTTGTTCCGTCACAGCCCCGGCCACCCTACACACAGCCCCACACAGGTTGTCCCGTCACAGCCCGGCACCCTACACACAGCCCCACACAGGTTTGTCCCGTCACAGCCCCGGTCACCCTACACACAGCACCACACAGGTTTGTCCCGTCACAGCCCGGCCATTTTCCACACTACACAGCCCCACACAGTTTGTCTCCCGTCACAAGCCGCACGGCCCCTACACACAGCCCACACAGTTGTGTACCCCGGCCTACACACCAAAGCACCCGGCCACCTCACACCGGCCATCACACAGCCCACACAGGTTTGTCCGTCACACACCCCCACCTCTCTCACACGCCCCACACAGAGGTTTGTCCCGTCACAGCCCCGGTCACCCTACACACAGCCCCACACAGGTTTGTCCGTCACACCCCTGTCCCCACACACAGCCCACACAGGTTTGTCCTGTCACAGCCCCGGTCACCCTACACAGCCATGCCCCAACTCCAGAGGTTTGTCCCGTCTCACACACCCACCGGGTCACCCTACACACAGCCCACACAGGTTTGTCCCGTCACAGCCCTGGTCACCCTACACACAGCCCCACACAGGTTTGTCCCGTCACAGCCCCGGTCACCCTACACACAGCCCACACAGGTTTGTCCCGTCACAGCCCCGGTCACTCTACACACAGCCCCACACAGATTTGTCCTGTCACAGCCCGGCCGCCCTACACACAGCCCCACACAGGTTTGTCCCGTCACAACCTGGCCCCAAAGTCCACAGAGAGAAATTAATATCATGTCATCACATGGTAACCCACCTGAGGAGATACTGCCATTCTGTTAAGTCACATAGTTGATATTTAGCGGTGCCTCTTCTGATCCACCATACGCAGGACACCGCCTGTCACAGGAGGCTTTAATCACGAACTCACCAAGGGCATGGACGTGCTGAGAAAATGGAAACTGAATCACTACGGAACCACGGCATAAGCGGCCACAGAATAAGATTTTGAGATGATGAAGGTGATGCTATGGTGTTCCATATTCTTTGAGGCCACGTGACAAAGGTGTGCTCTACGCTGCTTTTGCTTACATCTCGGTGTCAAGGATGCCGGAGAATTCCACATATACTGGGTGCTGGTCAGGAAATTTGCGCTGCGTTTGGAGACACATCCGTTGCCTGGATCAAACTCGCCCGTTTTGTTCCAGTCTTCCCACTTCAATCCACCGTACACAGAACTCCAGGAGCTTATCGGGACTGAGAAATCCGACAAAGGAATGCTTCTGATAAAATCCGAATCCACGACCTGCCAGCCGCTCGCTTGGGACACTAACCACTTCACCACGGTGGTTTGTGTTATACACCCATTTTGTTCCAGAAGACGTACGCCTATCCCCTGCCACGCTCACGTTTGATCCTTCTGGTTGACGATCGAGAGACAGACAGTGACAGAGAAGTACACGTTTACGTTTACTGATAGAACCTTCTATTGACAACAGCTCAACGGAACACGGGGAGTTATGATAGGGCTTTCGTAACATATAAACGCACGCAAGCAAACACACACACACACACACACACACACACACACACACACACACACACACACACACACACACACAGAGTAAAAAACAGAGGAAAGAAGAAATACATGATTATCCAAAATACTACAGTCCGGCTAAATGATAGCCGAAACGCTGACATCTTGAAAGCTGAAAAGGGTTGGACCATGCTGAATAGGCCAGCCCTTCTCCTTAATATCATCGCTATCAGAGTTGAGTTCACAATAACAGCTCAGCAACATATTCAAAGACATATATCAGTGCCACATAAACATGTAAAAAAAAAAAAAAGCCCTTGAATGCAGAAAAAAGCCAGCTAAGGTCCACACGCCACTGTGTGGGCAGTCACACTGACTGATGCCCGGAACAACAACAGAAAACTTTCGTTTTATACGTTGTAACAAACAACGGTCGAAACTTCTGTAGGAGAAAGACGGATAAATGAATCATTCGGACAGTAAAACAGTGGACCACAGTAAGGGAAGAAAAAAGGCAAAAAGAAAGACAGAACAGTGGAAAGTTCCAGCATCAAGTTTTCAGGAAGTGATGGATTGAGCTGAAGGCCTTCTCAGCATCCCTGCAGAGCCAAGACATTCACGCAGGCAGACCGGCTGGAACAAAGAGTGAAAGAGAGCGTAAGAAACAAAGAGACACAGAAATAGAAAGATGCAGAAGATCGGAGAGGAGAAGAAGAAAAACGAGACTTTTAATGAAACGAGTCATATGGAGGTTTTCTTTCATTTTGTGTGTGTGTCTTGTTCTGTTTCTTTCTTTTTGTTTTTCCACTGTAAAGTGGAAAGATTTTAAACAAAATTTCGGATATGTTTTTAGAAAATGTATTTTAAAGAGTTGTATGAATGAATGATTTGTGAGTTGACTTCAACGCGGTGACAGCCCTGATATGGCCGTTTGCGGTCGGCTGGGCTATAAGCAACATTACCTTCCTTACCTGTTGTAAATATTTTGAATTCAAATGCAAAGCTGCATACACACACCGAGTAGTAAAACGGTAATAGCAAAACATGTTGTACTATATGCACACATCCTGTTCACGATTGTAACATACTCATACATTAAGTATGAACTTTTTAACATATTGATGCTAATAAATGTACATAGAAAGCCATAGTAAGGTAGATAGCTTGAAGGTTAAGTTAGTTTCCGTAAATATCACAACCTTCCGTCCCCCCCATACATCACTCTCTCCTCTCACTCTCTCTACTCACCACTACCTACTCCTCTCTCTCTCTCTCTCTCTCTCTCCTTCTCTCACGCACGCACGCACGCAAGCACACGCACACACACACACACACACACACACACACACACACACACACACACACAACACACACACACGCACTTACAGAGAGAGAGAGAGAGAGAGAGTCATACCATGGTTTTATGGATCACATGCTGCTTCGAAACATTCAAAGGCCTAAACGGAAACATTCAAAGGCCTAAACGGAAACATTCAAAGGCCTAAATGGAAACATTCAAAGGCCTAAACGGAAACATTCAAAGGCCTAAACGGAAACATTCAAAGGCCTAAACGGAAACATTCAAAGGCCTAAACGGAAACATTCAAAGGCCTAAACGGAAACATTCAAAGGCCTAAATGGAAACATTCAAAGGCCTAAATCGGAAACATTCAAAGGCCTAAACGGAAACATTCAAAGGCCTAAACGGAAACATTCAAAGGCCTAAATCGGAAACATTCAAAGGCCTAAACTGCAACACATTCACAGGCCCCGCATCCACCCAATCGAAACCATTCAGCTAAACCGACACACAAAGCCTCAAAGCAACGACCAAGTCACTCCCCTACCCATCCACCCACCCGTCCACCACACCCCTTCCTCCACGCCCGTTCATCTTTAGATACCACAACCCACCATCACCTCCCGGTGCTACTCCGTGAAGTTTAAACATCACAACCACAGATCATAATTATATATATAACACAATATATATATATATAAGAGGAAAGAGGAGAGAGAGAGAGAGACACACACACACACACACAAAACACACACAACACACACACACACACACACACACACACACACAAACACACACATAATCCCAAAGGCAAAAAAAAAAAAGACATTAAAGCGAAACCGGCTTAGCGGACAGCTATGTCACATGAAGACGTTTCCTTCCGAAACACATTGTCGCGAAATGACCAGAACAGTCACAGCAACGTGTATTTCGACGCTGCGTCCATTGTGGCATGTCGGGCAATAAAATGCTCACGGCAACATAGCACTACCATCTCGAGTTCTTGCTCTGCGCCGCCGGCTGTCCATATCTCCAGGGGAAACCTTTCACTAGCACGA
Organism: Conus canariensis; assembly: GCA_033310375.1. Classification (NCBI taxonomy): domain Eukaryota; kingdom Metazoa; phylum Mollusca; class Gastropoda; order Neogastropoda; family Conidae; genus Conus; species Conus canariensis. The sequence goes on from CM065724.1 coordinate 56,631,368, forward strand.
CTCGACGTGTGCCTGCATCACATTTTCGCCACTCTTGATAATACGAATGAGCAACCGCGTCAAAAGCTTTATATGTAATGCCCCTATTTTTGTCCCAAACATTAAATGTGTTCAGTTTCGTTTCCAGTTCGAAAGGTACTGATAAGGGCGGAACACTTTGCAATCGTACGCGCTTTTTTTTCAGGATAAGATGTAGGTTGTTGGCTTGTGTTTCTTTTCAATCGCATGTGCTCTTTTCAGGATGAGAAGTAGGTTACTTGCTTGTTTTTCTTTCCTGTGAAATTGCGTTTCCCGTTTCCTGTTGTGAATGCTGAAAGTCATGGCGCCGTGAAGTCATGCCGAAGTGTCACGAAGGGAGAAAGACGAACACGTCCGCAACACGTCAACGTTTGAAAAACATTGTCATTTTAAGACTGCACTATGTACAATAATGGCATATAAATCTCACCCCGTGACAGCCTCAAAATGGTCCTCTACTTTGATGAGACAGTAGCTTTGTTCTACTCTCCACCTATTTGAAACAGTCTTTAAACACTTGTATTAGCGTACTCCATGGTGCTTTTACTTTTATGGGATTTAGTAACAAATATACAGTTTCTACCACCCTGCCGTCACGAGACAACGGCTATATAAAGCTGGCCAACAGAAGATATTGTTACGGTGTGTGTGTGTGTGTGTGTGTGTGTGTGTGTGTGTGTGTGTGTGTGTGTTGTTGTTGTTGTTGTTCAAATGAATCTGCTGAAAAAGTTGCGCAAGTGTAGAGCTGCGTGAACAAAAAAATCAATCAAAAGTCGCCCAAATGTGCTGCGCGCGCAAGAAATATTGCCAATGCAGCCCGATTGTCTGTCTACTTTATGGACTCTGTATGTTTTGGTGGTCTACTCAGTGTCTCACAAAGGCCTTGAAAGAAAACCAATCAGAAACTAGTAGGAGCCTCATGCATGAAAGCCCCCAAATTCTGGTACAAACAGGCAGACTTCACTTACCTGGGTTGAGCTCGGTGCGTGTGTGACGATTTGTTTTCCAAATGACAAGTTGCGTAAAGATTTTGGAATTCCAGGACAACGCACAGAGCTTAAGAAGCTCCCAGAAGTTGTCTCTTCAGTGTTTTGAGCATTCTAATCTGATGTAGTCGTGCCGGTTCTCGATAAATTATCCACCATCGTTTAACCCACTTAGGTCTAGGAGGGGGAGGTATATTCTTGGTTGTCGTGACAACTTCCATCAAGGCTGAACGGATCGTGCATTGACCCTTTCGTCCGGATCGGCAATACGGGTCCGTATAATTAATTTGCTAATGACTTCGTCCTTAGATTGCATCAGGTCTTTCCACCAGCTTTTTTTAATCATTCTGTAGCTCTTGCTTAATCATGCTGAACAGAAAACAGATCCGTCTTACGGATGGGGATCTGCACTGAAGTTTGATGGATCTTCCTGGGGCCTGGTTCCATCTTTCCTCTGACTTCCGTTCAGACCGAATTGCCAACAGACAGGCAAACCAGCAGACGTGGGTGAAAACATAGCTGCTGCCTTTATGAACATAAATATACCTTGCCCCCTCCCTCCTTCCTCCCTACAGCAGGGACGCCGGTGGCTCTTTCAATACCTTTCCCCGCTCTCTCAGAGTTCTGTGCTGGTAACGTCCTCTGTTCAATCACTCTGTTTAATTCTCCCCCCCCCCCCCCCCTCCCATCGTCGTCATTTCTTCTTTTTCTTCTTCTTCATCTTCTTGCTGTTGTCAACATTGTTATTGTTATCACACTGCTGTTGTTGTACTTCTACTATTAATGTTGTTGTTGTCATCGTCATCATCATCATCATCATCATCATTTCCTAACAATCATCTACTATTTTTCTGCCTTCGTGGCTCATTCTCCTTTCTTTATTCTTAAACCTGTTATATAGCTGTTGTTGTTTTTTTGGTTATATTGTATCAATGTCAACTCTTTTCGTAGTAATTAGGCCATTGGATAGTAAGTCTGCACATATTGTCCAGAGTGGTCACTAGCTGTCCATCCTAACGTACCTGCTTGTTCATATGCCCTCTTGGTGTGTTACTGGAACATTTATATATCTCTTTTCTTTCCCGTTTTTTTTAATGTGGGAATGCCAAGTTAAGTGCAAATGCTGGCACCGTCAGCACGCCCTGGTCTTTGTTCGCCCTAACGATGTCTGCCGTAACGAGTTGGCTACCCTGTAGCTTTTTGATATGTCTATTTTGTTGGATTGTGGATATTGTTTTCCTTGTTTATTTCTTTTGGGTATTGTTTTCCTGTTGTTTTTTTTTTCTTTTTTTTCAGTATAGGAGGGTTTTTACCCAACGTGGTCACAGTCCTGAAAAGGCACTGTTTGGACAGTTTAGGTATTGAAATAAGAATCTGAAAGTTTCAACCTCCTAGGCAAATGAAGTGGTCATTTTACAATGTTAAGCGTTTGAGGCGTGCCTGACTTGTCTGCTGACTGATTTTCATGTGAGGCTGCCATGTGTCTATCAACAACACCATTCCTTGGCCAGTGATGACATTCACACACACACACACACACACACACACACACACACACACACACACACACACACACACACACACACACACACACACACACACACAGAGAGAGAGAGAAGTGGGAGGGAGGGAGTGGACTGGTTTATGTCTTTCACAGGGAAGGTTGACTGGCTAATGACAAGGACTGGGAAGATGGACCGGTTGATGATTGGCACTGAGGAAGCGGACTGCTTGATGTTTAGCGATGCGAAGAGAACTGGTTTGTTTGGCCCTGAGAAAGTAGACAGGATGATCTCTCGCAGTGGGAAAGTGATGTGGTGATGTTGGTACTGATAAAGTAAACTTGCTGATGTCTGGTACCAGGAAAAATGGACTTGTGATATCTGGCACCGGAAAATGGACTGGTGATGTCTGGCACCAGGAAAAATGGACTTGCTGATATCTGACACCCGGAAAATGGACTGGTTGATGTCTGGCATCGGGAAAAATGGACTGGTTGATGTCTGGCACCGGGAAAATGGACTGGTTGATGTCTGGCACCGGGAAAATGGACTGGTTGATGTCAGGTACCGGGAAAATGGACTGGTTGATGTCAGGCCCCAGGGAAATGGACTGGTTGATGTCTGGCATCGGGAAAATGGACTGGTTGATGTCTGGCATCGGGAAAATGGACTGGTTGATGTCTGGCACCGGGAAAATGGACTGGTTGATGTCTGGCACCGGGAAAATGGACTGGTTGATGTCTGGCATCGGGAAAATGGACTGGTTGATGTCAGGTACCGGGAAAATGGACTGGGTTACGTCTGGCACAGGGAAAGTGGACTGGTTGATGTCTGGCACAGAGCAAATGGACTGGTTGATGTCTGGCACAGGGAAAATGGACTGGTTGATGTCAGGTACTGGGAAATGGACTGGTTGATGTCTGGCATCGGGGACAATGGACTGGTTGATGATGTCTGGCACAAGGAAAATGGACTGGGTACGTCTGGTATAGGGGAAATGGACTGGTTGATGTCTGGCACAAGGGAAATGGACTGGTTGATGTCAGGTACTGGGAAAATGGACTGGTTGATGTCAGGTACTGGGAAAATGGACTGGTTGATGTCAGGTACTGGGAAAATGGACTGGTTGATGTCTGGCATCGGGGACAATGGACTGGCTGATGTCTGGCATCGGGGACAATGGACTGGCTGATGTCTGGCATCGGGGAGAATGGATTGACTGGTGTCGGGCACTATGGAAGTGGACTGGTTAATGTCTTCCTCAGGCAGAGTGAACAGGATATCTCTCGCTGTGAAACAGTGCACTCGATGGTGTCTTGCGATAGAGAAGTGGACTGGTTGATGTCTGGCAGTCCGCAAATGGACTGGTTAACATCTGCCATCGGGCAGTGGGTACTGGTTGATGTCTGGTACTTTTAAAGTGGACATCAGCCTGGCACCAGAAAAATGAATTTGTTCGATGTCTGCAGTAGAAAAGTAGACTGGTTGATATGTTACACTGGGGAAAGTAGACTTGTTGACGTGTGGAACTGAGAAGGTGAACTAGTTTATGTTTAGTAATGGGAAAGAGGATTGGTTGATGTCTGGCTGTGGGACGTGGTTGAATGTAGTTGATGTCTGGCGGTCGGAATATCGACTGGTCGATGTCTGGTACTGAAAAAGCGGAGTAGTTGATTTCCAGCATTACAAAGATGAACTGATGGATGTCTGGTTCAAGAAGCTGGATTCATTGCCTTCTGGTCGGAAGGCCTGGTCACTGATATGACTGAAGAGCCGTCACAACCTCCATGCAACTGATAACATGAATTGTACAATCCCCAACCCAATCTCTCTGTCTCTGTCTCGTCTGTCTGTCTGTCTGTCTGTCTGTCTGTCTGTCTGTCTGTCTGTCTGTCTGTCTGTCTGTCTGTCTCTCTCTCTCTCTCTCTCTCTCTCTCTCTCTCTCTCTCTCTCTCTCTCTCTCTCTCTCTTCCCACCCCCGGAATTTCTCAGTCTTCTATATGCATTTTATGATTTCCTAGTCCATATAAAACAAAACTGTAGCGTGCGCGTGAATATGTATGTATATGTGTTGTTCATTTCACTACACTGACCATTGTAATCATCGTAAGCCCCACTCATTCTTCTCTCCCCTTTTCTTCCTGTTCCTCTCTTTCTCACTTTACTGATAGCTCCCTGAAATCGTCGTAACGCATCTCTCTCTCTCTCTCTCTCTCTCTCTCTCTTCCTCTCTCTCTCTCTCTCTCTCTCTCTCTCTCGTTATTTCTGATTTCTTCCCATTCCTGACAGACTCCGCCGTCCACAGTTAAGCCGACTGTGACATTACCGCCTTGCGTATTTCTGTGGCGAGATGAGCTATACTTTACGCTGTGTCTATTTCGGGCTGGCACTGTCAGACCTTGTTTTCTTTCCGGTAATCTGGTCTTTCTCTGTCTGGATCCTTCTGTCTGCGGCGGTGTCTTATAAATATTGGACTTCATTGTGAGTATGGCACGGTACCAGACAAGTATAGTACTGTACAAGACAGGTTGCGTGTGTGTGTGTGTGTGTGTGTGTGTGTGTGTGTGTGTGTGTGTGTGTGTGTGTGTGTGTGTGTGTGTGCATACTGTTTCTGCGTGTGTGTGTTTTATATGTGTGTACACACTGTTTAAGCGCGCGCGCGCGCGCGCGCGCGCGTGTGTGTGTGTGTGTATGTGTGTGAGACAGAGAGAGAGAGAGAGAGAGAGAGAGGGAGGGGCGGAGTGAAGGGGATGGAGAGGGATAGAGACAGAATGACACTGACATTTTTTTTTATAACGGTAAAAATAGTATCTTTGATTAGCCTTCTTTTCACTTGCTGTTACTTTTCTACTACACTAACAGCAATGACTAAAAACACCCGTATAGAATGAAACACCCGTATAGAATGAAACACCCGTATAGAATGAAACACCCGTATAGAATGAGTGCATTTAAAGAAACAAGATTGCATTTGTTTAAATATGGTACATACTTAATGATGATAATGAACACTTGTTGAGCTCTTTTTTGTCCTGAATGCACATCGATGAAAAGCATTATGTAAATTAAACTTCAAAGAAGCAAAAAATACATAAATGAAGGAAGAAATCACACACACATACGCGCGCGCATGCACGCACATACATACGCGCGCGCACACACACACACACATACACACACACACACGCGCGCGCGCGCACGCGCGCACACGCACACACACACACACACTCACACACACACACACACACACACACACACACACACACACACACACACACACACACACACAAGCGCGCTGTATGCACAAAATGTGCCCAGGACCGTCCAGGAGAGATGGGGGCGTGGTGGCAGGAGGAAGAACGGAGGATAGAGGGGGGCATGGGGAAGGGAGGCAGAGTGTATGCGGATGTGGGGGATGAGTACTGTTTAAAAAGACGTATCATTGGAGATTTGGAGGAGCCCGCTGAGGGAGAGTGCGTGATGGTTAGTGGGAGGGCATTACGCACGGTTGCACCCTCGTAGGAGAGACAACACTGACCAACAGATTTTGTCATTTTTATCTGACCCCCACCCCCCGCTAAAAAAAAAAAAAAAGTCCCAAAGATAAAAATGGAAGGATGCAATCAAGTGGTAAACATGATACAACTAAAAAGATAAACAACAACAACACCAACTTGTGAGCCGTTCGCATGTTAGGGATGTAAAAGAGACCATTTTGCCTTTTTACTAGTGTTAGTGGCATGTGTCACATATGTCATGGTCTTGGCAATGGAACAAATCCCAAACGGAATGAGGGTGTCGAGAAGCGTGCGCCAGCACTGCGTTGTCTTTGGTTCAGTGAAATAATTCACTTAACTCTGTGCCAGTCAACACTCCTGTTGATTTAGTCTGTGGGTACCAACCATCATACCAACCATCATACCAACCATCATACAACCATATACCACCATCATACCAACCATGCAATAAGAGGGGAAGCGGTGGCGAAAGATGCGGAAGATCAAGGGTGACGCTGATGGAGAGAAAAGGGCATGCAAAAATAATCCTCACTTCAAAGCTTGGCCACCCTCCTGTTCCATCTTTCATTTGTTACGTATACCTGCACTTTTTTGGCACGGACGGGTTCCAAATATTCGTCGTAATTTTGTATTTATACATTCCGTGACGTACGTTTCATTTGACACTTCAGTTTGGCGTTTTCCCCCCATTTCTCCGAACACATGTTGCACATTTTTGACGTGTAGACATTCTTTGGTAACTTTTACTAAAAAACAAAACATGCAGTTATTTAATTTTCTGCTTTCATGTTGCGTCACTTGACTGATTCACCGTCAGTGATAAACTTTTGCTCAGGATATTCGGCAAGATATATTCTGTGTTCTATACTAATGGGAATGTTTATTGATGTTCGCTTCTCTGGTCGCTAAACGAAACTGAAACTGACGCTCACAACTTGATAATATTGTAAACTAGTATTTGTTGCATTATTTGCATGTAAGATGTTATTAAGTAATGTGTGAAGAAATGATTGTATATGATCACAAAAACTAAGACAATGTCAATTTTGTCGGGATGAAAATGTCATTGAACACGCAATCGAATATCAACGTTTCTTGGCATTCAATGATATTTTTATGTAGAAAATCGCTTCCAGATGTTGTTTCGCCAAGGATTTTATTAGTTAGGTTTTCTTTCTGTCTTAATCATTTGTACTTGTAATTGACGGGACAAAATCATGCACACATAGCACGCACGCACGCATGAACACACATACAAACATATGCACACACACGGACTCGAACGCGGGCGCGCGCGCGCGCGCGCGCGCACACACACACACACACACACACACACACACACACACACACACAGAGGTTTTTTTTTTTATCGCAGAGATCCATATGTACAAGAATAGGGAAAGTTTACTCGTCTTTTCAGAGCATTGATATCGGAATTCCACAGGGTTCTATTATAGCCCTCATGTTGTTTAACATTCTTATTTATGATCTTCCAAAGATATTATCAAAAAGTGTGAGTTTAGTACAATATGCCGATGACATTGCTATGTGGATAAATACAAATATCCGAAAGCATACTGGCAAGAGAATTACGAATCATATACAGAAGATATATCAGTTAGAGATAGATAAATTAAACAATTTTATGGAAAATAACGGGCTTATTCTCTCAGGTGAAAAAACACAATTAATGTTTTTCAATAATGGAGACAATCCAATGTATTTGCCAAGTTTCAAATTGAATGGTTCTGAATTGCAGTACTCACAAAACATAAAATTTCTGGGTGTGAATTTAACCTCTAAACTAACTGGCGTTTTTACATTGAAAGCTTGATAGCTAAAACAAGGAAACGTTTAAACTTATTGAAAGTTATTTGTATTCAACCGTGGGCTCAAGATACAAAAACCCTCCTGCACCTAGCTGTTTCTCTAATAAGATCAAAACTAGCGTACGGACAAGAAGTTTATTTTTCAGCTCCTCAAAGTCTACTGAAAAAATTGCAAAGTATGGACAGCAAAGCTATCAAATTAGCGCTTGGTGTCCCAGTGCACACAAACACATTGAAGGTGTACAAAGAAATTGATATGCTATCACTGTCAGATCAACGTAGATTAGCTGTGGCCAAATATATTGCAAGAAGTCTTTCAGTACCTAATTCAGTCGAAAACGAAGTGTTGATGGATTCAAATGTTGAATATCCCAAAAGAGCTCAACAGCTAGGTTATCTTTGTCCCGTTCGAAATTATACGAAAGATTCTTTTGAAAAATGCAATATTGATGTCACTTCACTCTCACCTGCTCCTGTTGTTCCCCCGGTGCCTCCATGGGAACATAGACAAGCTATCTTTGATGTAGATTACACTAATGTCCGGAAAAATGATAACAATAACATTTTAACTTCTAAAGTGAGAGAAAACTTAGAAAACAAATATTCAAATCATTAAAAAAAATTTACGGATGGTTCCGTTTGCCATTTAAGTGCAGGTTCAGGTTTTGTTATTCCGGCTTTAAAAGTTCAAAAAGCATACAGCCTTGGAAAAGGATTTTCTATTTTTACGGCAGAATTGTATGCTATTCTTATGGCATTACTCTTTATTTGTGATAGTAATCATTCTTTCTGTAACATTTTATTTTGTGTTGATTCTAAGGCAGTGTTTGATAGTTTGAAAGTTTGGGATGTTAAAACAAGGAAATATGTAATCTTTGAAATAAAGCATCTAATTAATTACATTATTTCCACAGGAATTAATATAATCTTCTGCTGGGTCCCTTCATACTATGGCATTTATTGGAATGAAATAGCAGATAAACTATCCAGACGCAGTGTAATGGGCAATGCTGCAAAAAGTAATTTGAAGTTAGATATATATGAAATACATTCGTTATTGGAAAGCTGTTTCCGAATTGAGAAGTCTCAAGATAAATGTGTAATGGAAACATATCCTAGACATATTTCTAGTTTAATATACAAGATATGTTTGAACTCTTGGAAGACCAAATATTCCCAAAATATAGCGTGTGCATGTTCTAAGCCATTATCTGGTGAACATATACTTTTCCATTGCCCCATTTTAAATGCTCTTTATTCAAAAGCAAACCCTGAAATTCGAAATCTAAACCGGCTCACGCTATTTCTTTCAGTTGAGAAATTGTTGAGGTTGCAACAATAATATCTCTGAATCTCAAATTATAGATGTGCCTTCGAGAGAGATTACGATGGTTCCCTCATGCAGCTAGCGAAGGGTTTCTCATATTTATAACATATTCCCCCCATTTTCTTCATCTTCAATTTTTGTTTTTCTTTTTTTTCTAAAAGTTGAAATCTTTGCCAAGTCATTACTATAATGACTGAAGAATTGTTAGCCTGCACTTGTTTTCCCCCACTACTTAATTGTTCAGCATTATATTGTTTGGTCAATCAGTGGGAGATTGCATCTCTTAGGAGATCCAAGTAAAGGTTGTTCTGTACAATTCTTAGCCACTTACAATGCTTGGGTTATTGAACAGCAGAGCTGACCACTCAGACTGTTCCACATCTTTTGATCTCCCTTGCATCCTTGAAAGGATCCTCAAGCATAGGCTCAAAGATTGTCCCCTACATCTTATACTGTTTGCATAATGCTTTTAGTTTTTCAGCAACTTTTTTCCTCTCCACACTTTCATTTTGTTCCATTTTACTACCCTTCGCTGGCTGCTTTCGGGGGGCGCTGTTGGATTCTTTTTTGAACCCTTGGTGGTGAGAACACCACAGAATTATGGACTGTGGTGTGTCTCTATTTGACACCAAGTGCACAGACACAATCAGCCGTGTCTCCCTGATGAGTCCGATCCAGCGGACGAAAGGCCTAGGAGCAGGCAATACAAATAGATGTGCCTTCGAGAGAGATTACGATGGTTCCCTCATGCAGCTAGTGAAGGGTTTCTCATATTTATAACATATTCCCCCCATTTTCTTGATCTTCAATTTTTTTTTTTTTTTTTTTTCTAAAAGTTGAAATCTTTGCCAAGTCATTACTATAATGACTGAAGAATTGTTAGCCTGCACTTGTTTTCCCCCACTACTTAATTGTTCAGCATTGAATCTCAAATTAGCATATTTTTATAATTATGATAGTGTAGTTTATATTCAAATGTGTACTGTTCTTGACATTATTTCTTACCTTTTCCTCCCCCTGTCCTCCTCCGTCCCTCATTTAAGCTGGCTACACGAGTCAGGAACTAACTATTGTCGCCAGAAGGCGGCTTGTAGCTGGCTGTTTTGTCCGACCCGGCCGTTTTGTCCAACCTCGGACAAAACGGCTAAAACCCGGCTGTTTTGTCTGACTTTCAATCTTTTGTCGGACAAAACGGCCTGGTTGGACAAAACAGCCGGTTCTAAATAAGCGGCCGTTTTGTCCGATATTTCACTGGCAAAGAAGTATAAATTCGTCGCGTTTTTTTTTTTTTTTTTCTTTTCTTTTCTTTCTTTTTTTTCTGTCTGTCTACCCCCAAGTAAAGAAATCACGTGGAAAAAACCCATTCGGCCGTCATGCCCCCAGGTGGTCAATTTGGCGTCTTAAGCTGACCATTGACCGTCAGGGGCCATGACTATCGAGTTATTCTCGTGATTTTTTACTTGGCTGTAGGAGAGAGAGAGAGAGACAGACAGACAGACAGACAGACAGAGAGAGACAGAGGGCACATAACGATACAAAATTTGAGGTGACTGTGTCAAGCCGTCGGGGTCTTGGGACAAACAATTGACGCACCCCCAAACTGGGCAAAGAACAATTAAAAAATATATTGGACAAAACGGCCGCTTACTTAGAGCAGGCCGTTTTGTCCAACCAGGCCGTTTTGTCCGACAAAAGATTGAAAGTCGGACAAACAGCCGGGTTTTAGCGTTTTGTCCGAGGTTGGACAAAACGGCCGGGTCGGACAAAACGGCCGGCTACACGGCTTCGTATGTGGCGTCCTGCAATAAGTTAGATCAGACCATGCAACTCTGAACACCATCAAAGTGACTCGGCAGCATCGAGTGTCTCCTCTTGTAGATTGCCTTATGACGACATTGACTTCTCCTCTGGAGTGCCGGTGCTGAGGCTGTGGCTGGAAGGGCCAGGATGTGACCGTGGAGGGGAAAGCGGGGAGGGGGAAGCCGGAATGGGCGGTGTGGGTGCATGCCACTGGAATGCCACAGAAAATGAGACAGCAAAAAAAAAGGAAGTGAACTTCTGAACAAAACAAAAAGCTGTCCCATGTAAAATACTGAAGTGTTCTACGGAGTACAACTTTACTTTTGTTAGAAGGTACCTTTGCTTTGTTCAGTGATCTGTTCCACTTCTAGGCACCAACGTTCCCAATCTACCGCCACACATGATTTTACTGATAAGAAACTGAGTGCCCATTGTAGTCAAGCAAGGTGCTTCCAAGGTCTGAGTGAATTAAAATCAACTGAAAACTAATAATAATTAGTATGTGTGCAGAATTGGAGCAAATTATCTACTGCTCAGTGTTGAGGAAGATTTCTCTCTTTTTTTCTGTCAATCAACAGGAAGTGACGAAATAAGGTCGCCACGAGGTAAACAACCAGTAGAGACACTGCACTGCTGCCGAGTCACTTCCGCGGTGTTCAGTGGCACCTCTTCTGATCCAGTATATACAGGACACCGCCTGCTAAGCCTTCCTTCCCCCTTCTGACGACAGTTATTGCATACTGACGACAGTTATTGCATACTCGCGGAGCCAGCATGAATGAGCGTCCTCCGGAGGGCCGGAGAGCCGCACCATGTCAGTCCTGCAGTCCCCATGAACGAAACCATGTCAGTCCTGCAGTCCCCATGAACGCCAAACATGTCAGTCCTGCAGTCCCCATGAACACACCATGTCAGTCCTGCAGTCCCCATGAACGCACCATGTCAGTCCTGCAGTCCCCATGAAGAGAGCCGCACCATGTCAGTCCTGCAGTCCCCATGAACGCACCACGTCAGTCCTGCAGTCCCCATGAACGCACCATGTCAGTCCTGCAGTCCCCATGAAGAGAGCCGCACCATGTCAGTCCTGCAGTCCCCATGAACGCACCATGTCAGTCCTGCAGTCCCCATGAAGCTGCTGATCATGACAACCTCGAAAAGACCTCACCAGAAGTGGAGAGGAAATCGACACATTGATCACCATGAAAACAGTGATGAAGACCACAGAATTGGAGACTTTTTACGCTGATCGACGAGAATGAGGATAACGTCGACGATGTGGAGTTCCACTCTGGTCAGAGACTACCTGACGGGCTTTAGCCTAAGCATACTTTCATACTCTGTCCTGGCGTCCACCAGGCCGGAGAGATACAGACGCATTCAGTGTTTGTCTGGAAATTTGAGCAACTCTCTCAGACACGCATCCATTAAGCGGGTGAGACTGGACATGTGGTTCCAGTCTTCACGTTTGAGCCCACAGCAAATTTAGCTGTATGGTAGGAGCCGGTAAGGGCCGAAAAATGCCACCAATGAATGACTTTGGTGGGAATCAAATTAGCAACCTCCCAGCCCTCAATCCTTGCGCTAACGACTACGTCACTGCCGCTGGTAAGATTCCTCTTTTTTGTCATTTGGGAGTTCAGTATAGTAATCTCTCTCTCTCTCTCTCTCTCTCTCTCTCTCTCTCTCTCTCTCTCTCTCTCTCTCTCTCTCTCTCTGTGTCTCTGTCTCCTGTCAAACCGCAGTAATGCATATTGGCCAAAGAAAAGGAAATATGTAAAGAGTACACGAAATGTAAAGAATCTCTGCGTTTTAATAAACCACCCTTGATCTGCCCTTATGTGGGCTGTTCAATGGCTTATGAATTTTTCTGCTGTTTTTGGTTTTTTTTTTTTTTTGTTCAAATGATATGGTCGGAGAAGAGGAGGAGAGATGGCGGTGGACCTGGATGTTATTGGAAGACAAATCTCCATTTTCCAATGTTTCTTCGACAATGTTTTATCAACTTTGATTTATATCGTCAAGTAACTACACAATTTGCTATCTGTCCCTCAAACAAATCCGTGACAATACGTGACTTCAGACTGTCTGAAAGCGTGTTGTGTTCCTAGCTGTCCTTAGCCCCGTCTCATTTTCGTCTTGAATAACTTACTCATCACGGCTGCCACGTCTGAAGCAGCGACCACTGAAGCTGATGATGCTACAGTTTATCTCCAGTAAACCCAAAATATTATGTGATCTTCCGTGACTCAAGAGACCCCATTGAATGTCATCAGCACGTTAGCTTAGTCCTTCAAGATGTTAGACTCAGGTCGTATTCACACGGCTGTCTTTGGATGGAACCATTCTCACAGAGGACCTATTACTTATGGGCGTTCCACACTGACAATGCTTCCTTCACCCATGCAAAAGGAAGCGGGATTAAGCGAAGGAGGGCACTAGCCAATCGTTGGCTATTGATCGTCTGGCCATCGACGCATGCGTGGCGTGTAGACAAGTACGTCCGCTGCAAAGACAAGATTTGTGTGGGGAGGAAAGAAGAACGGGCACTGGACTTTTCAGCAGTTAACGGATAAATGCTGGGGTGGAATGGGTAAGAGATTTCTCAGTAAGGGTCTTGTAACATAAATGACTATTCACTCAAAAGTACGCTGTCAACAGCAACAATAACAACCGCGCGCGCATGCACGCACGCACGCACGCGCGCGCGCGCGCACACACACACACACACACACACACACACATCTTACAGAGAGAGAGAAGAGAGAGTGTGTGTAGTGTGTGTGGTGGTGTGTGTGTGTGTGTGTGTTGTGTGTGTGTTGAGATTGAGAGAGAGAGACAGAGAGAGCAGAATTGCATAATTTTTCCTCAGTAGAACAGACAACATTAACAGGACCCCGCTCCCCTCTCCCCCCTCCTCCGTAACACATCTCATTCTTGCTGACATTCCTTATTCTCTCTCTCTCTCTCTCTCTGGCTCACACACACGCAAGCGCTCGCGCGCGCACGCACACACACACGCGCGCGCGTGCACAACACACACACACACACACACACACACACACACACACACACACCACACACACACACTCGCTCACTTACTCACTCATCATCGAATATATGAGAAATGAGATAGAGAAGATGGAAAAAGGGGGGGGGGGGGGGAGGAATTGGTGGGTAGATGGGGAAATTGATAAGATACTGAGGGAGGAGGAGGAGGAAGAGAGGTATGGATTGATTCCCGGAAACGGAAGCAGTCAATTGGTCAGGTTGGTTATGTGCGTAGTTGAATTGATATCTCATACTCAATATGTGAATTTATTGTTAGGTTTGTTTGAAAAATAAGTCGACGTAATACATCAAAATATTGCCCGTGACTCCTTTAATTTCATGCCTAAACTGTGGCGGAGGCAATGAAAGATCCTAGTCATCGTCATTGTTATTCTCTCTCGTATTGGTGTTTATATTTCTGTCTGATATGATCTCTCTCTCTCTCTCTCTCTCTCTCTCTCTCTCTCTCTCTCTCTCTCTCTCTCTCTCTCATAACAAAGACATCATACTTCTGTGTAATTATCAGAGATTTAACGACTATGACACATGAAAATACAGTCATATTATGCTGAACAATTAAGCAGTGGATGCAGCTTTACTGAAAATACAGTCAATCAGTAAAGCTGCATCCAATCAATGAACGGTTAGCTTCTCTCAAAGCAGAATTCGTCAGAGTCTGTCGGTGCTGCTGTTCACCCCCAGCCAATCTATGACTGTGTCTGTGATGACTCCAGAGCTCTCGGGCTCTGTCATCGAAGCGTTAAATCATACCCTTCCAGACAGCAGCCTCAAGACCTGTGTACATGGGGAGCCTTTGGGTGGAACCATGCCCGGCGAAGAGTCATTACTTGAAGACGTTCTGGTAGAAAATACCTTCCACGTTTGCGTGACAGGAACCGGAAATGGGGAAACCAGGGCAGCAGCCAATCGTTGGACATCGATCGTCTGGTCACCAGCACGTGAATCGCGTGTAGACAACTGGTGTCATTAGCCATTCCTTCCGCTGCCCTGAATCGTTTAGGCACATGTAGCGAGAAATGCTAACGCTTGGGAAATTTGGAAACTGTGACCATATTTCATGAGAGAAGTCACAGAGAGAGACAGACAGAATCGATAGACAGACAGACACAGAGGTAGGCGTGAAGCATAATCAAAATTACAACACTGGCAGCCCGACAGATCCGTTAACACATGCAATAGAAAACAAT
Organism: Conus canariensis; assembly: GCA_033310375.1. Taxonomy (NCBI): domain Eukaryota; kingdom Metazoa; phylum Mollusca; class Gastropoda; order Neogastropoda; family Conidae; genus Conus; species Conus canariensis. The sequence goes on from CM065724.1 coordinate 56,646,604, forward strand.
AGCCCTGCAAGCGGACAGACTTGTGTGCACCTACCAAATTTGAGCTCACTTCTGTTGACACATCATCCAAAATGGCGCTTAGAAAAGGACAGATGAGTTAAAACCTATGCTTTAATAGCTCTAAACTACATTTAATTTCAAACAGCTCGTTAATTCATTCATACGTAACGCCACAAGCAGCCAGACATAACGGAAGTGTTAAAACATGCGCACCGAAAAAAAAAACAACACATGAGATTTAATGAAGCTGACCCAGTCTACGGACATTTTATTGCACAGTAGGGACTCACTGCACAATAGGGACTCGCACGTCAATAATGTGCACTATCTGGATCTCAATACCTACGTTTCATAAACAATCCCTACCTGCAAAAGATTGCAAGCAAAACATATATGTGGAGATTTTGTGTATCACTCTTGGTTAATGAGCAAATGTAAGAAGAAACGGCGACCATATTTCATTTGAATTCTTGTCGACTTTCATGTAAAAACGACACAAAGTTTGCATAACAAAATTTCGCATGAAATACAAACATATCCATATTTCATAAGTATCACTTTTCGAAGGAGGGGTGTCATGAAATTGCTCAATTTTACGTGAGCGACATATTTTCAAGATCAAAATTGTGAAATATGACCGCTGCACCCATATTTCACGTCTATCTGCGCCACGTACTAAAGCTTCACGTGAAATATAGTCGCAGTGGCCACGTTTCCGTCAGTAATTTATGCAATACCTTAAATGAACTCCCTTTAGCTTTTGAAGCTTTCAGCAGTAAATCAGTTGGGTTTATTTCGGAATGTGGCTGAGAAGCATTTAAAAATATATTAAAAGAATTGAACAGAACATTTCAGAGAATTTTTTTTAAAGAAAAGAAGTAGAATAGTCTAGTATTTAGTTGACATTCTGGTTCACTTCTCTGTCATGCATTATTCAAGAAGCTCACACTTCAGTCACCATAATTATGGTATACATTGAACTAAGAACAGGTCTTTTAAAGTCGTAAGATAAGATAAGATAATGTTGCTTATAGCCCAGCCGACCGCAAAGGGCCACATCAGGGCTGTCACCACGTTAAAATCAACTCACAATCATTCATTCACACAATTCTTTAAAATACATCGAAAAACCCATCCGAAAGTTTGTTAAAAAAATCTTTCCACTGTAAAAACTCAGATCCGATGAAAAATGTTAATCTCTTTCAAGAACTCAAAGATCGTAAAATGTACACAGTATGTCGCCGTAGCTTTGTTCTGGTTCGTGCAGACTCCTCTCATTCTCTGTCTATCTGCCTGTCTCTGTCTCACTCTCATAGAAATGGTATCATCCTCATTGTGTCATAACCAGTAATAACGAAAGTAGCGCAGAGCAATGCAGTCATGGTCATTCAGTGCAATCCGTCACAGATGACGGCACAACAGTCTGCCGTCACTTTACCCACGAGAGCTCCCACTTTATGGCCTCAAAGGGTTAATTAACCCACTCCCTTCAAGACACGACACTCGAGTCCTAGTTCCATGAACATCTCTGGAAAGAACCACTGTGGGAGAGCCATTACAATAAGGCAGTCCTGAGCGAAGGCACCTGCCTTAGCCATGTGACAGGAACCGGAAATAAGCGAACTGCCGCAGTAGTTACTCGCCGGTCATTCATCGTCTGGCTACACGCGCTTTGCGCATAGACAACTGTTTTCATCAGCCACAACATCCGCTGCCCTGAATGATTTATTCGCCAGCTGATCTCCCAACAAGGGAAAGTTTATTGAAGTTTTCACCAGGTCATGGGCTAATTGTCTTGGGATCATGGTTCAGACAGGTACTCGTAAAATTCAGTTACACAAAAAGCAGAATAGTATCAGAATAGAATTATTTTACGAGGTGTATGTTGAGTTATTTTCCTCATGAGGCGTTTTCATAATGACAGTACGTGTTGTATGCGTAAATGCAGCAATATAGAAAACTGATTATCTGTGTAAAGAACCATATACAGATGCTGCCGTCACACTTTTCGTTTCGACTGATATACCTAATCTCTCTCTCTCTCTCTCTCTCTCTCTCTCTCCTCCTCCTCCTCCTCCTCCTCTTCCTTCTTCCATAACTCTACTTATATAAATACTATATATATATATATATATATATATAATAAACTAATAAATTCCAAGGATAAGTACCGAGCACCATTCCAGCAACTTACAGAGCAGCTTGGTGTTGCAATGACTGCAAGAAATATTCAATTATAAAGAAAGCTTGCTCTTATGTCTTAGATTGAAGAAATAGGGGAGATAAGCATTCATATCTGCAGTGGTAGATCATTCTGCCTAACTAACAGTATGTGCTTGAGTGGGGAAAAATAAAATAAATGCTTCTCAAAATGAGCCTTCAGCAAGCTTATAGTCTCCGAGAAAGACACAATCTCCAATGGGGAGGAAAGCCACTAACATATAACTCCTGGTCAGATACCGATATTTCGAAACCTGATTGTTTCTCCTCAGTGACCGCGGAAAGTGGTAATTTGACTCCTCTGCCTTTTCGGTTTCAAGAAGAATGCTCTCCCAGAAAAGGCTGGTGTGCAATACCGTAGTATGTCTGTTGAGTTTTCAAAAAAAAAAACCAAAGAGAGAGAGAGAGAGAGAGAGAGAGAGAGAGAGAGAGAGAGAGAGAGAGAGAGAGAGAGAGAGAGATTGAAGTAAAAAGACAAACAAGCAATGTAAACAAATATAATCCAATATTTCGAGCGGCTGCTCTTTTTCAAGGACAACAGACTGTGTAATCACGTCAAAAGTGGAGTGACATCATTAGGTCGATGCTAAGAGAAAACTTGCGTCATGACAGTAATGTCATCACCAAGTGATGCAAAGTCTAACACACCATCCTGTTGTTATTATTTTGTCACTCCCCACCCTCACCAGTATACTTACAACTCTCCCTCCCCCTTTCTTTTTTGTACTCCCAGTTCTTATAGAACAGGGAGTACTTTGGAATGGGAACGAAGAAATGCTGTCTGTGTGTGTGTCCGTCCGTGGTCAAAATGTGTTCCACTCGCTCCAGACAAAACTACTGGGCTGATCTTTCTGAAAATTTGTAGGTATGTTCATTATGGGTCACGGATGATGCCCGATGTTTTATTTTACCGTTATATCCGTTACTAACGGCTATAACGGCCCATGACGGGTTTTCTTCTTTATGGAATATCTCACAAAGTACTTGGCCGATCTTTCTGAAAATTTGTAGGTATCTTCACTATGGGTCACGGATGATGCCCGATGTTTTGTTTTACCGTCATATCCGTTACTAACGGCTATAACGGCCCATAATTGTTTTTCTTCTTTAAGGAATATCTCAGAAAGTACGTGGCCGATCTGTCTGAAAATTTGTAGGTATGTTCATTATGGGTCACGATGATGCCCGATGTTTTTTTTTACCGTTATATCCGTTACTAACGGCTATAACGGCCCATAACAGTTTTTCTTCTTTATGGAATATCTCAGAAAGTACTTGGCCGATCTTTCTGAAGTTTAGGTATGTTCACTATGGGTCACGGATGATGCTCGATGGTTTATTTTGCCGTTATATCCGTTACTAACGTCTTTAACGGCCTATAACGGTTTTTCTTCTTTATGGAATATCCGATCTTTCTGAAAATTTGTAAGTATGTTCATTATGGGTCACAGATGATGGCTAATGTTTCCAGAATAGCCGTTACTAACGGCTATAACGCCCAAAACGGTTTTTCCACTTTATAGAATATCTCACGCGTGTTCAAGATAAACTGGGAGTACGTTTATATGCTTTGCATCTTGTTTTTTCTTTTTTTTTCTCCCTCTCTCTCTGTCCCTGTCCCTGTCTCTGTCTCTGTCTCTGTCTCTCTCTCTCTCTCTCTCTCTCTCTCTCTCTCTCTCTCTCTCTCAGGTTTTCATTTTGTTAGTTGTACCAGATTGAACAACTGAGTCACTATTAAATGCAAGGGAACTCAGTGCGTGTAACTAATGATTAGTCATGTGTGTTCAGGCCTTGTGGGTGCTTTGTTTGTAGCTTACGAATCCAGAATTTTCCCTGAGGTCTCCATGAATGTCACTGTCTATGTACTGTTTTTCAATTGGCATACAACGCATGTCTTGAAGTGAGTGGTTGTGCATGTTGAAATGATGTGTGACTAGGGTGCCTGTATTGTTCTGGATGTGTGACCTATGTAAGTAGAAGCGTTGTTTGAGCGAGTTGCGCGTTTCTCCTACGTATTGAGCTCCCTTGCATTTGGTGCAGTAGAGCAGGTACACGATGTTTCTTGTGCTGCAGGACATCTCATGGCGAATGGTGAATGTCTCGCCACTAACATCACTGGTGAACTGACGTGTCTCTACTACATGCTCCTTACAGATGACACAGCGTTTTCTGGTACATCTGTGGCTTCCGGGGTTGTCAGTGGAGGGTTCTTGTGGAGGAAGCATGGAAGGCATCAGGATGTTTCGTAGACTAGTTGAATTTCTTTCTCCTACTATGGGGAGCTCTGGCATGGCTTGTTTCATCCTGTTGCTTTCGTGTAAGGCTGGTTGCTGTTGTTGCAGCCACTGACGTAAAGGAGGGCTGGCAGGGTTGTGAGTGATGATGAACGGGACCCTCTTCTTGGGAGTTTGGAGCCAGTATTCAAGGGTCTCATCACGTGGGATGCTGCTGACTCTTTCAGTGGCTTTCTGGATGGTGTAGGTACTGTACCCCCTACGTTGAAAGTGCTTGGCGATCTCTTGGCAGCGAAGGGTGAAGGCTTCATCCGTCGAGCATAACCTGCGAGCGGGTAGCATCTGGCTGAATGGTATGCTGTTTCTGCATACCTTGGGATGACAAGATGAAGCATGTAGGTATGCATGGGCGTCTGTTGGTTTTGAGAAAAGATCTGTATGGGGGAAGCCTTCCTTGAGGATGATGTTGATGTCCAGGAAGGGGATGGAGACAGGTGATGACTGATAGGTGAACTTGACAGTGGGATGGAAAGTGTTGATGAATTCAGTGAACTGATCAAGTTCCTCCTGAGTTTTTGTCCATAATAGAAAAATGTCATCTATGAACCGTTTCCAGATGCAGCTGTCGACGATGATGGGGCTCCGAGTAAGCAGGCTGTCCTCTAACCATCCCATGAAGATGTTCGCCACGGTGGGGGCCATAGGGGTTCACATTGCTGTCCCGAATTCTTGTTTATAGATGATGTCCTCAAAGTGGAACACGTTGTTTTGTAAAATGTGTCTCACCACTTCAAGGACTCTCTCAAATGGGGGTGCCTTTGTCTGCAGATGGGACTGTAAAAAGTACCTGATGGCGGTCTCCATGTCTCCATGTGGGATGTTCGTATAGAGACCAACAACATCAATGGTAACGAGCAAGGTGCCACTGTTTAAAGGCCCATGAGCCCATGATATATATATATATATATATTATATGTGTGTGTGTGTGTGTGTGTGTGTGTGTTGTGTGTGTGTGTGTATGTGTGTGTTTGTTCATGCGTGCGCGCGCGAGTGTATGTGTGTGTGTGTGTGTCTGTGTGCGCGCGCGCGCGCGTGTGTGTGAAACAAATAAATATTTGTGGAAAAAATAGGCTGCAATTCCTCTGTCAATAAAAGAATGACTTTGCACAGATTAAAAGGAAAGAATGAGGGTGGAGGTGGAGTGCGACATGACGGGGATCAAGGTGACGTGGAATGGAACAAAGAAAAGGGAATCAGTTAGAATGTAAGTATCAAATCTTTCATTCGCAATATATGGCGACCACCAAAGCCCGTCCTGAAACCACCGATTTTTCTATCGCCTTTCCAGAGTCGACTGTCATCCGCTGAATTAGACTCATCAGTGGAATCCCGCTGATTGTTTCGCTGCTCCCTTGGGATCAGTTTGAGGTAAACCACCTATAATTCTTCTCAACGTGAAGCGCTTCAAGCATTCCATGTCAGCTTGTGAATGGTAGAACTGCAAAGGGAGAAGAAAGTATTGAGGAGAAAAAAATGCACCAAAAGAAAAGTCAGCAAGTTAAGATTTTTAAAAAAAGCAAACAACATATCAGGCCTACGCTTGAGGACCCATTTAAGAATACAAGAGAGGTCAAAAGGTGTCAATGATTGAAGGGGTCAGCTCTACTAAGTGATAACCTGATCACCGTCAGCCACGTCAGTGCTGACAGCATTCAAGAATTGTGCACAACAGTCTATACCTGCGTCTTGTAAGAGATGCAGTATCCAACTGATTGACCAAACAGTAACAAGCTGAACAAATAAGCAGTTGGGGGGAACTACAGGCTTACAATCCTTTTGTCATTGAAACAATACTGCAACCTCCCCTTAACATGTTTTGTTTATTTATTTATGTCTTTCTGATAACTGTTTTCTCTGATCTCTGTGTGCCGTGGAATGACTGTTGTAGAAAATCCCATGATGCGTCAGCCAAAATAAAATCAATTCAGCATTGAAAAATGATGCTCTTCTGCTTTTTCCTGGATTTGTGTAGTATTTCAGTGAGAGAGAGAGATTTCAGCGGAAACCAAGCATATAACTACATCTTCTCACAGTTTGAAGGAAAAATACTTCTGGTGATTTTTTTTTCTTGGCAGACCAGTGTTCTGTGCGTTCTCTTGATGCATGAAGACAATACTTCAACCTAGACAATTATGAAAGGTATGCCTTTCTTCTCCTTTGGTTGTATGCTGTTTTGCTTCCTTTGTTGTATTTATGTGTTTTATTTTCAGCCAATGGCTGCCTTTCATTTTGCAAGAACCTACCAGAATCTTGTTCAAAACAAAAACGAAATAAAGCAACAACAACATGAAACACAAGAACAACATGAAACACAAGAACAACATGAAACACAACAACAACATGAAACACAACAACAACATGAAACACAACAACAACATGAAACATTACCAGAACGAAATAAAGCAACAACAATATGAAACATTACCAGAACGAAATAAAGCAACAACAATATGAAACATTACCAGAACGAAATAAAGCAACAACAATATGAAACATTACCAGAACGAAATAAAGCAACAACAATATGAAACATTACCAGAACGAAATAAAGCAACAACAATATGAAACATTACCAGAACGAAATAAAGCAACAACAATATGAAACATTACCAGTACGCTACTAGCTTTAAACGTCGGTAGATGCTCCAGTAAAAGGAGATCCCTAAGGATTACGCCTTCTTTCCTAAATCAGAGTAGCAGCAGTAGCAAGATATTACTGGTCTACACGTGGTGCACGTGCTGGTGGTCAGACGATAGATGTCCATCGATTAGTTGCTGCACTTGTGCCCATATATCCGATTCCTTTTGTTCAGATAAGGGGGACACTTTTCCCAAAGAATACTCTTAGCTGATTACTCCGTCTCTGTGAATAGTTTGTCAGACGATCTTCCTGAAGGATGCTGGCTTGACAGTCTGAAGACAGAGCACACGATCGATTTAGTCATGAAATGTCACAAAAAGCGTGGGTTGGCGGGAGGTTGACTTTATCATCAAAGGACCAAATAAATACTGCTTCAAAGAAAAGGTCTGGTTCCTACTGACCTCTCCGATGTATTTCTTTTCGCCTCTTTCCGACTCATTCCCTTCTATCACTCTCTCTATATCTGTCTGTCTGTCTGTCTGTCTGTCTCTGTCTGTCTGTCTCTCTCTGTCTGTCTGTCTGTCTGTCTGTCTGTCTCTCTCTCTCTCTCTCTCTCTCTCTCTCTCTCTCTCTCTCTCTCAGTTCATAGAAGTGGTAGCTACCATCCTCATTGTATAAAAGCCAACAATAATGACAATTACACTAAAAACTACAGTAGCAATCGTTCAGAGTTGCATTCAGTGGATGCCTGTCTTGCTTTCTCCGGAGCAGCATCTATCACAGCTGACAGCACCCCTGTACACCTCCACCCCACCCATGAGAGCACCGATTCCATGACATCAAAGGGTTAATTAACTCACCACCCTGCAAGACACGAGGCTCAGGTTCTAGTTACAAGGACATCTGTGTAAGGAACCAATGTGGCGGAGAAGCCGTTATTTGAAGGCGTTCCCGAGGGAATACACCTCCCTTTCCACGTGACAGGAACAAGAAATGAGGAAACTAGGGCACCCGCCAATCGTTGGCCATTGATCGTCTCGCCGCTAGCACGTTCATCGCGTGTAGACAACTGCTTTCATCAGCCACTACTTCCGTTTCCCTGAATCGGCCAGGATCATACTGATCTCCCTTCTGTGGGGGAAGGGGGGGGGGGGTTATTGAAATTTTTACCGGCTGACGATCAGATGTTTGGGGAATGTGGCTCAGACAGGGTCGTGTGAAATACGGAGTACATGGAAAAAGAAAACGAAACAATGCCTCTGGAATACAAGGCCTAGCATTTCCCAAGTATTGAGTCATTTGTCTCATGTATCATAGCATTTTTTACAACAGTGACACATATTGTCCACATAACTCAGACAAAATAGAAATGCTGTTGTTGAAAAACTACAATTAGGATGCTGCAGTGACACTTTTGGTTTTAACTGGTGTACATATGTTAACAACAATGCAGGAAAGTACTGTCAGCGTAACTGATGTCGTATCCGATAATAGTGCTATTTGTTCCACTGAAGCAGCATGGACTATCAAAGTTGTCGCAGTCCACCTCCAGCCAACCTTCTGTGCTTTGTGTAGTCTTAATACTAAAGAGATCCCATTCTGTGCATCAGAACGTCACGCCAGCATCGTTCAGGTCACCAATCTGACAAACTATCCACACGAATGTATTGGGAAGGAATAGTCAAGTCAGCATCGTTCAGGTCACCAGTCTGACAAACTATTCACACGAATGTATTGGGAAGGAATGGTCAAGTCAGCATCGTTCAGGTTACCAGTCTGACAAACTATTCACACGAATGTAGTTGGAAGGGATGGTTTGTGCAAACGAGTGACAATTGAAAGATATTCTTGAGGGGAGACGATTCTGTCATCAGAGCGACAGGGACCAGAAATAAGGGTACACGCGCAGCAACCGCTCGTTGGACATCGATTGTCCGCTGAGAGCACCGGCATTACCTGTAAACAATTCCATTCACACGCTGCAGCTACTTCCTTTCCCCTGAGTCGTCAGGTCCATACCGATCTCCAGTCAGTGTAGCAAGTTTGTTCGTTTGGTTGATTTTGCTAGTGTATGTTGGGGGGGGGGGGGGGGAGTTGGTTGGTTGGTTGGTTTTGCTTTCATATTAAAACAAAGCAGCACAGTTTTGATAGCTGTACTGAATCATTTTCTTCTTTCTTCATGGGAATTAGCACAACAGTGAAACGCATCGCAAATACAAAAGAAACCAAAAGAAAAAAAAAGACAAATCCAAAACCATACTTATTATTGTTAATGGAGTACTAGGATGTCGCGATAAAACGTCTCGTTTCCCATTAAGTCCTTGATTTTCTGTCTCTGTCTGTCTGTCTGTCTGTCTGTCTGTCTGTCTGTCTGTCTGTCTCTCTCTCTCTCTCTCTCTCTCTCTCTCTCTCTCTCTCTCTGAAAATGCATCAGAGATACAATAAAATAGAAGAACAGCACAACTTTTCATCACTGTATTGATTCATTTTCTTCTTGTGCATCATGGGAACTTACACCAGTCATCAGTCGCATACAGGGATCAAAGAGAACAGCTCTCAGCCGACACTATAAAGGAAGTTACGGTAACGCATCTGATTCGCGACCTTTATCCATTTCGCCCCTTTACCTCTCTCTCTCTCTCTCTCTCTCTCTCTCTCTCTCTCTCTCTCTCTGCTGTATATTCAATATGATGCCTGGCCAGCTTTCTTTGAAGCAGCATCCATCACAGGTGATGGCACTACAGTATACCTCTACTCCCACCCAAGAGATCTCCAGTTTCATGACGTCAACGGACCAGTGAACTCACGCTGCAATACACCAGGCACAAATCCTGTTTACAGAACATCTGCGGAGGGAACCAGTGTGACACAGGAGCAATCACTTCAAGGGAACTGGGGCAGCATCCAATAGTTGGTCATTGATCATTTGGCCACTAGCATGCGCACGAGCACTGCTTATAGACAGCTGTTTGCACCAGCCACTACTACTGCCACTCTGAATCATTCAGGGCCTTGCCGATATCCATGCTATTGACGTTGCCAGAATTTAGTAGACAAGTGGTTTGGGGAATAAGGATCAGACAGAGAAATTTGGGGAATATGGTCCAGAGCCCGGTAGAATACAGAAATACATAAACAAATAAACACACACACAAGACGCGTAATTTTCTGGGTTAGATATTGAGTCATTCTCTTAGGCTTCATGGGGGCTTTAACAACAGTGACAGACCTGGTATACTTAAACGAGGTACAAAAGATATAGAGTTCTTGGAGAATTGTAACCAGATAGTACAGTGATACTTTTGGTTTCCACAGACTTTCTCTCTCTCTCTCTCTCTCTCTCTCTCTCTCTCTCTCTCTCTCTCTCTCTCTTCCTAATAGAAATACCTCGCATATCACAAAAATGCAGAACAGCAAAACGTTTCGTTGCTGAGTCAGTTAATTTCCCGCTATGCGGTATGGGAGTCTGCACAACAGTTTTTCCATGCGTAGACAGATCAGTGAGAACACCTCTCACAGAGTAGCAAACAAGAGACTGGAGCAACACATCTCTTTTCCGCTGACATCCACTAGCACCCCCATCAGCGCCACCCCCACCCCCCAGCCCCACCCACCTCTCTCTCTCTCTCCATTCTATAATCAATATCTTCATTGTGTAATAAAGATGACAACGGTGCTGAAAAATACCGTCATCATCATTCAGTTGTGTGTTAAATACGATGGATGTTTTGATCTCTCTGAAGCAGTAAGCATCACATTTGACTGCTGTACAGAATATACCTTCAGGCAATCAATGAGGGCCTCAATTCTATGCCACACGTGTGAATTGAGTCACCTCTTCCTAGCCACGAAGCGACGAGACTCAGGTCCTAATTACAGGAGCATCTCTGGAGGGAACTATGGTAGTGGAAAGCCGTTATTTGAGGGCGTTCCTGAGGGAATGCATCTCCTTATCTGTGACAGGAACAGGAAATGAAAAACTAGGGCAACAGCCAGTCCTTGGCCATCGATCGTCTGGCCACAAGCATGTTCATGGCGTGCAGACAACTCTTTTTTTTATCAGCTACCATATACGATGCCCTAAAGTGTTCAGACCCCAGCTAGTCTCCCATCAGTTGACAATTTCATCAGCTGACGGGCCGATAGTTTGGGGAACGTTGCAAGAAAAAGGACAGAATACTGGTTAGAGCTGTATATCAAATCATTCTCCTCACACATCATGGAAGCTTTCACAACCTTCATGTACGTAGTGTGCATAAATGGAACAAATCATAACAATGGTATTATTCTTCGAGCATCGTCTCTAGTATGCTTTAGCAAGTGCTTTTGGTTTCTATTAACCTCGCTGTTTCATTCATTCATTCGTTCATTCATTCAGTCATTACTTCATTCGTTCGTTCGTTCTTTAATTCATTCATCCATGCACACAATCTCTCTCTCTCTCTCTCTCTCTCTCTCACACACACACACACACACACACACACACACACACACACACACGTGCGCGCGCGCATACACACACACACACACACACACACACACACACACACACACACACACACACACACACAGAAAGAGAGAAAGAGGGAAACATGATAATGCTTGCAATAACAGTTACTGAAATGCAGATAAATACGGCTGTTTTGACTGAATCCCATTCAAATACATACACCTTTTGTTGCTCTGAGCAGCATCCGTCAAAGTTGTCGATGACTCAGTCTACCTCCAGCCTGGGTTTTGCCATTTCCCGTGATTGAAGAGATTGTGCTCTATGTCACCAGAACTTTGAGCCAGCATCCTCCAGGGCACCAGTCTGACAAACTATTCACATGGGCGTGTTAGGAAAGAATCACCTCGCAAAGGAGTGACAATTTATAGAATTCCTGGCGGCAAACGTTTCCTCTATCCGAGGAATAGAAACCGGAAATAAGGGCTCAAGAGCACCAACCAATCGTTGGGCATCGATTGTCTAGCGAACAGCACGTGCATTGCGTGTACAAAATATTGTTTTCGTCAGCGGCTACTTTCGCTATTTCACCAATTTCGTATCAGTGGAAAATTTGGGGAAGTTTTCAATTGTTAACAGACTGATGGTCTGGCTTTTTTCAAACATAGTTAAGACAAAGTCTTGCAAAATGAAAAGCAGTTTCAGGTTGAAAAAGCACATGGATACAAAAGAGATCAAAATTTCATAACTCTAATAGCTGCATTTGAATCATTCTCTTCATCTGTCAAGATAGCTCAACCTGAACTGGTACACTTGCCACACACAACACACACACACACACACACACACACACACACACTCCTCTCTCCAGTCCACTCCTCCCACCAACACCTCTCTCTCTCTCTCTCTCTCTCTCTCTCTCTCTCTCTCTCTCTCTAATCTCTCTCATTTTACTAAAGCATTATGAAAGCCTTCACGAAAGTCACAACGTTGTATAGAATACAGAGATGACAGAAAGCAGTGCTCGGGCAACAGCAGACATCAAACTGCAGAAACAAGTTTGGTTCCTGCTGACGTCCCTGATTCATGTTTTTTAATGTGATTGCTTTCAGCACAGCCCTTCTCTCTCTCTCTCTCTCTCTCTCTCTCTCTCTCTCTCTCTCTCTCTCTCTCTCTCTCTCTCTCATCCCGTACAAATGATATTATCCTCGTCTGGTAACCAATGATAATGACAATAGTAATGAAAAATGCACTTAAATTTGTTCCACGCTCTATTCAATACAATGCACGGCGAAGCTTTCTCTGAAGCAGCACCCATCGAGGTTGACGGCACGGCAGTGTACGTCCACTCCAAAAACGAGTGTTCAGCTTCATGGCATCACAGGGTTAATCCACTCAGTCCTCCAATACACGAGGCTCAGGTCCTTGCTATATGAACATCTGTGGAAGAAAACAACTTCCTTATCCGCTTGACAGGAACCGGAAATGAGCAAACAAGGGCAACAACCAATAGTTGGTTATTGATTATCTGGCCATCAACATGCACGTTGCGTACAGACAAATATTTTCATTAGTTACTACTTCCGCTGCCCTGAATCGTTCATTCACCTGCTAATCTACAGAGGAGAATTTATTGAAGTTTTCAGCTGTCTATGGCTGTTGGTTCGGGAACTATTGATCTCAGAGGGTCTTGTAAAATGCAGAATTGCATTTTCATAGGAGCAGCACAGTATCATTTTTAATGATGCACTATACCATGTATATACCGCGCATAATGAGAGCTTACACTACAATGGAAACATAGCGTACACAAACAAGACTAAATAGAAACACTGTTCTCAGAGTGCTGAAACCAGAGTGGCACAGTAATACTTTTGGGTTTCCACTGACTTCCAAGATTTATTCTGTGTGTGTGTGTGTGTGTGTGTGTGTGTGTGTGTGTGTGTGTGTGTGTGTCTGTCTGTCTGTCTGTCTGTCTGTCTGTCTGTCTGTCCTCTCTCTCCTCTCTCTCTCTCTCTCTCTCTCTCTCTCTCTCTCCAATGTCCGTCCACTTCCTTGTCACACATCCCCTACCTCAAGTGTTGTGTTCAGAGGAAAATTAATGTCCTTCACAGAGCAACAGGAACAGGAGAAGTGTGAGGAAAATGTCCTTCACAGAGCAACAGGAACAGGAGAAGTGTGAGGAAAATGTCCTTCACGGAGCAACAGGAACAGGAGAAGTGTGAGGAAAATGTCCTTCACAGAGCAACAGGAACAGGAGACGTGTGAGGAAAATGTCCTTCACAGAGCAACAGGAACAGGAGAAGTGTGAGGAAAATGTCCTTCACAGAGCAACAGGAACAGGAGAAGTGTGAGGAAAATGTCCTTCACAGAGCAACAGGAACAGGAAAAATGCGAGGAAAATGTCCTTCACAGAGCAACAGGAACAGAAGTGTGAGGAACACAGAACACAGTGAAGCAGTATCTTCCCCGGTCTGTTCGCACTGATCCCTTCCAGTTTGATGTTTAACGCCAACAGAAGTGACAACAACAACGGAGTCTCCTGTGCTGACACTTTTCAGTGTTCACGCTGGCCTCCTTCCCCTGTGCCTCCGCCTGCAACGAAAACAACTGGCCTGTGTGCAAGCGGCACAAGACTGTTTCGTCTTTACGGCCGCCTCTGGAACATGGAAACAACTTTCAGGTTTAGACGGATTTTAACAAGCGTCTGCGAGATTCATTCCTCTAGCCAAAGGTCTCTGACATAAGCCTGTGTTTTTGGTTTCAAATCAGTGTGAGGAATAGACAACCTGCTCAACGTTTCCTTTGTGGCACTTCTGGCAAGCTGATCAACCACCTCGTTGCCTCGAATGCCCACATGGCTGGTAACCCAAGCAAAAACTATGTTGTATCCATCTGATTTCAGAGAGGTGCGCAGTTCGAAAACTTTCAGCAGCTGAGGGTGCTTGAGATTACGGCCAGCAATGGCCTCCAAAGCAGAAAGAGAGTCCTATAAAATAAGGAAATCTTTATGTTTCGATTTGCAGATCATTTTAAGAGCCAGGACCAAGGCTGTCAGCTCAGCAGTGTAGATGGAGCTGTCTGTTGGAATGTGTTTGGGACATCTCTGATGGGGATCTGCTGCACAAAACACAGCAGAGGCAACTCCCTCCTCAGATTTGGAACCGTCAGTGAAAATTTTTTTGTGGGATGGAAACTTAGAACATAGTTCAGTAAAAAGGGAATTGTATGCCAAGGAACTAGTGGAATCTTTACGGTACGAGGCCAAATCAAAGGGGATCTCAGGAGTAAAGAAAGTCCGTGGTGGTTCATCAGAAAACTTTGAAAAATCACAAACTACTCCCAGGTCTATATCTGCTTTGTTCAAATGGTGAAGAAGACAAATTCCCAAGGGTGAAATGGAACTGGGGTGGTCATCGAATTTCTTTTGGAACTTGGGCTCAAAAGCACAGTCATATGCAGGGTTTTGAGGTTCAGAAGAGAGACTCAGACAGTAATTAGGTCCACGGTAAAATAACAGACGTAAGTTAAGCAGCTGCGCCTCATGGCCGACTGCCCATCTAGTGCACAGAATCAAAGATGTCGAGGGCACGGGAACAGTATCTGGCTTCACTTTCCCAGTATTCGCCTTAGACGGAGTACCGTTCGCTTGCACAAGTAACAAACTAATTACGTGCTAAAGCATTGTTCACAGAGCTGCTCTGCCCTGCCCTCTCCACGGTAAGCATATATGTCTGTTCCTTGTACGCTGTTCACAAAGGTAGCGCATAGCATTTGCCCACGGGTGAACCACAGAGTGTGCTTTATCACTTGTGGTACAGGAGGAAGACACAGAGCCCATCAGAGAACAGGAGGAAGACACAGAGCCAATCGGAGAACAGGAGGAAGACACAGAGCCAATCAGAGAACAGGAGGAAGACACAGAGCCAATCAGAGAACAGGAGGAAGACTCAGAGCCAATCAGAGAACAGGAGGAAGACACAGAGCTAATCAGAGAACAGGGGGAAGACACAGAACCAATCAGAGAACAGGAGGAAGACACAGAGCCAATCAGAGAACAGGGGGAAGACACAAAGCCAATCAGAGAACAGGGGGAAGACACAGAGCCAATTAGAGAACAGGGGGAAGACACAGAGCCAATCAGAGAACAGGAGGAAGACACAGAGCTAATCAGAGAACAGGGGGAAGACATAGAGCCAATCAGAGAACAGGGAGAAGACACAGAGCCAATCAGAGAACAGGGGGAAGACACAGAGCCAATCAGAGAACAGAGGGAAGACACAGAGCCAATCAGAGAACAGGGGGAAGACACAGAGCCAATCAGAGAACAGGAGGAAGACACAGAGCCAATCAGAGAACAGGAGGAAGACACAGAGCCAATCAGAGAACAGGGGGAAGACACGGAGCCAATCAGAGAACAGGGGGAAGACACAGAGCCAATCAGAGAACAGGAGGAAGACACAGAGCCAATCAGAGAACAGGGGGAAGACACAGAACCAATCAGAGAACAGGAGGAAGACACAGAGCCAATCAGAGAACAGGGGGAAGACACAAAGCCAATCAGAGAACAGGGGGAAGACACAGAGCCAATCAGAGAACAGGAGGAAGACACAGAACCAATCAGAGAACAGGGGGAAGACACAGAACCAATCAGAGAACAGGGGGAAGACACAAAGCCAATCAGAGAACAGGGGGAAGACACAGAGCCAATCAGAGAACAGGGGGAAGACACAGAGCCAATCAGAGAACAGGGGGAAGACACAGAACCAATCAGAGAACAGGAGGAAGACACAGAGCCAATCAGAGAACAGGGGGAAGACACAAAGCCAATCAGAGAACAGGGGGAAGACACAGAGCCAATCAGAGAACAGGAGGAAGACACAGAACCAATCAGAGAACAGGAGGAAGACACAGAGCCAATCAGAGAACAGGGGGAAGACACAGAGCCAATCAGTGAACAGGGGGAAGACACAGAGCCAATCAGAGAACAGGGGGAAGACACAGAGCCAATCAGAGAACAGAGGGAAGACACAGAGCCGATCAGAGAACAGGGGGGAAGACATAGAGCCAATCAGAGAACAGGAGGAAGACACAGAGCCAATCAGAGAACAGGGGGAAGACACAGAGCCAATCAGAGAATAAGGTGGAAGGCGCAGAGCCAATCAGATCGACCGGAAAATACAAGTGCCTTCAATCTGCGCCATGGAACTCCGACTGGTGAAAAGTACAGATACTGAATCTGCCCCTCCAGATCTTTGACAGAATATATCTTCCGCGAAATACCACCGCCAGATTTTGTTGTTGTTGTTTTGTTTGTTTAGATTTTTTTTTAATCTTCAGTTTCATCATTCAGGCCAGTCGGCCAGACGTGGTCTTTTCAGAACAGTCATCAAGTTGTAAACAACAAAAAACAAAGAATAAGGACAACATTTATACATGTACAACCAATAGATGACATGATAGCTAGCTAAACTATTGACATCCTTGGGGGTGAATGATTACAGCTGCACTGGGTGTCCTTAGTCATTCTACTATCTCCGCCCTCAGATCATTTTGAAAAATAATAATAAACAAACGAATAAATAAGTAAGTAAATAAATGAATGTTATATTACTGACAATGATGGAACACATTAAAATGCAAGACAGTTTATAGTTAAAAACCCTATGGTGAAACAAACACTGCAAAATGGCAATCAGTGTCCGCTCTGGACAATTTTCTACTCTCACTATATTTCCGACTGTCTGTGTTGAGTCCCGAAGGTTAAGTGAACATCCTGAGAATAAACCATAGATCGAGACAGGAAAGGATTTCTATGTCGCGAGAGAATAGTTTAACTAGCCATCCTTCTTAGACAACCATACCTACAAGCTTGTTTTCTACTGTTCAGCAAGGTCGACCCATGGCCTGCAGGCAGCCTTTATCCACTTGTGTGTGCTTCAACTTGACATCTGGACACTATTAGTGACAAGGTGCACGAAAAGACAGCCATCTCGCTGTTATTATTATTCATATGAATACTTATATAGCGCCTATCCTCGGTGAGAGACCAAACCCTAAGCGCTTTACAATCCACACTCGTTTACACAACGGGCTGCGTACCTGGGTAGTGCCGACTGAAGAGCTGCCAGCTGGCGCTTCATTCAGTCGTTTCCCGTGTCATTCAGTCAATATGGTTCACTCAGTTTCCTTATTTTCTTCATTCTTTCCATTTTTCAAGCAGGGTGCATGCTATGTGTAACGTGTCATCAATACCAACGGCCAAACTGGCCTTCTCTTCCGAAACTTGGTGGTGGGATTTTACGTGTGTGCAAGATGTTATGCGTGCGTTCACACACGGAACCTCCATTTATAGTCTCATTCGAAGGACTGTATGGGAAATGAGTCGGAACCGATGTTAACTCCGAGGAAAAAATTCTCCTGTTCTAAAACGGCCCGGCGGAGATTCGAACCCGCAACACCAGGATCACCAAGATTACAAGTCCGGCGCTCAACCAGCTGAGCTATTCCGGCCCCTCGTGAACAGAAGGCAGTGAGAGGAGAGTCCGAAGGGTCAATAGGAAGTGGTGAATGTACTGTGCGCCATGGAACACACTGACAAGGGTCAATAGGAAGTGGTGAATGTACTGTGCGCCATGGAACACACTGACAAGGGTCAATAGGAAGTGGTGAATGTACTGTGCGCCATGGAACACACTGACAAGGGTCAATAGGAAGTGGTGAATGTACTGTGCGCCATGGAACACACTGACAAGGGTCAATAGGAAGTGGTGAATGTACTGTGCGCCATGGAACACACTGACAAGGGTCAATAGGAAGTGGTGAATGTACTGTGCGCCATGGAACACACTGACAAGGGTCAATAGGAAGTGGTGAATGTCTGTACTGTGCGCCATGGAACACACTGACAAGGGTCAATAGGAAGTGGTGAATGTCTGTACAATGCACCATGGAACACACTGACAAGGGTCAACAGGAAGGGGTGAATGTCTGTACTGTGCGCCATGGAACACACTGACAAGGGTCAATAGGAAGTGGTGAATGTCTGCACAATGCGCCATGGAACACACTGACAATGGTCAATAGGAAGTGGTGAATGTCTGCACAATGCGCCATGGAACACACTGACAAGGGTCAATAGGAAGTGGTGAATGTCTGCACAATGCGCCATGGAACACACTGACAAGGGTCAATAGGAAGTGGTGAATGTCTGTACAATGCGCCACGGAACACACCGACAACGGTCAATAGGAAGTGGTGAATGCGCCAGGAACACACTGACAAGGGTCAATAGGAAGTGGTGAATGTCTGTACAATGCGCCATGGAACACACTAACAAGGGTCAATAGGAAGTGGTGAATGTCTGTACAATGCGCCATGGAACACACTAACAAGGTTCAATAGGAAGTGGTGAATGTCTGTACAATGCGCCACGGAACACGCTGACAAGGGTCAATAGGAAGTGGTGAATGTCTGTACAATGCGCCATGGAACACGCTGACAAGGGTCAATAGGAAGTGGTGAATGTCTGTACAATGCGCCATGGAACACGCTGACAAGGGTCAATAGGAAGTGGTGAATGTCTGTACAATGCGCCATGGAACACTCTGACAAGGGTCAATAGGAAGTGGTGAATGTCTGTACAATGCGCCATGGAACACACTGACAAGGGTCAATAGGAAGGGGTGAATGTCTGTACAATGCACCATGGAACACACTGACAAGGGTCAATAGGAAGGGTGAATGTCTGTACAATGCGCCATGGAACACACTGACAAGGGTCAATAGGAAGGGGTGAATGTCTGTACAATGCGCCATGGAACACACTGACAAGGGTCAATAGGAAGGGGTGAATGTCTGTACAATGCGCCATGGAACACGCAAGGTTGAAAGACTTATGGATTAATTTTGTCAAAGAATATCCTCCAACACCTCATGAAAGACAACCTCTAAGACATCAACAACACTACCACACACACACACACACACACACACACACACACACACACACGCACGCACGCACGCACACACACACACATACACACACACGCACACACACACACACACACACACACACACACACACACACACACACAGGCAAGCAAGCAAGCGCTCTAGGTCGGACAACTTAGAGCAAAGCTCACTATTCCAAGCATCTGGATGACGTAATAGAGTAACTGGGCAATGGTCAAGGACCATCCTCCAAAAGGTCACTGATAATCACTACCACCACAGCAACAACACAGACAACAGGCCAGATCAGCAGACAACAAAGACAACAGGCCAGGTCAGCAGACAACAAAGACAACAGACCAGGTCAGCAGACAAAGACAACAGGCCAGGTCAGCAGACAACAAAGACAACAGGCCAGGTCAGCAGACAAAGACAATAGGCCAGGTCAGCAGACAAAGACAACAGGCCAGGTCAGCAGACAACAAAGACAACAGGCCAGGTCAGCAGACAACAGGCCAGGTCAGCAGACAACAAAGACAACAGACCAGGTCAGCAGACAATTTGGGGCAACGCGCCCTGCCACAGGTGTTTGGATGACGTAACAAATCAGTAGATGATAGCCTCAAACAGTCCTCTGAGATGTAACCTCCACTGTAACAACAACACTACAGAAACAACAACATCGGCTCAGATCGGAAGACGATCCCACATGTCTTGGCTATGTGTGTGACGGTGTACAGAATTTACAGCTTAAATATATTTAGCAGCAGAAACTGTACTCTGAAACGATCCCTCGCAACCAGCCCCATCCCTCGAATAGAAAAAGACGGGCGTGTACAATGATTTTATTAATGAAAAGAAAAACCAGCAACTTCTCACAACCAGCCCAATTCCTCCAACGGAAAAAGACGGGCGTGTACAATGATTTCATTAAAAAAAAACACAATTTTAATTCAATCTTAACACAGAAGACAACAACATAATAACCGTAATAATCCATGTTCCCACGAAAAGAAAGCAAGCATTCTTTCTTACTTCCTAATCCTATGGGGGAAAAAAAGAAACTAATCGAACATAAATCAGTTTAGTTGATTCACAAAATGGACAAGACGTGGAGAGGAAAAGAACAAAGTGCGCATATTGACAAATAGACCAGTACACAGCACAAAGTGGACAAAGAAGTTTGACAAAGGACCGAAGATAGACTCACACAATTTAAAGTAAATGAGTTTCAAAACGTACATAATGTTTGCTAAAAATTTCTTACGCCTCTAATAAAACGTATGAACTATACTTATTTCTAGTTATCGATCATAATATGAATAAGCTCATCCGCAGAACAACGTCACTGTTTGTGACAAATTAAGAGGGGAAAAAAAAGAAGAAAAAAAGAAAAACAATAACAACAACAAATTCGATAGGAGACACGAACAGATCAAATACCAGTTATGGATTCTATCCCTGTCACTAAACATAAACTGAAATGATTCCCGTCAGACATTTTGTGAGCTGAAATTAATTAATACAGCTAATATGCAACACAAAAAATGCAACCTTGCTTAATTCCCATATTCATTAACCCTTTCTCTCTCTCTCTCTCTCTCTCTCTCTCTCTCTCTCTCTCTCTCTCTCTCTCTCTCTCTCTCTGCGCGCATTTGTGTCTGCATGCGTGTGTTTTTGTGTTGATTCACCAACTCCCCCAGGAACAAGTACTGTGTTCAACCTGGCGTAGTGATGCACCGGATGCACCCCTGTGCCTAATTCAACATTTCAAAAGGAATCTACACTGTGTTGTGGTACGGGGACAGATGCTGACGACCACAAGAAAGACGCCACTAGAAAAGGCACATACGAAGTGCCTCACTCGTCCGTACAAACTTCTTTGAGTTGTCGGTCACTGCGTGATGCGACCGATCCTACACCGAAGTTTCCAACCTTTCATCAAGCCTGCCTATTTCTAACTGACTTTCAAAAGCCTTAGACCTCCCACATCTCGCCCAGTCTGGCGAAGTTTCGCAGTGTCTCGTGAGACGCAACGCAAAGTCATTTCAGACAGTCGCAGTCAAGCTCAACAAGCATGCCGGGAACTAGCTGCCTCACACTGTCTTGAAGCATGATCATAAGTCACGAAAGTCGAAGTCGAATGTTGAGATTTAAGTCCAGTTGGCTGGAGGCCATTAGGGACAAGGTATACACGCAGACGGGAGTCCGCGTTTTTCGTGGCAGTAGTTGTCGCTGGCAGTAGTGTGTCAGGTTCCAGATGGGGCTGTCGCTTAGCTCAGGTTCCGTGTCAACTCCGGTTCTTCTTGTGGTGTTGGTCGGCTGACGATGGGCGTCGGTTTTCTTCTTTACTATCCTAAATGTCGGAAGGATGTAACAGATGCGTTTTGTGACAGCCACCAACACAATGCCTTGAACGTGCCATCATCAACATCCTCGAATAACAACAACAGCAACAACAACAACAACACAACAAGGAAGCAAACCAACCCAGCAGACAATTTATTGCAAAGTGCACTACGTCCTTTGTCTTGGCGACGTGACGGATGGATTTGAAGTCCACAAAAAATCCCCAAATATATCGACGGTAACATCATCATCATCATGATCATCATCAACAGCAGCAGAAAGCTAGATCAGCAGGCAGTTAGGGCACCACGCTCTATCCAGTGTGTCTGGACGACGTAAGACATAAACCTTGTGATGGCCTCAGAAAATCCTCCATCGTCTCATTAACTGAGCCAGCTAAGCTACGCAAGATTTCGAAGTATTGATTACTGAAATGAACGCGGAGGAAAGATGCGTGTGTTTTATTGTCAGCTGGACGGGAAACAAAAAAGGCATTGAGAGACAGGCAGGGAGACAGGCAGGCAGACAGACCGGTACAGACAGACAGAATAGCAGGGAGAAGGGAAGACAGGAGACACAGGAAAGACCAACAGACATACGGGCAGACACAAGTACGGGACAGACATGGAAACACACATCAAAGAAACCAAGCACACACACACACACACACACACACACACACACACACACACACACGCGCGCGCGCGCGCGCGCGTACATATACAGGTGTGTGTACATATGTGTGTGTGTGTGTGAGAGTTTAGAAAGTACAACGGTCATGTAAGTTTTTGTTTGTGTTTGTGTTAACTGAAACTGATCAAACAACCCATTCACTGAAAACAGGCAATTTTCCCACCATGTTAATTCATTTAAAATATATGACGCATAGAAAACGGGTGAGACACACTGCTACTGATACCATCATTGCACTCGGCAGGCATTTTCATGATGTGATTGCATTTGTGCAAAGTGTATTTATTTTGGTGAACAAACGTGCATTTCAATGACAGCAAAAAACCTTTTGTGAAAAGTGCGTTTGAATTTTGGTCTTGTGTTTCTCAATAGTCAAAGCCCCAAAACAGGTAAGATTCCACAAATTTATCTTTTTTTCATTCTTGTTATTCACAACACAATGCTTACAAGCAGTGAAATAGATGATGATAATCGTGTTTTCATGTCTAAGACTGTTCTCTCCAATAGACCTCACCCTGATCTTTTTGTATTCCTGACGACAGTCGCCTCTGTCTTTGGCGTTCTCATTTTTCTGTTACTGGGTGTTTTCTTTGCAGCTGACTGGAGTTTGAATGCACAATCCTTGTGTAAGAAAAATCCTCAGAAGGGCCAGTGCTCTCCTTTGAAGCTTCAGGGAGCATCCAGCAGGAAAGAGGCGCTGTTAATCATTCCGAACAGCAACAGTGTCTGCAGTCTTCAAGGTGGCTCTTTTTGTTTCAATGAAGAGGTGGGAGGGGAGGGGGGTCTGAACGCAACACATATAACTTTCGCACATCCACAAAGTCTCTCTCACACTGTTTATACACACATATATAATCGCGAGTGGGCGCGTATAGGCGCGCGCGCACACACACACACACACACACACACACACACACAACACACACACACACACACACACACACACACACACACACGCACACACACACACACACACACACACACTCCTTCAGCACTCACTCACATACACTTATCACTCTCTCATACAGACACGTGTGTCTTAAAATGTAAGTCTAACAGATAAGAACACGCTCTTTTTTCATTCATATGAACGAAACGTATCCAAACTTGCTTATGCATATCAGCTGTTACAAATGAAGCAGCAAACGTGAGCCGGAAAGTGAATTAACTTATACAGATCCAGTGTTCGAACATAAATGAATTCGGAAATGATTGTCTCATGTGGACATTGCTTTCGGTCACACAGACTGACTAAGCAAGTCGCCACATGGCACTTGTGTGACTGGTCTACTCTTCCTCCAAACTTGTATGTGTGTGTGTGTGTGTGTGTGTGTGTGTGTGTGTGTGTGTGTGTGTGTGTGTGTGTGTGTGTGTGTGTGTGTTTTTACGATGCAACAGGAGTATACGAAACTGAAGCAGTTCAAAAATGGGAAAGCCGTTTTTCAACGTTATAGACACATGAGTAGATCTCTATCAATAATTTGAT
Source organism: Conus canariensis (assembly GCA_033310375.1). Taxonomy (NCBI): domain Eukaryota; kingdom Metazoa; phylum Mollusca; class Gastropoda; order Neogastropoda; family Conidae; genus Conus; species Conus canariensis. The sequence goes on from CM065724.1 coordinate 56,670,627, forward strand.
CAGTCGATTTCGAACTCGCTGCTTAAGTCAAATGGTCGAGCCACTGACTAACTGAAGAGGTTCCGCATTTTCACACAGGAAGGTCACCTTTTTGCGTGCTTCCTGTCTTAAATCTCAGCCACCAAAACTCGCAGCAAATTCTAACATCTATTCTGTTACCTTTGTGAATTCTGATCCTTCTTCTTCTTCTTTCTTTGAACATCCGCCATCATCATTTTGATGGTTCTGATGTGTGTAAAAACTGGGGGGTTTCCACAAGGTGTTGACATAGACATGTAGGACTGGCAGTAGGGGGGGGGGGGGGGAGGGTGTGGGTGTGGGGGTGGTTAGGGAGGAGGGGGGAGTGGGGGGGGGAGGGCACTGGTTGGTCAAATTTGGGACCTGAAACATTCCACTGAGGTTGAGGAAATAACCTCAGGAGGCAGGCTATTCCAGTCCCTGACAGTCCTTGGGAAGAAAGAAAACTTCCTGTAATTGGTTTTTTACAAGCAGGGAGGAGATATGTCTCCCCATGTGACTGTCTTGTAGACCGTGCTGGGGTGTTTGGTGTGGGCCTGAATGGGGTGTTTATGCTGACCTCTTCACGATGGTATTTGAAGAAGGTGGTCAGCCTTGCTGCTCTTCTTCTGTCTGCCAGAGTGGACCACTGTAGATGTGTCAGCATGGAATCGACACTTGAGGTGTGACGGTGGCGGTTCACAACCCATCGAGCTGCACGGCGTTGAACTTTTTCCATGTTGCTGATGTTTTTGGCAGTATAGGGGTCCCAGACAGGTGAGGCATATTCTAGGGTGGGGCGAACTAGGGCCTTGTAGGCAGTTTCCTTGATGTTAATAGAGCCTGCTCTCAGGTTTCGCCTGAGGAACCCTAAGGTCTTGTTTGCCCTGTTTGTTATATTGGAGATGTGGGTGTCCCAGCTAAGATCTTGGGAGATGGTGACCCCCAGGTACTTTGTCTCTTCAACGCTTTTGAGATTTTGGCCATGGAGATGGTATGTGCCAGTCAGTGTGTTTTCTTCCTGGAGACGTGGAGGGCTTGACACTTGTCTGGGTGGAAGGACATTTTCCATTTTGTTTCCCAGGCTGCCATGTGGTCCAGGTCCTGTTGTAGCTTCCTTTGGTGCTTGGGGGGGGGGGGGGGAAGCTACAGTTCTGCAAAGAGCCCCGTTGTTGAGGAGAGTTGTTCAGGGAGGTCGTTTATGTAGAGGAGAAAAAGGGCTGGGCCCAGGACTGATCCCTGGGGGACTCCTGACTCTACTGGGACGGCCTTTGAAGAGGCTCCATCAACAACCACCGCCTGCTGTCGGTTTGCCAGGAAGTTCTTCATCCATTCATGGACCTGGCCAGTGATCCTGTAATGTCGGAGCTTGTGGATTAGAAGGAAGTGGCAGACTTTGTCAAAGGCTTTTGAGAAATCCATCACTAAGACGTCTGATTGTTTTCCCTTTTCCATATTGTAGGATAGCTCATCCACAAGCCCCAGCAGTTGGCTTTCACAGGATCTGCCTCGCCGGAAGCCATGCTGTTCCTCGCGCAGGATGTTGTTTGCCTCTGCAAATCCCATAATTGTGCTTACTACAATGTGCTCTAGGATTTTGCATGGCACGCTCGTGAGGGAGATGGGGCGATAGTTTTCAGGCCTGTATCGTTCACCCTTCTTGAACACTGGAGAGACATTTGCCCTTTTCCAGTCTTTTGGTACAATGCCTGTATTTATGGAGGACTGAAAGAGAAGCGTCAGAGCTGGGGCAATTTCATCACCAATTTCCTTCAGGAGGCGAGGGGTGATTCCGTCTGGTCCAGGGGCTTTGCTCAGGTCTAGGCCTTTTAACAGTTTTCTGATCTTTCAAATAAGTATGAAAATAAGCAGAACATACCTTCGTAGACCCTTGTGAATAAGGAGCATAGCAGACGCAATTGTGACCGATGGTGTCACAAGGACCAATGACGGGCTAAGATTGCTCTTGGCGGAGGCAAGTGGCGCTAATAATGGGGATCACAACAGTGATAATAATACTGATACTTATACCACTATTACTGATATTACTAACAAATAAGTTTAGAAGAGTAGACATGGACGCAAAAAAAAATCCAATGATACATACAGACGCACATATAAACATACATGCATACAACATACAAACATAAGTACGGACGTACATACATACATAACTACATCCATCTATCAATCCACGTAAATATATATACATACATAGATACATGTATCCATGCATGCATACATTCACACATATGATAATGAGATAAAACTCAAACCGATGAAAAGACATACGTAAACACATAGATAAACGCATGCACGCGCGCACGTGTGTGTATGTGTGTGTGTGTGTGTGTGTGTGTGTGTGTGTGTGTGTGTGTGTGTGTGTGTGTGTGTATGTATGTATATAGATAGATAGATAGATAAAACTCGTACAAGTGGAAGGCACGACCCGACTGACCAACGATCGCTTACATTGGTTTCAGTTCCTGCCATTGTTCAACAGCGGGTGACACATATAAATCAGAGTGTACAGATCTTAGTTCTGCATCAACTAAATCCAAATCAGATTAATTTGAAGAATAATTCTTTTTGAGTCCGCCAAAAACAAGGACAAACGAGTTACAAAACAGAACACAATGCGTTTCGATCTCTTAGGTCTTCTTCAGGCAAGAAGTTTTCTATCATGCCTGAAGAAGAACTAAGTGGTCGAAACGCGTCTTGTTACTTGTTTGTCCTTGTTTTTGGCGGACTCAGTAAGAATACTCTGAGGATTGGTGTCGATTTCCGCCTGCAGTCGCCTCACTCTGGAAGCAAAACAGATCAGCAGGGCGCTAACTGGCTCAGCAGTCAGAACGCTGTTCTGTGGATCCAAGGGCTCTGTTCAATCCCCTGTCAAGACAATCAGATCAGAGAAGACTGTTCTCGGTTTCTCAGCATCCGAGGAGACTTCAACCTCATTGGAGTCCCTCGGATAAAACTGTATACTGCAGTCATTCGTCCGAACACACGCATTAAAATAGCAAAGAAACAAACAATATTAAATGTCATTCCACCGTTCATGATTCGAAGATTTCGAACGATTGATTATTGAAATGGACGCCGAGATAAATTGTGGTGTGTTTTACTGTCAGCTCGAACGAAAATGAAAAAAGACCATCTGTGTCAATGAGAGAGACAGAGATAGAGGGAGGGAGGGAGGGAGGGAGGCACACACACACACACACACACACACACACACACACACACACACACACACACACACACACACAGGCGCGCGCGCGCGTTAAATGACTTTCTGTCTGCCAGTCAAACCTCGTTCAATCCATTTAGACAATGGATCCGATCAGGATACTGGCTACACACACATGCGCACGCGCACGCACGCACGCACGCATGCTCACTCATTCACCCACTCTCACTCACACACACACACACACACACACACACACACACACACACACACACACACACACACACACACACACGACTATTATCTGATCATTCTGGAGACTACCTGTCTCAGGCATGAATGAAAGGCCATATCCACATATATGTACTTTCTGTATGCATGTGAAGGCATGTGAGAATGTACAAAAGTGAGTTTATCTCAGTATGTATATATAATTATTTCTTCGTATCTCCGATGCGCGTGCGCGCATGTTTTTGTGTGTGCATGTGTGTGTGCGCACGCGCGCGACTGTATGTGTGTGTGTACGCGCGCGCGCGCGCGTGTGTGTGTGTGTGTGTGTGTGTGTGTGTGTGTGTTGCACCAGGACAGTTCCACGCATCGAGGAAAAATACTTGGATTTTAGTCTAGAAATCTAATAGTACCGGTGTAACGAAAAGTTTTAACTCCCCGAATGGTTTAACTCCCAGGGAGTTAAACTGTTCATTTGTAAATTTTAGCTCCCTGGGAGTTAAACTAGAATATGAAAAACTAACTCCCTCTGTGTTGCAGTTTGACTCCAGGAGAGTTATTCTGACAAACCACCAGAATGACTCCCACCCACCACCCACTCCCCGCACCTCGCTACCACCCATGCATCTTATATGTATATTTTCGAAATGTTGTGTGTGTGTGTGTGTGTGTGTGTGTGTGTGTGTGTGTGTGTGTGTGTGTGTGTGTTCTTACACTAACTTGCCAGATCAAGACTTGTCAGGTAGAATTGTTTTCTTCGATATCATTGGTTTCTGTGAATTGGTCACGTGTCCTGAATTTTTTTGAAAAAGTGTGTGTTTTCTGATTGGCTGGCCGACTTTCATTTTTCGCTTGGCACACGCACACCACCACACCTGTGACGAGTCACTTGACAACTTCATCAGATCGGTCCCAGGCAGCTACCCTCTTGTACAAATTGTACAAAAACAACCCCCCCCCCCCCCCCCTTTCTCTATCCCATGTGTCTCACACACAAATTTCTAATCTATGCCAACCCTTTTTCTCCTTCCTTCTCTCCCAGATGTAGCGAGTCAATACAAACAATTTTACGTCATGTCGCGACTACTCATTCTCTCCCCACCTTCCTTACCCTCTCACCCCCCCCCCTCCCCCACTCCCTAGTTTGGCGGCATGACACAATGAAAAATTGAAAATGTTCCATTCCTACACCATTTGAGTGTAATGGCCTACACTTATGGGTGACTGTTTGATAGTCGCATAGATTCCATGAGAGAGAGAGAGAGAGAGAGAGAGAGAGAGAGAGAGAGAGAGAGGAGAGAGAGAGAACGCCAAAGACTAAAGCTACAGTATTTCTACCAAAGGCATCAAACCATTAATTCATGTATATACAGACTGTACATACAGATTACATACAAAAAGGCATAATAAAATATCAAGGACATGCATAGATGAGCACATGAATATGTACACGGACATTTCCTTTCCCTATGATGATGGTGATCATGAACATTAAATCCCCTTCTCCATTCTCTTACTGAAAGACACCTGGGAATAGGTGGGTGGGGAGTCATCTTAGTCGTGATCAGATTAACTCCCCCTCTGTTTCAAAGTAACTCCCTGGGAGTCAGAAAACACGTGTACACATTAACTCCCAGGGGAGTTATTCTAAACTGTGAAAAACTGACTCCCCTTAGTGGGCAGGAAGTTAAACTTTTACACGCCCGGATTAACTCCCGGGAGTTAATCTGTACTAACTCCCAGGGGGGTCATTTTGTTACAGGGTGGGAGTTAAGTCTGAAATATGTACAAAATGACTCCCCCCTTTATGTTTCAAGAATGTGTTGAGATATGTACAAAAAAGATTTTTGAACATTTTGAAGTTTTATTGAGTGGAGTTATTTTGGCACAGGGTGGGAGTCATTCTAGTTTAACTCCCGGGGAGTTAAAATTTACATGTGAACAGTTTAACTCCCTGGGAGTTAAACCATTCGGGGAGTTAAAACTTTTCATTACAACGGAATCTGACGACACAGTGCAGGAAGACTGTTCCAATTCTCAGTAACTGCCATCTGAAGAAAATCCATCTAAGAAAAATCTATATTAGGTTTGAATACAAATGATCTCTTTATGCTGTGTTTTATACTAGTTACTGAGACGACGATGACGACGACAACGACGAAGAAAAAGACGATGATGATGATGAGTGTTTATGATGTGCGTTATAGTCATTATTGTTACGATGACGTCAATGATACGAAAGCAGTGCTTCTCTTAGGAATCCCGTGAAATTAATTGTTGACCACAAGTGCGTTACTGACACAACTCCACGTTCCGCTGCATGATGTCTGCTTTGTTTTTCGCTGGTGATACTCCCGTGTGCTAATAACCAAGGGTGTAGTGATGGCTTTCAAATTTCAGTATTCTGACTAATTTATAACCATTCTCTTGCTAAATGCGATTAGAAAATAATTATATAAGCACCATAAAACTGACTGTTGAGCACGTTTTATTATGTTCTCTGTAAATGAGACGGCTTTCACTCGCGAATGTTGTGGAAATGTCTCACCCGACTCAAAAGTTCATTTGTTTAGGAAAAACGTCTTTTTCTTTCACAAAGTTCTATGTCAGCTCTGGCCTCTCATTTTTCGCGTAATCCGGTTGGTTGTTCGTTGCCTCTCTCCACCACCAGTGACACCCCAGTCGTTTCCCGTTCCCCAAGCATCTTCTCCCTTCCTTGAAACTTCCACACCCCTGTCCTCAAACCTCACACTACTTTCTTTCACAGATTTCGGCCATAGGCATTGGTCTGGTGATCATAACAACATTGAAATGTATTCAGTTAAAAATCATCAAAGCAGAGGACAGACAACGAACGATGACTACAGAAAATCTAACGCTTGTAACGAAAACGAGATGTGCTCAGTTTAATGTGTTCCTAGACAGGGACGCTCAACTTTCTTCCTTCACTGGGGACTATTGACGGCTGTGCCGACGACTGCTTACTGCTGTCCTTTCAGCTGACACTGCTATTCAATCTTCTTTGTTGGAAAGTAGTGGCGTGAGTCTTCCGACCGGCTCTTCCATTCTGTCCCTCATGGAAATGCCGGGAGCGTATTCCAATAATGAATGTGCCTGCCATCTGACTTCCCGATTCTCTCTCTCTCTCTCTCTCTCTCTCTCTCTCTCTCTCTCTCTCTCTCTCTCTCTCTCTCTCTCTCTGATCCTGAGTAGACATTTTAATCTTTTTTTTTCCCCTTTTTTTCTTTCATTTTTCCATTTTACAACTGCGAACTTGTACATAACATACGATGATATGCATCCAATGAGATAGTATTCGTCAAAGATACACTGTGTCATGAGACACACAATGTCAATAGCAGCATGTATATATATATATATATATATATATAGAGAGAGAGAAGAGAGAGAGAGAGAGAGAGAAGAGATTAGTTAAAACAATCAACAAATATTAAATAAGAGGATAAAATATATTAACAAGTTACTAATGCTCAAGTCAGGTTACAGTTTCAGTTTCATCAAAGAGGTGTCACTGCGCGTGGACTAATCCATATACGCTACACCACATCCGCTAAGTTCTGAGACCACACTGCGCATGAATTAGCCGATCAATTAATGACAGAGATAAGAGAATTTAAGAAGATGATCTCGTGGCTACAACTTAGCAGATATCTGACCTACGCAGGTCAGATTACATTACAGTTAATTCAGATTTCTTCAGAACTCTAACAAAACGCAGGAAGTTAAAGCTACAGGAATTACACATGAAAACTGCCAGTATTTCAAGAAAACACATGTAGCCCCTGTTTGCCGACAATCAAGTTCAGTCTTTTTTGGTTTAGTATATTCTGTCATGACAGATTAATGGTCACAAATGTGACTTGTCATATTGGGTCAGTTGATCTTCTGGGGGATTGATCCTTCTCCCCACTCTGGTTTTGTAATGTCTTTTCCCCTGCTTTTCTAATCTCATTTTCTTCCATTCTTCCTTTTGTGTAGCTAATCTTTTTCACTGTCAAGGTCCGCATGTAACCCACAGCCCTTGTTATGACTACTGAAATAAACTTCTCTCATGAACAGCAGGCCTACAGTGACACCAGCTCCTGCCTACCCCTGTCCTCACTTCACCCATGGCCCGCTTTCCGTTTCTACCACCACTCCTTTCTCTCTTCCTTTCTTTCTAGAATGGATTCTTTCCAGTTAAGGCTTGTTCCATTGCATCATTTAAGTTTACCGCCCAGGAAACTTGTCCTCCATCTCAGGATTGTTTTTTGTTTTTTTTTTTCTGAAATATTGTTCTATATGTTTGTGCTAGACTGACCTCCCGAGAGAAACTCCCTCCCATCAAAGGCTAGGACAGCGTCATGTTCAAATACATGTCCACCCTCCACTACACCCTGAACAAATTACAGTCTTGGACAGGAAGTAATGATGAGGTACATGTCCACCCTCATCTATACTCTGTACAAAGATCTTGGACAAGGAGGCATGGCATTATACCCGACCGTCAAGGTCAAAGTCAGGGTTACTCTGATCCTCCCCCCACCCCCCTCCCCTTCTCCGCCTCCTCTTCTTTTCTTTCTTCTTTTTCTGCTTTTTCCCTCTTAATAATAATAATAATAATAATGAATACTTATATAGCGCCTATTCTCGGCTAGAGACCAAGCTCTAAGCGCTTTACAATCAACACTCGTTTACACAACGGGCTGCCTACCTGGGTAGTGCCGACTGAAGAGCTGCCAGCCGGCGCTTCATTCAGTCGTTTCCCATGTCATCCAGTCAGTATCGTTCAATATCGATCGCTCATTTTCCTTACTTCTTTCATTCTTTCCATTTCTCACGCAGGGTGCATGCTATGTGTAACATGTCATCCATACCAACGGCCAAACTGGCCTACTCTTCCGAAAGTTGGTGATGGGATTTTACGTGTGTGCAAGATGTTATGCGTGCGTTCACACACGGAACCTCGGTTTATAGTCTCATTCGAAGGACTGTATGGGAAATGGAGTCAGAACCAATGTTAACTCCGAGGGAAAAATCCCCCTGTACCGAAACGCCCCAGTGGAGGTTCGAACCCGCAACCCCAGGATCACCAAGATTACGAGTCCGGCGCTCTACCAACTGAGCTATTCCGGCTCTTCCTCATTCTCCACCTCCCTCTCTTTTTTCTTCCTCTTCTCTTCTTCTCCTTTTTTGTCTGATTCTCTCCACCCTTCCACGCCTCTTCCACTTTTTCTGCTTTTTCCTCTTCCTCATTCTTCTACCTGCCCCCCCCCCCCTCCCACCCCCCTCTATTTTTCTCCTCCTTCTCCTCTCTCCGTCTTCTTCTTCTTCTTTTGTGTCTGATTCTCTCCACCCTTCCACCCCTCTTCCACTTTTTCTGCTTTTTCCTTTTCCTCATTCTTCTACCTGCCCCCCCCCTCCCCCCGCCTCCCCCCCCCCCCACCACTTTTCTCCTCCTCCTCCTCCTCCTCCCCGTCTTCTTCTTCTTCTTCTTCGTCTCCCTTCCTTCTCCTCTGTCTTCAATCCCCCCTCCTCCTTTTCATCCTCATCCTCCTACTTCTTATTTGTCTTCTTATTCTTCTTTTCATATCCGGTCACTCCTCCAATTCGTATTTCTTCCGGGTTTGTTTGCCTACGTATCCTCCTCCTTCTTGTTCTTCTTTTCTTTTCTTTTTTTTTCGCTCATTCAATCCTCCCTTTATTCCATTTTATTTTCTTTCTGTGATTTCGATTCCCTCCGCTTCACAAGAACTTAAAAGTCCTAATTCAAAATACATCTTTTATGAACAAATTAACTGCTATCCATTTGTGCCATCCCCATGGCCGAAAACCAAGCTCTTTACACTTACAGCCCCCTCCTCCCCTCTCCCCACCCTCCACGCGATCCTAACCCCACTCCCCGAAATTGCTCTTTCCTTTCTGTGTCACCTTCCCACCCATCCCACCCACTACCCATCTCTTTTTACACACGGATAAATTCAGTTCACGCGCAATTTTCCTTTAACTCGATACGGGGAGGGGAACAGAGAGGAGAGGAGAGAGAGAGAGAGAGAGAGAAGAGGAGAGAGAGAGAGAGAGAGAGAGAGAGAGAGAGAGATAAGATAAGATAATGTTGCTTATAGCCCAGCCGACCGCAAAGGGCCACATCAGGCCTGAGAGAGAGAGAGAGAGAGAGAGAGAGAGAGAGAGAGAGAGAGAGAGAGAGAGAGAGAGAGAGAGAGAAACATAAGACAGAAGAGGAGAAGCAAGAAGAGAAGGAGGATGTGAACTCACAAAAAAATATGAAAGGAGAAAATAATATAAACTGAAAGGGGAGACAACAGTTACATAACTATCAGTCCAACGTAATTTCAAGCCACTTTCGGGACATCAAGTGTTATTCCCGGAATGGAAAAGCCAGAAAGTTGCCGTCAATTTGAAGGCCAAGGGGGATGTAAGGCGGAGGCGTGGAATTACGGAGACACAATTTCCCCAAATCTCCAGATAATTTTCCTCGCATCTTTTGGAATTTGTGTGTCCAGTGTTATTTTGGGATAACCAGTGGACATTTTTCTGGATCTGTATGCAACGATGGTAAAAACTGACTATATGCACCTCTCTCTCTCTCTCTCTCTCTCTCTCTCTCTCTCTCTCTCTCTCTGATGGTCGATAGGAAAAAAAAAATTATAAGGACGCCAATTTTAGCAAACCTCTGGATTGAGGCAACAAGTAAGAATAATTCTTTTCGTTTCCTTTTATAAACTGCGAACCACAGGGCCAAGGCCAACTGACGGATACAAAGACCTGCAGCTCTTATCAGGTAAGGGGAGCAACACTGACCAAAGCACATGCAGCAAGTGGATGTCAGTCATCGGGATGTCCTTGGCATACATACCAACCACCACGTTTACTGTACACAGGTCATATCACGTGATGACTACAGCATAAATGCCAATCGCCACGTTTGTTGTACACAGGACTTATTATGTGATGACTTTAGCAAACATACTAACCGCCTCTATTGCTGTACACAGGACACATCACGTGGTAACCATGGCATTAATACCAAGCACCAAATATACTGTACACGGGATATAACGCGTGAGACTGTAGCAAACGTACCAACCTTTACAATCCTTTCGGTAGGGAATATTGTCACAAAACGCATTGGAAATTCAATAATGTATTGCTTAGGGAGCAACATTTTATAAATGAAGTAAGTACATGAAGTTATTGATGATGTTATTGAAGAATACGCAGCTAGTCTTCATGACCAAAAAAAAAAAAAACGTTAAAGGATTACGAGTTGACAATACTGAACATTGGCTGCCACAATTTGCAGATGATACATATTTGTTAAACCAAGGAGACAGAACATTATTTGAACATTCAAGGAAGGTATCACATATATTTGGTAAAATTCTGAATTGTTTATGAACAGATAGTAAAATATTTTCCAAGGTCAAATATATGCCCCATTCAAAAATGAAATGGAATCCCAAGCAATTTAAGATACTTGGCATTTGGCACACTCCTGATCTTGAACAATGTGGAGAGCTGCACTACAATGACAAACTTAGATAAATGAAAGCACTTTTCAGTGTGTGGATAAAGATATACACAACACCTATAGGTAGAGTAGCTGTATTTTAGTCACTCTTTTTTTTATTATTAAATTAACTTACCTGTGGCTATTTCTACCTAACCACCAAACAGCTTTACGGATGACCTTCAGGAAAGACGTTTTAAATCTATTTGAAAGTACAAAAATGATAGAATATCAAGGAAAACCAACGAATGAGCATAAAAATGGAGGCCTGGGAATACCTCGCGCAAGCACCATGCAATGTCACTGAAGCTCATATGGATTGAACAACTTAGTTTCAGTACCCATACGTGGAAATCTATAATAGAAAAAAAAAAGTCCTTTTGTTGAGGAATTAATTAGATATGGATGTGCCCTGCATTTCAAACGTGCAAACTGTAAATATTTTGTAAAGTTTTTTTCAGGTGTACAACTTTTTGCACAGAAAGTAACAATCAGTCGACTGCCTGATTTTCTTGCTGAAAACATTTTTTACAATGAAAAAAAGAAAGAAATTGATAGGAAAACCGTTTACTTCAAACATTGGGTAGAAAGGGGAGTACATCGTATGGTAGACCTTGTCAACACAACGGGGAATTCATCACATATGAAGAATTTGATGATAAATATAAGTTGAAACGAATTTTATAGAGTTCCTCGGGCATATACGTGCAATTAAAGCAAATATAATAAAGAATTCATATAAGTAGCGATAAATCCAAACATATGCCCAAAGCTCTAAGCATTATCTTGGGCGTGGCGAAAGGAACAAGGACTCACTGTGACATCCTACTTGCTGATGACAGAAGTCCAAAAATGATGTATTAAATACATTTTTTTTTATCTGAAAGGGAACGAATTGAGCACTTTTTTTCCGAGCCACGTAAGTTTTTTGGAATGACTTCACAAAATTTTTAAACGATGATTATTATTGCTCAGGTCATTTGACACTGCCTAGAAAACCTGTTTTATTTGGATTTGATTAAAATTTCCAAACAAGATGATGTAGATGACTGCTTGATAGTGTGTGACAAATTCTGTACAAGTGCAGAATCGAAAAGACTCATCTTTTATTTCCAGTCTTCAGAAAATATATGAAAGGGCGTTTAAAACAGATGAATATATTGCAAAAACAAATATGCAGTACGGTGATTTTTAGTTAAAATGAAGTTGTTACAGACAACAGACTGATGACCAGTAGCATATCTGATAAAATCTACAGCTGATATGGAAACTGATTCTTGCTTCATGTGATGTTATCCTAAACCAACTATATTCAAGGTCTGGTGTGGCCAACCAACCCTGAGGAACAGTTCAATGGCAAGCCTCCAACGTTGGCGGAAATCAAGAAGGTGGTCGACAAAGCCAGAGCCAAATCATCACCAGGGCCAAACGGAATACCTTACCAGCTTTACAAGAAATGTCCCAAGGTGCTGGAGTGGCTCCACAGGCTGCTGCGATCGGCTTGGAGAAACCAGAAGATCAGCGGCCAGTGGATGACGGCAGATGGTGTGTACATCCCCAAAGAGCAAAACTCAAGTGACATTAGCCAGTTCAGGCCAATATCACTACTGAACGTCGAAGGGAAAATCTTCTTCTCTGTCATGGCAGCAAGGCTGACCAAGTACCTGATGGAAAACAAGTACTTGGATGTGTCAGTCCAGAAAGGTGGCATCCCAGGCGTGGCGGGCTGTGTAGAACACGCCACAATGATCTGGGACGCAATCCAAAAAGCAAAAACAGAAAAGAGAGACCTGGACGTAGTGTGGCTTGATCTGGCAAACGCATATGGATCTGTGCCCCATGAGATGATACAGTTGGCTCTTGAGATGTACCATGTGCCAAAGAACATCCGCGACATGCTCAAGAAGTACTTCAATGGCTTCTCAATGCGGTTCTCTACCAAGGAGTACACAACAGACTGGATCAACTTGGAAGTGGGTATTGCAATGGGCTGTGCAATTTCCCCAATACTGTTCGTGCTGGCAATGGAACTCATCTTGAAAGCAGCAACAAACAACGCGAGACAAACAGACCTTGGCGATGGATACAAGATGCCTCCTCTCAAGGCCTTCATGGATGACACTACAGTGATTTCATCCAGAGAAGACGAGACACGTCATGTGCTGGAGAGGCTGGACGACATAGTTGCCTCATCCAGAATGAAGTTCAAGC